>OZ020190.1:108944161-110144161 GCA_963971165.1 Philopedon plagiatum | reverse complement strand
ATTAGATGAGAGATTGCAGATTGTTATCTTGTTCTACAAATGCCAAGAAACAATCTGCAATCTGTCATCTAATGAATATTTCATTTCGGCAATATCATTTGTCAAATTTTTTGACTTTCAAGGATTTCAAGGTGATTTTACCTTTATTACCTAGTGTATGTTTCAAACAGGTTGAAGTTAAATTATACTGGATAAAACATTAAAATTTAATAAAAATAGCTGTCGCAATATTAAATATTTTAATCAGAACGGACATAAAAAAAAATCACTCGCTCCGAAAATCGTATAAAAAAAGCTATGTTCCATTTAAAAAACACCTTATCCATAGCGTAACTCTTTTGTTTCTGATTCAAATAAATTTTTGGTTTCATTTTTGAATTCTGCAGGAAAAAGTACATCGATTGGCTATTTTAGATTTTTCTTTAAATACAAGGAAGCTCAAAAATGAGCCCCTGTTCAGTCCTCGTTGGAAGACCCTGTACACTATGTCATAATGGACGAAATATCTAAACACAACTGTTTGTCATCTTAACTTACCAATATTCTATCATTTGATTTATTTACACCTTCTGTCCATTTGGACGGATATTTGAAAATTTTTCGAAAACGCATTTTTTTCAAAGCACGTTTTTCCGAAAATATATTTTCTCGAAAACAGAACTTTTTCGATAATAAAGTTAATCAAAAACTAGGGTAGTTTTCAGTTTTTTTTCCGGAAACTTACTTTTTTTAACCACTTGATCATCTTGCTTACACGCGACAGGACAAATTGTTTGATTAATAAAAAAGTGTAAATATTGTAGCATTTTGTTTATTTATGCCTTCTGCTCATTTGGGGGATATACGAGTACTTACGAAAGTACAATTTTTCTAAAACCAATTTTTGAAAGTTGCTTAAAGCAGTTTTCAAAAACACATTCTTTCGAAATTAAATTTTTTCAGATATTAATTTTTTGAAGCAACGGCTTTTTGAAAAAGTAATTTACGAGAAAGTACCGTACTAAACCTATGGAAACCTGATCAAACCCAAAAAGGTTCGTTAAGGTTTGTTCAGGAGCTTTTTTCGTATTTTTTTCATTAACATTTTCTAAGCTATTTCATAAGTTATAATATATATATATATATATATATATATATATATATATATATATATATATATATATATATATATATATATAATAAATTCATAACTTAATTTTCAAAAAATATATTTTCGGAAAATGTAAGTAGGTACCTATTTTCGAGAAATAATTTTTGAAAAATTTTGTTATTTCGTTTTCGAAAAAAATTGCTCTCAAAAGAGATGTTTTTTGAAAAAAAGCCTATTTGGTTATTTGTTTCCTTTAGAAGCCATAACGATCCGGCACAAATTTTGATAAGATCGCGATGAGATGTGTAAGGAATGCATTCAGAAACAATCTAACAGCAAGGAAATCAAAAATGCCAAACAGGCTTGCATTTTTTATATTAGATATTAATATTGATCTGTTATTCATATTTTTGTGGTATAATTCATTTTAAAGACCTTACATAGACGGCAAATTATTGTTTGTTTTTGTTTATAATATTTTGTAGAAAATGTGGGAATGACTAATGTTTATTTTTATAAAATTTGCTATTTAAATCCTTTTTGTACAAGGCTTTGGGCCCCCTGCGCCCACCCAAATCCGCGCCTGGTTTGATAACCTGTTCCACCAGCGACATACAGATTATGTGTTCCACTGCAAAGCATGTCGATGTCACAGTGTCGTCGATGTCTTGACATGTCGATGTATCGACACGGTGCAGTTGCAGTTATTGATTCTCGGGTGCAGTAGCGACGCCGCGAGTCGCGACACAACGTGGTAGTTATGGTTTCGGCGCCTATGTACGGCACTCTGATTTGCTACCCTTATTCATAGCATAAATTTTAAGTAGAATTATTCCTTTTAAATTACAAAATTGCCTTACCCTAATTTTTGAACTTGGAATTAATTGTTACACTGGCATTGTACTGTAAGCCAAATTGCAAGGGTCATATTAAAATTTATTATACAGGTGGCCTTATGTTCTTATGATCCTATGAAAATTAAATGTAAGTTGCCGGCAACATTGCTTGATGCGCTAGGTCTGTGCGATATCGGACAGTAAAGATGCTCAGCTTATTTACGCAGTTTACTTCTTAAAGTAACAGCACCAAGCGATGTTGCAGATTCAGCTCGGCCCAGCTATCGGCCACTAACATTTAACTTTCACATAATTGTACGTACTGTCGTTTTCTACAGAATTATTGTAAGCAGGATATTTTTAGACCATAAACCCATAAGTACCTCACAGATACTGAAACTTTTATTAAGAATAATGCAATGTAAAGATACTTAATTTATGAGACATTAGGACGAAGTAACATGCAGCTTAACTTGTTATCAACATTAAAAATGCAGAATTTCAAAGGATACATAGTCACTTTTGATGATGTCATTTATATTTCATAGGATATAAAAGAATGGATAAATAAAATTGCTTTTCGGGAAAATTAGGAAAGTACCAATATTATTAGAAATAGTATATGGGTAACACCAATAATGCTGCATATCTGTAGCGCGGCGCTATTTAAGTAGTGCTCTGTGTTATTTAATGACAAAGTTGAAAGTGTCATTTAATAAAAACATTGAAAATAGGAATTTATTAATATTATGAACGTTAGGCATTTACACATTTATTTTGAGAAACATTTTACTTAAAATTCATAACATAGATTTTAAATAGAATTAATGCTTTTAAATACCTATGGCCTATGGCTTGGAAAATTGCTTTACCTATAGTTTTTTTAAATTTAGAATTAGTTGTAACAGTGGCACTGTAGCCAAATTACAAGGGTCATTTTAAAATTGAATGTGCAGGTACTTCTTACGATCATGTGAAAATGAAATAGTCGCCTGCAATATTAATTGATGCGCGAGGCCGGTGTGATATCGAATAGCAGAGATACGCAGCTTATTTATGTTGTGATGTGGACTTCTTGAAGTAACAGGATCATGGGATGTAACAGGTTCAGCTCGATCGAGCTATCGGCCACTAATATTTAATTTTCACACCATTGAACGCAGAGTTATGGCACAAATAAAGTTAACCGCGATTGTACACCAACAAAAATTAACAATTTATTCTTGAGCTCAACAACAAATTCGCGTATCTACAGAGTGTTGTTAAAAAGTTACGTGTTATTAAAGAAACATTTTTTTCAAGATACCTCAACAATCTTTTTAAAAATTATTGAGTAGGATGAAATCATGGAACTAAGCAAAGTAGAGCAAATTTAGAGACGCTATAATATAAACGTCACGATTAAATTGATAGTAACAAGGAGAATATTAGTGACTCTGCAGATTAAAAGTAGAGTATGTTTCTGTCTTGTAATAATAACTATCTATATCTAGACACTTGAAATGTCACAACACTTGTAAGGGCAAAGTTCGTTTTTCACCTAACGAGCGTAGGTATAGATGACACTGATGATAGGTGATCACATGATTGGACATGAAATAATTAGTTAAAATCCACGTGACTTGTCATTGGTATCATCTGAACACACGCTAGGTCAAAAACGAACTACTACATAGGTCAATAATGCTATTGACAAAGGTAACTAAATGTCAATTAAATTTATTACTTTATTAAATACCATGCAACCAAATGTAAAATGTGAAAATTATTTCTATTTAAAATGTGTTATTTGTTACAATGACAAGAGTCATTTTTCAGATTTCTTAAAAATAATTTTATTGCTTTTGCGGTGTTATTTTTAAATATGTACCTAATGATAACGAGCGAATATTGATTCGATACAAGATGTGATGCTAAAAAAATAATTTTCCGCCATTTCCTCTCTGTATATAGGATATAAGTTATTTTTTCGGTCGTAAGCTAAGATGAAATTAGATATGGTAGGCCTATGGTCGTAAGCCGCTTCTAGCGTCTTTTTATCAAAATTGCAGTGCAGGTTATCCTTTTGCATAAAGGTCAATTTTGTCAATTCAATATAAGACGCTAAAATATTTAAAAATAACAACAAAATTGTTTCAATCTTCACTAAATTTTTATTCATCAACATGACAATTGTTTCGACACACAGTGTCTTCGTCGGATGGTTGGTATAAACTAACTAAACTAAAGTGAGTTTATACCAACCATCCGACGAAGACACTGTGTGTCGAAACAATTGTTATGTTTATGAATAAAAATTTAGTGGAGATTGAAACAATTTTGTTGTTATTTTTAAATATTTTAATAATGGATCTTCATCAAGTAAAGGCTACATCAATTCAATAAGACGCTAAAGTCCCTTTTATAACCGAGAAGAACTCTACAAGTTGGTATTCTTTTTGAGTTGAGTTTAAGTTTTGGGTTGTATTTTAAGGAGTTACTTACTTTATCTACGCTTCCATATCTTTCATGTTTTAGCAGTTAAAGCCCAACAATTATAATTGTTATTAAGTAGGTACTCTCAGGGGTGTCGCTAAAATATATCTTACTTTAGTCCCAATGGTATATAAATTACGTGTGTGAAATTTCTGGTCGAGGTCAAAAATCATGTTTTACTTACATGTGGTAATTTTTTGTTTTACTTTTGAAATGTTTCAGGCTGCTCTTAATATGGCAACAAAATCCTTGAGTATCGACTTAAGGAATGAAGGGATCATCGTAACATGCGTCCATCCGGGATGGGTGAAAACAGATATGGGAGGAGGTAATGCACCTATGACGGTTGATACAAGTTGTAGAAGTTTGGTTGAATTTATTAGAAACCTAAGTGATAAACATAATGGTGGATCGTTCCAGTGGAATGGAAAAGAGTTGCAATGGTGATAGATTTTTGATGCAACAAAAAATGTACAGCATTCGGTCGAAATAACATTCGACACTTGGTCAACTATTTGTCAAATTCTTAAATTGAGTGTTTAAAAAATAAACAAATATTCCCATTTTCAATACCGGGTACATATATAATTTTATGTTTAAATTTAAGAACAGCATTTTAAAGGAGGTTTTTATTGTATATATAAAAATCCCAAGTATTTTTATATCTAAGATACAAAAAAATATATTTTTAGGATTCGAAAAGTTTTTTCATTTTAAGTTCTTCTTCTCTGCAACCCAACCATATTGGTGCTATTGGCAATGGAGATGTTTCGGTAGTCATAATCCAGTCGTTGTTAAATTTCCAAAACAGATCTCCTTTAAAAAAGTAAGTGACCCCTACAAAGAAAAATTATACATTCAATAATTAAAACTGGTTGTGTGTAAATTTTTTTTGGTAAAATTTTCAAATTCACTGGAATATGGCTACATTGTTTACCCACGGAAACAGTATGGGAACCATTTTAACCGTTTTTGTTTAACTTACTACCAATGAAAACTTTCCAGTAAGTTATTGTAAAAGAGAAAGCCGACTGTTTTAAAAAATCTATAGATGCACGCCGCCAGCTGCTGCCACACTTGCGTTGTTTTAACACCTACAACCCAGAATGCAACAAAAAAACGTTATCAGTCTATAGCTAATCATTGCAAACTTTCTGCCACTCTCTCCCTAGTCAGCTGTCACTTTTGGAAAATGTTTTTGTATCGGCATCAGAAGAAATAGAAATAAAATGCCAAAGAAGATGTTATCTAGGAATGGGGTTCGCGCCTGAATTAGATGACGTTTATTGGAACAGAGTTTAAATGCTATTAGCTTAAACATTCCATTTTGGTATTTTATTGTCATAAGTAGAGACCGGATTCGAATATTACATTCCAGGAACGGACTCCGTTGGAAAGACAATGTAGGTACACAGAAAATATTAAAATTTTTTGACAAGACTAGTAATAACCTTACCTTATATTGTAAACTTAAGTAAGGAAGAACTAAGTTCTATTTGGTTAAATGTATCACCTATCTTATAAATTTAAGGTGATTGTTTTCATAAATCAGAAACAATTAATTATATTAAACATTCAAAGTGCGTAACTAGCCAAGCCAAGACGTAACTAGCCTCGATTTTTAGGTCGACAAATTTGGCTGGCAAATTCTTTAAAAAATGTTAATTAATGTGACATTTTCGGGGTTATTGAGGTCAGATAACTTAATTTTGTGTAACGGATGTTACAAAAATTGGGGGGTGAATTTCTTCAAAAATTTGAACTAATATCTCATTTTTGGGGGTATTGAGGTTATAAAATCTAATATTACATGGGCATTATAAATTCAAAAAGGGGGAGATAAGATAAAGGGGGGAGAATCGGGGCACAAAAGAAATTTGTGTTTATAAAAATAAACAAAATTAAGTTGAACATTAACCGCTGTGATAAATAGGTACGTAACCATATTATTTCATACTTTACAGGGCTTTTTCCTTTTGTAAAGTTTTGATTTTTTCGAAAAAAAAATTTTTAGGAGCAATAATTTATAAATATAACCGGACAAAATCTAATGTTAATTTTGTTTCATTTACCTTTTCTATTAGTTACATAACTTAGTCCGACCACGATTTTTGCGTCATGTAATATGGAAATTCGGTCTCTAGTCATAAGTAATAAAATTGTTGTCATAAATAAAATCAAAGTTAGGTGATTATATAAAAGTATATAGGTACCTTTCCATGTTGTAGCAGCATCTATATTTTCAGGAACACCTCTCCACCTCTGCATATGCATTGGATACCCAGGATCCATAGCTCTTATAGTCTCGTTATATCGCCAAAATCGATCATTTTTGTAGAAATATGTTTTTCCTAAAAAAATACATATTATGTTAATAGGCTTGATATGCTTGTCTCCTTCCTATATTTATATTTTCAAGATTTTTACTCTAAAAAACTAGCCTTTCAATAGAACAACAATCAACAGCATTTTCCAACCAGAGATGCCCACTCTTACTTAAAGTCTACTTGAAGTGTCTGTGATAGAAAATGATATCAGACGTGAAAATTATCACGTTACCAAATAAAATGGTTAATAATATATCTCACCATTTTTGGCCCATGTTTGCACAGCATCGATACTATCTAAGTAGTTAGGCAAGTCGTAGTAACTTAATGGCACAGGACTATTTTCCACAAATTTAGAACCATCGTATATCCATAATTTGTTCCCAATAAATAATACAATGTGCCCATCGGGTCTTTGGTATGCAGCATCTACTTTTTTAATATCTTTAGGGAGTCCTGGAAACATTTCACGTATTGGAATGGGATAACCTGGTAAAATGCGGCCCATTTCTTTTAATCTCCAGATGTACTGTAACAGAAATACCTCGTATCAGTAATTTTTACCTCCTTCGCTAGAATATCCTTCCTAATAGTAAGGATTTTCGGATTTTTTCAGACCTGTACGTTTTGGGGGTTGTAGGTTACGAGAAGTGTGGGTTTCTACTTCTGTCGGTCTGTTTGTCAGTCAGTTTGTCGCTCAGTCTATTGGGGCGACTTTCAATAAATATTATTTGACGTGAAAAATACTTAGTATTTTACAGTAAGATTAGGTGAAAAGTAATTCGAAAGCATTTACTTTATATACATGGTGTTATGAAATTCACTGCATATATTGAAGCCGGTTAATCCTGATATGAATTCAGATTGAAGAAAAACAGTCATAAATGGCGCTTCGTAATAATAAGTAAGTAAAATCTCTATAAAATACACTTCCCTTACTATAAAAAGATTTTTGCATTAAACTTGACACATTTATGCAATACTGACAAAACCGTAAGTATAGCCATTAATGAAAAAAGAACATTCCACTAACTAATTAAATACAATGCTTAAAATAATCCACGGTATTTTTTACTATCAACACTATTAAGACCACAGAAAAATAAAGGATTGGTTATGAAAAACTGACCACTAAAAATGTATTTATTATTTTATTAAAAAGAAAGAAGAAAAGCACAGGCAAGCCAAAACACTTCTAGTGAGATTTTGCAACTAGTAACGCTAACCCATAAACGATAAAATTTAATGTGGTGTTTCTACTACATGATTTATAAATGAAACTAAATATTAAAAAAAAAATCAACATCTCTGGTAGGCTTATTGATTCATTTTGCAAATGAGGTGAAATCGCAACTGATTAAAAAAAATTACAATTTTAAATTTTATTGTTCATATCAGCTATTTTGAAGATCAGCTTTGAGATGGAGGCCATGGACAGCAAGTAAGAGCCAGATATGATATAAGATGTACTTCGTAGTTGTCAAAAACCATGTGGTGTGGAAAAAGTGCTTGATGTCGCTAGTTTTTCACATTTTAGTTGTTATAATAGCGACAAAAACCGTTTTTTATGCGAATAACCGAAGTCAGAAACATCACACAAAAATAAGTAAGAAATGGGTGATTTAACTCTTTTTATGTGGTGCAGTCAAATTTTTAAGCGTCGCTGAAAGAACTTTTACCAAGTTTGTTTTGAACTCGGTTATAAACTAGTACGGATAGACCGCCTAATCGCCCCCCGAGGGGTCTCTATAAGGTCGGTAATATCATCATTGTCACGCCCTGAAAATTTCGTGTTGCTAGGCCATGTATTAAGGAAGATATCACACTCCTACGGACTGATGATGGAGAATAGACCGCCCTTCGTAACCCCATCGCTACATACATACAAACACCTACACGTAGAAACTATTTTTGCCAACAAAAATACTTTTCGGACACCCTGTATACATACATTCAAACATAAACACATATTAATACAAATATATTCGATTTGCTTGAAATTCGACCTAATAAAGTTTATCTAAGTACTAATAGGAGTATTTGCTCATTCCAAGACTTTTTGGACACCCTGTATACATTCAATCTAACACTCACACGTTTAAATAGGAATATAGACGATTTTCTTGAAATCCGCCTTAATTACGTTTATTGTGGTCGTATTAAAAGGAGTTGCAAATGCTAAGACTTTTCGGACACCCTGTATACACACGTACAAGCATAAACACATAGTAATACAAATATAGACGATTTTCTTGAAATCCGCCTTAATTAAGTTTATTTAGGTCCTAATAAAAGGAGTTGCAAATAATAAGACTTTTCGGACACCCTGTATACACACGTACAATCATAAACACATAGTAATACAAATATAGACGATTTTCTTGAAATCCGCCTTAATTAAGTTTATTTTGGTCCTAATAAAAGGAGTTGCAAATAAGAAGACTTTTCGGACACCCTGTATACACACGTACAAGCATAAACACATAGTAATACAAATATAGACAATTTTCTTGAAATCCGCCTTAATTAAGTTTATTTTGGTCGTAATAAAAGGAGTTGCAAATAATAAGACTTTTCGGACACCCTGTATACACACGTACAAGCATAAACACATAGTAATACAAATATATTCGATTTGCTTGAAATTCGACCTAATAAAGTTTATCTAAGTACTAATAGGAGTATTTACCCATTCCAAGACTTTTTGGACACCCTGTATACATTCACACTAACACTCACACGTTTAAATAGGAGTATAGCCGATTTCCTTAAAATCCTAATTAGTTAAGTTTATCTTGGTACTAGTAGAAGTATTTACCCATACTAAGGCTTTTCGAACACCCTGTATACAAACATATAAATCCGTACACATAGAAATGCAAATATATACCTACGATTTGCTTTAAATCCGACAATTGAGTTACTATTTGTACAAAAGGCAAAGGTATTTGCCCATTCAAAGACTTTTCGGACACCCTGTATACATACATAAAAACACAACACAACACGACACGTGGTAATTTAAATATTTTCGATTTTCTTGAAAACCGACCCTATTAATTTTATCTTCGTACTTATGACAAAGATATTTGCGCATATAAAGACTTTTCGGACACCCTGTAGGCATATACAGAATCACCCACATGCCGAAAGGTCTAAAATGTACTTTCGAATCGTTCAGGTTACTTTAAAAGGATCCGAGTCAATTCATTTCCCTAAAATTAAATTTGGCAAAGATATTTCCGCATACAAAGACTTTTTGGACATTCTGTATAAATACCAACATAATAATATAAACAACCACACAACGGAATAAAAACTTTACGATTTCCTTGAAATAAAACTCGTTTAAGTTTTTCTTCGTGCCAATGACAAATATGTTTGCGCATACAAAGTTTTCGGACACCCTGTACTATACATACATACAAACACAACAACCACGACACAGTAATTTAAATATTTTCGATGTTCTTGAAAACCGGCTCAATTAATTTTATCTTCGTACTAACGGCAAAGATATTTCCGCATACAAAGACTTTTTGGACATTCTGTATACATACCAACATATAAACAACCACACAAAGGAATGAAAAATTTACGATTTCGTTGAAATAAGACTCATTAAGTTTTTCTTCGTGCCAATGACAAAGATATTTGCGCATACAAAGACTTTTCGGCCACCCTGTAGACATATATACAATCATGCACATGCCGGAAGGTATAAAATGTATTTTCGAATCGTTCTGGTTACTTTAAAACGATCCGAATCAAGTCATTTCCCTAAAATTAAATTAAAATTGTTCAATAATAATTTTAATATATTGCCCCAAAGGTATACACGCTCATGGTTAGAAAATAAAATGCATATTTTGAATTTTTTCGATGCCACTGAGCTTCATATTAGAATCTTCAATGATGCTTTGTAGCGTCATAGGAAAATCGATTAAAATGGTATTTAATCTGTATAATATGAAATGAAATGTCTTTCTACCGAAAGTATAAGGTCCCTAAATCCCTTGCCTGGTAAATTTGAAGCCGAAGTTGGTCCACACTCCTTCCAATCTCGCATCAAAATGCTGACATTTAAGCCAAATTGTGACATTTTATACATTATAATTAAATTAATACATTTCCCCGTATAGAAATTGATTGTTATAATGCAATGCAGGGCCTCAGCAAAACCAATAAAATATGTATTTAATGCTTACATCGTCCAATGAAATGTACCGTAATTAAAAATATAAACTCCGTTTTACCTTTGCCATGTATATTTCAAGCCGAAATCGGTCCAGGAAGCTTCCAATATCGCTACAAAAACTGTTATTTTCATGACATTTTGACAGGTCATATTTTAATTTCGATGTAAAGAGGGTCCGTTCAATTGTTTTGTCAAGGCACGGCTTTTATATATGCACTTTTTAAAATTTTTCCTGCAGCGATGCAAAAAAAGGTATTTATTTATAACTTTAACGAAAAAATATGGAGTTTTAATTGGTTAGGAGTGTTCTTAGATGATCAGGGAAGAAAATAAACCAAAAAAGAATCGTTAAATAAGAGAAATAATATATAATAATGCCTTTTAAAGATGACTTTTGGTTGAAAAAAACCGAAAAAATGAGTTTTTACCCCCTAAATGCGGCCCTGGATCACCCATTCGGGATTTGTTTTAAAGCCTGATTATATCCCCAACGGATAGAGTTGAAAAAGTTAGAAGAAATTAGATAGGAAAAGATACGGAGTGATTCAAATGTAGAGATGTCATGAAAAAAAATCGTAAAAAATCGAAATTTAATTATCAATTGCTCCTTTCCTATTAGAAATAAAAGAACTAAAAAATACGTTTCTAACGTATTTCGGCGAGCTCTTTCCGATAGGGCACATGGAATTTCGATTTGGATCCATTTTGACCCCCCAAAAAATTCAAAACCGTCAAAAATTTGCATGAAAATTCGTAATTTCCACTTTTTCCCAAATTTTTCCAATTTCCAGTCGTTTTAGGTATAGGTAAATGTATTGCAAAAAGAAAGTATTTGAGATTCTTTAGTTTTAAGTTCAAATACGTTTTTCTGTCCGATGTTCCGGTTTCGACTTATTCGGTGCCAAATTGGGGTCTACAAAGGGCATTTTTCGACATAAAAAAATTCAAAAAAATTACTTCCCATTTTCCGAATACCGCCAGTTTCAATAGGGTTCGGAACACCCCGGTCCTCCACAACCTCCAAAAATTTAAATCGATTTAATTCACTTTTGCGACCTGTAATCGATGTCAACGGAAATCGCTGAAATTTCGACTTTGGCGTTTAATACCTCCGAAACGGAACACCCTGTATAACTGAATTTTTTACCGAAGCTAGCCGCACTATCCCTCTATTAACCCAGAAAATTTCGTTGCCCTCCCTCTAACCGTTTTCGAGAAAAAAAATTGAAAAGGTGAAAATGTCGAAACGGACGACAACATACATACACACACACATTTTCTGACCAAGGGCTCGGTATATAGACCGAGCCTGAAAGGCGGTCTATAACAAGTTATTGTTTGATTTTTTACCCTTTTTTGAAAAACTGAAAGTTTAAGCTAGTAGGAACACTGCTCATCTCATTAATAAATAACGTATGTTCATCTCATTAATAAATAACGTAATGGGTACATAACTGACAATCTTTGTGTTAACGGTACAACATAGCCTGTTTCGTTCTGGTTACAATTTCAACCGATTTCACGAGTGGTCCATATTTTCCCATATTAGGTAAAGAAATTGCTATTAAATTAAAATAGACATATTTGGTCAAATGCGCTTGTGGAATTAAAAATACTTTGGACTATTTTCGGTTTTCACTAAAACTGATAAAAAATGAGATGTCACGATAATATTTAAGTTTGGCAATGACCCGGCTGGATCATTTGTTTTTTATTTATAATATTAGAGCCTATAACGTCAGGCTCTTCAAAGCGTCGGATATGGGCCGGTATTTGGGCATTTTTAAAATATAAAAATGCGCGAGTTGAGGGAAAAAAGTATTGGGTATGTCTGTAGACTACCCCAGGAGTCACTTAATCAAATATATGCAGTGCATCTCATAACACCCTGTATAAAGAGGGTGTAATTTTTAGCCAGTTGAAGAACTGAAAATACGAAAAAGACTAATTTGAAAATAATATTTTCAAGTTACTTGGGACATTAACTAATAGACCTGCAAAAAGGTTTAGGATCTACCAACAAGCATTTGTTTTATATAAAAATTGCACACGATGAGAAAAAATTTTACTACTTAGGTTTTGTCTTCAGCTCTATGGTAAAGTTTTGTAGATTCTACCCATTCAAATATCTTATTTATAAAAGGTATGGCCATGGGCGCCCATAGAGTAAATTTCAGAGGGGGGGAGCAACCAGCCAAAAAACCGCATGTTACAATAAAATCACGAAGTTGCGCAGTTATTAAAAAGCACCGTGGAACCCGACTACAGGGGGGGGGGGCTGTCCCCCCTTGCCCCTCCCTATGGGTGCCCATGCGTACGGGAAAAATTAAATAGGTACTGGATTAAGACACTATAATTAACGTACCTGATCCTTAAATATAAATAGCTCATTTCTTAATGCTGCGACTGCATCAAAATGACTGTTACAGATGTATGGAAGACTAGGCGAATTATTTTTGGGTATCTTATGCTTGGGATCGTGTTCTTGATGAACTTCGACTGATTCAACATCACCCTCATAAGAAACTGTTGTCTCTTCATGTCGTCTTGTTGGTGTTATTGGTTCTGTTGTGGTGTGGTGCCTATGATCATGCCTATAAAAGAAAAAAACGATAAATCTACGATTTACTAGTAACAATGCCAACTACCTATGCAACGCCAATACATAATAAACTTACTTCTAGTACTATTCTATTGTAAACTTGCTTTGCATGTCATATCCTTTTTGGTTGTGAACATAAATCTTGTTATTTAAGAATGTTTGTTCCAAGGGATTCTAAATTTTAATTTTGGTGCCATTGTATGGGGTTATTCATTAATTACGTCACACGGAAAGGGGGAGAGAGGGGGTCCATAAAGTGTGACAAGACGTAACAAGGTGGGATGAGTCATAAGCTTCGTGACGTCACTAATCCAAACTATTAAAACAACTAAATAGGGAATAGGGCCACGGGCGAAATGAACGTTATATGAGTAAGTATGTTATTTTGAAGTTTAAAATTGTGCGCCTTTGATAACATACACCGAAATACCGATACTGTCTTTGAAAAAAGCTGACGTAACGGGATTTATTGTTTTATGATTTGTTTCCAGTTCCAGGTCTACCGTTTTGGGCCTCGACCTACCGCCCTACCGTTTTCGAACCTGATTCTACCGAAATTTTTAATCTGAAAAATATTTGCCATTATCTTACTTCATCACTGATTATTTACGACCGGTATTATAGGTTGTTAAAACTGAATGTTCAGGTGATGTCAGGTTATTCTGGTCCATGGACACAGGATGATTAATTTTTTTGCAGCTCAAAACAATATAATATGTCACTATGGCGAATGACCTGTAATGTTGTCAAAGAGTAACTTACATATTATATTCTTTACAATATCTGTACGATTCAACCCATTAATTTGACATAACAAATGTAGGTATATATATATATTTCCGTCGAATTTCGACGGGTTCAAACTCGTCTATATATGTAAAACGTAACGATTATATTTTGTCTCCCTTATTTAGAAGCTTCTACAAAACATAGCTTGCTGATTCTTTTTTTGAAAGAATTCCTTCTCATTGATCCATCACTAGGAATTTTCGGTCAGATTCTCCAACGCTAGTTCGGTCTAATTTGACAACCAAAAGTTTTAAACTGACAAGAGTAAAAATAAGACCACAAAGTTTTATACTATAAAGTTGTTTTTGAGGTTTTTCACAAATCTATAAAGAAAACGGCAATTTTAGTACGTGCTTTCCCCAATAAAATAGTCTAAATTTATTATAGCAACCCGTTCCAAGGTGAAAATCATTTGGAAACCAAGCAGATAGCTAAACTATCGGAATAATTCATAAGTTTTTAATGACGACTTATTCACAATGACAAAACAACCTGTCAAAAAATAACTGATCAACTACATGATCTTAATTTAAAGCAGTACTAAATCCTTCTTAGTGAATCTGAACGTTTGTGTCTAAATAAAGTACCAAAAAAGCTCAATTAACTTTGAGCTAATATAATATAGTTCTTGAAACTATGGCGATTCACCTGTAATGTTGTTCTCAAAGAGATCCTGTAACTTACATAATATCATTGAATTTGGAAAAGGTAATACAAATTTAATGATAATATTCTTTACAATATCTGTATGATTCAAACCATTATTCTGATATATCAAAAAATGTAGATAGGAGATAGGATATTCAAACTCGTGCTATTTAAAAACATCTCAACTTTTTTGTGCTTTATTGTTTACAGTTTCTGAATAAAAATTGTTATTCCTCTACCTTTGTTACTTAAAAACGGTATACTTTGTTAATGTTGCTAGAAGCAACTGGTTTTGAGGAAAGTGCAAATTTGAATTAGGTGTTGCACAGAATAAATAAGAAATAAAAAAATTTAGTATCAGCAAAAAATAAACCTTTGTATTAAAGAAAAGCAAACATCAAGTGAAAATAGTAAAAACCAAATACAACACAAATGAACAATAAAATAATAAACTGTTAAAAATGAACTCATTACATTTTGAATAGGTACCTGCTTAAAATTAAAATAATTAACATGATGCCTTCCTTTACATGTTCGTCTTGACATGTGGAACTTACATGAGGGCGCTCCAGCACATTATCCTCACAAAGTACAAAATCACTTAAATAAGGTCTTTCCTCGCTGCTGGATTGGGCGAGGCAGTGAACATCCAAGGCCTCCCCGTAGCTCTGACTTAAATCCACTTGATTTTTACTTCTAAGGATACATAAAACATCTTGTGTATTCAGCTACAGTTATCAATACATGACATGAGCTTTGGCAAAGGATAGTAGCTGCAGCAAACGCCGCCGTTCGAAATTTACATCCAACTTTTTTGAAGTTATAGAAGAAATTTTCTAAAAATGTGTCGCAATTGTATCGAGGCAAACGGTTGGCATTTTAATATTTGCTGAAAAATAATTTAATTCATTTACCCTGCATCATGTTAATTATTTTATTTTGAAGCACGTCTTCAAAACGCACTAAATTCATTTTTGGCAGTGTATTTTCTGTCTGTATTTTCCCAACCCAATCCAACCTGGCTAATGTCGGGGTGTATTGTGAGAATCGTACGCGCCAATCTCGGGGTGTTGCCGTTTGAAGGCCATTGCGTTGTAGAGCTGGCGGGAAGAAGAGATAATATTCTCTCTGTCTTATTTTTCTCTGGTGTTACATACTGAAGTCGTTGTCTGGGGTTTTTAAATTCAGTTGAATTTTACTAGGTTTTTATTTCTAGATTAAAAAGATAAAAGGAACTTAAACGTCTTTTTATTATTGTAAAGCGCATAGGGTAATATATGTATGTATATACCCTGATTTAAGATGTTAGTACTAAAATTATAAAATTAAGTTTTAGTGAAAGGGCCCATTATATAGCGGCTAATTCTATTTGCAGCTACTGACCAATACCCGAATGACAATGGGGATATTTTAGTTTAATACTCCGGTGTCTATTCAAAGTGGCTAGTATTAATTAAAATATGGCTACTGGATGAACTTAATGTTAAAAACCGGTAATTAGTAATACAGCAAACACTGTTTTGGGACCAAATTCAACTTTATTACCACTAGCCTCATCATAAACTTTGTTAAATGCAGTTTTTACAATACTTTCGAATGCTAGGGAGTAAACTGTTGCTGCAAAAAGATTACTAAACGAATCTAAGGCAATTATCACAGCAACTCCTGTTTTAATGTTCCACTTTCTTGTTTTAATGTTCCACTTAATGCAGAAAAAGGAAGTTTATGTCAATATCAAAAGGCTGATACATAGATCCTGGCATGTAGATGAATGAAGAAGGCTGGACAAAATGCAACAATGATTCATAATGAAGATACCGCCAAGGATAAAGAAGAAAAGAAAAACTTTGTACATAAAAACAAATGGAATTTTACATTTTGTAGGAAGTCCAGGATGGGACTAACTAATATACTTGTGAAATATACTTTGACGTTTAAATATAAACATATTTGCGAGATACACAAACTGTTTACTTGATTTAGTAATTTGGTCTTACAACAGCACCGAGCACTTTTCAGCAGTTGGCAGACGCAATTTTGGCAGACATGAAGTGGAATGGAGCAATGACGTACTTAGATGACATCTTGGTCTATGGAACAAATTTGGAAGAACATAACGAGAAAAGTACTGTCGAAGCTAAAAGCAGCTGGTCTAAAGCTAAAACCATCTAAGTGCCAGTTTGCGTATAAAGAACTTACAGTACTAGGCCACACCATTAATGAACGAGGTATTCTTCCAGATTCTTCGAAACTTGAAGCAGTACACCATTTTGCAACTCCAAGAAATAAAAAATCACTTCAAAGTTCTCTAGGACTCGCCAACTATTATAGAAAATTTATTGAAAAATTTAGTGTCATTGCCAGGCCGTTATACGATTTGCTGAAGAACGATACACCGTTTTGGTGGACATCAGCTCAAGAAGAAGCTTTCCAGATTTTAAAAAGAAAATTAGAATCGCCTCCAGTATTAACTCACTACCTTCCAAACGCCGAAAAAGAGCTACATGTCGACGCATCAGGCCAAGGGATAGCAGCAGTACTCCTACAAAAAAAAACGAGGAAATGCATCCCATTTGCTATGTGTCCAGAACTCTCACCAAAGCCGAAAAAAATTATGGAGTTGGAGAAAAAGAAGATCTCGCCATAGTGTGGAGTTTAACTTATCTGAGAAGCTATATTTGGGGAGAACACATAAAAATCTTTTCTGATCACCAGCCACTGTGATATCTAAAGAATCTCAAAAATGTTACAGGGAGATTAGCTAGATGGAGCTGCAAACTACAAGAATTTGATTTCGAAATAATCCACAAATCAGGGAAATGCAATCAAGACGCAGACTGTCTTTCCAGAAAACCCTGTTTCCAGGCAACACTAAAGGACGAGTATGATGCCAATGAAATTCCCACATTTTTGCTACCCTTAGTGGACATCACGGAGTTCCAAGAAGAATATTCGGTCGTGTCAGACTTACTACAGGCAGTCCAGGATCCGAATTATGGCAATTCATATTTGCAACGTCGTGCAAAAAATTTTACAGTCAAAGATGGTGTGCTATATAAAAAGTCGGCTGTCCCACACCAGGAGGACAAGTTGGTAATCCCTCAAGGACTGAAAGCACAACTGATGCAACAGCTGCATTGTAAGCCATTGTCGGGACACCTAGGATATGCAAGAACTTATTTCAGCAACGGATATGCTACCTAAAGCAGTTTTAAGTAGGTAGTGTTAATGCATCTAGCGTAAATTAATGCAAAACAAAGTTATGTGTTTCTAACACCACTTTCACCGTCTATATATTTCTATCGAAAATTCGATTACGTAACTAATTGCGCGGAACATCCATAAATGTAAATTGCAATATTTTAGTGATATTTATATTAACTAGTGGTGGGTGACAGAGAAATTATTTACTCCCCTAATTTTTTCCGTAGTTTCTGAAATAAAAACATAAACATTTCAAGGTACGCCACATTTGTTTTTACATCAGACCTTTAAAACAACTTCCGGTTTTACCAGAATTCATAGCGTTTTTATTAGATATTTGAATTCTACAGAAAATTTACTTCTCAGTGACATGCCACACGTTATAATTTGTTTTCAAAATGGCATCCTAGTTCGATTTTTAACCCAACTGGCATCCTAGTTCGATTTTTAACCCAACTAAAGAGGGCCATAAATTCATTGACACAAGATAGCTGGTAGGCCATGAAAATAATAAATTAGTTTACTTCAGTCTGTTTGATAATACCAAATCAACTTGTTTGAGGAATATATATCAACTAGGACTTTTTTATTTACGTTCTGATTTAAAAAAATATATCACTGAAAAGAAAATTTTCTGTCGATAACTTCCTTTTAAAATAGAAACAGTTGCTATCACTTTTGATTCTTTGAAAGGTCTGATCTCACTAAAAATGAAAAACTTGTGTTATCCTGAAATTTTGGTATTTTTATTTCAAAAACTACGGAGCAAATTAGAAGGGTAGCTACTTTCAATGTCACCCGGTACAGTTATTGATAAATTTAACCTTGCAGGTCTACATGGAAAAGCAATGTACAATGTACATCCACTGATAATTCAAACTTTTAGGTGTGGAAACAATGCATATATGAAAGTTTTAGTTGTCAGTGGCTCTACATCTGAAAGACTGAGATGTCAATTGCTGTACAATACTGTACATAAAATTAAAAAATACAGCTGAAGTAAAATTGTATACTATTCCCCTAAAGTACAATAATCAAATTTCTTTAAACTTTGTCCAAAAAAAAACGACTTTGG
Source organism: Philopedon plagiatum (assembly GCA_963971165.1). Classification (NCBI taxonomy): domain Eukaryota; kingdom Metazoa; phylum Arthropoda; class Insecta; order Coleoptera; family Curculionidae; genus Philopedon; species Philopedon plagiatum. The sequence continues at coordinate 110,124,917 of OZ020190.1, read as the reverse complement.
TTGCGGCAGCTGTTAAGTATAACATTAAACATTGAGTTATAGATATTTTTGATCTCACCATGGATGACGTCTTCCAGACGAGTCAGCAGTAGTCTCTTCGCGATCATGATGGTAAGTTGTGCTCCAATATGGTGGAGTGCTTCGAGTTGTTTCTTCGCGGTCACGATATTCTTTTGTAGTGGAATAATAGCTAGTAGTAGTTGTAGATGGGTAGTAGGATGTAGTTGTTGAGGTTGTTTCTTGTTCAGAACTATCATCATCATTCTTTAATCTTCTGGAAACTATATTTAAGGAGGTCAAATTTAATAGGAAACTTGATATGGAAATATGTAATTATTTCAAGTTGCAAACAGTGTGAGATTAAAAAAATACGATATAGCAAACTGTATATTGTATTCTTTTATTTATTTAAACGAAATTTTACAAACAAATCAATAATATTTTCAACAATTTATCTGCTGTGTCTCCCACCCAAGTAGCAAAATAGATTTTATGAAGGTTATAAGAACATAGCTATGTTGTTGTAACTTTTATAAAACCCATTTTGCTACCTGGGAAATACCTACGCTTGAAAACTACTGGAGTGGCGTAGTTTCATATTTTGCACCCCCCCCCCACCAAAAGGCGATTTCTGGGTATTTGGGCTTCCTTGACACCGTCAGGGTCCCCTGCGGCCGCGTGGTTTGGAGGTATAGTAGCTACGCCACTGCGAGTACTGGGAATGCCTGTTATCCGAAACTTTTGTTTAAATGAACAACTAATAACAATAAAAGTACAAAAGTCCATATTGCATCTGCTTATCACTTACTGTATAAATTATACATTCCCAGAATATCATCGTAATCCAACAAATTTTGTGAATTGGGATCATTTCCCTTGTAATAGGGAAACATGACTGATGTAGTAACTGACGAATGCCCTAGGCCCAAAGAATGACCAAGTTCATGTAGAGCGACGGTAAAAAAATCAGTTCCATCTTCCTCGTTATTGTTATGGGTAATATCAGCCCATTTTTCATCATCGTCAAAGTGGATATCGCCACCTGAATTTGGACTTGTCTCATAGTCATATGGGAAAAATGCATGAGCTAAAACGTTTCCTTGTCCATCAAACGGAAATCTAAAATATTATTTTTCTTATAACAAAAGAGAAACATCATTCATACAATGTTTATGATCATAAAAAGTTATCGGAATTTTGCTGTTGTAACTGAGTACACTTCATTTGTATTAGAATGTACCATTTTATGTAAAAATAAGCCGAAACCAGTTTCATAAATTAATTCAAGATTTTATTGAAACATACATTATAATGAAAATCTTTAACACAAAAAATTGTATTTGCTTAGCTCGTTTCCTAGATTATCCTTTCTTTTTTATTCTCTATTTTCTAATTAACCCGAGCAGCTATTTAAGAGGCATAGTAGCAATTTAGTAGCAATTAACGATAGTATTTTTATATTAATAATAACAAAAGCCTCATCAGAAATGGCTTACTTCTTTTACCTCTAATAAAAGGATAATTAAATGACATTTCGTAATATTTTGTGTATTTTAACAAATAAAGGTTAGCATTTAATCGATAAGATAGTGAAGCAAGGGCAACGAATATGAACTGAAACTAAAGTACGGTCCTATCTGTCATCACTCATCAGGTGAGGGTTCGTAATGCGCAGGCCCGTAGGACACCGACTTTGTTTGCAGAATCTGCTCCGTAGATTTGTCACATTGGGTAATAGTGCTTACTGGGCCACAGATATGTCCATGATTTAAATATCCTTATTTTGGCGATCATCGAAAATTGTTGCATCGCCGAGAGTCAGGTAGCATACAGATATGTTAAAGTGTATTTTTTTTATTAATTAAAATTGTATGGGTTATCTATCCTTATAAAGTACGGTGAGTTGAGATATTCGGACAACATATTATTATAGCCGTATGAACAATAGAGCCCAGAAATGGCAGAAAATCCGAAAAGACTTTTTTATTATACTTCTTTGAAAACACCTTATTTTCATCTGTTTTAGTAATAATGTAAGATGGGCTTTTTCGGGCTAGCGCACGGAAAGAGCGCACGGAAAAAATTTTCCTGGTCTCCAGTTCTTTCAGTGTGCTGAATGAAGATACCGACTATTTTTTGGCTTTAAAATAGAAATATAGGTATAGGAAAATAAACTAAACTCAAGAAAGTCTATATGCTATCTGATATTTAATATGTACCTATTTTGTATTTTATTTCGTAAATATTTGAATATTTAGATGAATTTCTGAAATATTTTTTGACGTTTTGTCAATCTTATCTGACATAGACAAATTTAAATCACCTTTTAAATGATTTGAAAGTTACCATGAAAACGCATCATACCTGCCAAAGACCATATTGTCAGCGTTGTTAATTTTCTGTCAATTAAATTCATTCTAATAAAATGTTCTCTCAACCTGAAAAAGTGGCATCTTTCATTATTAATAGTTAATTTTTAATTACTCTAGTAGTTTTTTTTTAAATTCCGATAACAGTTGTGAAAATAAAAATATTCCAAGTTTATTTTGTATGTATGTATTTTTTTATGTTATATTTTGTTTTATGTTATCGTTTTCAAAGAAGTATAATAAAAAATATCGTTCATTACACGTCCAGAAATGGATTTTCCGTGCTTGCTTGACTTGAATTTGTCAAGCGCGCACAGAAAAATCCTTTTTTCCGGACTGGTAATGAAATATACTATTATTCAAATATTTTCGTTTTGCTTCATGTCTTTTCTCTGTTATATGTTTAATTTCAATTACCTTTGTGATTGCTTATGTTAATATAGTTTATTATTCTGCGGTGAAAAGCTTAATAGAATAGTTTGTTAGTTTATTATAAAAGTACACTGCAAGAAACAAAGTAAATCCTTAACTTTTAATGGTCAGGATTTGTTACCAGTTTTTGTTTATACCACACTCGTCGGAAAAAAAAACGGACCAGAAAATTTTGGATAAAGTTTGACGTTAAATAACTTTGCTAATTTTAGACCGTTTTTAATGAAATTTTCGGTAAATTGTAGACGCATTTAATAAGATTATCACCTGCTTTTCGATTTAAGGCAAATTTTGACGTGTCATATTATACCGGGAAAACAAATGATACTTTTTTCCCTTAAGTTCTAAATACCCGGTGGAGAAAGTAGGCGATGCAATGATGTTACAGTGTACTTCATATGTAAGTCACATCTTTGCCAAACATTTTGTTTTTTATTCATCCCGATATCTGTTCTTTCTGAGAAGATGCAATTTTTGAAGAAAACTCTTGTAATTTTACTGTATCTATGGGAGAAAAGTCACATCAAGACATATTATCATCAACGCCCAAATAATGTGATAAGTTGCCTAGCAACAAGCGTTTTATTTTATACAGTCAGTGTCAAGCTTGAAATATTGCCTAGACATGCATCTAGAAGATGTTGTCCGTGCCGTAGCTCTAAGCGACGATGGCCGAAACATACGGTATATCGCTAACTTCTTGGGCAAAGTCAGGAGTACCGTACAGGATGCAATCAGCCGCTTTCGACAAACTGTGGAGTATTCGAGGTATCAAGGATCAGGCAGAAGACGAATATTTGTGATGATCGTTTTGTTGTGTTAACGGCTCTACGCGATCGCGTGTACTATCTTTAGTCATTAGTCTTCAATTGACAAATATTCGTGCCACTTAGATTTCCTCAGATACCGTCCGCCGTAGACTGCGTGAACAAGAACTGAAGTCTAGAAGACCAGCTGCATGCCCAGCTCTCCAAGTCCAGCGTACTGAGCGTTTGCTTCGCACTTTGCTCGGGAACATAGTAATTGGACAGTCGAACAATGGGGCCGGGTACTATATAAATCCCGCTTTGCTTGTGTTCACCAGAGGGACGCGAGCGTGTTTGGAGAAGACCAGGTTAACGATTTGCGCAATGCTGCGTATCTCCACAAGTACTATTTGGAGGTGGATGTAAAATGGTGTGAACTGGAGTGTCCACTAATAAACGTATCAAGCTCGTTTTAATTGAAAATGGTGCTATGACGGCTGACCGCTATATAAATGAATGTTTAGCAGAAAATGTCACCATTTGCCTACTTCAGAGGAGCGGACTATTTTAATGCAAGATCACATGTCGCACGGGTGGTAACCGAATATCTGTACGAAGTTAACATACAGCGGTTACAGTGGCCAGCTCGTAGCCCAGATCTTAACCCCATTGTTGGGGAATGTTAGGATGACAAATTCGACAACGACAACCAGATTCTGAAACCATCCCCAACTTGCGAATTGCTCTTTTAGAAGAATGGGACAATATTCCTTAAAAACAATTTGCCAACTGCCTTGAAAGTTTACTACGCCGCATGACAGATGTGCTTCAAGCTCGTGAGGGCAATGCACGCTATTAATTCATTAAAATAATTTGTAAATCAGCCCATAGCCATATTTACAATTTTGTTTTGTATTTTTAGATGTTATTACTTTTGTTTAGGTTTGCTTAGTTGTTGGTTTTGTTTAATTAATAAAAAATGTACATTTTTTGTTTATTTACCATGCATTGCACATAAAGGCTTATACAAGACATCTACTATTTTATTAAGAAAAAATGGTGACATATGACTGTTAAATTTATTCTAGAGATATAAAAACTCTAAAACCTGCAGGGATTTTCTAAAAAAATTTCTATCTTTTGAAAGAGAACAGATATTGGGATGAATAAAAAACGAAATGATGTTCAGCAAAGATGCTACTTTGATATAAAATACACTGGAACATCATCGTATCGCCTACTCTCTCCCCAGGGTGTTTAGAACTTAAGGAAAAAAAGTATCATTTGTTTCCCCCGGTATAATATAACACATGTCAAAATTTGTTTTAAATCGAAAAGCAGGTGATAATCTTGATAAATGCGTCTAGATACTATCGAAAATTTCATTAAAAACGGTCTAAAATTAGCAAAGTTATTTAATATGAAATTTGATCCAAAATTTTCTTTTCTGTTTTTTTGCTAATGAGTGTATTAATTTTGAAAACATAGTTTCCTACGACCTCCTATGAAAGTGAGAAAAAAAGGATGGTTAACCTGGCTAGAAAGTGCCTTATATCACACGCGTGTTGAAAAGTACTTTTCAACACATGTGTTGAAAAGTACTTGTCAACATGACGTTTCAACAGATGGTGCCTATTTCATTTTTTTTTATTTTTGACACGTGTGTTGAAATGTTTTTCAGCACACGTGTTGACAGTGGGGGTATTAAATAAATACAGAAATTGGGGGTTTTTGGTAAATATCTTTGTGGTCGTAGGAAAAATATTGTATATTACTCGTGTGAAAGTAATTTTCGCACACTCGTGGGATTATCGCACTCGACTGCGCCTCGTGCGACCACCTTCCCACTCATGTGAAAAATGTCACTTTCAACACTTGTTATGTAATATACTATTTTACCCTATTTTTTAAAAAAGTAATATTATTAGTTTTACTTACTGGTCTCCATGATAACCTCTTCCAAAGGCAACAATAATGTCAGCATTTTGGTCAAAGGACCTAGTAAATCTAAGCCGTCCATAAGCTCCCCAGATATCCAACGCCTTTTGGATATTCTTTGCAACGGTGTTCTCGCCTAGTCTAGGTGACCAGTTTGCAATACTAAAAATATTTATATACATACAGGGTTAGTGGGAATTCTGTTATAGCTTATTATTTTAAAATATACATGATATGTGGACATACGTGAGTTGGGTTCACTGTGTTGGTATGGAGGACGGAAGCCAGGAGTAATATAATGCGTAAAATGTCAATTTTAGTAAACAAGAATGGATTCCATAGATTAAAAATTTTAAATAACAAGTGCGACTTTAAATAGCTATGTTAAGCAGTTATACAAGGTTTTATAAACTCGATGTTCACCATTGGGATCTCGAAAACGGTAAGAGAGACAGGAAAGGTTGAACTGGGGCAAAGTTGCACAATTTAATGCCGAATAATACATCGCGGAGAAATCTGGAAATTTCGAGTACCTATTGTAGATTTTCGCAAAAAAAAGGAAAATGGACATTTTCGTTTTTATTATTTGAAGAGATGAAATAAAGTAAATTTCAGATTTACATTGTCATTTTCTCCTCTATAAGGTGGTCTTCTCTGATCTTGAGTGCTGCACTTCGTCTAGAAGTCTACAAGCCATAGTATATTTTTATACAGACCTCTCAGTGGCGTGCCGTCGAAGCGGCTAGGGGGCGCAAGCCCCCGCCCTCGTCGTAACAGTGCCTCCGCGCCCCCTTTCGTGAAACCATAACTGTTTTGGTACACAGTAGCTTTGCTGGATGCTGAGTACTACTGACGTACTAAAATACTATTTGTTGTGATTTTATAGCCTAATACCAATAACTTCTTATATCATCTTTAAAAACCCTATAATTTACAAACAACTGAATTATTTAAATCTACCTGGAAGTAGCGATGGGTCATTCGTTCACTTTCAAGAGAGCCCGCTCACTCGTTCAGCTCACTTGGAAGAGTCGTTCGCAAGGAGTCGTTCGCAAGGAGTCGTTCGCAAGGAGTCGTTCGATTAAACGAGGGCTGCTACCCGTATCTCCGAGCTGCGAATTGCGGCGCTCTTTACTTTAGCGTGACACCTGCATTTGTTCATGTTCATAAAATAGAGCAAAAAATGCTATGAATTACACATTTTCGACTGCCGACGGCACGCTGCTTAATTGTGGCGCGGCGGCTTCAAACAAAAATAAAATAAATATTAAAATATTGGAATGATTTATGGCTTTTTTTGCAGGGCGTTTGAGTTTGGTGGGTACCGAGACCGACACAATAATATACTAATATAATAATACCTAATACTGAACCAGGCTTTTAATAAATCATTTGGTTTGATTTTTGGTTGTTTTATGCGTTAGTTTGTGGCTTGAGTTTTAACCTACCCGCAGTATACACCTCTGCTTAAAAAACGTTGTAGCAGATTTCCGGCAAAGTAATAAATCGTTAATCGTAAAATAATAGTAATACCAAAGACATACAAACTGTGTAATGTATTACCATATAGGCCGCTAGATGCTCCACCACTCTCGTTCTATTATACGACTCCGACTGAGCCGCTCCCGGCTAGCGCTCTTCGCGGCTCGCGCTCTCCGAGTAGTCCGAAACTCGCGAAAGCGTGGAGTGGAATTTCTACGAACGGACGAGAGCGAGCCAGATATTTTAACGAAGCGGTGAACGTATCGTTCAGTTGATGGGAGCGGCTCATTCGCGACTCTTTGAAAAGAGTCGTTTAAATCGAACGACTCGTTCGCGAACGACCCATCGCTACCTGGAAGTCATTCTTATTTAATTTTTTTTTATCAGCGCACTCGAATTTCTTCAAAAAAATTATCTGAAGATTCATAGTATGTCATTTTACCCATATGCATTTCAATAGTGGTACAGTCGGTGCAAATGCGTGTTCTTCTTTCAGTATGGTCGCAAGCTATAAAAGGATGTCATGGGATCCACTACAAATGCAAAGAGCTATTGAAACCATAGGCGCAAGTAGGGGGGATAGAGGGGGCTTAGCCCCCCAAACTTGACATTAGCCCCCCTAGACCGATTGGTGTTTCATAAAAAAGAAAACTTTATATTAAGGGTTAGGGCTTAAAACCCACCCCCCCCCCCCCAGGTACTGTCTAGTTGCGCCTCTGATTGAAGCAATTCAGAATATAGAAATGGGCTGGTTAAAAGCTTTGAGAACCTTTGGTACGCCCCAGGCTACTTTACAAAGAAGAGCAACCGACAAAAATAAACGAGTTAGGACTATTAACTTTGCTATTGGCCGCTTTGAGACCACATTCTCCACAGAACTAGAAAGGGATCTGGTAGAGCACATAAAAATATTAGAATCCAGTTTGTTTGGCTTATCTTGTGATGAAGTTCGTTCCTTGGCTTACCAGTTGACAGAACGCAACGCAATCGATTTAATACAACCACTAAGTTGGCTGGTTGGGATTGGTTACGTGGACCAGACACCCAGACATATCTCTCAGAAAAGCTGAGGTTACGTCTGCAGCAAGAGCGCCATCATTTAACAAGCCACAAGTTGTAAATTTTTTAAAAATCTTGCAGAGGACACTTGTAAAACACCAAATTAATTCCAGGTGTGTATGGAACGTTGACGAAACAGGTCTATCCGCCGTTCAAAAACCTGGCAGAATATTAACTACCAAGGGTCCGAAGCAAGTTGGACTGATTTCAAGTGTCGAAAGGGGGCAGCATATAACCGCGGTTGTTTGCATCAACTCTGCTGTTAATTATATCCCACCGACACTTATATTCCCGCCGAAAAATTGGAAAAAAATTAGCTGACGAAACACCTTTGGGAACCCTAGGAATAGCGCAGGAAACCGGTTGGATGACAGGAGATATATTTCTCAAATGGATGAAGCATTTTAAAGAATACTCCAGTCCCTCTAAGGAAAATAAAGTTCTTCTTCTGGTCGATGGACATGCCAGTCATAAAAATATAGAAGTTTTGACTTATGCTAAAGATAATGGAATAGTGGTGTTATATTTTCCACCACAGTGTACCCATCGACTACAGCCACTAGACGTATGCTTCTTTGATCCATTAAAAACATACTATGATCAGGAGGTTAAAAAATGGTTAAAGTGTCACCCAGGCAGAACTGTATCTCCATATCAAGTTGGCGGATTCTTTGCTGCAGCGTATGGAAAGGCAGTAACAAATCAGCATGCTGGTAGCGGATTTTAAAGACAGGAATTTGCCCTCAACCTGGATATATTCTCCGATTATTTATTTAACCCTGCAAGAGCGACAGATATACCACAAGAAGAAGATGCGGCAACTAAACCGAAAGAAGTATTAACTAGTGCCTTGTAGAATCAAAATTCCTTGGATCATCAAGAGGCTCCTTTAACTAGCGCAAATACATTAGAGAGTAGGTAACTCATTAATCGTTAACAATTCCCCTATCCGCCCTCATGATATTTCTCCTTTTCCTTCATCCTCAGGTGTCCAATCGAAAACTAGAAAAAGAAAGGCCGAAGGAACAAACGTTTTTACGAATACCCCTATTTTGAAAGAGATGAAAGCCAAAGAGATTGAAAAGCGTGCAAGAGAAACTCGCCGAGCTGCAAAGTATGCAATGAATAATCTGACGGCCATGGCACAAGATCATGAAACAGAAAACGAGACTGTTGTTTCCGATTATGACGAAAATGATCCTCCGTGTTTATATTGCAACAGTTTGTACTCCCAGTCTAAGTCAAAAGAATTCTGGATTAAAAATTAAAAAGTGCTCCAAATGGGCCCACTGTGATTGTGCTGGTACTTCCAGATCATGCAAATAATACATTTGCGAACTGTGCTAATAAAGCAGCATTTTACTCACATAAGTGTACGAGTATGTCGTTTTAGCCAAGCATACTTGCGTAAAATGACCCTGAGGTAACTTTTTGTTTTATTTTTTTAAAGAAAAACTTTTTTTCACGTTTTTTTAAGAATCATTTGTTTTGTTACTTTTACTTAAGTAATCTATATTTGTTTGGAATTTGTAAATGAAAAAATAAAAAGTTACAATTTAAAAAAAAGTGGTGTCATTTTAGGCCAGGTTCCCCTACTTGCACAATTAGTGTTCCGTGCCATCAGCCCCCCACTTAACCTGAGCAAAGCTCGACCGCCCGATCTCCGCCCATCTGCCGTGCTACCCGCTGCCGATGGCACCAATACCGTATCACATCGCGTATGCTCGGAGCTAAGTGGGAAGCGTTAATTTTTAAACTAATATCACGATTTCGTAGGGCCTTACGAAAGTGCTTTTAATTTTTTTGCACCTTCAAAATAAAGGCGTAGAAAAATAAAAACCAAAATTTCAAATTTTCGTTTTTCTCAAATATCTTCGAAAGTATTTGAAAAACTTTCAATTTCTTAGTGGCTGGTAATCCAGCATCAAATTATGCAACTTTGCCCGAATTTAACTACCTCTTTATCTTTTACGGTAACTGAAATACCAACGCTAACCTATCAAATTTACAACGCCTTATATGTAAAATATTCATATATAAGGGAAATTCATTCTAGAAACCCGTTCCAAGATGAAAATCATTTGTAATTCAAGCAAATCGCTGAAATATCAGAATAATTAATAAGTTTTTAATGACGACTTGACTTATTACCAATGATAGGACAAAAACCTGTCACAACATAGCTGATCAACTAGAAGATCTTTATTTAAACTAGTACTAAATCTTAAACCTTCGTAGTGAATCTGAACGGAAATACTTACTAGTAGCTAATGCTTCTTTTATTCCAGCCATCGACAACGGCATATCTCTTTTGTCGCTTGTTTTGTATTATATCGGGGACACCACAGCGCGGGGATGACATAAGCTGGAAATCACAGAAAATTAGTCAACATCTTTTGTATCTTTAATGATACAACTTAAAGTGAATTATTTTTACCTTTATTGTGCTATTATCAATAACGCCAGTTTCTTCTATGCCACCAAATTTTTGAAGCGTTTTAATAATGTTGCTTAAATTCTCCTCAGAATATATTGCTTCGGATTGGCCATTATCATCTACTAGGTAACCATATTTCTTCATAAATTTTAGCTAAAAAAAAATAGAAAAATTCAAGTAAGCCCACGTAAAGAAACTCTTGCTGAATTACTATACTAAATGAACTGATTTCAACTAGTTACGTAACGGACCTAAGCTTCTGCTTTCGCAAATGCCAAAAAGTGCAGTATCGATAGAGCGTGATAAAAAGGATCAGTGCGCAAACAGTAAATTGTTTTAAATAATTAAAAATGAACATTATTATTTTGGGCCGACCCTAGTTAAGTTTAATCTTGAATAAAACTGATATTCTATAGTAGTAAAGTAACAAAATCTCTGTTTATTTAACCTTTGGTAATCAGTCTAAAAATTGACAACACAAGAAAATTTCTTATTAAATATCCTACACCATAGATCGGGTAAGAGGGGGGCCCTGTTGCAAGATGTGATTAACAGTAATAATTATAAATTATAATTCATTTAAAGTAGCAAAAAAAGTATTTAACGGCCAGATCCTCCAAAGCTATACCGATCTAATTTGACAACCGAAATTTTTAAACTGACAAAACAACTAAATTATATACTATACATTTCTTTCTGAGTTTTTTTGACAATTATTTGAGTACGTACTTTCTACAATAATATTTACCTAAGTACGTTCATTCCAGCAACAAGTTACAAGATTAAAATCATTTGAAAACCAAGCAAATCCCAGAAATGTTAGAATAACTCCGCCTTTAATGACGAATTATTAACAATAACAGGTCAAACTTGATCTGTAAACTGATCAATTTGAAGATCCTAATTTAAACCACTACCTACTAAATCTTAAACCTTCTTAGTGAATCTAAGCGAAAATGTTTATATTATAAAACTATAATATTTAATATAAAAGTTCCTAACAAGCCAAGGTATTACGAGAAATAAATTTAGTATTCCAGGTTATTAATATATTTAACCCCCCCCCCCCCCCTATCTACTAACCCCCAGCCTACTTACTAAATCGCACGTAATTTGCTCCTTTCTCTACACACGGAGTAGGAACCTCATACAAAATCTTGCTCTTTTAAGAGTATAATGCCCAGCGCGCAAAAAATCACATAGGGAAATAAAAGTGGATAGTGTCAAGAATGTGCAAAGCAATTAACTTTAATAATAATTTTTAGCCATTAAAAACAAGCAATTTGCGAAGTTTTATCACCCTTACGCAGCAGCGCAACCCCTAGCTTCGTTGATACTTAAGCAAGTAAGAGGGACAGATATTTGGTTATTCCATCTTGATTCCTATTCCATTTTACCCTGCTTTCTGCTATTATTGAATAGCTGCGTTCATTTTATGTTGAGATAAAAATAGTGTGAAATCGTCAGTTTTGAAAAATCTAGTTCTTTTAAAGAAGACAGATTCTGGATTAAATACAATAGGATATTAAATATTGCGAATAGGTGTGACTTATAGCTAACGTGACCATTTATTTTTTTGCTCAGAACGGATTTTCGCCAAAAAGGTAGATAGGTAAAAGAAAAACACATTATCCATAATAAATTGTATTAGTAATTTTAATGAACAATGAGCGACATGCAAGTATCTTTTACTTATGTAGTGTTATATTTTTCTGAGGAACAAATTTTCTTTAATATATCAGGTGATGATTCTAAGTTAGTGTGAAATTCTTGGCACGTTTTATCAATATTTCACAAGTTTTGATTTTAAATTGATGTCACGTTTGCAAACTTTCTGAAAACAGACATTTTGGTATCCCGAAGCTTTCCTTGGGGACAACGGGACAGAGTACCGAAAAAAAGGGACAGTCCTGTTCAAAACGGGACGTATTGTCACGTTACTTATACCTCAACTATTTTATAGAGTCTTAATGAAATAAGAAACCACCTATATGCCTCGGTATACTAATGTATATTTCTGCATTTAAAAAATTGAAGACCAAAAAATAACTAACAAATGCCTCTCCATTTTATTGAAAAATTCTTTAAAATCGGCTAATGTTTAATAAAAGTTGGTAACAGCTAGCAGCCCTACTATTTTGTTAACTTGTTGCGCTAAATTATTTTTATTTATAAAAAAAATCAATGACTTTCCATAGTAAACACATACAAATGACATAATTTGATACATTTTTAAAGGAAAAGTGCAAAATAAAATTTTAATTTCGTTTACATGTCTTTTTATGTTGCTACTCCGTGTAATGGGTTTCTTGTAGCAATTATTTGAGAAGAAAAAAAGAAAAACCAAAGTAGTAGAGGTGTTAGCTGATCAATACTTTTAAGAGACGGTGTTAAAATTCTTTAATATCTGTCTAAAAATTAAAATATATGGAGCTGTATTTAAAATAATTTTACCGCTTCGTCCGAAGGAATCTGTTTCTGGTACTTGTTCGAAGTAGGAGCACAGCTTAAACACAAAACGCACCAACACAATAGTACTAGTTTAAATTTCAACATAATATTTTTTTACTGTTTTTACCAAAAGTAGCACAAAAACCTTTAAATTATTCCTGACACAATTTTTAATTTTTGAATATTTTAAAATGGTTTAAATTGTATTCAGTCTTTTTTCACTAGCAACATAATAGCATTGTTTTAGATTTTTTTTTGACTTTGCTTTAAAAGGTAAATCCCTGAACTGATGGAAATATGAACGAAGTTTAATTTTAAACCTAACGGTGGTAAGAGAAATGTTTACTTCCTGACATTGGCACATTGCGGGGTTTTTACAATCATTAAGTATGTCTTCGTGTTACCACTTCAAAGAAAATATCGGAACATATAAAAGATGTTAATAAGAGTGAATCATAAGGGGAAACAAGTTTGGCAAATAAATAAATATCGCCGACTTGATGAGTAAAAGAACCACACAAAGAATAATAAATTTTTACTTTCAGATGGAGCAGACAGACATATATCAACGTGCCTTCGCTTGGGTGCCAGACGATTGGTTTAATATTAATACATATTATTTTGTATTTTTAATACAGGGTGTCCAGCAATATCTCGGCAGATTCTGATCGTACTTTACTGAATAATTACACTAGGCAACAAGTTTTTTTAAAGGTCCTAGGCAAAAATAGGGTTTTTTGATTGTATATGACTGACATAGACCCAAAATGTTTTTTGAAAAATTTTCCGAGGTCGTACATAAAAAATAGGAGCACAATATTTAGTACCATTTATTGTACACATACACCATTTGACAATTTTAAGAAGTATATTATAAACGTCACTTTTAATTATTATTCCGGCTTTCCATGAACTATTATAATAATTACTACTTAAGGATTATTTTCATTAAACAACTAATCACTTTTTTTCCGTCTAGATGGGCCTATCTAATGATAAATGCTTATGGATGGATAAAATTGGATAAGGCTCTAACAAAACCCTACCTCCACCTTACTGTAAACTATTTCCGATAGGTTGCTAGATTTTCATCTAAATGCGCATTCTCTGGCAGCTGCGAATTGTTGGAAGTAAAAGACATCTATTTCACTAAATAATTTGTATTTATTTATTTCTTGGTTGAATTGGTATTTTTTGGTTTTGACACTAGTAAAAGAAGTGACGTGCATTCTTCATGTTCTGTTATTACGAGATGATATTGTTGTACTTTTATTTGGTGTACATTTATACCGACTTTTGTATTTTATGAACTGAAATACAGGACTATGCCTGAGAAAAAGGGGGAGTTTTTCCCGCACTGTTACACACCGAAATTGTGTGAATTGCTGAACTGTAATACAGGACTATGCCTGAGAAAAAGGAGGAGTTTTTCCCGCACTGTTACACACCGAAATTGTGTGAATTACTGAACTGTAAGACAGGACTATGCCTGATAAAAAGAAAGGGGGTTTTTCAAGCACGAAACAGGACTTTTGGTCTTACTTGACCGTCGCGGTTCTGTTGCGTCAAGGGGCGCAACAGTCTCTCGATGTGGTATATTGTCGACGGGTCCTCTGTTCCCGACGGGAACCAAGTTGAACTGACATGGACCACCCTTCGGAGAATATCCTCCGCGAGTTCGGGCCAATTGCAGGTCACTTTGGTATGAATCTTACGAATTATTTTTAAGCAGATGATATCTTATTGGTAAAGGGTTGACCGGATACTTCGGTACAACGAAGTGAAGAGACAGGGGGTTTAAAGTCTGTAGCCATATTTGCTGACTTTTTATACATTAGTTTTAGAAAGTAAAGGCAATAAAACTAAAAGATAAGAAATCTTCAAAGAAAACTAAGCCTTTGAAGTTTGCCGACAACGTGCCGGTGTTTTAGAGGAACTAAATTAAAAGAGAGATTTTCGTTGGATCTTTTAGCCGACATGGTCTTTGTGTTTTACCGATAACTGCGTGTTTTGATGCAAGTTAAATTTATAAAGGAGACAAGTTGAGCTTGTTTATTTGAAGGGGATTATTTAGAATACAAATAGAGTTATAGAATTAACCGAACGGTTGGGTTTCCCCAACAGTTTATTGCCATTATAAAAAAAGCACTGCCTGTATCATGAATACCATACCTCGACAAACATTTTGGCCGCCGGATTTGTGACGAGCAGGTCAAAATCTATAAGACTGAGCTATTCTTATTACCAACCTCTTTTTGTTGTTGATTAGTGTTATCAACTTGCGACACTGCCGAAGTGACCGGTTCGGACCCAATAAAGGGGTCATGCAGTGATGTTAACGTTTTAAAGACAATTTACCTACCAGTAGACTGTCAAATTTGCCTAGGTACATTTCCCTACGGGGTGACTTAATACTTAGGTACAATAGGTGATGTATGTTTGTGTCGCCCAGAACTGCACTAACCTACATTATTTTTTTGAATCGCAGCCTGCATAAGATAGTGGACCCAACCCTTGTCATGCCATCTTTGTTGAGCAATCGCACTTAAGAAAGAGTTAGTGACAATCTGTGGTGCCACCGACAAGTGAAAGAAAGTCTCAATTTGCAGCTGATGCTGATGGCAATAGTTGCTTATTATTTGCCATTAATCTCAGCTGTGGTGAGTTAGTCAGCAGGTCTCATTAAATTTATCATATTATCTCTCTCTGGCAATCTTAGTTCGGCTAAGACAAGGTGCAAATAAAAAGCCACTAATTTTGCCTCCTGCAACATGAGCATGAGCGCAGGAGCTGTTGATTTGTAAGAATGTTCGACTATATCAATTATATTGGATATTAGAAACCAAAATTAAAATTTCCCCTAGTTAAATTTCTGCCACTTTTTCCCTGCCAGGACCAACTTTCTTTACGAATAGGGAATTTCCCTACGTGTTAGCCTCACTAGGGCCATAACTCAAACATGTTTCTTGATTTACAGTGCGAGCCGGCTCTAGTGTTATAAAGATTCTCCGTCTGGATCCGTAGTTTGTTATCAAAATGCTAAGCACTTTGAGACGCTTATTGCAAATGACGAAATTTTTTAATTAGCACGTGCTTATCGACAAGTTTGGAAACCGCATTCGGCGTTTTGGAAATAACCATCACTTGGTTATCGTTTTGTAATCCAAAAAGTTGACACCTGACAAACATTATCAAATTAAAAAGTGTTTGGCAAAGGTCGAAAGCTTTAAATAATTGCAAAATACTTCTGATCAAAATCAGCGAAAGTAGAATTTAAGGAAAAATAAAATGTTTAATTTGTTTCAAATTCTTAAAATACAGAGCAAAACGTTCCACGTGGTAGTCGTTTTCACAACGCTGAGCGCTTTTTCCAAGAATTTAATTACGGCCAATCGAAAATTTATGTCATTTGTGCTAAGGACCTCAGAGTGTTTACCGTTTTAAAGTTAAAGAATGCGGGACTTGCACCTACAAAATAACTTTTATTTAAACCCCCACCCCAACTAAGTAGTCCATGTTAAGTAATTTTAAGATATAGAAAAACAAAAATTTTCTGTACCTAAATCCTCCTGTAGCCGCCACATTAGAAGCAAAATTTAAATATAAAAGGGAACATAATACTTAAGGAGCTGATGATATTCCATTTGCCTCCGGTAATCTATTCTTCATTTTTTTTTATCTCAGACAGCCCACTTAGACTTGAAGCCTAAAAACTAATGTGCCGTAGGCATCTGAAGAGATGGGACATGTAATCGATTGGCACGGGATTTAAAGAATTGGAGGTTGGGAGGGAAATGGAAAACATCTGTAGGCAATTTGTTCCATAATCTGGAGACCCTAGATGTGAATGAGCGAGAGAAGTGGGATGTTCTAGGCTTTTGTAGTTATCACTAAAGGGATACAGTCGAAACCGCCTCTTGTGGTTAGGTTAGGAACAGTCAAGGGGGGAATTATAGCGGCTAGTTCTTCAGAGCAAAATCCGTGGTAGGATCGGTAGAAAAGGGATACATCCCAGCGAGCAGGTGAGCGAGAGAAAGGATTTTTCTTGGAAGGACTGGGTCATTGATGAGTTGAAAGGCTCTCTTTTATATGGAATCAAGAATGTTAAGAGTCGAACCACGTTACCGTCTTCTGCAAAGCAAAATCAAACAAGCTTGTGATAAGCCTTGTCAAAGAGTAACACCGGCCGGTCGGTGGCTCAGTGGGTAGAGCTGCAGAAATGCGAAGCGGGCTCACTCGACCACGGCGCCGCACCTGGTTTGATTACGGTGCTGTACCATAAAAAATAGTACAGGTCTGGGTGTTTGTGATTGTCGATTGTCAGTATGCATGAAGCATGTATATGGTGTATGCGTGCTGAATGAAGGAAGGTGGTAGAGGAATTCTTTCTCGACCGAGAAGGTGCCACCCCACACACCCTCTTAAAGGGCTGGTAAAATTCTTACGGATGTTTCCAGCACTGGGTGTGTGAGTTGGCTTTGCGACATACAACCCACGGCTTAGTACTTAGGCTTGCTGCCTTCGTGGGTTGTACGAAGATTAAAATACACACCAGAGCTTTAGATACACTGAGGGAAATGATCTAATAAAAGAGAACTGCTAAGAATTATTTTGTACGAATAACAATTTTTTTATTAACCAGTATTATTTAAGCTATTGTGGTAGTAACACAGGTTAACAACTACAGCAATCCCTGAACTGCTAGAATGTCATTTATAAACAGTATGAATTAGTAATATTACCAATACAATTCTGTCTTATACCGTCCAGTCCTAATACAACTTTCATATAAGGATAAAAATTTCATGTCGTACTACTACGTTAATAATTATAATACAACGCTTTATTACCTTCGCAAAATTGTCATGCAACTCTAAAAAATCTTTTTCTACCTGTAATTAAAGATTTCAAAAAAGGGCGGGGATTATCATTACCGCACAATATCATTGCTTGTCAGCGATTTATCGTTCTAGGAGAAGACCAGGCGTGAGCTTTTTGCGTTTCGGTATGCAAATACAAGTTCTTTTGTTAAAGCTGTACTTTTCTATTAAAGCAAACAACTGCCTGCTAAAAAAATTATGGATTGTTTAAGGCCAAAAATTACAGATGTGCCACTATGTAGGTATACAATAAAACTTTTTTATACAGTGTGTTTTCTTAGTGGATTTGTGTTTTTGTTGTTGTTGTTGTCTTAGTTGTTGGTGCAAATCATTGGACAAGAGAAATCTTTTTATATCAAACTCTTAATTATCAGCGTACTATATATATTTTAAAAATACTCTCAATTATACGAGGTCTATGAAAAAACGTAACAACTTACCCTTTTGAAATGAAAAATCCCTTATTCATTTTAGAGTTTAATCCGGTTGGGTTCCCCATAATCCAAATTAATTTTGCGAATAATGTTGAAATTTTAAGACAAAACCAAAACCAAAAATTTGGGATTTTTCATAAAAAAAGTTAATTGTGAATTTTCACGTTTTTTTGATAGATCCCATATTGTTAAGAGTATTTCTGAAATATCTGAAATATGCTATATTAATAATAATTATAAGAACTTTTTGCATAAAAAGTTTTTTTTCAATGATTTTCACTTTACAGAAACCCACTAATAACACCCTGTATAGTCTATGAGAAAATGCTGCTATTCTAATGAAACAGTTTTATAACTGCAATTCGAAGTATTAAATAACCGCAGCAATATGGCATGCGGTCCTAATACAACTGAATGTTAAGGGTAACATCAACACATCAAATTTTATAGACACTAAGATAGATGCATACCTATAGCTTACGACACAGTTTCATTAGCCCAGAAAAACTGTAAGTTATATTATTACAGTTATAAAACTGCATAATAGTCCCAATAGTACTGGTTGGTTACCATAAAAGTCTAGCGGATTAATGCCTATTAGAAAGCTGTATTTTAGTTATGATTTCAATTTTTTACTGGCTAAGTCACCATGTTGCTACCACAGTAACTTTTGTTGTATTGAAGTAGCTTAGCGCGTTGCTGTTCCATATAGTATTAAACAGTTGCATAGGGACATTAATAATTCTTATAAGGAATAATTAGCTTTTTTCTCAGTGTATAGACATAAGATTAACCAAAGCAAAATATATTCAGAAAGATGATTAAGAAAAGGAGCCACAAAATGGGAATGTAAATTGTATCCGCCTTATCTTCGTGTAAATATTGCTAAAGAAAATTGTTATCACGGAAAAGAATATATTACGGAACCTATGGTAGACATTGGTTTGCAAGGTTTATTGAACCACACTGCTATACGTTTGGTAAAACGCAAGAGAAAGTAATATTATAAGCAATAGGTCAACTGTCTGAAGATGGAAAATCGGAAATATCGTGAAAGCCATATCAGAAAAATGTCAAGACTGACTACAAACTAATATCTAAATCACAGACTCTTTTGCCTTCGGACTCTATTATTAGCTCTAAGAAGCCCTTGCTTCGAAGAAAAAAGAGTTCTTTATTAAGAGATACATAAGAATTACGAGATATTCCTAAAATAAGTAGATTACATCGAAACTTCCACTGTCATTTTTTACTTTATTTCTACAAAATTTGCATACACAAAAATGAATTTTTTTTAGAAGTTACGTAATAACCATTGCTAAAAGTGCTTTTTACAATGAATTAAACAGTATTTTGAATCAATCCACTTACTGTTATTTTCAGTAACATAATATTTTCCACCTAATATTCCCACATTGACCACGGTGCGTCGCCTCGTCCATCTCATACTGTAACGAGTCACTTACCGGCCTAGTACGTATATTACTCACTTGCAATTAACTTTCATAAAGTTCCATAAAAAGTGAACATGTGGGGTATTCCATTTAAAATAACAAACCTATTGACGAAATCGGCATCTTGATTTTAATTTTTATTTTGAAGTTATTCAAAATCAACAAGAGTTGAAATATGTCTACCTAGACACCCTGTATCTGTTTTGCTTTTCCTAAAATTAATTTACAATAAAAATGTTTTTACATTTTAATGTTTTGTCATGTGGTTTTACGTCAGTAAAATTATTTCAAAGAAAGATATTTCTCGGCGTTTATTTTAATAATAATTTCATTAACAGATTATCATTTGATTCCCACCAACCTATAACGGCAATAAAAAAATATTAGTCATTGATTAATTAATAAATGATCAATCTGTGCTGGGAATAAGCGCCAATATCAGATTATCATTTTGAATTGTATGGTCTAGGAAGTTTGCAACAAATTGTTTTTTTTTTTAATTAACGACTTTATTGAAATATAAAAGTACTACGAGATCATGGCGCATACCTAAAAACAGAATTACCGGTATTAAAATCATGAAAGTCAATTAGCATACCGGGGACAAACAAAAATGTATAAATCGCTCAAGAGTAAAGCTAAAGCACTCTTAGTGTTAAAAATAAGGTCAAAATGTTATTAGGAAAAGTTGTTTAAGATTAAGAGTTATGCCCAATTATAAAATTATTTCCTTCCATCTCACAGAAAGAAATTTTTCAATATTTTTTGAGGAGTTAAATTATTACATTTTTGTGAAAAGCATTCCATTGCTATAAAGGTGTTTCATTTGTTGCAAGCATAGATATGACTAGGTACAAGGATGAGATACCATCTGTCCAACTACATAATCTCCCTCCTACTTTTTGAGAATGGCTGTTTTCAGTTATCCCCCGTATTTGCAGAATGATAAAGTTTATACTAAAATATCAAAATTGGTAGGTTAAATATAACTAATTATTAGTAAAATATAACAATATACTGTTGTTAACCGTAGCAATAGATTTTATTTTCAACCATACAGGTAATATTGACATTTCTGACTTTTTAGAAGTTTGGAAGTATGGATGAAAACTAAATGAAAACCTGAAATTTTAGAAATAAGTCTTTTTTTCTTTCACTTTTTAAAATTTTTAAATAAAGTGCATTTTTACAACTAATACTCAACACAAAAAATAACAATTTGTATGCGTACGAGTGGGGATCGTTTCGGCTGAGCCAAATTAAAAATTTTGAAAAACGTGTAATACTAAAAGTTGTTCCTTACATCGTGAGAAATATTTTTTGTTGAAAACCTTTTTCTCCAAAACTAATGGTTCAACAGGTATAAGGAAGTAAACAATTAAACTGTTTATAACAATTGATCGCGCTAGAATTTTTCAATCCTGATAATTTTAGCTCAATCTATACCTAATTCTCAATGTTCGTGATTTTTTTCAGATTTTTCTGAGCGATGCTTTTGGTGGTAAAGGTGGGGCTGCTAGTACACCCACGGTACATAGTACTTAGACTTCGGTCTTCGTGGGCTGTCAGAAGATAAAAAAAAGCGTTTTGCCGAAAAATGTTTAAGAAAATGCATACCAAAAATACATCATTTATTATTGAATTCGTGCTTCAATAAGCATTCATTTGACACCTTACACGATGCCCTTGAAATTCTTTTTCCATTTCCCAATTTACCCCCTGAAATTAACCCACAGAATCAAAATTCAACCTTTTATACTTCACGTCATAATTGGGCCACCACACCCTATCTCTGTGCTAAAAGTCAAATTTTTACGTCGAATAGTTCCAGGGAAAATCGCCTGTGACACCGAAGTGATTCCATAACGTCATACTTGTTCTTATTTCTACGAGTCAACATATTCTGAAAATACATTCAAAAATCCAATAAAATGTGTTATGCGCAGTTGATGACAAAAAAAAAATGGAAAACGGGCACGGTTTCTATCACCACGTATCGAAAAAAAAAACATTATAATCGGCATCAATAAAGCTTGAAGTATACCCTAATATCAGAGAAAAACCAAGACAGATGGTTTTTCTCTTCTAATATGCTAAAAACCGTATTTAAATATGTACCTGTTCACCTGTTCTATGTTAAGACAGCAAGTTACGGCTAAAAGTTGACAGATGGTTTTTCTCTTCTAATATGCTAAAAACCGTATTTAAATATGTACCTGTTCTATGTTAAGACAGCAAGTTACGACTAAAAGTTTGGTTTATGTACTTTTTCAAAAATACGTACATATTGGACACATTTTAAGAACTGCCCTACTTCATTGACACAAACTTAGGCAACCGCCATTATGCAAATATTTATATTCTGTTATTATAACATAAAATAAATAAGTAATATGTTAAAAACTAAAAAACCCCGATTATTCATATTAAGTTTTCGGAAATTTGACAAATAAACATACCGTTAACGGTAATTCCGTGTTTCCAGATTTTAGTAAAATGAATTAATTTAAAAATCAAATTTAGTTTTAGAGATTCCAAGAAAATAAAATCTTTACTAGTATCAACGTTTTTTTTTTAACATCTTTAACATTCTAATTAGTATAATGTACCTATTATATTATATTAATCTGATATTTAGAGGTACACATGGTGTTAATTAGTTGTGGTACAGGCAGGCCCGGATTTAGGGGGGCGCCCCTGCACCCCCCCCCCCCCCACTAGAGCCTTGTACACAAAGGATGTGAATAGCGAATTTTATAAAAATGAATAACATAAATATTATCTATTCGTACATGTTCTAAAATATATTATAAACAAAAACAAACATTTGCCGTCTATGTAAGGTCTATAATATACAAATTATATCACAAAAATATGAATAACATCTATGTTACGAATATATATAAAAAATGCAAGCCTTTTTCGGAATTTTTGGTTTACATGGTCTTACATGGTTTCTGAAAACATTCCTTACTAAAGGAAATTAATATCCAAATAGGTTTTTTTTTTCGAAAAACATCTTTATTGTGAGCAAAGTTTGTTGGGAAAACAGCTTTTTCGAAAAGGGATTTACAAAATTTTTCGAAAATATTTTCTCGAAAACTTATTTCGAAAGTACCTTTTTCAAAAATATCTTAACAGCTTTTTCAAAAGATGGTCTTTTAAAAACGAATTTATGAAATTCTCCAAGACACATATTATTTCAAAAGTACATTTTTTCAAAACTGCCTTTAAAAAAATTGTTTTTCAAAAATAGGTAATATATTTCCGAAAATGTAGTTTTTCGAAAACAGTAGTAGGCAATAAACTCTAGTAGCTTGGAAAATGTTAAATAAAAGAAGCGGAAAAACGATCCTGAACAAGCCTTAACAAATATTGTTTTAGTTTGATTAGGTTTCCTTAGGTTTGGTACATTACTTTCTCGTGAATTACTATTTTCAAAAGCCGTTGCTTGAAAAAATTAGTTTTCGAAAAGTGGTTTTCGAAAAAATTTAATTTCGAAAAAGATGTTCTCTGAAAAAATGTATTTTTCAAAAGTTTTCTAAAATTGTAAGTAGCTATATCCCTCCAAAATATTTCCACTTTCAAACAATTGGTCCTGTCGCGTGTACTCTTTTTTTTCAAAACACATTTTTTTGATGTTAAATGAATTAAATTTTATCGAAAAACAGCTTCCTCGAAATATGCTCATTCGGAAACGGATCTTCAAAATTTATTAAAAAATATTTTTTTTTCGAAAAAGATCTTTCAAAATTACGTTTTCCGAAAATATAGTTTTTCTTTAACTTTACTAGCGTAGATAATGTCAATAAATCCCAAACTAACAGGTTTGTTTTTTGTGTCTGCTACGTTACTCTGTAGTAAATTTCTTCTTCAAAAAGGCGTTTTTTTTTAAATATGAATATTCGTTTTTTTCGAAACAATGAAAAATTACGTTTTCTTTTAAAAAATGTAGTTTCGAAAAGTAGGTACTTTAAAAAAAAAATTGAGAAGGTAGTTTCTAAAAAAAAAAATTGGAAAACACCCACAGTTTTCGAATAACTATATTATCGGAAAAGTGTTTTCGAAAAATTTTTGTATACCAGTCCAAATAAACACAATGCATAAAAAAATGCTAGAATATTGTAAGTTTAAAAAATGATCAACCGTTCTGTTTTCGCAAGAATAGGTTTAGATTTTTCGTCCATTATGAAATACTGTTCATTTCTTAGGACCATAAGCAATAAAAAATATAATGTCGCTCGCGAACTTGCCCCGTGTTTTTGGTCGATGCTTTTGTGTAGCTCAGAGAAAAGAGAGGGTAGTTAGAACGCGCTTGGACGAGTGCGCATCCAATTTTATTGGAACGCAACGGAGGCTGCCATTTTGACACAGAACTGTCACTTCCCCTACAAATTTGACGTTTGAAGCTTCGGAATAAATAAAGTTAAATGTCATTTATATGTAAATAACTGATTCTAGACTTCTTGTAATTTATATTGAAAATGTTAACAAATCACTAATTCTGATAATTACTGTGATTCTGGTTTAGTGGAAGAAAATCTGATAATGTTACATGCTTAGAATTAAGTAGTATAGTGATAGGAGCACACACATAGGTACTTATCGAGCCCATTGTGCCCTGCAGTAATAAGTAATATTAATTATGAATTCTATCTCCAAAGTTTGTGGTAGTATGAGTGGGTGGTGAAATTCCAATAAACTGATACTAAACAAAGAAAAGACGGTGATGGTACACTTTTACAAAAACAAACCTAGGATAGACATCAACAACAGCTCTGCTATGGTAAAGTTTCTGGGGACATACGTGAAACTTAAACAGACAATCCCCCAACATACGTTAAAGAGTGCTTACTATTCGCTTGCCTATCACTACCTTGCTTATAATATAATACTCTGGGGTCAAGCAACGATCATCGACAGAGTTGTCATTACACAGAAACGAATAATAAGACTGCTGTTTGGGCCCAAGCCCATAAAATTATGTAGACCAATATTTAAACAGTTCAAGATACTATACTGAAATGTGCCATGTATGTTTTCAACAACAGAAGCAGTTTCAAGACGAACAACCACAGCTACCCAACAAGAAATGCTTCCGCTCTGCTAATCAGACTGCCCACTATGAAGGATCTCCACAATTTGCATGCGTTAAGATCTTTAATAAACTGCCAGACAAAATCAGATCAGTAGATAACATGAAAGCCTTTAAGAAGAGGCTGAAGGAACTACTACAAGACAGGGTGTTTTATAGCTGATCGGAATTTATAAATGTTGCCTCGTAATATAATTTTCTTGATGTGAACTGCCCGTTATATCTATTTGTGCTTGTACTTGACTTTGTATAGTGTTTATCTATTTGTTAATTCTTTGTATGTTAAATTATGTTATACCATTTTACTCAGATTTGTAGGTACTGACGAAGCTTATATCATAACAATATATTATGTATGATCTTAAAGCAAATAAATAAATGAAATAAAGCAAATTTTTATGTTGTTTTTTAATTTAAAATTACCAGTATAAAAAGATTAAATTTTTGTAATTACCTACCACAAAATAAGATTATTATGATTTAAAATCTTAACTCCACCAAAGCCCAGATAAGGTATTCTGGGACCAAAGCCTAATCCTGAACTACTATTGTTGGATATTTTAGCACCACAGCGTTCATATCCATCAAAACAACATAATGGTTTCGCAAAATACACTACAATAGTATGTGTGTACTAAAATAATTGCAGTTAGGTAGGTACTTTTAGACATTAATTTAGTTTAAGGTACGGTGTAAGCAAAGTTTGAAAAAAAAGAACGTTTAGTATAAAATGCAGCCCAGTAGGTATTTTTGGGTTTTATAAATCGATTTTTGGTTTAATTGGGTTTTGGTATTAAATGACTAAAAATTCATAACGAGAATTTGAAAAAACAAATTGCAATAATGGTTATTGGCTCGTACCAAAAAAGACGATTATTGTAGGTTTATATTCAGCCCAGGCATACATATATACCTATTGTTTTTCTTTCTAATAATCAGTTAAACCAGATAAACAGTCGATGTACTACAAAATTTGTTGCAAATGCTGTAGATTTGCACGGTAGAAATACCGTTTTAAATTTGCCGCTTTGCAATTGACATTTCTGTGTCAAAACGGCCGCCCAACAAATCTCTCCATCCGCGCAGAGGGGAAGCGATTTCTATATCCCCTCCTATTTCTATGGTGTAGCTCGAGGTGACGTTGCGCCCCCCTCCTAGAAGAATAAATCCGTCCCTAGGTACAGGAATTCGGGAAGAGATTACGCTCATAAAATAATGAAAAATATTTTATAAATTTGATATTGATAAATTTGATAAAAAAATCCATTGTGCAAGACAGGGTATCAAAAAACCATTATTTTAAATCAATTTTCCAATTTTAAAACGATCTAGAATAAATCAATAAAAATTTATGGGTCTTATTATTAGAATAACAAATAATAAAACATGAGGTAATTTTTATTTTGTTAATTTTAATGTATTCGTTGTCGGCGAGAGGCCACAGTTTATTCCTAACTAACTTTATACGCCACTGTAATTTTAAAATATTTGCTGACATTTTTGAAAGTTAAATTATAATTAACAAGAACTCTTACGAATTTACTAGAAAATGCACCGTTATCTAATTTATTTCGTGTACAATATTATGTACAAATTTTAATTTTTTAAAGAATACAGCTTTAAACTTTAAAAATTGTTTATATTTAAAATACACAAGGAATCTTAAATAATATACTTTTATGACTTAAATAATATTTAAAGGCATTAATACGTTTAATAACAATATATATTGTAGATAATATAAAAAAATATTAACCACTCTATGCTACCTTTTGTATAGAATAATAAGGCAAAAATACATTATAAAATTAGACTAATGAGGTAAAATAAGTACATCATGAACAAAATCCTAGTTTTCTTAAAACTTCCTCTATTTCCTTGTAGACCGTCGGATCGACGACTGTTCCAGGTATCTAAAATTGAATTAAAAATAATATAGAAATGAAAAGCTGAAGGCACTAAATCAAAATTACAATAATTAGTTGTACTAGCATCGCGGACAAGAAGGACCATTCTAAACGTACGCTATCTGGTGACAGTAGTTGATTTATTTGTTACTATTTTGAAACAAAATACACAACCACAGTTCAACAACAATTCCATTTACAGTATGTCCACGTATGGGGTAGGCAAGAGGACAATTGGACCAAAAAGTGAAAGACACTAAAAAAGTTCATTCTTTATAAAAGTTTTTGCTTGCCTTAAAAATAGGATCCACGACGCCAAAAATTTGTTTGTTTTTGTATAGGGCATGCAAAAAATACAAAAACGTAAAATTTGGTTAAGAGTAAAGTTGTCTTTTTTAAAATTTTAATGCAAAACGTTAATTAAAAAAGTTGTTATAAATTTCAAAAGAATTCTTATTCCAGATTTTGAAGAAATATAATTTAAAATTTATAAATAACACTTTTGAACTGAAAATTTTTCTAAGTTACATTGTCACCTTTTTTATTTTAATACATTTGATAACTGTGACGTATTTGTCTAAATAATAAACATGTCTCTAGAGCAAAGAATATTTATAATCCAAAATTACAGAAGTGATTAACAAGTTTCAAGAAAAGTTTCCAAATGTACAATTAAGCAGAAGTTCAGTACATAAGTTAATAATCAAATTAAGCAAAAACTGAATCCTAAGTGATTTAAGGAAGACCAAGAAAAGATACGACGAAAACGATGCTTCTGTCTGCAGTATTAATTTTGCAATCTGTTGATGAAAATCCCATTATATCTTTAAGAAAACCAGCACGAAGTTTACAATTATTGTGTAAAAAAAGCCATATTCAAACTGTGTTTAAGGAAAACACAATTCGTTCTTTTAATCAAATTTTTAACCAAACTTTGGAACATGATGACACTTACAAACGCTTAGATTTTTGTTCGTGGGTCGGTGATGAAATTCTAAGTAACAACGTGAACTTTCATAAGCTGATAGTGTTCTCCGATGAGTCAACCTTCAGTACAAACCATGGTCTGCGCACTCCAATTTAGCCGCTTGAGCTACATTTGTTTCCCCCCACACAACCAGACGGCGCGTCGGTCAGATATTTCAGCATAATTGCCCATGTGCTACAAACTGTCAACGTCAACTGTCTTGTCACTCGATTGTCTGTCATGTGTCATGTCGTTGGATTGTTAATATTTTTTAATATAAAGTACAATTTTAATTGAAACCACTAACTAAAAATGAGACTTTTTCTACTCTTTGAATGAAGAAGAAAGTTAAATTTGATTATGTAAAATATAAAATAGTGACGAAGAACTAAAATGCCTTATTATGCATCCGGAACCCAACATGTCTGAAAGGAGCACTGCCTGAAAGGAGTGAAAGGAGCACTTTAAGAAGGAATATCTCAAAAACTAAGCTGTTCCGACAAAAACGGCGTTCAGATTTATAATCTAGGCCCCAAAATATATCATTCCAGAAAAATCTTCGATTTTTGGCATGGTATAAGCTATAACAGCTGAATTAAGTACTGAAGGGATTTTTTGTTTCGATAGCAGTCAACAAGAATACTGTGTCTTTAGAGAGTAAAGTATATTTGAGTTTGAGATACTATCCACCTTAACCATGCCTATTTACTGCTGTATGGAGAACTGCTGGAGAAATAAGTCAAAACATCGTTTTCCTAATCCGTCAAAGGATAGAATATCGTTTCATAGATGGGTAAATGTTTGTGGCAATAGGCGCTTGATAAAAGAAATGTTACCTGAGCAGGTATATACTAATAATAGAGTATGCTCCCTCCATTTTGTACCTCAGGATTTTGGAATGAATGAAAAACTTAAAAAAGGAGTTGTGCCATCAGTCCAGTTACCAGGTAATTGTATTTTTTTTGTAAAATGTATACAGCTTATGACTTTGACTAAACTGTGTGTATATTTTTATGTTTTTACAATAATAATATTAATTTATTTGCATCAAATTATGTTGTATTCGACTTGTTTGTCAAAATTGAGAAATAAAAGTGAAATAATAATAGGATATAATTATACAAGGCTACCTATAATAGCCTAATATTTGGTAGAAGAAAAAAATAACTATATAGGACTATTAATAATTGAAATATGTAGTGAGATAACTCATGAAAAGTTAAATTTATCATCCTGAAAGTTTTTGACATTATTAATAGTATGTATTATTAATTAATAATTAATAAGTATAATTAATTATAAGAACTAGGTATAACTATATATTTTGTTACTTCAGGTTTAGCTGGAAAACTGAAATTTGGTTACAAATTACAATACAATATATAAAAATAGTACTTATATTTAGTACTAATATTCTCAAAAAAACACAAGGTGTTAAAATTTTAAAAATATTTTCTTGTTACTGCCTTAACTAAAACTATTTATTTTTCAGAACCATTAGGTCTTGCTGAAGAAATAAGTAAATCTGTAGCCCCTAGTAGTGATGGTGCAACTACTAGCACACACTTAGAAACATTAAACATCTGTGAAAGTGATAACCAAAACGAAAATGTCTTTAACAGCACTAGTAAACAAACTTCCAGTGTATTGATGCCCTCAACTCCAGAAAGTATGTAAGGATATTTTGTTATTTATTGCGACTGCTATCAAAACATTTGTTTCCTTTTGTACTGCCCTATTTGCTTATTATTTATTAGTTACTTGAACTCCTTAATATAAAAGCTTATTCGATTACAGTTGACCAGAAACATATTTCTCCCTCATATTCACAAAAATGAGCATTCCATTTTTTCTTTGAAAAATTAATTTAAGTATCACAGATTACATCAGTCAATAGGATAATTTTAAATATTCGGGGTGTTCCAAAAATCATATGCCCTCACTTAAAGGGACATTCTTTGTAAAAAACTAAGGCGAAAAGGTTATATGAACATGGGTTCGCAGATGCTTTGTTTCAAAGAGGTGTTAAATTTTTTTATTTTCTTTCAAAATATTTTTGAAATAGATTCGCGTGAATTTTGATGAAATTTACGTTGTGGGAAGTACTTAAATTAAGCATAATGTTGACTATGAAAAGACTGACAGGTCCTCCAAGAGCGTGCATATGAGAAGACGGTACAATAGTTTTGCAATAAAAACATGTATGCCACTGATTTTTTTATATTTTCGTTTCTCAATGAAATAGTATGTTAAGTTGTTAACAAAACTTCTTAATATTTTTTCAATTATCACTTCGTTTAAGACATAAATGCAGGTTTATTAAGCACCTTACTGGTTTAGTTTTTTCAACAGATAATTGCACATCAGTTTTAACAGGTAAAGGCAATTTAAAAAATTTAACATCCTGTATCTTTGAAACAAAGCATCTGCTGACCCATGTTCATATGAACGTTAAATTTTAAATATAAGATTTTCCCCAAACAAGCATGTCTTCGGGGGTTTTATCAAGTTTATTTATAATATAAATATATATAATAATATTTAACTTTTAATTAATTTAAATAACATGTATTATTATTAATAATATTTTAACAATATGAATTGGCGCATGTACAGTTCTTAAAATTAAACAAAAAGATTAGAGGATGAAACTTTTCTTTAATTTTGAAAACTTTGCGCCCTGCTAATTTATGTTAATGTTCATCCATCATATTTTTAGTGATTTTTAATCCACACATATTCAACGGTTTCATGTCCCTTTTTTTAAAGAAATTATGCTGAACTGAACAATCAAATTCAAGTCCTTAACTTGCTGGCATTTCTGATAATCATTCTTTTAATTTCTTTTTAGTAGTGTTGGCCCTGTTACACCATTCATTATACTGTACATGTTATTATTTCAGTTTTATATTGTATGGTATGTATATAATAAACTTTAAAGAAATAAATGCTGAATATGTTTTTTTCCACGGACATTTTTGGTGTCCAAATTATGTAGTGTCAGAAAATATTTGGTTGTAGATATATCAAAATAATTTATATTCTTAATTTTATGACAGAAATGTTAATATCATAAAGTATTAATTTAAAGTAAGTGTTATTTTATAATAATTATTGAAAACAAATATATTATGACTATAGTCATAAGACTATTTGTTTCAAATTGATTCCACAATAATGCACCAAGTTATAACTTTGGTTTGTGGTACAAATATAACTTTCTTAATATTAACATTGCTGTTATAAAATTGAGAATAAATAAATTATTTAGATATTTTTAGAATCAAAATCACAAATCCCGCCGAAAACAACGCCATCTAGTTGCCGGGAACTTCAGTTTGATGTAAAACATAAAATGTAACTACTTTGCTTTCAAATGTTAGAGTGCGAACTTGCCCCCCAACTGCGAGATGGCGCTCAAATGTTTTTCAAATTTCAATACAGAAGAGTCCATTCTATCCCCCCTTAAATATTTTTCTATGGTACAAACGGCGCTGTAGTTTCTTAGCATGTGAGATACTGGGGTAGGGAAAATCTACAGTTTAGAATTACGAACCGCAGCCAGTATTTTAAAAAAAGGTTGTTTGGTGCGTCATTTCCTATTGTGGGATTATAACATATTTTAATAATATATGTATCAGACATTATTATTTACATGGAGTCATTTTTGTCAGAAAAGTTAGAACAATTATTGCCTCTTCAATATCGCTGAAATATGTATTTTATGTATAATTTAGGTATTTTATGTATACATATGTATATATATATATATATATATATATATATATATATATATATATATATATATATATATATATATATATATATAATATATATATATATATATATATATATATATATATATATATATATATATATATATATATATATATGTCCTGCAGATTATGCTGCAGAAGTAAGGGATTGGCCCAATCGCAAATTTAGAAATTGATGGATGGGCCGAAATGGTCCAATATTGTGGCCCCCTAGGAGTCTCGATTTGACAATTTGTGATATGTTACTCTCGGAGCGCATTAAACAACTAACATATGAAAGACCTCTTGAAAATGACGAAGTTTTAAAGCAGAAAATTTTAAGAGCGATAAATTCGATTTCACTGGAAGAAATAAGAAGAAAGTAGAAAAATGTGTAAAATATGGAGAAGTTTTTTTTTAAAATCAAAATGATGTGCCCTTAATTTTTTTAAAGTTTAATAAGAGTATTACAATAATATTCTGTTAGTAATTTTCTTAAACCTGTATGAGTCTATAATTTTGTATTATAAATATTCTTTGCTCTAAAGACAACATCTTTATTATTTTGACAAATACGTCAGTTATCAAAGGTGTAATCAAATAAAAAAGGTGACAATGTGACAGTAAAAATTTGATTTTAAAAGCAGTGGCGGCTCATGTACCTAATAATAGGTGAAGCGGGCGCAAAAAAACTAAGCAGCGAATTCGCCATTTTATAACTAAAAAGAATTTTAAAGTACTAACCAAAGCCCACCTACTTTTTAAATATAAGGTCTATTCTTCGATCCTTTAATGCTGCAAACTTATCGGCGATGCCATCATAAAATGGTTCTGCACTTATAAGTTCATTTAAAAGTCCCTTTTCAATTGAAAGTTTTGCTGAATTTGTAAGTCTGTCTGCTATCATTAAGTTTCGCATATAAGTTTTAACTCTTTTCAAGTAAGAAAAACTCCGTTCCACCGATACACTCGAAGAAATCGTCACGATTAGGCAAAATAATTTATAAGCTTCCTTTAAAATGTCTCCATTTTCATGGAAAATTTTCAGAATTTGATCTAACTCAATGTTGATAAAGTGCAGAGGGTTTAATTTGACTTCGAATCCGCGGCACTTGCTTATTTGTTGTGAATGTGCGAGGCTTATATAGTCGCGCTCAGCAGGCTCAGCTAAGGCATTGTTTTTTGAAAATGCGTTCGGCGCACTACGTTTTATAATAATTATTTATTCTTTTTGTACTGATTTTGATAAATTATGCATAATCATTATTTTGTTTTTTAAAATAAAAAAAAAACAATATATTTTCAATATCAAAATAAAATTTACAAAATTATATTAATAATAATTTTAAATAACACAACTGGAAAAACCATAAATTTTAAGTGAAGCGGTGCGTCACCCGCGTCCCCTGGCGAGCCGCCAATGTTTAAAAGCGTAAATAAGAAATTTCAAATTTTTAATTAAAACTGGAATAAGAATTATTTTAGAATTTAAAACAAGTTTTTAGTTGACGTTTTGCATTGAAATTTAAAAAAGGCAACTTTACTCTTAACCAAATTTTACGTTTTTGTATTTTTTGCATACCCTGTACAAAAAACAAGTTTTTGGCACAGTGAATCTTTTAAAGCAAGCGAAAGCTTGTATAAAGAATGACGTCTTATTGTGTCTTTCTCTTTTGGTCCATTTGTCCTCTTGCCTACACCATCCGTAGACATACTGTATATGTATGGCTCATACAAAAAGTAAAAATGTTTTTCTCTCTTGAAGGATGTGCGCACATCCCTCGCCATCCATAGTACTCATAACAACACTCAATTCTTCGCTGGAAAGGCAAAGGGGCGTAACTCCATTTAACATATTTTTTAGGAGAAGCGATTGAAAATTAAGCCAGTATTGCATTGGTTACTGAATCTTCTTCTTCTGTTATAATTTACAGTATATTTATGGAAGTTTGGGCTAAGTAGATTATGCCAAATGTTATATTCTTCCAAAGAAAGATGTATTTACGGAGTTATCGAATTTTAAAAGAGAGCCGCCTTTTTGTCTATTAACTTTCTTGAAAATTTTCATACATCACTGACTTACGCCTATATAATCACGATAACCATAAGAGAGAGAGAAAGAGAGAAACGCCAGTTTGTATTTTTTATAAATATGACCTTGGGGTAGGTATGGTGGCCATAACTCGAAATTCGGGTTTTAGGAGTTACTTTGTCTTTCCAGCGACGATATGGGAATTAACTAAAGGCTTACTTCTGATTTTAACCAGATATACAACAGTAGTGAATCTTAATACCGCAAGTGTCTCTACTTTTGCTTCTAAGTTCGACATCATATTAAAAGATGGCACATTTATCTTAATTCCTGGTAGAGTGAACTATATCCTTATGCACTCTTGCTAGATCATAGCTGTGGAAAACGTAGCCGACGAGAAACAAAATTGTTTAACCATCTTCCGTCTTCGGTGAGAAACTTGCCCTTAAAGGCATTTAAACCCAAAATAAAACACTGTCTAATTAGCAAAGCTTTCCATGGATATGAGGAATAATACAACATCCGATAAGTATCATCGATATAGCTTAGTTTTGTCTTACTTTACATTATGTCACCATGATTGATTGTATTTTATTTGTTTAACCTATTTTACTGTTTTTATTTATGAATTTATTTTTTCATTATTTAATCTATGACCTTCCTACGGCTTTCTAAATTTGAAACTTTCTATTGACTCATGCAAGTGTGTTTGTACATGTTGGCATCAATAAATAAGTAAATAAATAAGCTGCGACAGGTTTAAGGCTACTTGAAGAATCTCAACAAGGACCAAGCAGATCTACCATTGTTTCCTTGATCCTGGGTTATTGCATTATTCTTGATACTTATACTTTAAGTTAACGCAAAAATACTGGTCTTTTTTAGCCTGCGAAAGCATTGTTGTACTCTGTATATAATAAAGTACATGGTGAATAACGGAGGGGGGATAGGAAGATGCATAATTCTTACACTGTAAAAAAATGATTAAATTTTAAATCAAATTCAACCCAATTTTGACTAAATCCAGGTCCACGCTAGATTGATTGAAAAAATTAACACTGCATATTGATTAAATCGAAGGATCTGTGATTAAATTTTCTTATTCAAAATTGATTAACCTAACAATTAATTCTGATTACATCTAAATCAATTTTTATTAAAATTTTCTTCCATAATGATTAAATTTCCATAATACTCTAATCATTTTTTATTAAATCTTAAATCCAATGTGATTGATATGCAATCATCAGTAGCACCGCCCTTCCCCTCTCCGCCCTATAAAGTACCTGATTAGGGCGTCGATTTTATTTATTAAATGACAATACTATAATACATAAGAAAAGGGAACACATTTAAGAACAAACAGATGAAATTATATAAAAGATAGGTAATGCAAATTCCCAAAGCATGGGAATTGTTTGTCCCATATCATAAACAAAAATCCGGGGAGGTGAGGCGTGGACCTGGATTTAGTCAAAATTGGGTTGAATTTGATTTAAAATTTAATAATTTTTTTTTACAGTGTAAAAGTTGAAAATAATTATATGAAGTAAAAACACGAAAATTATTTACTCATCTGTAAATAAATACATAAAACACTGATGAACAATGACATGACAAATCTTTTCTTTGAAAATACATGGAAAATAACTTACATTGGTGCATGAGTTCCTCCAAGGGATTGGATTCAAGATCTGAGATTTTTGCGTATTTCTTTTGTTTTTGAAACATAATTTCACCAACATGATGTAACAACAAAGTTTTTAAAAGAATATTCGTAAAATTTTAGAACAGGTTGACCACTTCATTCGTTATAACCTCACATTGCACATTGCACTACCACAGAAACCGCCATACCTACTGCCGATTAAATGGAATTTTTGCAGATTGCAGCGGGGTGGATGGATATCGGTACTCCCTTGTGATTAAAAGGTTGCGTACTGCGCATGTGTTGGCGGCTTGGTTTAGAAGTTTGAGTATTTTTTAGTCAGTAGGTGATTGATACTGATTATTGTGATTATTTTAACAAGGAAATATGATTTAAAATGTTTGTCTTTTTTATGCATTTGATCAGTATCGATTTAAAGTAATCGAGAATGAGTAATTTGTTTGAATCATAACGAAGATTATGAAACTGATTTAGAAAATAATTACAAATTAAATCAAAAAATTTAATCCGGCCAATAAAATCAGACATCTCTTGTGGTTAATCAACTGGATTTTTTACTGTGTAGGATTTTGTCCCCAAGAGACACCCAACTTCATGATTGCTTTTTCTTAGTCCTGGTTCTGTGACTCTTTTGCCCAAAAATATTTATTAAAACTATAATAGCTGATAAAGTACAACTTAAGGCTGTAAAATTTTTATTGGAGTGTTATGAAAAATGCTCTTGATTTTACTTTTTAACATCGAAGGTTTCTTGCATATTATAAAACCACCTAGCCTTGTGAAGAATTTGTTAAGAAAGGGGTCAAGAAAAGTTATTGTTTAGCTGAAGTAAAAATCGACTTTAAATTTTTAAGAAGGTACAAAAAATTTGGAATTAAAAAAAACAGGAAGAGATTTAGTTAAAACTTGATTATCAGAAAAATAGAGTATGTTATTAACCTTTTTTAGTTTATTTCTGGCTAAATCCGATATTGATTTTCTGCATGTTTTGCCAGATCTAGTGGTGGGCAAAGCTTTCACCCCAGCAGCCAATCGAAATGCCGCAACGGGCCCCATGTGTTCTCTAACCATGGCAACTAATTCTTGACCTATCATATACTCATTAAGTATTGCATCTGAAATAAATAAAATATATAATAAAATCCAAAATAAAATACGAGGAAAATTAATGTGAAAAACAAATATTGCTGGTACTGTACAGTATTGTGCATAAATTAAATAGCATTCTGGTGGCACCGTAGCCAGATAAAAAAGATTTATATATTTCTTATAACTTTAAAGGGGTAAAAAAAAATACCTTCTTTCATAACAAAAAGACATAATGGTACTTCGCTTTTAATTTTATCGGGAACTGAAACTACACAACCATTGCAAACGTCTGGATGAGATAACACAATGTCTTCTATTGCTAAAGTAGACAGTCTGTGACCTGCCACATTAATGATGTCATCTGCTCTTGCTGTGACATAGACGAGACCATTTTCATCTATGTAACCTGCATCCATTGTATCATAAAAGCCCTGTAACATTGTTTTGGAAAATTAGTTGTTATTAATTACATCAGACGAGTTTAAACAAAAGTAAATAATTTTTAGACCGTATTTATATACAAACGTCTTATCTCTAATATTTTATTACTACTTTTTCACCTCTATTTTCATGTGCCCATGCACTTGTGAAGGCGCGAATTTGGGAACGAATAATAAAATATAATGCATTTTCACTACCTGTGATCACACTTCATTGTTGGATCTAGTAGGGTTTCTTTGTAACTTTCCTGGGGAATGGAATATAATCCTAACCAGCGAGAATAATGCTGGGTGCCTGAACTTAAGGCGGCAGAGCAGAGTATTATACAGGTACCTCTGAAATATCGGGTAATTAGCCTTATTTAGGTAATGCTGTGGTGGACAACCATTTACTTATTATGGGAACTATATGAAACAAAGAGATTCGAGAAAAATCGACTCCATGGTAAAGGTAAGTTACCAACCCAGAATATGTTAAAGATTGTGAAACCTACTGACGTGAGTGACCAGGATAAGGTTGGCAACGCATCACAAAAGTCTAAAACTTGCAGACTACAAGCTTAAAAATAAAGCAACTGATTCGCCTCAGCAGTAGATTATCGCCATATAGCAGATTCTGAGTGCACATGGCGGAAGAAAAGCAGCCAAGGGAACACAAGTATCATTTTGGGATTGCTGTGGAAGTAAATGCCTAAAATTCGACGACAATACGCCATATCAGATGACTTCTTGAAGAACTACTCGAGCCCACTGTGGATTAATGGCTGGGGAAATTAGAGTGGGCCGAATTCAACTTCAGTATTCCATTAAAGGTTGATGTTCTTTAGTTCTTTTGAACCTGAATTTGATCTCCTTTAACACATTTATTAGCTTCATTAGAATACTGGATCTGTTCGGGAAAACTCTATATTGACTGCACTGGACCTCTTAGAATAGGCTAAATAATTATTTCCCGAATGTATAAATACATTTACGCCTATACATTTTCGTTGCCAACCAGTTAACGCTAAAATTAAAGTATGTTTTGGAAATTGGAACTGATGTAAGTGCATGAGTACTTATGAGGTTCTATATTTCTTAGAGCGATCGCGGTGACTACACCATATAAATAAACACTGACCTATTTATTTTTTACTTACTGAGTATTTAGTAAAATAGGTTTTATAAAATCTCTCATTGGCTTTATAGAGGGTAGACATAGAGCCTGGTGGCAAAGGCAATTTTACTACTATTCGTCCTAATTCATTGACATCTGCTAAACTTCCATCCTTTAGTAATATTTGAACTAAAATAAAAACAGGTGCTATAATCCAGTTTTAGGTTTTACCTTGCGAAAGGTCGGATAAATATGATTTTTTCGATATGATTTATATTTAGAAGTTCTAATAAAAAAATCAAACATTTCGATTTTGACACACATTCGCTCGCTCAGCCATCTTGGAAGAACTACGTAAAAAATGTTTTTTTAATACTATCATCTTACCAATGAGTTTTAGAGCAAAAGTAGTTGTTATTAACTTTGTAGAACGCCAAATTTCGCACAACATTTGTCTACACTATTTCTTTCTATAACTAATATTTTACCATTTACAGTGTTTTAAAATAGAGCAAATAATATAAGTGGTACAAAATGCTTCGTTTAAAGCATATCTTATTCTTATTCATTTAAAATTTTAAGAAATAAACATGAAATATTTTCAGTGCAATGAATATTTCAGATTTGTTAAAATTCTGTTGATTGTCAACAAGCGGTTTTCCAATCGGAGGTAGAATTTGAGGTATTGACTTCGCTAGATATAAGTTTTTTTTAAATAAGTTTATTAAATAAGTTTATACAAATTATGTCAATTTTGAATTACAGTTCTCTAATAAGTGCTTGAAGCACTGGCCTCGAGAATAAACAATTAAGAATGAATAAACAATGCAAGGCTACAACCTACACAAATGACAATTTCAATTCATGCTCAAACCCAAGGAATATTTAAATGCATTTTAAGTTTCTTGACAAATTGGTGAATGTTATGAACACTCTTAAGACCAACAGGCAAGCCACTATAAATCTTGGATGACCTAACAATAATTGTTCCATCCAGACCTATATTTGTCCTTGTAGGCAACTGATATACATATGTCATTATGAAATCTAGTCATATAGCCATGCACTTCATTTGAAAACGTTATTGTGGTATTACATTTTTGTTTCTTATTTATTATTTTATAAATGCATTTACATTGCTCAAAAACCAATATATCTTTCAATTTACCCACTCCCAAACTTCTATATAACCAATGATATATGTACATATATCATTGATATAACAGATCTGTATCAGTTAA
The DNA here is from genome assembly GCA_963971165.1 of Philopedon plagiatum. Taxonomy (NCBI): domain Eukaryota; kingdom Metazoa; phylum Arthropoda; class Insecta; order Coleoptera; family Curculionidae; genus Philopedon; species Philopedon plagiatum. The sequence goes on along the minus strand of OZ020190.1, from coordinate 110,085,944 downwards.
CCTATCGTAATCAAAGAGTATTTTAAGTATTCTGTTTTGGAGGACCTGTACCACCCTAAAATTGGTCTGACTACATGTTCCCCATACTGGTATCGAAAATCTCAAGTGCGACAAGAAGAAAGTATTATATACATTCCTTCTACTCATATAAGGGAGGTAATTTCTATGCCTAAATAAAGCCAAAATCATGGGAGTTATTTTTAGAAATATAATCTATATATATATATATATATATATATATATATATATATATATATATATATATATATATATATATATATATATATATATATATATATATATATTCCAGTTCAGATTTTCATCTACTAAATATTTTATGTTAGAAACACGTTCCAATTTAAACTTATTAATCCTGATATCAAAATTCTCAATTTTCTTGTTTTTCTGCTTAGACAGTATATATTTAGTTTTATCAACATTGATTTTTAATTTATTACTGTACAACCAGTCAACATAGGATCTAAGATCTGCACTGACTTTTTCCTTCAGGACCTGCTCATCTGCTCCCGTATAAACCAAGGCAGTATCATCCGCGAATGTAAAGACAAGTATCGTTCTTTTAAGTTAGCACGTTGAAGACCAAGTATGTACATGTAGGAGTATAGAAGGGTCCAAGAACAGATCCTTGCGGTACTCCACAGTCCACACCTGTTGGTTATAATTACACTATTACTCTTATTAAGTGAAACATACTGCCTTCTGTCAACAAGATGTTTTAATCAGATTGTTCCCTGTCTCGTATTACTTAGATATCTTAAACGTCAAACTAACACTTTTATTGTAAATGTTAGTAGCACAACTCGTACAGTGTTTTTTTATAACTGTTTAATCTTTTTATTTTATATAAACAGCTGTAAATTATTTTGTTATGTTTATACGATTTGCTCTAATTTGAAGCACTAACTTTTAAACTATTGGTTATAGAAAAAAATGTTGCTGTAAAACATTTGTCATCAACATGGTAATACTTATTTCTGCCCTAAAACTCATTGGTAAGGAGATATTTCGAAACACCTAATTTGTCATGATATTTTTCTAAAAGTAAGTAAGCAGGTCGAAAATTTGGAATTTTTATTATAACCCTTAAATATGAAACATATTCAAAGATCAGAAGTACCCGACTTTTTGTACGGCAAAGTCTTTTATTAAGAATCCACAACTGGAGTATTAAACATTAACCCTCTAAAAGCCACTCAACTGATAACTGATTTATGGTAAAATGTGGACTTGGGCGAAATTACTGAGATGGAGTAATTACTTATTAACATTACTTATTACTAAGAAACAATTACCTCTTAACAAAACAACTTGACCATTAGGAGGCTTGATATTAGTTGACCCTTTTACTCCTGCTAAAGGTTCTGTTCTCATAAATGTTAACATTTGCATTAAAAACATATTTTTTTTTGTTAAGATTGCAGGATTCTTCAAAGTAATCGCAAAAATATTAACTTTACAGTATTTATTTGGCGCATAAAATTAGCTATAATTACATATTTCCTCCTATCATAGCCTATATATTTTCTTACCATTATATCCAGGAAATGGTAATCCAGTCGTAAGTTTACTATCAGAACATGGATTGCTTAACCCAATGCACGTTCCAGAAATTGCAGATCCAGTTTCCGTTTGCCACCAGTGATTGAAAACAGGTACGTTAAATATTTTTTCTGCCCATAACTTGGCAGACATGTCTAAATGCTCTCCAGCCACCCATATTTGTCGTAGACTGGAAATATCGTATTCTGCACCGAATTTACATTCTGGATCTACTTCTCGCAAAAGTCTTAATGCTGTAGGTACCGTAAACATGGCATTTACTTTGTATTCACTGATGATCCTAAAACCAGCGGATATATTAAAAACGTTGATTTAGACAACACAATCGTTAGAAGAAACTAATCGTTGTAATAAGGCTGTAATCGACCATCTAATTATTCCGCTTTTAATTCCGCCTTGAATAATCAAATTCGTTTCCGGAATAATAGAGTTGTCATCAAATTGCCAAATTTCACCACAATTTCATTACGATTATTTGTTTGTTCATGTAAAGTCACCAGCCAATGTAATTAGTTACTAAATATTTAAGAATAATTTTTGTAGTCGTTTTGTCCTTGAATTTCCGCGTTTTATTTATAAAGTCAAACTTATGATCTTATTATACTAATAATGAAGTTAATTTTAATAAGACTAAATTTACAAAGTTACTCATTGTAACAAACAGCAAATTGATTGTTTCATACTAACTTTATTTAATTTTAAACAAAAATTTAACTTGATAATCAATAACATTTCTAACAGAAGTATCGATTATTGCAGATAAAACTATATTAGCAAAAGTTCCGCCTAGTGACGCAGACTAATTTTCTGCAAATACGTTGTGGCATCACGGCCTATAAGTATTATTTAAGGGTGTAAAGCCGTGTAACCAAATGAAGGAAAGAAAAATTTTGAAAAATAATCTGAAAGGAAATTAAATTTAAAAACACGAAAAGAAATTCTCGAAAATGAATTCGCAACACAAAAGGGCAATAATTAAAATAAGTTACGTTCGCGTTTGAAGAATGTTTAAAAGATTTATTGAGACAGGAAAATATTAGTAAAAAAAAATTTTTTTAAACAGTAATAAGCAGTTGGATTGAAAAATTTAATAAAGAACTTGAAATATTAGGGAAGGGTTAAAATTTATTTGAAAATAATTCAATTGAAAAATATTCAAACACCTAAGCGGCCAAAAATTGATAATAAAAATAATTTAAATAATTTATAAAATAATTATAAAGTTAACTCACATAATTAGAAAAATTAATCCTGTATTGTAAAGAAAAGTTTCACTTGTGTATGAAGAAAATATTTCACTTAACTTCACCAACACCCGCAAAAACTTTTCTAAGTCCCGAACCCGGTTAGTGCTCTTAATTCGGCCGAACATTTCAAGAACTCGAAGTAAACTGACCGGTGGCACTGATACTCTCAACGAGGAAGATTCACCCCCATCCGGAAAGACTCGTCCCCAAATTGTTCTATTATAACAGTGAAATTATGCGCGGTTTAATTTGATTGGTCCACCAAAAGAAGCGATACGCGATGACATTTGAGCAGATGCATCTGGGAAAACAAGGGTTATTAAATATAGCGAAATGAATTTATAGCCTTGTCATGAAGGCGCGCGCTAATAAATGTCACTAGATAAAGCGGAAAAGCAATGAAAATGTCGAGAATAACCGATAAATACCGCTCTTTTCCTTCATTTGCCGGCTAAAATAGGGTCGCCCACGTAGATTTTCTTAGAAAGCGCAGGTGGAGACACGATTTATAGGGTTGTAAATAGCATGTTGTCACATTAATTCTGCGAAAAAGTTGTAAAAGAGGGAAAATTTATGGGAATTTTCCCTATATAAGCGGGAAAGCTCCGGCTAGGAATCAGTATAGTGCACGTACTCGAAGATGTAAGATCGTTACTCTGCCCAAATTCAGTCCGAAGTTTCTGTCCACGGGAAAGTTCAAAAGTCTGGAATCAATAGTACGATGTTAGTCGGAAGTTTTGGAGCGCGCCGAATTTTTCTTGATTAAAATTGCGATAAATTAAAAAGTGAACAAGTAAGTACGTTGAACCCAAGAGATTGTCTTGGCGTATTGAAAAGTTTGTGAAAATTGAAAAAATTGTGAAAATTTGAAAAATTGTGAAAAAGTGTAATTTTTGGGTGTCTCCCAACCGTAACTTGTGGAAATAAAAGTGTAGTTGATCCATAAATTTTGTGTTTTTCTGTTGGGTACAGGGAAATCATAATAAATAATTAAAATATTTATTTAAAGTCAAAAATCATAGAAAAATTAGTTAGCTAGTGAACAAACCCTCTGCAGTAAGTAAAATATTATTAGGAAGTAAATTGCAAGGCTAGGAAAGTGTTAGTTTAAGTGGTGGGTTACATGCAGTAGACACAAGGGTCTTCCGGCCCTACGCAAAAGGTTTGTCTTGTCACCGCCAGCTATATTCCTGGGTTACCGCTCACCCCGCCAACCAAATAAGGAAAAGAGAGATAGGAATTAGTGGATTGGTCATAAAAATAGAAGCCTGTTTGATTTTTGTTCATTTACCTCATTTATTTGTCTCCATAATAGGTTTTTTTTTTAAAGCATCTCCTTTTATATTAATATTGTATGACCAATAATTATAATTTACCAAATTTTTAAAATAAAATCTTTTGCAATAAAATTGTGACATGTCAATAGGTATAATGACTAACAACTTGATAGAAATACTTGCCTAAAATATGAACTTGGATCGGGAGTATTAGTTGGTTTACCCTCGTAAATGACACTTGTAATTCCATAAACCAAGGGACCATAGCACATGTAAGAATGGCCGACAACCCAACCGAAATCACTGGTAGACCACCAAACATCATTGGAATTTAAACCATATAAAGTTTTCATTGTGAATGCTAGTGTTGCTAAATGACCTCCTGTGGGCCTTAGGACGCCTTTTGGTTCCCCTTTCATGAAAAATTGTGTTTTAGAGGAGGCACGTTAAATCTGGAGGGTCAAAATTAGCAAAAAAATGAGGCAATGGTTAAAATCAATTGAAATGGGTCCCTAAAGGTGTCCAAATGAACTCTTTATAAAAATATCTTGTTGCTAATTTTTTTATTGGAAAAAAGTAGTGTTTTTGTTGTCTTTTTTTTTCGGTTTTTCCGTCATATTTCAGTTATTTATTAAAACAGCTGAACGCCGTCAGCATTGTCGGAAAGGCGAGAAAATTTTACACAATTTTGCTTCTATGCACTTTTTCTACGACCAATAGAGTCGTCAGTATTTAATAAATAAAAAACCGCTCAAAAAGTAGGCGCGCGAGCGCGCATCGGATGCAGTGGGATGTATTAATAAAGTGTGGCGCGCTATAAACTATATATTATGCTATACGCTATATGCTCGTAACTTTTGGTCAATTAAAGATATTTGGATAAAACCAAATTGCACGTATAACAATCGTCAATACAATCAATTAATCATATTTTAAAAGTATTTCGAATGTTTGAATTTCTGGTATTCTTGTTGTGTGAAATGTTCCACTTTGTTGATTCAAGCTCTGTATTTATAAACAAATTTTAAGAAATTAAAAAATAAGTATTGTAGTCTCGTCTTGAGACCACTATCTACGAATTCTATGAGGGGTGTATCCACAGGCTTCTTATTTTTTTTACGACTGTAACAGAACGATATAACGACATATATAATATTTATATATTCCTCTTAATTTTGGACCTAGCTTACATTTTATTTAGGAGGGCCACATGTTTGCATAGGCTTGGGGGGGGGGGGGGGCGGGTGCTAAGCACCCCCAAATCTCGGATTAGCCCCCCCAAATCCAACTGAGTTGCCTAGCCGCCTATATATAAACCAGGGACTTAAGCCCCCCCAAATATGTAAACCGGAGGCTTAAGCCCCCCCAAAAATAGAGGTATAGAATCGCCTATGCATGTTTGCCTTTGATTATGTTAGAAAGATTATTTAAAAGCTCCTTCCTAAGAACTTCATCCATATGGTTGTCATTATAGATACCATAAAGCTGAAAAAGGCGGATGGATAAGCTTGGGTTTGCTAACTTATCGGTTAAAGTATTAAAATTTACGCGGAAAACAGAAATAAAATTACCTACTTTTACTTATCGTCTAGTAGAAAAAGACAGAATATACGAACGACCGGGGTCGCATCTAATAAACATTTTGGCGATTTGCTGGTTATCGCGATATAACAAATATTCTTCTTTATAGAAAAAATGGAATGACAATACAGGTATAAGTAACTGCCAGAGTTACAGATTCAAATTTCACATATATGTAAAGTGATTTGAAAAGTAAGAAATAAAATTTTTTTTTTGATCACGTATTCAAAGTAAGCCTTAGCGTAAGGTAATGTAGATTCTTAACCTTTATATAATATGATAAACGATATTTCTAACAGAGAACAATTTTTTTTTTTTGAAAATTCGGCATGCTCCGCCTCTGTAACAGGCTAAGACAAGGTTTTGTTAGAGGGGTTATAGAGGGCAAAATCTTAAGAGGGTACGGGGTACTAGGGGAAAGATTGAAAAGGTTGTCTCCAACCGGTCGCTAGTGGAGAGAGTCGAAATGAGTAGTTCCGACCTGGGTTTCGAGGGTAGTGGGTTGATAGAAAGGAGCGTCGTATCGACAGTGGCGTCGTCGCGACGCCACCGACGCGCGTCGCGTTTGAATTTAATTATTATGTAGTCAGGGGACTTATGTAACTTAAAGGGGTTAACACATGTAAGGGAAGATTTTTAGCGTTATTTTTATGAGTAATTGGGGAATTTATAGATTACAAAACAATGATCTTCTCATTTTTTATCTTTTTAATTCGAGTTCTATTGTATTAGTAAACGCTTGTCCAGATCACTGCCAGTGCTTTCTTTTGCACCTTCTTTAGATTGCTATTTTATATCTTAATTTTTTGCATTTATTATTTTTTTGTTGTACAGTATGTTTTCTTTTTACTTGTTAATATATTAGATGTTGTATAAAAACAAGTGGTCTAATTTAATAGCAATAAAGGCAAAATAAATATAAGTTCGAACTACGTTGGTCCGTGAACGATGTCCGCTAAACATCGTGCAGTTGATGCAGAATTCCAAGAGTCTTCTAGACCTTCGATCTTCAACTGACGACAACTACGATCTTCTAGATGGGCTGCAAGACTGGGGTTTGAGTAATTGTAGAGAATAACCATACTAACTCCATTATCTTTCGTTCCCTTTCGCTTGGAGCAGTACGAGAGTCACAGGAGGCCAACGCCATCTTTGTCATATTAAGATCTAGATAAATTTATAAGAACCCACGTCGTTGTATTATGTCGCGGATCCAATCTGTGACACGATAAATTTTCAGTTTTTGTCTTTGGACAGCCCACGAAGGTCCAAACCTAAGTACTGTACGTACCGTTGGTGTAGTAGAAGTGTCCGACTCATCCAGAGCTGGATCATCCGTATGGATTTCACCAGACCTTTAGCAGATGGTGCCTCCTCGGACGAGGACGGAATCCTCTACCATCGTCCTTGTTTAGTGCGAGATACGGCATTCTCAGGCGGTCACCCATCCAAGTAATAACCGTGCCGGCGTCGGCTTCGGTGATCGAACGCAGTGGCTCGGCCACCAAAGTTAAACGTCGCCGTCTGTTTTACGAAAAATGCATTTTAATGCAAATTTTCTCACCTTTCCGATGGCGCTAACGGCGTTCCACTATTTCATTAAATAACTGATATATGACGGAAAAACCGAAAAAAACATGAAGAAAAGCTACTTTTTCCCAATAAATTGTTAAGACAAAATTAACCACAAGGTATTTTTATTAAAAAATTGAATACGTTCATCTGGACACACCTAGGGACCCATTTCAATTGGTTTTATCCATCGCATAATTTTTTGCTTATTTCGACCCTCCAGATCTAACGTGCCTCCTCTATTTATAAAAATTGTCAAAAACTGTTTATTATTAACAATTTTATAACCGGATAGGAACGAATTTTACACCTACTAACTGTGTAACTCTCTACGTTAATTGTTTGGTCTTTCTAAGAAATTTCAGATAATAAGGAATTTGAATGTATTTTTTTATTGCATAAATCGAAAAAGTCATTAGAAACCCAAAATTATCATTTTTAAGAAAATTACTAGGATAATAAAATTTAACTATTTTTTTTGAATTCTCGATATAATTTATTACAATTTAAAAAGCCGCCATTTGCCCTCAGCGCCAAGTGACTTCAGGAGATAATCAAAAATAAGTGTTAGTCTACATGTTAACGTAAAGCTTGACCAAAAGTTGAACAGGTCTGTTATGCAACACAAAAAACATCCACATTTCCTAGCGTCACATACTCTATCCGATGGATGGAAGGGACTTGGAACCTTTCTTCGGGACCGGCTGTACACGAGCAGTTTTCCAGCTATCTGGGAAGATACCCTTGTCATAAGAGATCTGGAAAAGACGAGTTAAGATGGGTGAAAGTTCTGGAGCGCATGTTTTTAGATCAATTGCTGGTATACCATCCAGACCGGAGGACTTTTTGGTGTCGACGGATAGAAGAATTTTTTGAACTTGCTTGACCTTAAGTATTATGTCGGACATTTTGTGGGGTACAGACGTAGCGGTTGGAAGGACGAAATTGGCGGGAGGGATTAGGGTGGAATTGGCAGTAAATTGTTTGGCAAATAGTTCAGCTTTCGCTTAGGGGTGGAGATAATTTCGCTGTCAGAAGTCAGAGGAGGAAAAGTGTTTCTACAGAAGTTTTGACTAATGTTTTTGGCAAGTGACCAGAAAGATTTGCAGCCGTTGGGATAGGAAAGCACTTTATCTTTTATGCGGGTGTTAAAATCATTTTTGGAGATAGTTTGGTTGTATTGATTTCTTGCCTCGGTGAAAGTTTGACGATTTTCGAGTTTAGGATTTTGAAGATACCTTTTGTGTTTTTTGAGCTTGGCTTTATCACAGGCCTTGAAGAACCATGGCCTTTGATGGTGGAGTTGAGATTTCTTGCGGGTATGTGGAATGAATCTTTAAATACCTGCTTGAACGACATCTGTGATATGAGAGGAAATTTCGGAGGGATCGGAAGTGGAAAAACAGACAGGGTTCCAAGAGAAAGCAGAGAAGAAGTTTCGAAGACCATCCCAGTCGGCAGAATTGTAGTGCCGGATCGTGCGTTCTGGCATGATTTCAACGAATTTGGGATGCATGGGACAAGAGGCGGTAATGAGGCCGATCTGAACGACCAAATGGAGCGCATACAGATTTTAAGTATGGCCCAAGATGGGTGCAAGAAAAAGATCTAGTGGATTGGGATTATGGGTAGAAACGCGGGGAAAGTATGTTGGCTCTGGGATTAAATTGGCGAGCGAGTTGCTGATTGCGAAGTTTTCTGCCGCTCTGCCTTCTGGATCGGTTTTTGTGGATCCTAGCCATTCCTTGCTGTGAACGTTAAAGTCAGCTAGGACGATGACTTCAGCGGAGGAAAATTTAGAGATAAGATGATCAATTTTTGCCGAGAGAAAGTCAAAGAACTCATTGTAGGAGTTGTCTGATGGGGAGCGGTAGATGCAACAGATAAATTAAGTAGTTCATAGCCTGGAAACAGGAGATGATTGGTTGAGGATTTGGGACTAATTTGAGTTTCGGTCAGAAAAAGCATGTGGGGTTTGCATGACTGGAGGTAGTGGTGGACTGAGTCCAAATTGGAATTAAGCCCGCAGACATTGGCAAGGGTTATTATGCTTTTGGAATTCTTCGATGATGGGCCCCCCTGAGCACTCCTCGCCCGGAGATCGGAATGGAGGGGTAATTTACCTCCGGAATTTATCACCCCTGGGAGCGCCATCATCATTTAAATTTTTTTTTTTTGAAGAGGTGGATAGTTAGAAGAGAGTAGGATTAGAAGTGATAGAGAAAGAATGACAATCTGAAGAGAAAAAGAAAAGAAAAAACCGACTCACGCACTCAGGGCTGGAAACATCCGCTTAGATTTCACCAGCACTTTAGGTGACTAGGTGGAGTGGTACCTCCTCGGTGGTGGAGGAAAAGCTCCTCCACCACCTACCAATACCATTTACCATGTACTTGCCATTAAAACACTTTTATTTACCTGACATGTGACGTCATAACCAATAGTATCACGTTTTGTAAGTTTTGAATTTTGGACGGAAATTTGTAATAGAAGTTTTTTTTGTTAATAAAGACCAAAATAAATGGATAAAACCACCACCAAAAAATATTTATGTCGAGAATAGAAAAAAAAATTCAGGTTGATTTGGTTTACATGCATATTCCTTACTGAAAATAACTTTATAACAATTGAATCCTTGAACCTGGCACAACCTACCAGTCGTTCCAGATGTGTACAAAATGTACAGAGGTTCATTTGCTTCTACAGGTACACAAGGGACGCTTTCTACATTTTTAATTGCTTCTTCCCAATCTATATCCTGTTCTGGATTTAAATCAGCGACAAAAATCCCTCTTCTCTGAAACACGATGCATTTTTTCGGCTTATGTGCTGATATTCCTATTGCATGTTTTAATTCGCCGATGTAACTGAAAAAATTATGTATAGGTAACAAGCGATCTGATCGACGAGAGCTTGAATTTAAGAAAATTGGTCTTGATTTTAATAATAATGAAGTATACATTCTTAGGCAATTCATTACATTTTAATTGCCGTTTTATACGGTGCTTTTATTTCAAAACTAGCTACCCTCAATAACATTCGACTTGAAATAAATTTGGTCGCTTACACAACTTTAAAATTTAAAAAAAGCGCTCCTACATTATTTTAAATTTAGGAGTAATTTATTTTCAGTACTTAATATAATATTACCTTCTTACGATCTTCCTCTCAAACTATGTACCTAGCAGGCGCGGCCCGTGAGTTTTTTTACAGGTGGGTCAAAATTTTGTAAGCAACTACTGATAACATAATATACCAAAATACACTTTTTTAATTAAGGAAGGTTTTTTAATAATGTACCTAGTTTTGTCAAGAAATTACTTACCTACAAATAAACACCGCAAAAATCATAAAATAGGTACTATAGTATATTGAACATTGCTACTCTAGATGTTTATTACTTTAGTATCACTTTTCTGTGTTTTAGTCTAAGATTGTTAGCGGCTTCCCGTTGTGATACGTCTGCGTCTCCTCAATTGAGGTCACGCCTTGTACTAAAAGTATGATTATTCGTAAAATAAAATTAGGAAAGCTGCCGAAACTCCATTTTCTTTAATAAATACAAAAGTGGCGGCTAGACATAATAACACGATCTTTGTCAACGCACGCGCAGGCTGCCAGCTATAGTAGATATGAGATTATCAATAATTTTAAAAATATTTTATCGAGGAACACTTTGAATGGCATTTGATTTCTTAATAATATTTTACAACGTCACACCTAACTACTAAACTTAATATATGCACACATACACATGTATATTATAGACATACATTACGACCTCCACTCATAGGAAGTCCAATGCTGCACCGCGACCGGAGTGCGGCCGGGGCTGATGTTGACCCTTGGTAGCCACGGTGACATGAAAATGAGAGAGAAGAGGCCTCTTTTCGCAGAAAGCTTACAGAGTCAGTGAGAGATTGTTTACTACGGTAGCTTGAAGAGCGTTGCTGGACAGTTATTACTATTAAAATTTAAAATATAAGATCGCTGGAAAATCCACTGAAAAAATTAGCTTAAATATCGAGTTACAAGTGCTAAACTTGTTGCCAATTAACCTTTTAGAGCCGATCTAATTTTTTAAATAACAAAAATTTTAAAAAGCCCACCCGAGCACAGCCTCGAACCCTTGACCTCTTGGTCTACTCGCTGAGACTCTACCTCTGGATCACGCTGCTAATGTGAGAAAGCTCGTGCCGATGCCGTTATATTTGATGACTAACATTGGCGTGACTAAGAGATCGTATTTCTATGTTTATCCGCTAATTAATAATACATTAATACAATGCAATTACAATGCAAATACAATGCGCATATTTGCTACCTAATTAGTTTTTCTCTGTCCAACTCAAATGTTTTGAAAGAGTATATTTCACGGAACGGTTCGAGTGTATTTCCATAGTGGGAGCGGCGCGATATTACTGGTGGGCCGTCGTCAAATTTTGTCTCTTTTTAACTTCCTAAAGCGCGTATGCCTGTTTCTCTCTTAGTTTTAATGAATTTATATCGTCCATATAACCCTATGAGGCCAATTTAAAATACAACCCAGCCCGGAGCAAGCTTGGATATCTTTCGACGATGGCTTGGCTTGATTCTTTCTTGGGGAGTTTTCGCATATAACTTGCACTTTTTTTGAAAGAAAAGTTTGGTTTTAAAAAATAAATTGTTAGGTGCATCATTGAAAATAAATTTCGGTGGGTCATTGACCAATTGACCTTACGGACGGGCCGCGCCTGGTAAATCGGTAGCCTCCTTTCTAATCGATGCATATCTGAGGTGGTAAACAGTCAATCACCCATCCTCCCATCCTTTTATAGCTGGCCTACACCAAGGTTTAGTCCTGGCATCAACCCTATTTCTTTTTAATGAGATGCTCTCTTTAACTACCAATCTGTTACGTCGATGACAGTACTCTTCACTCCAATATTAAATTTTTTAAAACAAATCTCGAATCAAGAGCTGAATAATATATATATATATATATATATATATATATATATATATATATATATATATATATATATATATATATATATATATATATATATATATATATATACATATATATATATATATATAAAATTCCTTTCGCACGATCTCCAATTATTCTTAGACTGGGGTGCAAAAACATTGTTCAGTTCATCGCCTTCAAAACCCAATTTTGCTCCCTGTCACGCAAAAGATTCAGTAATACCTACTCCATCCACATGAAAGGCCAAGACCTACAGAATACAGAAACGTTCGATCCTGTTGGCATCGCTTTCGAACGTGATCTCAGCTGGCACAAACACATTATTTCAATAGCCACATCTGCTGCCAAAAAGCTTGGTTTTTCTCTTCCGAGTCGCAAAATACTTCTCCCCTTCCAAATTATACACCCTCTATTTTTCCGAAATAAGACTTAACCTGGAATACTGTACCCACATCTGGAGAGAAAATTATACCAGAAAGTTAACTTTAATTTGAAATTTTTTGCTTCATTATTGGCTAGATAATAATAGAGCCAATTTTTGAACTTTTCGCTGATGTTTCAACATTACGCACTACATACAGTATGTCCGCGGATGGGGTTTAGAAGAGGACAAATGAACCAAATTTTGCTTGAAAAATAAATAAGATTCACGTCATGAAAAATTTAATTTTTTATACAGGGAGCATAAAAAATGTGAAAACGTTATTTTGCGCAAGAGTAAACATACCGTGTTTATCATTTTCTACCAAAAGAACAAATAATATAAAATATGTTTTAAATTACACCCTAAGCCGATGTACAAGAAGAAATTTAGCTATTAAAAGTAACGGGTTTTATCACATCCCAACTATTCTCTCTCACATCTTTAACCAGAGTAGTAGTTTATACATATTAAACAATAATGATACCTATGGATATGTTTGTCAATGTCTTTATTAAATGAAACAATTAATTAATTTAAAATACTTCTCATCAAAATGCTATTTACTGAACAAAGGTTTTTAATAGTCCAGTGTTATGGAGATGGCGAAGTACCACACCGCTACATTATGGAACAATTTAGCGACAAATTTGTAGGATCTCAATAACTGAAATGACAATGTACCTACAACCCAAGCAAACCAAAGAACTGGTTCTGTTTTAAATCTCAAGAAGAAAAAGAAGAAATATGACCGATGCTGCAACAGTTTTAGATCTTCAGTATGTTAGCGAAACTCCTGTGATGTCGCACAGTGGGCCCGATTTAAGAAAACGCGATCGAAAGTCATTTTTTTATCTTAACCAATTTAGTTAGAATTGCATGAATATCTAGTAATACCTGTAAATTACTTATTTTACTAGTATTTAACATCAGCATATGCATTCCAACTTCATGCTTTACGCGCGAAGTGCGAACAAATTAAGAACTTGTAATAATACACAAATTAAAGCAAGTATATTTTTCTTTTCTTTTACTTTATATTCATAAACTCGCTGTTGGTGTATAAATTACCTTATAAAGCATTCTTTGGGCTACAAAATGCATATTTACTTTTTGTTCCTTTTTGTATATACAGTTATAAAATACGTCCTGGTCGAAAATCCTACAGATTACAATACATGTAAAAGAAAATCCGGCCTTGCAATACAAAGGATCCACCAGGATTTTATCAATTGCTTATGGTCAGCTCGTTTAGTGTCTAAGGAAGACAATTATACCAAGAAATGCTGCAGACACGTGCAGACTTGTACAATACCAGCCCGCGCGGCGGCGCCGGTTGGGGTGGCAAGTAAACGGTAAATTGCGTTGTCCCGCATTTTATTTCATTAGTCGAGCCCCAAGGGGTGTCATATTTGTTCATAATTTTCCCCTTTATTACTTTAATGCCATAAAAGCTCACTACCAAAAATCAGGCTGTGTTTATATTTCCCACCCCCTAACCGCACCCCCAGGGGGTGCCAATTTTTTATGACAATTTTTTCGTGAGTATTTTAATACCATAAGCAAATATAAGAAGTTTCAGAATTTCGATCGACAAAATCCAATTTGGGCCCACTATGTGTCGCTTAGAAATCCTGCTAAACATATTTTAGAAGTTGTGAAAAAAGCTCATATTATTCCATGGATTTATTAGGACTGGATACGGGATGAGTTCACATTCTTTGAAGCCAAAACAAACCATTCTAAACGACACTGTAAACACAATTTGTAAACATTGGCCACATCTTATTTTACCTTGTATTTTTGTACAAAAATACGTTAGAAGCATCACAAGATTTACTAAAAGTAATAAAAGCCCCAAAATATTGTATTTTTCTGCTAAATAGTAATAAATTTAAGTTAAATAGGTTTTATTATTTATAGGTTATGTTATGTTAGGTTATTTCTAAAGGCGTTTATTTAAAGTCGCTCTGAGTCATTTATAAATCTATATAAATCTATACGTCGCACTTTTTCTTTTCTAGTTCATTAGACAAAGACGTACGTGTAACCGAGCGTTCGCAGACGTTTTTCCTAAGCACCCAGCAGACAACAACACTTCTGAGCTCCAACACTCCAATGCTATTTTATCTCTTTCTACTGCCATTCTTGATTCAATTACGTAGTAATTCGTAGTCTTGTCTATGTTCGTAGTTCGTAAACTGCTCTCTCAAGAGAATAACAAACAACAAAATATTTATATTATATAAGGCTTCACGTTTGATACGCTCACAGTATACGGATATCGAATCCATATTATAATAGATCCATGTATTATTCAGATGATCTTAAAAACAAAATAAATTATCTCCATTCAAACCCCACTTTAACCAAACATTGGAGGGAGATGAAGCGAGAAGACTAGATTTTTGTTTATGGGTGAGAGACCAAATTTTAAGTGGCAATCATTTTTATAAATTCATTATATTTTCTGATGAATGTACTTTTTCTACTAATGGAACTGAAGCATCCCAGTATGTCAGGTACTGGTATCGAGAAAACCCCGAATTTAGAGTAATGAGGAGAAGAAATCATTATTTTACAAAAGTGATATCTGTCCATGGCATTATAGGCCCATATTTTATAGAATGCAATAGAATATATTACTTAGAATTACTGAATACATTTTTTAGCGATAAACTCGAAAATTTAACATTCATTTTTCGATAAAAAATGAATTTTCAACAAGATGGTTGTCCAGCACATTGCGCTCGCGAGGTAATAGAATAGCTTTACCGCAAATTTGGTAAAAATGGTCCAATTTTGTGGCCCCCAAGAAGCCTCGACTTAAGGTTGGCCGACATGTCTTTATGGGGCCGTTTAAAATAAATTGTTTATGTCATTCCGATACCAAATAATATTGACGTGCTAAAAGGCAAAAATTACTCAGGCTGTTCGTTCAATATCCCAGGAAGAGATCAGAAATTCCTTCAGGTATCTAAGGAAGCAATTAGAAAAATGTGTTGAATATGGGGTGGAGTTGTTAAATTTTGATATCTGTATTGTATTGCTCAGTTTATATCAAATTCTTTTGAGTATTTTTAATTAAATAATTGCTTCATTTAATAAAGACACTGACAAACATGTCCATAGGTGTCATTATTGTTTAATATGTAGAAACTAGTTCTCTGGTTAAAATTGGGAAAGAGAATAATTGGGACTTTAAAAAAATAATGTGATAGAACTCGTTACTTTTAATATTTAAATTTTTAATGAAATCTTGCTTGGGTAGGGTTTAATTGGCTTAGGGTTTAATTTAAACATATTTCATATGTTATTTTTTATAGAAAATGATAAACACGGTATGTTTACTCTTACGCAGAATAACGTTTTCGTATTTTTTATGCTCCCTGTATAAAAAATTAAATTTTTCTTAACCTGAATCTTATTTATTTAAAAAATTTTTATTAGGAGTGACATTTTTACGTGTCTTGTAAAATTTGATCTATTTGTCCTCTTCTAAATCCCATCCGCGGATATACTGTATACAAAAATAGTTGATAGGAGAGGTAGGTACTCTAGAATGGCCGGCGAGATTTTCTAATATGACATCGCTTAATTTTTTCCTCTGAAATGATCTAAAAAACGGTTGTGCTGTTTACAGAACTTCGCCCAAGGATATTAATAGGATTTGTCAGGAATGTAAATGAATGCCGAAACATTTCACAACGTCTGCGAAAAGTTTTTGGCAATTTAAAGGATAAATCGAATTTAATCTTTTAAAAATTGTTAAATTACGACTTTTACAACCTTTAATGTTCAGAAGGTAGGGGTGCCATTTGTAATGTCAAAGTCACGGTAGTTGGGGGTGAGGGGCGAAAAGTAAAATTTAATACGTATTTGTTTTAAACTTCCCTTCGATATCTAAATTCACGTTATGCGACGTTTTTTTGCTTCAAACGAATTTACTGCAAATCTAGTGTTATTGAGGGACCTTTTTTTGAGATAAAAGCACGATATAATATTTACTTACTTTACAACTTTGTTGGGCTCAATACCACAACTCGCAGCAATTATGACTTTTGGTTCTGCATGGTCAATTCTAGTACTCAGTTCTGTAGCAGCGAAGCCTAAAAATAGAATAAAAAAATTGAAACAGTATTATAGTAACATTACTCAGAAGTAGTAGATCTCCACTCAGATATTGACTCTATTTTACAATTGGTATATTGCGCTACAAATATATCTTATATCCAGGGGCGTGCGGTGAAATTTGAAAGTTGTATATCTCTGTTCCTACTTACAAGAACCGCACCAAATTTAGGGATTTTAATAGTGAGCCCACGGGGAATGTTTTGGTAAAGAAAAAAACATTTTGTAATTTGCGAAAAAAGTTGAATTTTTGCATTGCTTCCACTTGGAAAAAAATGAACACGTTTAGGTATGTTATTTATTATTTTTTCTAAACAAATTTTACATCATTTTGTCGACAATTTTTAAATTTTAAGAGAAAAAAATGTCTTTGTGGAAAGTTAAAGTCATTTGAATTTTTTTAAACCTAAAATATAATTTCAAAAAAATTCAAATGACTATAACTTTCTACTAACACATTGTTTTCTCTTAAAATTTAAAAATTGTCGACACAATGATAGAAAATTTGTTTAGAAAAAATAATAAATAACATACCTAAACGTGTTAATTTTTTTCCAAGTGGAAGCATTGCAAAAATTCAACTTTTTTCGCAAATTACAAAAAGTTTTTTTTTCTTTACCAAAACATTCCCACTGGGCTCACTATTAAAACCCCTAAATTTGGTGGGGTTCCTGTAAGTAGGAACTGAGATATAGGTACAACTTTAAAATGTCACCGCACGCCCCTGCTTATATCTATCTCTATATATAAAAGAAGAAACTGACTGACTGACAGATCAACGCACAGCTCACACCGCTGGGTCTAGAAACTTGAAATTTTGCACAGATGTTCCTTACATAACGCAAGCATGCAGTAAGGAGGGGCTTTTCAAAATTCAACCCCTAAGGGGGTGAAATAGGGGTTCAAACTCAGTATGGAGAAAAAATATTAGATGGTCCTAATAACTCGAAACTTCATAAAAGTACTCTACAAAATAAATGTTTAAACACGTGTTTACAGTTTTTAATAAATCAACCTCTAAGGGGGTGAAATGGGGGTTCAAAGTTTGTAACGGGGTAAAATTGTTATACGGTTCTATCACCTTGAAACTAGGTAAAAGTACTCTAAAAATAAACACAATTTTATATTTTTAGAAACTCTAATTTTGTCTTATGTTAGGTATGTTAATGATAAGAAAATTACCGCGCGGGGGGGGGGGGGGGGCGGTGGAATAAGAAGCGGCTGTAAAATAACAAATTAAATAATATGTAATTTTCGAGGTTATTGTTCTCAGAAAATCTATCTATCCTAGCTATCTAGGAATTTCTCCAAAAATGTTAGATGTATCATTTTTGGGATTATTGAGGTCCGAAAATTTTGTCTAACAGATGGTTAAAAATGAATGGGGAGGGGGGAGGATAAAAACAGAACGATTCAAAAATGTGAACTAATATGTCATTTTTGGGGCGATTAAGGTATAATTTTGTAACAGATGTTAAGAAAGTTAACATGAGGGGGGGGGGGGCGGTAGAAGCGCCTGGCAATTTCATTAAAAACGTTTACTAATGTGTCATTATCGGGGTTATTGAGGTCATAAAATCCAATTTTGTCTAACAGATTTGAAAAAGCTATCGGGGGGGGGGGGGGGGGGGGATAAAAGGGAACGGCAGAAAATATCTCCAAAAATGATAACGAATATGTCAGTTTCGGTGAGGTGAGAAAATCTAATTTTGTGTAGCATATGTTAAAACAATTAACGGGGGGGGGGGGGGGGCGGATAAAAAGAAGTGGCTGAAAATGTTTTCAAAAATGTTAAATGGGTCGTTTTCGGAGTTATTCAAGTCAAAAAATCTTATTTTGTTTAACAGATTAACAGATGGTAAAAAAATTAACAGTGGGGAGAGGAGGAGCGGTTGGCAACTTTTCCAAAAAAAAATTCTCATAAAAATTAACAAAATTGAGCCTCAGTAATAAATACGTAACAATATGATTTCATACTTTTCAGTGCTTTTCTTTTTGAGAAGTTCTTTCATTTTTTAAAAAAATTCTATGAGCTACCTGGGTCCGACCCCGATTCTTGCGTCAGGTAATATTGAAATCCGGTCTCTAGATATAACTAACCTAACATAACATAATCCATGTTTGACGTATTCATAATCATGACATTAAGACCACACTATAATCACCCATACCATGCGGATGAAGTCGCGGGGGTAAGCTAGTCGATTTATAAAAATACCCGACTGGACCTAGAAAGATAAAATAATCGCGTAGTCATCCACTAAGAAAAGATTTTCCGAAATTCATGCCTTAAAAAGTAAAAGGGGGGCAAAACTTTTTTAAATAACGCCCGTAACTCAAGAAACACTTATTTTTATCATTTTGTTTTTCAAACAGCTGGTATTTAATAAAACAATTGGGAAATATATGAGTGCGACCAGATGCGAAGTAGGGTCAGAAAGAAAATGAGATGGTTTATAATCCTCCCGCCGTGTTCATGTTTAATGGATGTGATTATGCTTCTCAAGATAAGATAATACGCTGACATGCAGTTGGGGTAAGAAAAAAAAGCAGGGACCACAAACAGATTGGTTATAGTTTGTACTAGTAGGCACATTTAGAAGTTTAATTAAAATATTTCGTTTCACTTGTACAGTTTAAAAATATTTTCTCTACCTCCAAAAACCACAGAATGTACGGCTCCCAATCTGGCCACTGCCAACATGGCCATTACAGTCTCAGGAATTAGAGGCATGTAAATCAGTACTCTGTCTCCTCTCTCGACTCCATATCGTGAAAGTAGACCAGCAAGTTTAGACACCTAAAAAGGAAAAAAAATATTGACCTGTACATACATAGAAAAGATATACGCTCATGTTTGCTCAAGTATTATAGATACGCAAATAATTTAAAAAACTTTATTTTACACTGCTTTGATATGTTTAAGGTAAGTAATAGTGAACATAATAAATATTACCTTTTCTAACAATTCGGAGTAAGTTATTTTTCTTATAATGCCAGTTAATGGACTGTCATATATAAGCGCCACTTTACATCCATTCCCTGCTTCAACATGTCGGTCGATAGCATTGTAGCATGCATTAATTTCTCCACCAACGTACCTTTAAATTAAAATGAGGTATTCATAGAAATGTGGTAAAGTGTAAATGTTTTAAAATTTTATCTTCATGAAGACCGTTTTGTGGTACTGATGTAACTTCTTATTTTTTGCTTTTATCTTTGGAGGCCTATTTAAACGTCGTCGCACATCATTATATAGTACTGTATAACAACAGCAAGGCTATTTGTAAAAACATTCCTGGTTCATCATGCCCGTTACGCTTCATAAGATTTTCATTCACGGCCCTGAGGTAATTGAGTCAGCAATACTTCCAATTGGACAGCGTTCAGAAGAGGCTTAAGAAGCTGTTTATAAAAACATTAAACATAATTGTTTTTTCCCGACATGATGCGTCACCCAACCTGTGCCAAAAATGGATTCTTTTCATCCGGAACTGTCTTTACCGAGGCTTGCTAGGTGGAATAGAAAATACAGGAAAGCCATTAGCGATTGGCCTCTGTCCTACACACGCAAAATGTAGGAAGCAAACAAAAAACTAGTTATGAATGAATGCTTTTGTCTCTTTTGCTTAAGGTCAATGGTTTGAACCATAGAACTATATACAGGGTGTTATGGAAATGGTTACATATATTGGACTGAGTGACTCCTAGGGTAGTCTACAGACATCCCCAATACATTGTTTTCTTAAATCGAACATTTTAAAAATTTTCAAAAATACCCTAAAAGCCGTCCACGTTCGACGCACCTGGCTGAGCGAACACATGGCCCGATATAACGCCTAACAGAAAATTGCGCGCGAAAAACTTAAAACAATTGAATTTATTGTAACGTTGCGAGACATATAAATCTTTAGGGATAATCTATTTTCTGTTTTAAGTGTAATTTAAAACACAGGTAAAAAAATTTAAACCTTTCCCTAAGCTAAGAGAAAAAAATAAGTCAAAAGGCAAGTACGAAATCACTCCTTTTTGTCATCAGCCTTAGTTTTAACTAATATTGGGTCTCTGGTGGCCGAGTTGGTACGGCGCCAGCTTTGCAACCGAGAGGCGCGGGTTCGAATCCCGCTTCGACCATGGATATTTTGTGTTTGTTAATTGGAAAGTGGTAGAGGATTTCTTCCTCGACCGCGGTGGTACCACCCCACACATCCTCTTAAAGGACTGGTGAAGTCCTTTCGGATGTTTCCAGCTCTGGATGTGTGAGTCGGATTTCCCCAGTACACCCACGGTACATAGTACTTAGACTTCGGTCTTCGTGGGCTGTCAGAACTTAAAAAAAAATATTTGCCTAACATAATTTAAATATCAATAAGTAAAACGAATAAATAAGTTTCAAAGAATGATACTTCTAGTAGAGAATAACGGTTGGTATCGTATCGTAGGTACGTTGAAAATGTCTTCCATTATTTGCTTCCAAACAAGCGTGCGTCCGCAGCGCATTGTCCAGAACCAGTTATCCTTATCTTTTTTAATGCTCGCTTTTTATACAAATCAATTTTTTTGTTCCCGATAATAATCGACGATTGAATTTTTTTAAATTTTACAAGGCGACATGCTTTGACCATATGTTCGGACGCAGTGCTGTCTCTTTCCTCGTTCTCATTTTTATCTCTTCTCTCTTCATCTATTTCTTGCTCCGAGTGGAGTCGACGGCTACGACTTTCATGCTTCTGTTTTCGCCGGATGCGTATGCGACGAAAGCTCACGATGTGATTGGTTGAATATTTAGCATAGCTGCGCGTTAAGTGACTGCGCAACATCACGACGTCATAACGGGCTAGTGCAGTGGCCCGTTAGCTCCACTGGCGCTCTTTGACCAGCAGGCTTTTAAAATTCTGTCATTCTCCTAGTGGAAAAAAAGTTTCTAGTTTTTTAATGGTGCCATGGTAGGTGTTTATAGTGTTGACCATTTATAAGAAAACAAAACATTTCGTAGTGTTTGTTGGACTTTCATGTTTTAACCAAACCGCTGGGTTGTATTGTGTAGTAATAGCAATAAAGCTAATAGTATTGTTTGAACAGCGGAGTCCGACAGAGAACGTTTGTTTTTTTTTATTTTAATTCCAGTCAAGAGCCTCGTAGTGCGTCGTTTGGAAGCGCGTTCGGTTTTATAGTTATTTTGTCGAGTGCAAATACAATGATGCATTTGAAATATTTCCTTGTATCACAAAATGTTATTGGATATTTTTACGTTGCCTGGTAGTACCAACGAAGACTGTGAAAGACTCTAGCGAAATTAAAAATTATTGGACAGATGAAATAGTCGAATAACTGTTTTGACACTGGAAGAGGTTATGAAGGTAAAGATTATTATTAATTTAAGTTGTGAGGAATTTCGCTTAAAAATTAAGGACAATATAAATAAACCTGTTAATTAAAGCCAAATCTTCTGTTAAATATGATTAAAAATAGGTAAATAAAAAAAGTACATGCTTAAGTATCAGGCATTTTTTGTTTGAAGCTAATTTTGAACTAAAATTTCTGTAGAGGTACTCTTTTCCTCCAAATACTTCTGGTCGGCCTAGTTGAACATTATTATTGTACTCTTGGTTTGAACAGCCGTTCTCTGGAATTTTGTGTTGTATTATTTTAAATTTTTGAAATTGAGAGTTTTGAAAGAGTTAAGGTGGTTTATGCAGACCACTTTAAATTTAACTTAACCCTAATTTAACTTTATATTTAATTTAGAACGAGTTAAATACACATGAAGGCATCGTTTATCCACAACTTTAATTTAATTTTACATTCATTTTAACTTTCAATGCCCTAAAAATTTCTTAAAGCAAAATTAAAGTTAAATTAAGGTTAAATTAAATTTATTTGAAATAAAAGACTAACTATGTCTGATTTCCACATTTATTTTCTTATTCTCCGACGCGTTTCGCTATGCTGTAGCACTGTAGCCAAACGCGTCGGAGAATAAGAAAATAAATGTGGAAATCAGACATAGGTAGTTAGTCTTTTATTTCAAATAAATTTTGTAATGAATTTCCATCAAGTAGAAGCCAGCACCATTCAAAGTTTAAATTAAATTTAAAGTGGTCTGCATAAGTCCACCTTTAGTAGGATTTCTTTCTTTAAAGATAACAAAAATATTATTTTTTCAAATTTCTTACATATGAATATGGATTAGATAGACTTGGCAACGTTAAAACAAAAGTTTTTTTCTGTGACTGACCTTGTTCAATGATTCTGATATGGCCATGTAGTTATTCCCAGTGGTGCGCAGTGACCAAAAAACATTTTTTTTGAGGAGCGATATCTACCTTTTTTTTTTATCGTGAAGCGCCCTTTATGAATAATTTTATTCCATCTAAATTAATATCAGGATTTACCGGTTTCAATATATGCAGTGAATTTCATAACACTCTGTATATTTATTGATTCGTGGAGCTTATTGGCTGCACCAGCCGAAAATGTTCAATTCATGGGCGAAAAAGTACGTTTGTACGCATTTGGCGCCAGTCAGATTCTTCAAAGTCGGTACAATAGAGGCATGCGCACTCTCCATTACTTCCAACTGTTTTGGAAAATGATTAGAATCGGTTTCACTCTATTGCCTTCTGTGTGAAAAGCGAACAATAGGTAATGGACGGCGTGGTTGAGTTTTATTTATTTTTGAGCTTTATTATCTTGTTAATAACATTACTTTATAGAAAATTACAATTATCAGTTGTGAATCGAAAAAATATTGAAGCAAACCTAGCGGATATAATGAATACTAAATTTTAAGGTACAGCCAAATGTGATCAGTTGAGCGTTTTGTAATGCGCAAGCCCCTACGGAATTAACTTTGCTGACAGATTTATCCTCGTAAATTTTCTACTTTCGCAAGTAATATTTGAGGTTTTATAAATAATTCTTCTACAGTTTGAATATTGCGGTACAAGTCTGGGTTATATTTTCATTTTCTACTTACCATTTAGTAAACGGTTCATGACTATTATCCAATACTTTTTTCCATGGCTTTGACCACGAAACCAAAGATCCTACTTTGGCCCAAAAAGATTCGGGATTTTCTACTGATTCTTTAAAAACCCTTTCGTAGCTTGTACTGTTCAGAATAGAAGTTTTTGTTGAATTCTTTCCTAAAATAAGAGTTGAAATATAATTTACAAAAATATACCTAACTTCAACAAGAAAGACGTTAATAAATTTTGAATCAATTGAAGCATTTTCTTTTTTATAAGACTTAAATAATAAGTATATTAAGACAGTTTCTTCTGTTATACTTGAAGCAGTTTGTAAATTTACTAATAAAGTGTCATTTTCTTCAAATTACTATTTCATTTTCATACATGGATATTCAAAGATGCTCAAAAGCTTCGCATTTTTTTTATATGACGTCGTCAGAGATCTATCTAATTTTGTTTTTTTTTTCTTGTTTATTTCTTTAATGATACGTAATAGATCAAGGACGAATATGAGTAATAATGTGCAAAGTAGAATAACCTTTCTTGGTTTTAATCTCCGAAAACCATTACAAATATTTACTTAATAAAGTTAAGCAGGTTAAGTATGAGGTCGTTGCATATTACGAATCTATTTTAATATTAATTTAAAATTAATGAAATTTCAAAAAAACAATTTATGTCATCGTTTTGTTTTAATATGTAACGCCATCATCGTCATTTATTTTCCCATTCGCCTTGCTTTAAATTTTTCAACGCGATACAATTTTTTGGAAATTATGTGAATTACATGTTTTCCTAAAAGTTCCAGACTATTTTCTATCCAGTTTAATGCGAGAATGATGACAGAAAAAACAATTGAACAAGAATTCACCCTATTGGTCCGTTCCATGGACAGCTTACACCAGAACATTTCAGCGATCACAATATTCATCTTTTCTTTCCTGATAATCATGGAGGAATCAGATTTTCTATTCGTGTTGGCGAAAGTGCATTAGAAAAAGACAAGTAAAAAAAGAATATGTATGAAAATTGTATCGTACCTTCTTTGATTGTGGAAGTATTGCTGGTTATATACTTCGAAAGACTAGTCATCGCAAAATTCCTTTTTTCCTGATGAAATTCCCAACGGGATCCGATTTCATTCTATCCTTGTTAGCAAAAGGGGCAGTAGTAAAAGACAAATAAAAACGATAGTGTTGTCAATAAAAAACAATAATCAAATATTTTATCACAGCCGCTTTTGTTTGTGCAAGTATTTCCGGTTGTCTACAGGGAAAGTTTATTCGGAATTGTCATGAAAAATAAATTTCTAATCTGGCAAAATATTCAAGTAAGTTTTATGATTTTATAGCAAAAGACCATTGTTTTTGCTGAACGTAAACAGCATTTGCAAAAATCTCGTTTTTATTAAGCAAAAACAGTGTCAGCAGAGCCACATTAACCTTCTTATTTTATACTACTTAAAATTATTGTTTCATACCCCTCTAAGTAACAACACTCCCTCTAACCAATAATTTGCAATAAAAGGACAGGAGAAAAAGTTTTTAAATAAATAAAGAAAAATAGCAAAAATGAGTAAATATTTTTATTAAGATAAACAATTTATAATAAAGTTAAAAAATGTTCCCTATTCTCCGATATATAGTGAAAATGCATCTATAATACAGCCTACCTGCGAACAGTGACGTTTGTGTGAGTTAAAGGCGCGATAAAAATTGTTTAATCGAATATACCAAGTAGTTTTACAATTTCTAACTGTAAACGTTGAAAATTTTAGTTCCAGAAGGATAGATACACTTTGTAATGGCGCTGTGACTTCAGCTGTAAACTGAAACCAAACGTTTCTAGGGCGCAATTTTCACTCCTTTCTCAATAACTAAACAAATCTTCTGTTATGCCCTCTATTCTCAGCTTTATATCGGGTCAGCGTTCCTGTTACTCATTTCCATAACGCCCGGTCCAAGTAATGTAAAGAAGAACAAATATGTATCTTGCGTAATATTTGAATAGTTGTAGATTGACACAGGAACACAGGAATTTAAGCTGCTAATACTTTACATAAACTTTTCAAGTATATTTTTACACTGCAAAAACAACTTATATTCTGGGACAGGCTTCAAATAATAATGTCATGTTTATATTTCTCAGAACCTAACTTTCTACCAGCTGTAAAAATTTTACGAGTATGAGAGAGAAAGAAGACGAGAGAGAAAAAAAATGAGAGAGAAAGAACATAAGGGAGAGACATAATTGATCTCTCCGTTGTAAAATGTGTTTCTGTCATCATTCTTAAATTAAATTGGATACGGTATAACAGCATTATTAAATTTTAAATTGAATTAAAGATTAATCAGGTAAGGAACTTTACCTTTGGGATATTATTTTTACGAAAGTTACTTACACTTAAATATAATTGCCTATGGTACTTAAATATTCTATCAATATCTGCTTTAATGACAAAAGTTTCCATATTCTATTAAGTCTGAAAAGCACTTGGGAATACTGTTCTCAAGCTTTATTTAGAATGTTACATGTTTCAGAGACGCTTTCCTTACTTACTAACATAATAAAACACTTTGGCAACAACACTTAAAAAAATATCGGCCAGATTTGGGTAGATATTTAAGAAACGCTTTTGGAATCCAAATACTTTTATACTCTCTAATAAATTGATCATAAAGACGTTCATTACTTTTTTTTCATGGCAGCATTTTTTCTTTGAACCCATTTGGAATGTATTAAGAAAAAAGCGGTTCTCTTTTAAGAATCACAATGAACACGATTTGTCTGCAAATAGTTGGAATACATATAAAAACATTTCGGAAAGAAGAATAATAATATACTGTGCATCTAGTAGGAGAAATACCATATTCTCGACTAGCGATGAGATATCTCGAATGAAAAATAATCGATCATTCGATTATTCAAATCACTCGAGATATCTCGAGAAGTCAGCGCGATCATTTGAATGATTTAGCCGAGAGATTATAATATAATAATAATCGCCTTTCGCCGCTTCGAATGACGAGACGAAATACTAAATGATGCCGCCGCCGCCGCGCGCCGACTCGGCACTCGACCTTGCGTTACGATGCGATTGTCTCGGATGTGTTTTTCATTCGAATGATTATTATTTATTTCGAATGATCCTTCGATATCGCTTATTTCATCTCTTGACAACGCATAGCATGTTTTTAATATTGTCTGGGTCTCGGATGATTTTTTCATTCGAATGATTGTTTATTTCGAATGATCCTTCGATATCGATCGAGCATTATTTCATCTCTCGACAACGCATAGTGTTATTGCATGTTTTTATGATATATTCAGTATGTTAGTAAAGTATGTGGCGAAACTTGAGGGTATTATTCCTTACTTAATTTTAAGACAAAATATAGGTTCTAAAAGACTCTGTTTTTAATACACAGGGTGTTGAATTTTTGTAAAAGGTTTTTCCTAAATAACTAGAGGACGCAAATTAGTATAAAGTTGAAATTTGGTGACAATTTTTAATGCATAAAGGGGAATCATGCTAGTTGCCAAATTTGTTTAAAGAAGTGTTTTTGTTTCCATGGATCTCTTACTTTTTGTTTTTTTAACAAATTATACTAATAAATAATGTTATGTATAACTTTACATTTTTTGTTTTTATCGAAAACGGCCAATCCAAGCAAAAAAAATTCAAGAGATGATTTTTGCGTAGTTTTATTTGCTATATTTTTTGATTCGAATGATTATTTCGAATGATCATTCGATTATTAAAATCATTCGAGAGCTAATATTTCGATTATTTAATTCATTCGATTATTCCCAACACTATTCTCGACCGACTATGTAAACTGCTTGCAGCAAGCGTCGGAAGCCGAGAATATGATTTTTCTATGAGGTGCATATATACTTTTTTTGCGACCGAAAATGAATAATAAAATAAAATTAACTTTAATATTATATTACGCAACAATTGTGCAATTATGGCCATTAACACACGAGCATAAAGTGACGATACGAGCCTCGGCGAGTGTCGTTACGAATGCACGTGACCATTTGTTAATAAATATTAAACTAAACAACATATTTTATTCAATTTAGCAACAGTTAAACAAATTACCCTCTTCACTATCACGAATACCATAATCTGACATAATTTTTAATTTAAATATTTTTAAAAGTTTTAATGAAAACGCAAAGTTTAGTATAAAATAACGGTCAGTTAGATCATTTGTATTAAAAAGAGGCCACTTAATTAGAAAAGTACGGGTTTTAAATTGGCTAATAATGCGGTTTCATAAGAAAGATTTGTATCATGATAATCATATTATGATGAAACATATCGAAGACGTTTAATTCGATCATTATTAGAGCACGGGACTGGAAAAATTATATTTCTTAATTTGAGTTTAATAGGGTTATTGTTACGTATTAGCTGAATATTAATTTCTAATATTTTATCAATGCATTGGATTCCAAATGCCTAACCTTTGCTAGACAACAAAATCAGAATAAATGTTTTGACTGCATTAAGTTTTTTTTTTAATTTACATAGCATTTGTAACCTCAAAAAATTTCCTAGTAACCTTTTAATAAGGAATTAGTTAATGGTTTCTATTAAACTATAATTAATTGATGTATTATACGTACGAAGAAAGGAAATTAAAAATTTCTAGATAGGTCAGGCGCTAAGTTTGCAAAACAGGAAAAATTCCAGAAAGAAGTTTTTCTTGTGATGGTTTTCTGGTGATGGTCCTATCAACAAATCCTCGAACGAAAGTTCCATCTCTAATTTTGCGTTAAAAATAGTCAAGCTTAATATTAAAGATTATTCAGTTATCAATGAGTTGGGCGATCTCTACTCTAAACTTTCCTATTTAGACGACTACGGCGTAGAAAAACAGAAAGGGTCATTTTAGCGCTTTATGTATGTATGTTGGACGAGAATACTGGACCGCTGTTAACAAACGAGACGTCAATCAATTCGTCTTAAATGCACGACGGTCAAAGGATATCTTAAATTTAAATAACAGCAAAATGGCTGACTAAAATCACGGAAATGAAATTATTATAAAAGAGTCTATATTAGTAATAGTTCATGGAGGCAGGAATGAGATTACGTCTATACCATCCGGATCTAAATTCCACTGAACTTGATTGGGCCTCTCTAAAAGAGTTTATTGCCGACAGAAATATTGATTTTAATTTTAATAATGTGGACAATTATTGTAGGGAATTTTTCGGTACTTTTTCCGAACAGATCTTAACAATAATAATAAGGCTGGTAGCAATTTATCATATACATCAGGTAACTTTTTGAATTTAGAGTTGTATTAGTACCTACCATAAATATAATTACCAAATTCACCCCCTTTAACACAAAATAATTTGTCTTCATTTTTTATCAGAATCAAGCAAGCAGAATCCAGGAATAAACTTGCTGGTGACTGCTACCTGTCTTCAACTATTTATGCTAAATTAATGACTAAGAAGGTTAACCTAATTTAAATGAAACCGAATATTATAAAGCGATTATGTAATTTTACTTTAAATCAAAACAGAAGCCGCCTAATATTGCCATTTCTGTTTTTCGAATGCTATCTCACTTCCTCGTCCGCGCCAATATGAAATTTTTCAGAGGCAAAGCTAAATTTGACAAGCTGTACATATAAGATAGGTAAGGATTTAACACTGATATCTGTAGTGTACCCAGTATACGACATATCATGAAAATTTAGTCTACGATTACTCCTGAAGTTTTCTTTTCGTAAAAAAATCTTGTTAATGATCATTAACAAGGTGTGTCCACGCTATATGTTGTACGATTTAACCTAAAATCATGATTTTAGGTTCCATCGTACACCATATAGCGGGAACACACCTTGACTAATTCACAAAAACAGTGAAATCTGTTACTATTTTTATACAGAACACAAACATTCGCAAAACAAAGATCTTTACGTCCCTGTCGCATATATTTCTGACTAGTAGTCTTTATCGTGCTACTCTTTGTACATACAATATTGTTAGGAAAAGACTGACACAATCTCGGAGGATTTATTAATTCCGTGTATGGATTATCCAGTATCTAAATAACAAACCCGAGGCCTAATATCGGAACAACTGGTGAACGCTCCAGCATGGGCGCCAGAAGAAATAGTAAAAGCGTATATCTCTGTTGCTACTTACGGGACCCAGGCCAAGTTTAGGGTTTTTGATGGCAAGCTTACTAGGAATGTATGTAAATGGGTCTTCGGTGGCCCAGTTGGTACTGGTTTAACTTTTTCCGCAAACTAGTACAATAATGACTAATAAGCCACTTTCTGGCCGCGAAACTATATCATACCTAATAGTTATTTCTGTACTAAGGATCATAATGACAATCTATAGGCGCTAGCCGAGAGTTCTAAAGAGTTGTAAACATCGATGAGTCGAGGGGCGTCTCTACAATATTTGGAAATAAAGTTAGGATCTGATTTTAATATAAAATACAAATTACTTAATTATCAACCTTGTGTACTTTGAAAATGCGAAATATGAAAACTTCGGTTAAAATAATAGAAAAATATTTTACTTACCTAATGTATGGATACCACAATATACCCTGAGGCCAAACGCGTGTAATCTAGTTTTGAGCCTATGTAAACGCCTGTAGCATTAAATTAACTTCTACAGTAGACTCTTTTAATCTTGTGCGTTTTGAAGTAAAGATTGCACTTGTATTTTGAAAATGAACTCTTTACATCTACATCCATAGATGTGAAATTTGCGTATCTAAAACATTGCACGCTACTTCTGCAATTGTCAGCCTAATATCACGTAGTTGCACGAAATCCAGATTTTTGTGTAACAAGGACTTAAACTTGATCGCAGCTTCAACACCAGGGTCATCTTTTAAAGTTTGTAGAGCTGTATTTACATTATCAACTATGCGCAACGAGTCAGGAAGTGACAGATAACTACGTAGATATATTGAAAAGCTTGCGAAAGTGCATTAGACAAAGGCAAATAAAAATAGAATTTGTTCTAATTTTTATCGTGCCTTCTTTTCGTGTGGAAGTATTGCTGGTTATATACTTCGAAAGATTAGTCATCGCAAAATTCTTTTTTTTTCCTGATAAAATTCCCAACGGAATCCGATTTCTTTCTGTTCTTGTTACCAAAAGGGCCATTAGCAAAAGACATCAAAACTATGTTGTTGCAAATAAAAAAGAATAATCAAACATTTTATCACAGTCGACTTTGTCTGTGCAAGTATTTCTGGTTGTCTACTGTGAAAGTTTAATCGGAATTGTCGTAAAAAATAAATTTCTAACCTGACAAAATACTTACGTAAGTTTTATGATTTTATAGCAAAAGACCTTTGTCTTTACTCAACACAAACAGCATTTGCAAAAATATAATAATCGATTTTATTAGATACACAATAGTAGTTACAATAAAAGATGTTGAATGTAAAAAAAAACAAATTTAAGGGCGAGGTTTAGCTAATACTAAAACGGAAACAGCTATTCTTACACCTAACCCTTCTTTAACTTAAAATAAATATACAATATTGCCGGATAAGGGCTGGGTAACACAAGAAAAAAAAACACATAAAATAATCAAAAAATCAACAACCCAAAGGAAGCCAGCATCTTAAAAAAATGCACATTAATTCTTAAATCGACTGTGAAGACAACAACACATATTTTAATTTTCTCTTAAAGGTACAAATACTTAGGAGATTAGGGCAAAAAGGTAGACCATTATATAAGCTTACAGAACAGTAGGAAAATATTTCTGAAACATAGCCGTCCGATGTCGAGGAATATGAAATAAGGAGCGTGATCTAACATTAACCGAGTGATAGTCAAATCGCCTAGACATTTTCCTATATAGGTAGGGTAGACTTTTAGTACTTATCATTCGATGCACAAAGGTAAGAAAAAGAAGTTTATCACGGTTTTGCATATTAAGCCAATTAAGTTGAGATATAAACAGGGAGACGTGTTCGAATTTGCGCAAGCCAAAAATATACCTACAACAGGCATTTTGTACCTTTTGAACACGTCTCCTATGAAAAATATGAAAAATATTCAAGTAGTTACCGTAAACAGCAGCACCATAATTGAAGTGTGATAAGACAAGAGAGTCACAAAGCAGTTTTTTAAGTTCAACACCAAAACAATGCCTGCTTGCATACAATAGCTTTAGGGGATAAGTAAAACGTGAAGGCAATCCACTAACATGATTAAATTTTAAGTTATTATCAAAAATTAGGCCTAGACTCTTTGACTTGTTCTGAGCGGGCAACACACTTTCACACTGAAATCACGTAATGAATGGTTTGCTCTTTTAGAGGCACACAAAATCAGGTTATATTTAGTTGGGTTCGGCAGTATCCAATTATAACGTAGGACAAAGGTCTTATCGTTTCCAGGTCAGAGTTTACAACATCACAGGCAGCAACGGCATCCCTCGGATCAAACCCAATGTACAGCTGCGTATCATCGGCATATATCATTTTTATTAAGCAAAAACAGTGTCAGCGTAGCCACATTAACCTTCTTATTTTATTTACGCAAGTAACAATACTTCCTCTGTCCAATAATTTGCAATAAAAGAATCGGAGGAAAAGTTTTTAAATAAATAAAGAAAAAAGAGGAAAAATGAGTAAATATTTTTATTAAGATTGCAATTTATAATAAGGTTAAAAAATATTCGATATTCTCCCCAACTAGCAAAATGATATTTATAATGCA
This sequence comes from Philopedon plagiatum, assembly GCA_963971165.1. Classification (NCBI taxonomy): domain Eukaryota; kingdom Metazoa; phylum Arthropoda; class Insecta; order Coleoptera; family Curculionidae; genus Philopedon; species Philopedon plagiatum. Next base: position 110,053,456 of record OZ020190.1, on the reverse strand, counting down.
GCTACACAATGAAAGTTGATAAAATCAAATTATTTTTAAAGCAGTTTTTAAACCGTAATACGATAGCTACAGAACCAAAAAAGGCCCATTTTTATAAAATATTTTAATAGTATAGGGTATGTATTGTGGCATTATACGGTCATTATACAGTTTATATAAGCATTCTTAAATAACAATTATAAAACTGTTATATAGATAGATACCTTGGGCTGCCTTATACAACACATTTATTTTAATAGGCATATAAAATTGCATTATAAACATATTGTTTAAGCATCCTATAACACATATAATGCATTTAAAAATATTTATACAGTGTTGTTTAAGGTGTTACAAATTCATCGTATGAACCCCATATAAGGGGTTATACAGATGCAAAGAGATCTATGAAAATTTGGTAAATCTTAAAAAACTTTTTAATTTTATAATATTGAAGAACTACACCAAAATATCGCAAGAATAGTATATAGCCTACGTTAAGCAAGGAAGTACAATATGGATAACATTTCGTAATTTTAAAATGGCGATGTTACCTTTTTAATATAAAAATATGTTAATCATGTAATCACAGAATCTTGAATAAACTGCAGATTATACGATAATTTTAGGTGCGCGGCAAATTTTTCTGATAAAATATATATACTTTTGCAGTAAAAAATGTAAGCGCCTTCTCTTTAACGTAAACTGAGTGTATTAGGTTCAGTTAAATTTAACAAAAAAAAAAGAAAATTTTTTATATTTAATATTTTGGGCAAGATTTAATAAGTAAATGATAAAATAATTATATAATGAAGGTGTTTCTCCAAAAAATTTAGTAATTAATGGGTATTTTGCTTTTAAAACTTTAATTTTTCACAATGGCGTTAGTCGAAACAGGAAAATAACTGATAAAAACATGGCGGATTTTTTATACAATGTTTTTGTTCTTTTTGAGTCATTATACGATGCTTTAGTCGAGTAATGTTGTCTAAGTACGCGCTAAAAGTGTCATTAGTTCTTTTTAAGTCATTATACTAGGCTTTAGTCGAGTAATGTTGTCTAAGTATGCGCTAAAAGTGCCTTTCATAGATACCATCTTTACCATTTTTGAAGCGTTGCCAACTTTTAAGTAGGCAAATGTATTACTAGACAAAAGTCGAGAAACTTTTTAAATTTTGGGACCACCTTGAGACAAACACTTTTATTACTACTGTCAAAAGTCATGTAGCAAAAGGAACTTGTTTGGCGTAATTTTTACCTCTCCATATTTTTATTATAATAAAAAAAAGTTTCATCATTTAAGCTCTGGATATACCAACGTTTCTGTGGTTTCTTTTTTTTTTAATTGCTACCTTTATAAGCCAACGAGTGAAGTTTGTATGCGCATTTTAGGTACCTACTTATTTTGCCAGGATGCTGGAACAATTATTGTCAATAATTCATTTTTGCTTCCATTATCTGCATTATTTTATACATGATTTAAACGATTTAAAAACAAATACTTATTTAATTAATTGCACAACGTGAATCTTAACTTCTGATTCGTATTTTTGTCGAACCCAAACACATAATCTTAAGATATTTACAATTCGGCAACCCTGTTTTCAGCCTCGACCTCGTGCCTTAACAATTGTATAGCGCGTCGATAGACCACTTTATACAACATAATTTCCGTATAACGCATAAAAACAACTGCTTTAAATAAATATTTAGTCGTAATTTTGTTCTGGTCAGCACAGTTAAAGGAGTTAACCTAAAAATTATTTTGTATCATCGTTTGTTTTGATTTAATCCTGAGCTTTTCACGTCGTGCAATTATTATTACATATTTGTTTTTAAATTGTTTAATCATGTTTAAAATAGTGCAGACAATAGAAAAAGGCACAAAGGAGTTGACAATTGTTCCAGAATCGTGGGAAACTAACAAGACATTATTTTGGCCACGAAAATGTGCATACAAACTTCAAAAAGAAGTGGATACAACTCCAGAACCAAATTGGTTCACAATGAGTTGCAAATTAAAAAGAAATTATTTGGGTTCTTTTAAAATATCCACTTTGTTTAATTTTTTTGCACAGAAATTTTTGTAGGCTTCATGTTTATGTAAGGATGAACGAAAATGAGGTTAAGTTGTATAACGCAGTGTTAGTACACAGTTTATTCTAATAAACTACATTTTAATGTTATAAGAATTTTATAATAGTGACAATTTGACAAGATTATAAATACGTTATAAAATAGTTGTAAAGTAGTTCTTTAAGAGTTGTATTCTCTAAATATATACCACTTCTATTAAATGGTTTTAAAGTGAGCTACACAACTTGTTATAAAATGTATATAAAACTATTTTATAGTAGTTTTATTAGCAATTACTATAATATCTATACAGCTCCTGTATATATCTTTTACAACTGTTTTAAAAAGGCTTTATAAAAGGTGATATAAATATTTATACAACGCTAATAAAACGGAGATACATCTGATTGCATTTTGTACTTTAATATTTGTTGTATATTAATTCTTACAACTATATTATGGGATAATTTGGTTCGTTCGCTAAAATGGTTTTAACTCCGGGCATTATAGAATTGACTTCTTCTTTAAAGAGCACTAACGGATACCTATATAATACTTTTGTCCTTTTGGAGATCTATTTTGCTAGTTGGGTCCGATATATAATGAAAATGGATCTATAATATAGCCTACCTGCGAACACAATTTTTAACTATAAATGTTGAGTCTTGGTTCCAGAAGGATAGATACACTGTGATTTCAGCTTTAAACTGAAACTAAACGTTTCTAGGGCGTAATTTTCACTACTTTCTCAATAACTAAAGAAATCTTCTATAATTCCCACTTCACAGAAAGAAATCATTTGATATAAACAATCAAATCGTTTTACTGATTCAATAAAAGACAAAATACACAGCAATTAGTTATATTTTAATCCAAAAAGATCAAAATAATCAAAATTTTGACTAAATCTAACCTAATAAAATAAATATTTTATGCCACACCTGTGATTAATACCAGCATATTACGATAGATATCAGGAAATAAATTTATTGCTTGTATGCTAAAAATTATCCAGAATTTTATTGAACCTATCTAATTATTTTAAAATCACAAATAATTTGATTAGTTCTGTTTAAACTTGGTTTAAATCAATCCAACTATTTGCTAGACTCAGAGCGATACTACTCGCTACATTTAACAAAAATATTTGTTAGAATATATTTAATGATTTATTTATTTACTAATATTTATCATTGGTTTTCTCAAATTTATCGAATTGCACTAACAGTTAAATTGTAATATAACAAGATCTATCAAATTTTAGATTGTTACAAGCCTATGTCGATCAAATTGTTATATATTTGTTTTATATTGGATTAAATCTATCACATCAGAATACAATTAGTAACAGCTTTATAGATTTAATAAAATAAAGATTGAATTTAGTGCAAATTTTGTAATTTTAAATGGTCAAACGGCCTCCTTCTTGGTGCTTATTCGACTTCTTCATTTGTTACTAGTAATTCGTGGTGTATGCTTCGCAGTAAAATAAAGTTTCTGTGCTGCGTCTGTTAGTTTTTCCAGTGTTCTACTACGAGAAAAGGTAAGTTATTTGTAGCTCCTTTTTTTGTTGTGGTCGTTGTAGTACTATGTCAAAAGGAAACAATAATATTACTAATGTTAGATATTTAGGTGTATTAAATATGGGTAGTGAATGTAATGTATGTTATGTTTTACGAATATTTTCATATTTTTGCGATTTCTTTGTTTTCCCAAAAGATTTCCTTCTAAAACGTGCTTAACTTAATTGTAATAATATGAAATATATACTCGTGGACCAAGAAATCATACATGCAATTCGCAGTCTACGTACCACTTTCCTAAGAAAGTATGTTAAAAACGTTTAGACTGTTGTAAACTTGGCCACTAATTTCTTAAAATATTTACAGATAGACATTTCGAAATACAGAATGAAAATTAACAGATTATAATATGAAAAGTAGCAAGACTGCATCAAGAATCATCCCATACTTTCGGATCCATACATAAAGGATAAACACAGCACACAGCCTGCTTAAGAAACTGAGAAGCGAAGACTTACCTAACAAATGGTAAGAATAACTAAACTACGTATTAACTTGGAAAGTAGTTTCAAAAAGTCATAATTCCATATTTTGTTTTTAGTATGTCCCACATTTTCCATTTGTAACTTTTTTTCCTTTTTTTCTTGTAGTGTTAATTTTTTTCTAATTTATTGTATATGATGTTTTTTAATTAGATATGTGTTTATTGTGTTTCAGATATTAAAGATTTTCTCATTACCAAATAAATTCACACCTTGTGCCCCCCAGTACCAGTGGTAAAATCAAAACAGAATAAATCTGGAAAATGGATGGAAAATGGAACTGTGTTAGACTAATGAAAATGGAACTGTGTTAGACTAATGACCTAATAACTAATTTATTAGCAGAATGAGTTATCAACATTACATAAAATACATCAATATTTTAATAAAATAGGTATTAAATTTAGATACAAGCTTATAGTTAATCTGTAAAAGCACGTCAGATATTTTAATTTTATTTAGATGTTTTTTGAATGAAATCAAAACATTTATTAACCATATACCTGGTTTCTCAGTTTCGGTGTCGTCATATATGAGTAAAATAATATGTTATTTAGTATTAATTTAATTTCACATTAAGATTTTAAGTAATTTTTTTTCCAATGTGTACCAACAGTAAACCTAACATAAATCTTACTGAAAATAATAAATCTTGATGTGAATATAAAAATAGTTTTTTTATGTATTTGCCCTATTATTAAAGCAAACTAGAGAATATAACGAATAAAAAGATATAATTAGGTAGGAGAGGTTATTTAGTAGAAACCAAAAATCTTTAATGAGAACGACTTTAGTGTAAAAATTAAGGTAAATTTTTAAACCAGGTAGACTTTAATAATTTTACTAGATGTTCATGATTAATTTACATAAAATTTCCTAAAATTCATTTAATTATTTATTCGTATAGAACTTTTTCAAATAATTTACTGTTTGATAAAAAGGTAGAAAATATTATTTCCCAATGGATACCTATTCATAAATTTACGAAATTTTATTAATCTTTGGCTGGATTTAATAAAAAAATCCAATCTAAGATTTGCTAGTAATCGCCTAGTTTTTAAACAAGAAGCATCCTAAATGTGATTATTACAATAAAACCAAATGATTGGTTCAAGAAAATATGTAGTATACTATAGCATATATTTACTAAGCTATACTCAACAGGTAGTAATTCTTATCAAATTTTAAAGTAAATCAATCAAATGTTTTCTTTTCGCAATCATATACTAATAAATTTTATCAAACATCAATATAATATTAATCGCATTTGTGCTAAAGTCTATTAAACATGTTTTCTTAAATTTATCTAATAATGATAAACTTTAAACTAGACACAAAATCAATCAAATAGTTAAATGATATTAATTTAACTTGTGATAGGCGCTATATCAATCCTGGATCTGATTAATTTGGTATGTTATTGAGTTGATTTTAGCCAAGATTTCTTTCTGTATATATATATATATATATATATATATATATATATATATATATATATATATATATCTTTATATCGGGTCGGCGTTCCTGTTACTCATTCCCATAACGCTCGGTCCAAGTAATGTAAAGGAGAACAAATATGTAACTTGCCTAATATTTCAATAGTTGTTAGTCAGTCACAGATCCATAGAACACAGGAATTTAAGCTGCTAATACTTTGTATTGTGGGACAGGCTTCAAATAATATGTCATGTTTACCTCTCTCATAACCTAGCTTTCTACCAGTTGTAAAAATTTTACGAGTATGAGAGAGAAAGAAGACGAGAGAGAAAAAATGAGAGAGAAAGAACATGAGAGAGAGAGAGGCATAATTGATCTCTCCGTTGTAAAATGGGTTTTTGTCATCACGCTCAAAATAAATTGGATACGGTATAATAATACATGACAACGCAAACCGCTTCGATTTTAGGGTTATTAAAGTGCTGTTGACTTTCGCTAATGCAGATTACAATCTTTAGGTCGAGAAACTACAGATTTAACAGCACAGAAATGTTGATTGAAATAAAATGCAGCATTCAGTCACGTTCCCAACTATTAATACGGGCTGTGGGGGTTCGGTAATTCTGAGGCACAACTGGTGAAATTTTTTAATCCGTTGTGGAGATCTTGTAAAAACCTTCTTGGTGCTGGCAATTAGCTTGTCAACATCTGGATACTTGCTTCGAATTGTTTCTGCCCCTCGGTGAAAAGCATGTACCTAATAAACAGGATATTTACTTCAAAGCGTACAATATTAAAAGAGTCTATTGTAGAAGGTATTTTAATGCTACAGGCGTTCACACAGGCTCAAAACCAGATTATACACGTTACGTCTCAGAGTATACTGTGGTATGCATACATTGGGTGAGTAAAATATTTTTCTATTAATTTAACCGAATACTTTTCGTAATTCGCATTTTCAAATTACCCAATGTAGCCAAAAAATAGTTCTATTTTATTTTCAAATGGCATCATAATTTTATTTCCAAATAGTGTAGAGACCAGGGTTGCCAGATCTTGCAAATGAAAAAGCGGGTCACGTGAATCTCTGACACGTGTTTAAGGGGATAATATTTTAATGTGTTAAAAATTTGTGTCAAGAATATGTTTCACTGTTTCAAGGACAAACATCCCAAATAAAAATTTCGATATTGCCGCGCAAAAAAAATTCAAAGAACATACAATTTTTCCTTTAATATATATTGTAAACTAAAAATACACAAAAACAAACAATAAACGAAAACTATAACAACCATGTACATTGCATTGTACATAGGGTTTAATAAAAATAAAGTAGGTGTTTATTTACCACTAAAGAATAAGGTTTATATTTATTTGGTTGAAGTTAAATCTGCACTTTTTAAAATTATTCAAAAATCGGGATTTTCGACGTGCAAATCGGAAAGCGGGACAAAAGCGGGACAAATGGGTTATATCGATTAAAATCGGGACAGTCCCGCCTAAATCGGGACGTCTGGCAACCCTGGTAGAGACGCCCCTACACTAACCTATGTATACAAATCTTAATGATAACACGGCGGTAATGATTGTTGATGATACGAATTACATATTAAACTTTATTTTCTGGCATTAACTACATTCTTAAAAAAATTCAAAACTAATTTTCATTTTTAAAACGACAGGTAGGTACCTACCTTTTTAATAGTCCAAGAGGAAAGGACGAAATTCCTCACTGATTTAACATTCTCTTTTTATTCCTATTAAATTTTGTGATATGAGATAAGCACACAAAAAATATTTGGTATTTCTTATAAAATGTTCTAATTTGAACAATAATATTATGTATTTTGCATAAACTGAAGCTAAATTTGAAAAAATAAAAGTTATTTGACCTACGCATTCATGTATTTTCCTATAAAAACAAGGAACGATTTTGACAAGAATAAAATAAACGTTTAAACATTATTTTAGTCATGTCATGGCACTTTGATATTAAACTGTTTTAAAGTCGAAAGTCTTTGAAGCGTTGCTTTGTTTTTTTTTTGTAATGGTAAAGGTGTAAATGTTCATTTCTTTGCCGAAGTATATGACCAAGCCGTACCACAATAACTGTAAAAAATAAGTAACATTGCATAAGGGACAAATCCTGTTTTTCATCTGATGACTGCAGGGGAAAACATGATAAGTCAAACTTTTCGTTTTATACAGAAAAGGGGTTTTAAAGTTCAAAATACCGCCATTTTCAAAATACCGCCATTCAGCGGTTTACTAAAAAACACGCGCCTCTATTTTACAAAAAAAAATTATCCATTAATCTGTTCAATTTAGAAGAGACATAATAAAATATGAATAACATAAAAAATCATGGATTTATTATATAAAAGGATACGGGATGATGTAACATTCTTTGAAGCCTAACAAACCATTCTAAGCGACACTGTAAACACAATTTGTAAACATTGGCCACATCTTATTTTACCTTGTACTTGTGTACAAAAAATACGTTAGAAGCATTACAAGATTTGCTAAAAGTAATAAGTCCTAAATTACTTTATTTTCTGCTAAATAATAATACATTTAAGTTAAAAAGGTTTTATTATTTATATGTTATGCTATTTCTAAAGGTGATTATTTAAAGTCGTTCCGAGTCATTTATAAATCTATATAAATCTATACGTCGCACTTTTTCTTTTCTAGTTCATTAGACAAAGACGTACGTGTAACCGAGTGTTCAGACCGAGGCCGAGGTTCAGCCGTTTTCCTAAACAACCAGCACAGATAGCAACACTTCTGAGCTCCAACACTCCAATGCTATTTTATCTCTTTCTACTACCATTCTTGATTCAATTACGTAGTAATTCGTAGTCTTGTCTATGTTCGTAGTTCGTCAACTGCTCCCCCAATAGAATAACAAACAACAAAATATAAGGCTTCACGTTCGATACGCTCACAGTATACGGATATCGAATCCTTTTATATAATAAATCCATGTAAAAAATAATGAATAAATTAAAGTCTTTCTTAACGCATTAATTATTTGTAAAACAGGGACACGTGTTTTTAATAAACTATTGAATGGCTATTATTTCTCTTTTAAACAGAAGTTAAATAATAAAATTTATGAATAACATAAAAAATAATGATGGAATTAACGATATTTTTAATAAATTAATTTCTTTGTTAAACAGAGACACATATTTTTAAATAAATTATTGAATGACTATTATTTCTCCGCTATAAACAGAAGAAGAGCAATAAAATTTACGAATAGTATGAAAAATAATGATGAAATTAACGTCTTTTTTAATAAATTGATTTCTTTGTAAAACGCAGACAGGTATTTTTAAAATTACTATATTGAATGACTATTATTTCTCCTCTAAACAGAAGAGAAAAAAATATATGAATAACATGAAAAATAATGATGAAATTAACGTCTTCTTTAATAAATTAATTTCTTTGTAAAACAGAGGCACGTATTTTTAAATAAATTTTTAATTACTATTATTTCTCCTCTAAACAGAGGGAAAATAATAAAACTTATGAATAACATTGACATGAAAAATAATGATGAAATTATCATCTTTTTTAATATAATAATTTCTTTGTAAACAGATATGTATTCTTAAAAATAAATTATTAAACGACTGTTATTTCTCCTCTAAACAGAGGGAAAATAATAAAACTTATGAATAACATGAAAAATAATGGTGAAATTATCATCTTTTTAATATAATAATGTCTTTGTAGAAGAGACATGTATTTTTAAAATAAATTATTAAACGACTATTATTTCTTCCCTAAACACAAGAGAAATAATAAAATTTATGAATAACATGAAAAATAATGATGAACATAACGTCTTTTTTAATAAATTGATTTCTTTGTAAAACGGAGACACGTATTTTTAAAAATAAATTATTGAATGACTATTATTTCTCCTCTAAACAGAAAAGACATAAGAAAATTTATGAATAACATGAAAAATAATTATGAAATTAACGTGTTTTTCAATAAATTTATTTCTTTGTAAAACGGAGACACGTATTTTTAAAACTACATTATTGAATGACTATTATTTCTCCTCTTAACAGAAGAGAAATAATTTTTTTTATGAATAACATGAAAAATTGTGATGAAATTAACGTTTTTCAATAAATTAATTTCTTTGTAAAACAGGGACTCGTATTTTGAAATAAATTATTAAATGACTAGTGTTTCTCCCCCAAACAGAGGGAACTTATACTTATAGGCTGTGTGTGGTGATTCCCTTCTCTTGTCTTTGTTCTGGATTGCCCCTTTACACAAAAGGGGGGATTTTCCTTTTTCCAATAAATTATACATTTTTTATGAATTAGGTTAATACTAGCCTTACGCCGAAAAAAAAATGTATTGTTACCATAACCATGGGCGCCCGCAGGGAGGGGCCAGTGGGGCCGTGGCCCCTTGAGATTGTGAGATTGTCATACTTCGTACTTTTTGTTGGACGAATTGCCAAATATCTATTATTTCTTTAATAAATATCATTTCTTTTTGTTATAAATGTTGTATATTTTTCTGATGTTTGAACATCTTTACAAAGCCACGTACCAAAACATCAATTAGGATTAGGAATATTATTTAAATCCAGTCCTAACTCAATGCAACCGGCACGGCAACCAAATTACTATAAATTTTCTGCAGCCTGCATGTTTATTTTATTTAACATGTTTCTTTCTAGTGTTGCGTGCTAAAATTAGCAAAACGGAATCACCTCGGTTAGTGTTGTAAATATCCGTATTCATTAGATATCCGAATCATACGGAATCGGAATCAGCTAATATCCGTATCCATTATCCGAATACGAATCCATTTCTTGACCCGCGCGAAAGCGGTTACAGATCATGTATACGTATGCATGCAACAGACTAAAACATTTTCTATCCGGATACACGGCTGGGTAGGTCGATGCGGTATCGGTATCTATCATACCAGTCGAAGTCGAAGTTTAGGGATAAGAAGGCACCGCGTCGCGCCGTTCTCGTTTGAATTCGGTTCGGGTGAGGCGGGACTAGTTTAACCAATGGGTCTCATCTCATATGATACCCGTTACCCCGATAACTATGCCATCTTTTTTTAGGAAATGTCATTAGAAAGAGAAAGCACAATATCAAATATGCCAAATCGCAGACCGTGTTGTTCGCTTACACTCGATTCCGATTCCGTTTTCTCTTTGCACTTTGCATTAGTAACCACCCGACGCGAATTTATTTTGATTCCGAATCCGTATTCAAGTTCTCGGCCGGTTCCGGATAATCCGGATTCTTTTAATATTCGGATCCAACGGATTTTTGGATACGTATCCTTACATCACTAACCTCGGTGTCCGTCCGTCCGTCTGTTACAAGCGGTTTTCTCTGAAACTATTGGATGTAAAAATTTGAAATTTAGCCCAGAAATAGAGCGTGGTGGCCCAATTATAGACGTGAAATATAAAAAGTTGAATTTTGATTCGAGGGGTTAATTTTAGGAGGTAAATTGGGAATTGGAAAAACATGAAAGCTTATTGAAGGACGACTTTAATGTATTTTTATGCACTTTTTATGCGTTTTTTTAAACATTTTTCGGGAAAAACGCCTAAAAATTGTTGTCCCCCGCCCTCATCACCAAAAGAAACGCTCAGAAAAATCTGAAAAAAATTATGAACATTAAGAATTAGGTGTAGATTGAGCCAGAATTATCGAGATTGAAAAATTCAAGCGCAATCAATTATTATAAACAATTTAATTGTTTATTTCTTTATAACTGCTGAACCTTTGGTTTTACAGAAAAAGTTTTTCGACAAAAAGTATTTCTTACGACGTAAGGAACAACTTTTGTTCTTACACGTTTTTCAAAATTTTTAATTTGGCTCAGTCGAGACGCTCCCCACTCAGCTCCGCGCATACGCTATGGGATACGACGTTGGTGCTATCGGCGGCGGGTATCGCGGGAGCTGGGCGAAGATTGGGCGGCCAAGGTTTGCTCAGGTTAAGTGGGGGGCTAATGGCACGGAACACTGATTGTGCAAGTATAGCTTACACTTGACTGAATTTTTCTGATTTTAGTTATTAGTGTATTTGTATAAATCACTACAAATAAAATCTTTAAAATTATTTTTTTAATTTTGCCCCCCCCCCCCCCCCCTGAGAAAAAAGTCTGTGCGCGCCCATGACCATAACCATATACAGTGACCGGCAAAAAGTTGGACACATATGGGAAAAATTTTTATTATTGGAATATTGAAAAAACTTTTTATGCCGATTGTCTCTGCATGATGGGTAACCTAAAAATTCATTTTGACATTTGTTACGGGATTACTCGTTTGCCGGCAAAATTGAAAAAAATATATATTGTCATGGAAAACTGGTATTAGGTGACAAGATATTGAAAAAAGTTATTAGAAAAAAGTGTTTAGATTTTAATTTTATACTCCTTGGCTAAGTCTGGAGCCAAAATTTTAAAAAAAAATATTTTACATTTTTTAAAAAAAAATGTACAATATTAGTTTCATATTCCCATGAATTTAATAAAAATGTGTTAAATGATCGAAAACCAAGGTAATAACCTATTATCTCAACATTTTTGTTATTACTTAAAAGTTTTATTTGATAAAATTTAAAATTTAGCTTTTTTCCATGTACTTGGGTGTGGCCAGGCCCTGTATCTGGCAACCATATTTACCATTTATAGTTACTTCTGGAACAATATGCTTACGAAAGACCGTTTGCTCTAATTTTGAAGAAATTTTAACGTGTCTACCAAAAATGTTGAGATAATAGGTTATTACCTTGGTTTTCGATCATTTAACACATTTTTATTAAATTCATGGGAATATGAAACTAATATTGTACATTTTTTTTTTAAAAATGTAAAATATTTTTTTTTAAAATTTTGGCTCCAGACTTAGCCAAGGAGTATAAAATTAAAATCTAAACACTTTTTCTAATAACTTTTTTCAATATCTTGTCACCTAATACCAGTTTTCCATGACAATATATATTTTTTTCAATTTTGCCGGCAAACGAGTAATCACGTAACAAATGTCAAAATGAATTTTTAGGTTACCCATCATGCAGAGACAATCGGCATAAAAAGTTTTTTCAATATTCCAATAATAAAAATTTTTCCCATATGTGTCCAACTTTTTGCCGGTCACTGTATATCATTATCCCAGCAATACTGTATGCTTAGTACAGGCAAAGTAATACATATTTTTATCAGCTCCGCATCGTTAAATAAATATTGTTATTGTAAAAATATGATTTTGATACCTCTGATAATATTGCTAGGGAAACAATGCTTAGGATTCATATAACTATATTAGAAAGTTAACTAAACAAGAAAGTATTGTTAATTAACTATATGTTATAGTTATAATAATTATTACTGTATGGATATTATGTATTAGTTATTATCAATAATAATTTTAACAATGATAATTATTGTTATTATACTGATTTTTTTAAACGTAGTTTCTATATGTCCGCCGGCGCCGGTGGTGGTTACAGTTAGGCTTAGAATTCCGCCGCAAGGCGGACTCATGCAAATAATAAGAACTTATCCGCCGTAAAAATTATAGTGCGGCGGAACGCAATGGTTGATAGTTCATTTTCCGCCTTCCGACGGATTTTACTGCATAGCAGCTAAGATCCGCCGACAAAATTTTGGCAAGCTTTATAATTTATATATCTATATAAATAACACTCCTTTACAAGTTGTTTTTCCCACAAATTTTTAGGTCAGCGTTAAAAGGTGAGGTGAGGAGTTGTGAAATACGTACTCGGACAGGTTTGCTCAATTTTAGGTTTCAGCAGTATTTTTTCAAAATTTTTTATCTATCTTTGTTGAGTTTTTTACTGCGACTGCACGATTCGTGTTGGTATAAAATTTTATCAACACCGCATCCAACTGACATTTTATTAAATAAGATACTGATGAAACCGAAAACTGAGCAAACCTGTCAGAGAACGTTATTACTACCTGACAAGGAAGTAGACCGTCTGTGTTATTACTACTTGACAGTAAAAAACTCAACAAAGATAGACAAAAAATTTTGAAAAAATACTGCTGAATCCTAAAACTGAGCAAACCTGTCCGAGAGCGTATTTCACAACCCCTCACCTCACCCTCACCTCACCTTTTAACGCTGATCTAAAAATTTGTAGGAAAAACAACTTGTAAATTTGGAGTGTTATTTATATAGAGATATATAAATTATAAAGCTTGCCAAAATTTTGTCGGCGGATTTTAGTTACTTACTATGCAGTAAAATCCGTCGCAAGGCGGAAAATGAATTATCAACCATTGCGTTCCGCCGCACTATAATTTTTACGGCAGATAAGTTCTTATTATTTCCATGAGTCGGACATATAGCCACTACGTTTTTCGTATTGTATTTTTAGGTTTAAAAAAATTCAAATGACTATAACATTCTACTAACACATTTTGTTCTCTTAAAATTAAAAAATTCTCGACAAAATGATGTAAAATTTGTATAGAAAAAATAATAAATAAAATACCTAAATGCGTTAATTTTTTTCCTATGGGGGGTGCAGCAAAAATTCAACTTTTTTTCGCAAATTACAAAATGTTTTTTTTCTTTACCAAAACATTCCCAATGGGCTCATTATTAAAGCCCCTAAATTTGGTACGGTCCTGTAAGTATGAACAGAGATATACAACTTTGAAATTTCACCAGTCGCCACTGTTTAAATCTTTGTTTGAGGCTCACCCTCGTGTATAATAAAGACCGTGATTTTTGTTAAAGACACCAGTCTTTCTAAATAAGCTGTCAGGGAGTCTAAGTAACAAAAATCAATTAAGTAATCAAAATTATTTAATAATAATAGTAATAAATAAATGCTATTATAATTTACACTGAATTAAATTAATTGATTAGTTAATTACATCATGATTTAATTATAACATTGGAGTTATTTTTATCAAAATCCAAGGTATTTTACTTGGCGCCAGATATTAAGTTAAGCCAAATTGCACAGTGGTTCGTATAAAATTATCGTGTACCAACAAATTCATATTTTTAGAACAAAACTTAGGTGAGCCAAAGCTGCTCGTCTGATTAACAGAGGAGCAAAGTATGAGAATTTTGGAGATATCATTAGATTAGAGATTGGTATCGATAATTTGAAAAAAACGTAATTATGCCTAAAAATAATGTTAATTTTTGTTCAAATTGTTTATTTTGTCACGAAATAGCTATAGTAATCACATTTTCAAATTTTTATAATAAATTGTTATACATCAAATTAACAGTCTATAATTTTTAGGTAGCTGGAACTTAGACTTTTATCCCCTGGCGAACCTACGTGAAGGTGACTCCTGCACCTGAAGGCGAAACGTTTGAAAATTTCTACATTCGAACCAAAGTACCAATCACTTAAATCAAATCCGGGACGGTCTTCAACGAAGAAACCGAGGACCTACACACATAAAAATGACGTCTTGTTTCAAGGAAATAATTGCTTTCAGAAATATTTCTTTACTTGGAACACTTAAGTTTTTAAATAAAGAGAACTTCTTTATTTTAAGGAAACAGTAAGATTTAAAGTGAGAAAAAATATATTTTAACTTCTGTGTTCGATTTGAAGCCATTTCCTTAAACGAAAATACCGTAATTATCAATTGGAAGACATCATATTTAAGAATTAACAAAATTCAAAAGTTATAGTTTAAGATGTCAGATTTCTTTCACTTAGATAGTAGGAGCTCAAAACAAAAAAATAATTCGCTCTCGCTGAAATCGCAACGATATTATTTTTAAAAACTCTAGGTACTTGCTTTGAGAAACTAGTTCTTAGTTTAATGCAAATCTACGCTATTGTGAAATATCTCTAAGTTTTAGACGTTTTATCTCAGATTTTGAATAAATATTTTTTCAAACAATGATAACAGGTGTTTCTCTAAGAGAGCGAACATTTTTAATACGAAATTGTGTATGTCTTTCATGTTCTCTTATTATAAGAGCAGTCAAAACCGATGTCCGAAATATATCACTTTTTTTCTGAAAAAATTATTATTTAATTTAAAACCTATTTACACACAAACTAAAGTAAGAACCATTTTAATACGAGATGTTTTCTTTTGTTGCAAGGGCACAAATACGAAAACACTTTTTTTCTCTTTGATACCCTATTTCTTTGCCACATATGAAAGTCAATATGCTCTTGAATAGAAACCAATGGCTTTACTTTATTATTTTTATGTGTGTATCACCAAATATAACAAATATAATTTAGTTTCTATTATGAACTTTTGCTTGGATATATATATATATATATATATATATATATATATATATATATATATATATATATATATATATATATATATATATATATATATATATATATATATGGTTTTATTTTTCCATGGGGTTGCGGTCAAAATGTTTACATTAAAACAATAGTCATCTTTGACGTTTCGGTTTATTGACTGACTAAACCATCATCAGAAAGTTAACTACAAATTTTTAAAAAGAACTTATTTTATCAGGTTTACTAATAATAACACAAATAGACATACCTTTTAACTATGATCAACAATCTTAGCACTAATACTACTACATTTTAACAACCATGTACTCTCTACGAGACACAGAGTTAACCTATTATTTACTAACTTGCCTTAACAACCAAATTTGCATCGTACCTTTTAGAAGGTATAATGGATGGAAAATCCACTATAGGTACAAAATGTTTTGTGAATAATGCAAAAATTTTATTTTTATGACATAATTAGGCCTCCATAAACTGAACTTAAATTTTCGGTATCTGACCTGAAATTGATGGTGTTATTGGTTTTTTTAATATGAATCATTTCTTTAATATTCCTTTTTTTGTTATTCGATTCAAACTCTAAAATTTGAACATTATTGAAATTGAAATTATGTAGTTCGTCAAGAGCATGTTTGGATAGGGCTGTGGGGTTATGGTTGGTATTACGCAGGCTATTCTTATGTTCTTTTATTCGGTTTTTTAAATGTTGTTTTGTTTGTCCTATATATGTTTTTGGACAATCAGAACAGTCAATTTTATATATTAGATTTGTCTGAAATTCTTTAGGTGTTTTTGGTTTTAAATGTGTAAATAATTTATTAGTACTATTGTTTGGTTTTTCGGCGATATTTATGTTGTATGGTTTAAGGACTTTTTTAATTTTTTCATTTATAAGGGGTATGTGCGGTAATGAAATATAATTACTTTCGGTGTTCTGAGTTTCGCGATTTGTGGAGTTATTGTATATTTTATTAATCCGGTTTTTAATGATCGGTTCACAGAAGTGTTTGGGGTAATTATTTTTTTGTAAAACGTCTCTAACTTTTCTAAGATTTTGTGGTCTATTTATCGGATTAGTTAATATGACAGCCCTATCAACTAGTGAATTGACTACGCTTTTTTTATATTTAATAGGTGTGTATGAATTAAAATTGAGATATCTGCCTGACCATACAGGTTTTGTGTACCAGTTTGTCTCGATGTTGCCTTCTATGTCGTAAGAAATATTAATGTCTAAAAAATTTATAGATTTGTGTTTTTCCTTTTCATGAGTAAATTTGAGTCTATTATGGAAGTTGTTAAATTTATCCAGGGTGTATTGAATTTTATTTTCCGGTATACAAAGGATACAGTCATCGACGAACCTTTTAAAGAATGAAGGTTTGTAATCGAGGGATTTTATTACATTTGACTCAACATATTCCATCACAAGATTGGCTATGGTAGCGGAAATAGGTGACCACATCGCAACGCCATATATCTGGGAGTAAAACTGGTTGTTGTATTTAAAGAAGGTTGAATTTAAACATAGTTTCGTTGCTTCAATAAACTCTTTTTCAGGAATGGTTGTAAAGTTTTTTAATTTATTCCATTTTTCTTTAATGCTACTAATTGCTAATTCAATTGGGATATTAGTATATAAAGAGACAACATCGAAAGAAACAAGTACATGGTTTTTTGGAATTTTTTTATTTTTTATAGTATTATGGAAATCCCATGAGTCTTTTATATGGTAATCAGTGTTGCCAAGAACTTTGGTTATTGTGTTAGATAAGAATTTGGATAAGTTATAAGTTGCAGATCCAATTGTACTTACAATGGGTCGTAAAGGGATATTATTTTTATGCAATTTTGGTAACCCGTATATATATGGAGGGTGGCCGTTATGACAGATTAGTTTATTTTTTAAATTTTTATCAATATAGTTGTTTTTGAGCCATTTGTTTAAAGTACTATTTAGTTTTATTTGTATTTTATTAGTTAGGTCGTGGGATTCTTTTTTATATGTGGAGGCGTCATTTAAAAGTTCTAGCATTTTTCTTTCATAATCCTCCTTTGTCATTAAGACAGTTTTTTTGCTTTTATCAGCATTAAGTACAATAATTGATTGGTGTTGCGAAACGAAATATTTGGCTTCTTTTAAAAAATAATTTAGTTTGCATTTAATTTTTTTGTGAGAATTAAGTATTTTATTTTTGCAGTTTGTTAATATATTAGTGATTCTGGTTCTAATTATTTCTTTGTCATTTGGATTTAGACTTTCTATGCCAGCTTCGACATTTGTTATTATATGCTCAACGATATTGGGTTCACTTTTTTCATTAATGGAGAATCGTGGGCCAAGAGAGAGTATATATTTTATGTGGTCAGGTATATCAATGTTTGTTAAATTTGTTATCCAATTTTCATTGATCGGGTTATTTTTTTCAATCGGATGCTGTTCTTTCATTAATTGTTTGATTTTGTTTTGATGTTTATTTTTTGTAATATTAAAGATTGATTCTTATTTTTTATATTATTTTGCATAGAATTGTGTTAGAAAAGTATTTTCATATTTTTTATTGAGTTCGTTTTTTATTTTATTGCGTGAATCACTGTGAAATTTAAGTTTTGAAAAGCAGTCGCTAATACAAAGGTTTAATATTTGTAAATAAAATATGCTGAGATATTTTGCATATTTATAATTTGTTTCCGTTTTGTGAAAGTTAAAATTTTTATTTTTAAGTTGGAGGAATTTTGGCACTAATTGCAAATTTTTGCACCTTACAAGAAAATTTCTACGATTTGTTTCTTTTGCTATGCTATGGTTTATTTTTTCATAGTTTTTCAACAGGTTTGAGTTGTTCTGGTTTCTTTCATTTGTAGTTGAGGCGTTTTCACCCATGCCTGATATAGTAATAGTATTGTTTTTCCTGACCGTTTAATTATAATATATGGTTTTATTTTTCCATGGGGTTGCGGTCAAAATGTTTACATTAAAACAATAGTCATCTTTGACGTTTCGGTTTATTGACTGACTAAACCATCATCAGAAAGTTAACTACAAATTTTTAAAAAGAACTTATTTTATCAGGTTTACTAATAATAACACAAATAGACATACCTTTTAACTATGATGAACAATCTTAGCACTAATACTACTACATTTTAACAACCATGTACTCTCTACGAGACACAGAGTTAAACTATTATTTACTAACTTGCTTTAACAACCAAATTTGCATCGTACCTTTTAGAAGGTATAATGGATGGAAAATCCACTATAGGTACAAAATGTTTTGTGAATAATGCAAAAATTTTATTTTTATGACATAATTATTCACAAAACATTTTGTACCTATAGTGGATATTCCATCCATTATACCTTCTAAAAGGTACGATGCAAATTTGGTTGTTAAGGCAAGTTAGTAAATAATAGTTTAACTCTGTGTCTCGTAGAGAGTACATGGTTGTTAAAATGTAGTAGTATTAGTGCTAAGATTGTTCATCATAGTTAAAAGGTATGTCTATTTGTGTTATTATTAGTAAACCTGATAAAATAAGTTCTTTTTAAAAATTTGTAGTTAACTTTCTGATGATGGTTTAGTCAGTCAATAAACCGAAACGTCAAAGATGACTATTGTTTTAATGTAAACATTTTGACCGCAACCCCATGGAAAAATAAAACCATATATTATAATTAAACGGTCAGGAAAAACAATACTATTACTATATCAGGCATGGGTGAAAACGCCTCAACTACAAATGAAAGAAACCAGAACAACTCAAACCTGTTGAAAAACTATGAAAAAATAAACCATAGCATAGCAAAAGAAACAAATCGTAGAAATTTTCTTGTAAGGTGCAAAATTTTGCAATTAGTGCCAAAATTCCTCCAACTTAAAAATAAAAATTTTAACTTTCACAAAACGGAAACAAATTATAAATATGCAAAATATCTCAGCATATTTTATTTACAAATATTAAACCTTTGTATTAGCGACTGCTTTTCAAAACTTAAATTTCACAGTGATTCACGCAATAAAATAAAAAACGAACTCAATAAAAAATATGAAAATACTTTTCTAACACAATTCTATGCAAAACAATATAAAAAATATGAATCAATCTTTAATATTACAAAAAATAAACATCAAAACAAAATCAAACAATTAATGAAAGAACAGCATCCGATTGAAAAAAATAACCCGATCAATGAAAATTGGATAACAAATTTAACAAACATTGATATACCTGACCACATAAAATATATACTCTCTCTTGGCCCACGATTCTCCATTAATGAAAAAAGTGAACCCAATATCGTTGAGCATATAATAACAAATGTCGAAGCTGGCATAGAAAGTCTAAATCCAAATGACAAAGAAATAATTAGAACCAGAATCACTAATATATTAACAAACTGCAAAAATAAAATACTTAATTCTCACAAAAAAATTAAATGCAAACTAAATTATTTTTTAAAAGAAGCCAAATATTTCCTTTCGCAACACCAATCAATTATTGTACTTAATGCTGATAAAAGCAAAAAAACTGTCTTAATGACAAAGGAGGATTATGAAAGAAAAATGCTAGAACTTTTAAATGACGCCTCCACATATAAAAAAGAATCCCACGACCTAACTAATAAAATACAAATAAAACTAAATAGTACTTTAAACAAATGGCTCAAAAACAACTATATTGATAAAAATTTAAAAAATAAACTAATCTGTCATAACGGCCACCCTCCATATATATACGGGTTACCAAAATTGCATAAAAATAATATCCCTTTACGACCCATTGTAAGTACAATTGGATCTGCAACTTATAACTTATCCAAATTCTTATCTAACACAATAACCAAAGTTCTTGGCAACACTGATTACCATATAAAAGACTCATGGGATTTCCATAATACTATAAAAAATAAAAAAATTCCAAAAAACCATGTACTTGTTTCTTTCGATGTTGTCTCTTTATATACTAATATCCCAATTGAATTAGCAATTAGTAGCATTAAAGAAAAATGGAATAAATTAAAAAACTTTACAACCATTCCTGAAAAAGAGTTTATTGAAGCAACGAAACTATGTTTAAATTCAACCTTCTTTAAATACAACAACCAGTTTTACTCCCAGATATATGGCGTTGCGATGGGGTCACCTATTTCCGCTACCATAGCCAATCTTGTGATGGAATATGTTGAGTCAAATGTAATAAAATCCCTCGATTACAAACCTTCATTCTTTAAAAGGTTCGTCGATGACTGTATCCTTTGTATACCGGAAAATAAAATTCAATACACCCTGGATAAATTTAACAACTTCCATAATAGACTCAAATTTACTCATGAAAAGGAAAAAAACAAATCTATAAATTTTTTAGACATTAATATTTCTTACGACATAGAAGGCAACATCGAGACAAACTGGTACACAAAACCTGTATGGTCAGGCAGATATCTCAATTTTAATTCATACACACCTATTAAATATAAAAAAAGCGTAGTCAATTCACTAGTTGATAGGGCTGTCATATTAACTAATCCGATAAATAGACCACAAAATCTTAGAAAAGTTAGAGACGTTTTACAAAAAAATAATTACCCCAAACACTTCTGTGAACCGATCATTAAAAACCGGATTAATAAAATATACAATAACTCCACAAATCGCGAAACTCAGAACACCGAAAGTAATTATATTTCATTACCGCACATACCCCTTATAAATCAAAAAATTAAAAAAGTCCTTAAACCATACAACATAAATATCGCCGAAAAACCAAACAATAGTACTAATAAATTATTTACACATTTAAAACCAAAAACACCTAAAGAATTTCAGACAAATCTAATATATAAAATTGACTGTTCTGATTGTCCAAAAACATATATAGGACAAACAAAACAACATTTAAAAAACCGAATAAAAGAACATAAGAATAGCCTGCGTAATACCAACCATAACCCCACAGCCCTATCCAAACATGCTCTTGACGAACTACATAATTTCAATTTCAATAATGTTCAAATTTTAGAGTTTGAATCGAATAACAAAAAAAGGAATATTAAAGAAATGATTCATATTAAAAAAACCAATAACACCATCAATTTCAGGTCAGATACCGAAAATTTAAGTTCAGTTTATGGAGGCCTAATTATGTCATAAAAATAAAATTTTTGCATTATTCACAAAACATTTTGTACCTATAGTGGATTTTCCATCCATTATACCTTCTAAAAGGTACGATGCAAATTTGGTTGTTAAGGCAAGTTAGTAAATAATAGTTTAACTCTGTGTCTCGTAGAGAGTACATGGTTGTTAAAATGTAGTAGTATTAGTGCTAAGATTGTTCATCATAGTTAAAAGGTATGTCTATTTGTGTTATTATTAGTAAACCTGATAAAATAAGTTCTTTTTAAAAATTTGTAGTTAACTTTCTGATGATGGTTTAGTCAGTCAATAAACCGAAACGTCAAAGATGACTATTGTTTTAATGTAAACATTTTGACCGCAACCCCATGGAAAAATAAAACCATATATTATAATTAAACGGTCAGGAAAAACAATACTATTATATATATATATATATATATATATATATATATATATATATATATATATATATATATATATATATATATATATATATATATATATATTTGCCTTAAAGCATGATTCTTTTAAAGCAAGAAACCATGATTTTCAACCAACAACATAAAAATAGGGCTTGGCAGGGTACCTGTAATAATTAGCTTTTTGCTCATGTTTCTATCTAATCTAATTTTGTTGCTGCATAAAATTATATACTTGAATGAAAATTAATAGCACTTGATGATAATGTTTAAGGGAGCATTTTAAATAAACGTCGAAAAAAAAATTGGGTTAATAAACTTTACGTGGCTCTAGTAATTTGAAATTTTTATTTTTAAACAAAATTTGAATTTTAATTTGAAAGTTCAAATTCCGTTTGACTTTAGCGTTAGGTTTTTGAAATTCATTTAAACGCAAAAATGAAAATAAAGTAAAATAGTTCTTCCCGTAAACAATTAGAAGGTACTTACGTTATTTTGTATAAAAAGTGGTATATTTGCTACTTAAAAGTTTGGGAAAAAGTAGAGCCAATGAAAATATTAATTTATTAGTATGTTAGTTTCAAATACTAAACAAGCTAGTCCAAGATAACCAATATTTTCACAGTTATTGTCATTTACGCGGTTTTTAAACAATTGTATGAGGTTAACAACACTTTAAATAAAACTAGTTAAACGAATGGTATACCAGTCGGTTCTTCACTTCATCACTAATGGATCATAATCCATTTTTAAGTCATCTTCGGTTAGGGTACTAAAATTTATTTAGAAAACAGATAAATCGCGAAAATTACAGAGTTTTGACTAAGACTTATCCGCAAGGATAACTCGGAGTAACATTCGAACTATGCTGATTGCTGACCTGAAACCCAACCCACTAGACTCAACCGAGAGTAAAATTGTCGATTATTAGCAGAATGACAAAATGGAAAAATAGTCAGATATATCATAAAAGAGAAGATTTTCTCGAAAAAATTGTTCGATTGTTATGCTTGGCAATTTCGAGAATGACATTTGAGCAAACCCGAACAAGGCCACGAGACGTTAGTCGAGTGGTTTTGACTGAAGTGTCAAGAAGGAAATTACCAAAAAGCAACAAACTTGAAATTATTCAAGAAGAGAAAAATTTCGTCTACTAAATTCTCAAATCTTATTCGGTGGTATTCGACATGACTATTTCAGAAAAAAAGCTTTCAGCTTACAGATTAAAGTGACAATGATTGTTGATTTGTTGCGATAGCTATAAGACTTCATTCACAGGTAGATACACTGATAAAAATACCCGATTGGAGACAAAAGAATAATGCTTTTAGATTTTTTTCTCTTCTAACAAAGAGAATTTCTTTGCTCTTAACCGAAAATCATTGTTGCTTTTGCAATAAATTTGTAATTCTTTTGGCTGTACACGCTTTTGACTTTCTCTCCATCAGTCCTGCTTGGCGTCTTTTAAACACGGTCTAAATGCGTTCGGTTAAGTTTGAGATACTCTTGTACCATAGAGAAAGAAACTTTACCGTTGCCTCTGCCTTGCCGTAAATTTATATAACTTTGAATTAAAAAAGTTGGGCGTTTGCCTTAAAATTTTGAAAATATTGGGCCAAGATATTCATGCCTTTC
Source organism: Philopedon plagiatum (assembly GCA_963971165.1). Classification (NCBI taxonomy): domain Eukaryota; kingdom Metazoa; phylum Arthropoda; class Insecta; order Coleoptera; family Curculionidae; genus Philopedon; species Philopedon plagiatum. The sequence continues at coordinate 110,029,383 of OZ020190.1, read as the reverse complement.
GCCCATGTCAAATGATTCGCGCCCTCAAGGCAAAGTTAAATTCGTTTAAACCAAGGTCATTTTTATCAGGGTACCCAACAATAATTTTTTTAAGGTAAAAACTTTTGCTGCTGAAAAACCATAATAGGTTTTTCGAATTTGTAATATGATTGGTTCAGGTAGAGGCAAAAAACTTCAAGGTAGTTGCTTTTTAAATTATTAAAACAGGTCGGTGCTATATGAAATTTTTTCTGTTTAAAATACATGAGTGAAATGGTCAGCTGAATATCATGTCATTGGTCGATTTAGGAAAAAATAAGTAATGTCATTGATTGAACGACAAATGCGTTAAATTCTTATTTTTATAACAAGGTATGTTGGTTTGAATCAGTGCCATGAAACACAACTCACACACACAAGGAGTATGAAGGAATGTTTTGCTAAATAATTTGTAAGTTTCTAAACTGTGCAAGATATTTTATCAAGAACATGTTGGAATCCAATAACGATTTAATAAGAAAGTGGCGTTGTAAAAAAGATTCGTGAAGTCGCAGGAGACATGACTACAGAAAAAAAATATTATTCTGTAGATTTGGTTTAGTGGTAATATGTATATTTCATCGGTATCTCAAAGACTGAATTTAAACAAATTTAACGCGAAGTATTACGATATGGTGTGCTAGGTGGAAAAGCGTAGGAAAGTGTAAAATGATGATAATATACAAAACCGTCCTATTCACGCTCATTAAAGGCCGGCAAATATCCGATATCTAGTGGGGTCTAGTAGGGCCCTAGACTACACCATTAGGTGTGTTGGTCGATAGCTCTAGATAACAAAATCGTGGTCAATTAAAATTTAAAAAAATAAATGGCCAAATTAAACAAAAAAATTAATTCGGTATAAAAACTTTCTAACTTGTGCTCCTAAAATTTTTTTCCATTTTAACCATAGAATTACTGATAAGTTTGTCGGTTAAATATTTTAATATCCTGAATATTAATTCCATTATATATTTTTTTTTATCTTCTGACAGCCCCCAAAGACCGAACCCTAAATACTTTGTACCGTGGGTGTGTGAAAATCCGACTCACACACAAGGAAGAATTCCTCCACCACCTTCCAAGTCCTCCACCACCTTCCTTATAAATAACAAAATTAAAAGTGATTCTTCCGGTACAACAAGTAAAACGTAAAAACACTCACTTAAATACTTAAAACTACATCCCAATTTTATTGACATTCAATTATAGAAAATTTTAAATTGCTTTTTCTTTATACGAAGGTGATAGGTTCAATGTTACCGAACCTATCGTTGACATTTGGCGTAAACCCAAGGCTCGGAATATTTTGAGTGGAGAAACTAGGTAAAAATAAGTTTGTAGTTTTAAAAATATTATATAACAGCAAAAATATACATCAAAGTTTGAGGAACCTAAAAATTTATGTTAGATATGTTTTAGAATAATGAAAATTATGACTTACCCTTCTTTTTGCTCTCAATGCGTTTTCTTTTAATTAAGCTCATATCTCATTCAAATTTTGACCTAAACTATTTTGATTACTAGAAGTTAAATCAAACACTAACACCTATGTTTTTGTACGAAATAATATCCATGCGGGGTAAAAAACAAAATGTCATTTAAATAAAAATGGGAAATGAAAATTTAAATACAAAGGAGGTCTAAACTTTGAACTGACATTTCTGGCTTCCCAATAAATTAAATTATAAAGATCTATTATCATTAATTTATACACAGACATTTTGCTGGAAACACTAATATTTTTAGAAGAAAAGTAGCGTAATTCTGTTTTCAAATTTAAACAATTTGGATTTGTTACGTGATTATTTTGATCAAATATCTAGATTGTATTACTAAATATAGAAAGAGGGCCGAACTTTAAATTGTACTAATGGAATTACTAATTGTAGCAGTCTTATAACCCTTTCCTTTCTTACCTTAGTTTTAGTTCCAGTAAGGGAGAGAAGAATAAGAGATAGAAAAGATTCTTAAATCTTTGAAAGTTATTTCCAGGGAGAATATAGAAAGTTTCCATTTAACTAAAATACAAGTAGCTACTGTTAGCATTACACAGCGCGCACCGGTAAAAAAGATAAATTCTTGAAAATGTTGAAAGATCTGTTTCACTATCTTTAAATTTGACGAGCTTATTTAATTCTCTGAGTGGGCCAGCAAACATTTTGTGCGATGGTAGATCGACCATTATGACGTCAAACAATACGAACACAAAAAGTACGTAGGTATACAAAATACAATTTTTGGAAACGATAATTCTGGGTCATAAAATTAAAAAAGCATCTGAAACATTTTGGCGCTCTGTAGTTACTGGGTTACGAAGTATTTTATTTATTTTACTTCCCATGGAGTTGTAAAATTGTAAAGAATATTTCACAAATTATTATCTTCTCTCTACATTTATGTATTTATGGTATATTTGGTAAACCCATCTTAGGTAAAAAAAAAGTTGGCTTATACTCGCCTGTGTGTGCCGAAGACTTTTGCAAAGAAATTCATTTAGAGTATTGCGTTAAGTGTTTTGGTTACACGATCTGGACGAATCACGTTAAATGTCACAAAATTCGGAAATACTTTTATCGTGGGTATTATCACAAGTGCATCTAATTTTGCCAACAAAATTCGAATGAATATATAGTAAATCTTTTTTTCGTGCAGGCAGCAAAAATCCTCGGATTTCTATAGCCACCCACTCACCAATGGCACTCATGCCATTGGTGAAAATATTGCTTAGAAGCGCATTTTTTAGATTTTTTACAAAAAGAATTAGATGCACGAATGGTATTTGATAAGTCTATTTCCTGGAATTTTTTTTAACGCAACAACAATCGAATTAATTTCGTCTATTTGTAATCACGTGTGCAAAAGCAACCAATGGCACTTATGTCATCATACGTTACCATGGGAATTATTTTTTTCACAATTCTGTAATTGTTACAATTTAAAATGTCATCACTTTCGTCAAAATTTGGTGAACAAACCAGCGCTTCAATCTACAAAATTATTGAAGAAAATACACCAAAAAATACTCTTAACAGTAAAAAGTATACTTGGTAAATATTTATGGAGTTTTGCAGCACGCGGAACTATACATTAGATGGAAATCGTACAGTGGAAGAACTGGCATCGATACTTAAGGATTGGGCGGTTAATATGAGAAAAAGAGAGTTTAAGGAGGCTACGGTTAAAACTATGTGGAATATAACAAGTACATTATTACAAGAAAAGTACTACAATAAATACAAAATCATAATAGATCCGTTCAAGAGTGTGATTTTTAAACTAGCGCGTAATGCCCGCGACGCAATACGTAAAATTCTACAAAAGGACCCTTCTAAACGTAAAATGAGCTCTGTAGCATTAAGTTCATTAGAAATAAATAAAGTAACCAACTTCGCATAGAATATAACCCAGTTTTTAGTAAAATCTGCCAGGGGGGCTCAAAAAGCTGCACTGGCAGTAAATGGCTAGTTCGAAACAATAACAAAGACGCATGTCCCGTCAGGCTATTTCTAAAATTATTATCTAAACGAGGCACAAACATTAAATCAAATAGAGTCTCTTTAAGACCGAATCGCCACTGGAAGACAGAAAACGATAACTGGTATGATAATGTGCCAGTAGGTAGAAATATTATTATCGAGTGGACAAAATCTTCTGCTGAAGCAATAGGTTTGGATTAGTGATGTAAGGATACGTATCCAAAAATCCGTTGGATACGGATATTAAAAGAATCCGGATTATCCGGAACCGGCCGAGAACTTGAATACGGATTCGGAATCAAAATAAATTCGCATCGGCTGTATACTAATGCAAAGTGCAAAGAGAAAACGGAATCGGAATCGAGTGTAAGAGAACAACACGGTCTGCGATGTGGCATATTTGATCTTATGCTTTCTCTTTCTAATGACCTTTCCTAAAAAAAGATAGCATAGTTATCGGGGTAACGGGTATCATATGGGATGAGACCCATTGGTTAAACTAGGCCCGCCTCACCCGAACCGAATTCAAACGAGAACGAACGACGCCGACGGTGCCTTCCTATCCCTAACCTTCGACTTCGAATGATACCGATACCGCATCGACCTACCTAGCCGTGTATCCGGATAGAAACTGTTTTAGTATTGCATGCATACGTATACATGATCTGTCGCGCGGGTCAAGAAATGGATTCGTATTCGGATAATGGATACGGATATTAGCTGATTCCGATTCCGTATTATCCGGATATCTAAAGAATACGGATATTTACAACACTAGTTTGGATATAAAGAGGACAAAAATTATCAACCGCTCGAACAGATCTACTGCAGTTAGCCAGCTCGCTAAGAGCAGAGTACAAGAACAGCGATTATTAAAAATGTCAGGACATGCTAATGCTAATTCCATAAAATCATATCTAAATATTGATAAAGACCATCATAATAATATAATCAACAATATGCGTGGAAACACCTCTTCAACGGAATCGAATACGTCATCTGCATCTAGTTTTAATTTTTCCAATTATTGTTCTTTTAATAATTGTATTTTTAATAAATAATTTTGAATAAAGTTAAAAAAAATTGCAAAAATTTTTCTCGCCGAATACCCTTGAGCGTTTATAAATAACTCAAAATTTTATTACAACTTCCTCAAGCACGTTACTTTTTGACAACAGCCCTCTGCCTACGGCATCCGGCTGTTTTCAAATAACGTGCTTTCGAAATCTGTAATAAAATTATCTCGTAGTTATTAATGCTCTTGATGGGATATTATAGTTGATAACAGTCCACCACAAATCTTTTTACCTCAGGTAATATTATTCGTCTGTACCTTTTATTAAGATCAGCCTACCAGGCTTTTCCATGGTTAAAAAATAGAATAAATTGCTGACAGGGGCTGTCAATAGTATATTGGGTATCTAGTAGTAAAAGCAGTATATTTCCGGATGACAATATAAATTGTTGTAAAACAAGCATTGAAGTCCGAGAATGTGCTTTTACTACGAGGCACGTATTTTTTTTTTCTAAAATCGCATTAATACTATTATAAATTTCGCATCAATATTATTATAAATTAAGGAGTATTTATTAATACATACATTTATTACAATCTAATTGCTTATGAAATTGTTTCCTTGACAATCATTGTTTATTTGTTGTTCTGACAAAAGTCAGTTTCAATACGGACTAAAATACTAGACCAGGGTATTGGGGATCTGAAATTGCGCCAAGGAAGTTGACATTCTTGATCGATTTCACAAAAATAATTTTGTCGCTTAATAACACAGGCACACCAAAAAAAAAGTTTCATGTTTGGTAGATTAGACCCCCCTACCCCTATGTATGTTGAGCAGCTGAATACGATTATTTTTTCAAATCAGAATCACTCCATCAAGTCAGGATATTTTTCTAACCCCCCAAAAAAATACATAGATCAAAATAGCGAAAAATGGTGCTTCATTCTGATGCAAAGCTATATAACTCAAACATAACTCGCTGAGGTAAGGTTGAAATTCTCTTCGATACCCTAAAAGCATTGTATCCTTGAGCATTCAAATTCACAGGTTTTTTCTCTAATTTCATGGAGTCATCGAGCGTTCAGACGAGTCTATATATACAGAATTTCGACTACTGTGATTTGCTCAAGGTTATTATCGGTGTCATCATTGGATTTATGAATTCTGTTGTTGAATTCCTTTTATAAACGTACCATAAACTTTCCATTTGATAACTTTCGTACAATTTGAACGTTTTGAATGCATTTTGACGAACCTATGTACTATTTGTACTTTTGGAAATATATTTCTATCTATCTATCTATAAAGCTTTTTAAAGGTTTGGTCGGAATCCTAACCCATATTTGTTGAGAATCACATACATGAGTATCGATTTCCATTAATTTATCACACGTGCAGTATTTCACGTAATGTCAGCGAGGTATGTTTGAGTTATATAGCTTTGCATCAAAATTTTTTGCTATTTTGATCTATTTCTTGAGGTTAAAAAAAATCTTGACTTAATTTTGTGTGCCGGTGTAATCATATTGAACACAAAAAGTCGCATTGCTGATTGTTAGGAATTAAAAAGAAGGAAATCGTCGAAGAAAAGCAAATCAATATGACATTTGGGAGCGTTGCGCTTTATTGGCAAAAGAGCGAGTAACAACTTTCTGGACGTACTGTGTAAAACAGACTAATGTTTTTTTTTGACAAATGCTGTTATGAAATAATTTTATTTATAATTTTAAAATACGGTGTAGTTGTGCTCAGCTAGTATTTTTCGTTTTGATTTTTAACCATTTTTAGCGGAAAGTATAAGCTAGTAGGAATAATTCTCATCTCATTAATAATGTAATATAGATTAAGTCATAATTCGTTGTGTTGCTCCTTCTGGTTAGGTACAATTTCAACCGATTTCACGAGTGGTCCATATTTTCCCATATTAAATGAAAAAATTGCTTTCAAATTAAAATATGTACATATTTTTGGTAAAATGAGTCTCTGGAATTAAAAATACTTTGAATTATTTAAAACTAATACAAAAATGAGTTGTCAACATAATATTTAAGTTTGTCAATGTCCCGGCTGGATCATTTGTTTTTTCTTTATAATATTAGAGCGTATGTAATGTATGTAATTTTTAAAATAAGAAAGTGTGCGATTTGAGGGAAAAAGTATCAGTCACTTATTCAAATATATGCAGTGAATTTCATAACACCCTGTATATAAAAAATGTGATCTTCTAGAAATATTAAAAACATTTATTATTAAGAAGAAATATGTATGTGATACCATTGCTGTCGATATGGGGCATAAGGTTTTACGCCTTCCCCACTATTACTGTATTTTTTTCCCAATCGAGCATATTTGGCACCGGATCAAATCAAATGTTAGAGCAAAAAACACTTCTTTGACTAAGTCCAAGTGTCGTGACTTTAATTAGAAAAGTTGTAGAAAGCATTCCTATATAAAGTTGAAAAAATTCGATTAACCATGTTATAAAGTCGAAGGTTCCTATTTTTCATTTACTAATAACATAGGGCCACTTGTTTTTAATGCAGATGAAAATGACAGCAAAACCGAATTAAACCTGTAATTAAATTTAAGTAATAATTTTTTATTGTAGAAATAATAAATCGAATGACATAAATCAATAAACAATGTTTTATCATTCGCAATTTAACAAGATTTTATTTTTTCCAAAATTACTTCGAATTTTGTCAAAAGGCAAGGAAAGAGCTTAAAGCGAGCTTTACCAATTACTTATTGCGGTGTGTTCATATGTATCATGTGACATCACTCGCAGTAGAGCCGACTAAAACGCGACGTGTTAAATTTTAAGTTTAAGCGGCATAATTCCGTTGTTTTTAAAGATATTTGATTTTTTTACTGTTAATTTCGGAATTTTTAAAACTACAGTTGCAAGTATATTAAAAAATACTGAAAACTTCCCAACTGCACCAAAGCGCTTATGAAAAGGCCGACACCTTGCTTGCTTGGAATATTCTTGAAATACTTCTGAAAGGCAGCAGCCCTTATCGGGATCTTAAATCACTGTACTTGTTTTATTGCCTTTTTCCTTCTCTTCTCCTTTCTTCGTTCTCTTAATTCTTTATTTTCTATTGATTTACCAAGCCTAATAATGTTTGCAGCTCAACAGTATTGACCGATTTGAATAAAAGTATTTTTTGTGGGACGACTTATATTTTCTCTATATGATCTATGTTTTTCAATTACTATTAAAGTTGCAATTACTCAGTTCATTTTAGACCTTTTACAAAAAAAAGACGTTGAAAGTTGAGTCCGGAAAAGCATTAAATTTGCAAGAAAAGATAGATATCCATTTTAAAGTCCTAAAACTAAATTAAGTCCTTTATAACATGGTGCAGTACTTAGATATAATTTTGTGAGTGTGCTTTTTTAATGAAGGGCCAGTTAGGGATTTTTTTTTTAAATTTTATAATTATGTGTCTTTGGTATTGGTATCTGTCTGCCCCCAAAATACATTATCTTTTGTCCCAACCTACGTATGTTTCCTTGAATATATATTTGTTTGCTTAGTGACGCACAACAGTGCATTTCTAAACAATGCATATGTTGTCATAGGAAATTATGGAATTCTAATTTTTACTGTCGGGTTTTTTATTTTAATATACACGGTGTTATGAATTCACTGCATATATTGAAACCGGTAAATCCTGGTACGAATTCAGATTGAAGAAAAATATTCATAAATGGCGCTTTGCAATATTAAACTGGCAATCGCCCCTTAAACTTTCTCTAACCAGCGGTACCCGCCACGGACAAGAAACACATGATACCGAATTGCCAACTCTATCAAAAATTTTTCATATGAAGCGAGTCAGCATAAAAAATAATGCGAAAGAGTAAAATCCCCTTAAAATACATTTTTTCTGAAAATGTTTGAGATTAGAAAATACCAATATATCCAACAACACTGACCACATAGTACAGTTATTAATTTAATGCAAGAAACGGACACTTGACTAATAATTAACACTAACAAAAGTTCCATTGAAAAAGTAAACACAGTACTTAAAGATTCCACGGTATTTTGTCACTGTCCGCACTATTAAAAACTGAACACTAATGTTTTTGTCAGTTTTCAAGTAAAATCTCTATAAAATTTACTTCCTGTAGAAAAGAAGTGTGTTCTTTTCAACAGGAGTAGTAGTGTTGTATAATACAACACTAATAAAACAGTGGGTATAGTCTATAATAAAACAAACGTTACACTTACTAATTAAATACAATGCTTTAAAAAAATACGATATTTTTACAATCAGTTAACTATTAAAAAACTAAAAAGTAAAAAAATATGTATTTATTAAAAAGTACAACTTTCTTAGGGACGCCCAGATTTAATAAACGTATTCTATTTTCTCTGTTGGACAGGTTACTTGATATTCATGACAAAGTATAGGCAACCCATATCACTTATGAATTTTGGTTGCATAGGGAAAATGGGTTATTTGTGTCGAGATAATGGTGGAATTTTGCAACTAAAAATTGCAGACACCCTAATCCATAAACGATAAAATTTAAACTGGTGTTTTTATCACATGCTTTATAAAAGGATAAAAATTTTTAAAAAATGTAAACGCATTGTCATCTTTGGTTGGTTTATAAATTCATTTAGCAAGTGAAGTGAAAACTATGATTAGAATACCACTCTAAATTGTATCGGTTATGGGTTAGCGTGCCTGCAATCTTTGAGAGGTACATGACTTATTATTGTAAACAGTTCGACTGATCACGTGTGTGTCAAATAATCCCAGCAAAACGACAAGAAAAAGGAGAACAAGAGCGAGATAACATGTTTTTCCATCTGGTTTTCAAAGACGTTTGGCAAACGTCAGTAATTTTTCACAGTAAAAAACGGCTTTTTATGCCAATAGCTAATAATAAAAATATTATCAAAACCAGAACCCTAAAAATAAGTAGTAGTGCCGTGGATCTTTACTGTTTTTTTGTTCACCAAGTTTATTGTCTGAACTCTGTTTCGGATTTAGTTTTCTCAAAAATGTTAATTAGGAGGTATAGGATAGGAAAAAAGGAACCCATACAGGAAATTTATGCTTTGTGCAAAAATATATTCCGTACATAATATAGGTATTTTTAAGGAAGTGACTCCGCTGCCGGCGCCGGCAGCCGTCATGGATGCCGGCGCCGGCAGCCATCATGGATGCCGGCACCGGCAGCCGAGCTGGTTGCCGGGGAAGTGACTCCGCCGGCGCCGGCGACTCATGGATGCCGGCAGCATTAGAAAATTAGTGTCAAAATAAGATGAGAATAAAAATACCTTAATTCAATCAAAAAATAATAATTTATTATAGTGTAAACTTTAACGAAACTTAAATCTTCCTATAAAAATATAACAATTGTTATTAGTCCGCGAATTTAAGGGCAGAAATAAGAAAAATAAACCTATATAATACTTATACCTTCAATAAGAGTGTTCAATTTGTCTGATATCAATTTGATTGGAATTCTTGTCTTCTATGGACATATTGTAATTTTTTGAGGTAGAAATAACTACCAGAGCATATAGATCTGTAACTCTGTGTCTCTGTTTTGCTAGAAAATTGAAAAAAGCTTTGGACGAAGTATGATTGTGATTTCGTTCAATCCCCAGGATGCATAGAAATTGTTTACACTCACTTACTTTCACGAAAATGCTAGCCTGGCAGCCTTTCTTACACGTGGAATACTTCCTTTTTGACTTTTTATTTTTTGTCTTGAATGGTCTTCCACCTTTAACACAGGCTAACCGCAGATAATAGTATTTCTGCTATCACGCAACCAAAACTCATTGTGGCTTTCTTGTATTCCACCAAAACACAATTAAAATTTTCATATGAAGAAAATTTATCACACACTCATATTCTATAGTTTTTACGCAAAATTAAAACAACACAATGATTACATATCATTTAAAATACGTACCTATAATTATTTTAGGTTAGAACTGCCGGCATTCCGCTTTGGCCGTATCTGAACCGGCGCCGGCATCTGAGAAATTGTACCCGGGTGCCGGCGCCGGTATCCATGCATCAACATTTTGGGAACCGGCGCCGGATGCGGAGTCACTTCCTATTTTTAAATACGCAGGAAAGTACAATCGTTTCTTACGTAAGAAATTTTTTAAACCATAATGCGATTTTGACAATTACGAATTAATAGGCAATTGTTGGACAATTCTAGCGTAATTTATTTATTTTTTTAGTAGAACAAATTTAAAACATAATATTCCCCTCAAAAATAAAATTTTGGCAATGTCGTAGCAGCGGGCGCGCGTATGGTCTGGTTTTCGGGTGATTTACAGTTGTTCGATCAAATTAAAAAAAGTAATGAGTGTGTCTTTAGACTACCTCAGAAACGACCCATGCTAATATATACAGTGAATTTCATAACACACTGTATAAATACAGTTTCTAAGTTATAAAGTTAAATGACCCGTTGACTCATATATGACTATATCCTTGGTTTGGAAGACAATGACAGAATATTTTTGGTATTTTTGCTTTTAAACGTTTTATTCTTTTATATTTTCGGTAAAAATTAAAGCAATGCACACAGGAAAAAATACTTGAATTAAAAATGTTATGCATGAGAAAACCTTACGCTTCTAGGAAACTAGGAAAAGGTATTTTAAAGTAAACTTTTCATTTTGTATTAATTTATAATATTTTCCCGTATCATCTTCTCCTCCTTAGATTCTTCTTTCCCCTTTTCCCAACTTTAAATGAGATTAACCTCTCGGATCTCCACAAGGCTCGTTCCAGAGTGTTTTCTCCTGTTAAACCTAATTACTTTAATTTATTCTAAATTCCACTCACTCACCTCTGCTTCGGTCTTGGGTTTTGCCGAAATAAACATTATGTTTTCTCACAAATGCTCGTACAACTGTATTCTCCTTTCCTGTATTTTCAATAGTAATATAACAAGTGCAATGAAATTCATCGATCATTTTTGAGAAATTTGTCCGAATGCATTTTCAGTTGAAAAAAAACACGAGTGCCTTTTTCAGTTTAAAATGGACAACTGCAAATTTGTCAAAAATTATACATATATTTTCATTGCACGAATTGTATTTTATGAGAAAATTTGGTAAATTAAAATTTTCAATTTTTGTATAGGTACCCCCGTATACCTCCGTAAGTATAAAACTTCAAAGAAATGACAAAATCCACTAACCAGAGCTTTGTTGTCAAGTCACAAAAAGAGAAATTCTTAATGGTTATAGTCGTTTCCATGAAAAATAAATAAAGCAATACAGTCTTTTTTGGAATTTTGTGAAAAAAGTCGCGATTTGGAGCAGAAATTAATTAAAACATTGAAATTCATACCGAAAAACACCGAAAGGTCCAAAGCTTCTGTTTGGAGACAATTTCAATACTTCTTTTCTGAAAAACAGAACAGTCTGGACTGGACAGGAGTACCTACATCAATAGAGACGCCCTCTTTAATTTTGCAAGATTGGGGAAATAACATGCGAAAAAAAGATTGGTCGTTTTACAAAGAAAATGCGATCAAAACTGTGTGGAACGTTACAGCTAACGGATTCAAGAAAAGTTCAATAGTGAGTTTGGTGTGGTTATTGATCGCTTTACTGATGTTAGACTCAAGAAGGCAAGAGACGCAAAAGACGCTTTGCGACATAGCTTACAAGGCGATTTGGATAAAAGGAAAACCAGTTACTTAGCTTTTACGCACCAAGGACTGTTATAAATGGTAAATTTATACAACTGAAATACCCCAAATGCCCAGATGGCCTTCCGAAAAAACTGTTTCATGTAATGTCTTATGAGTTGGCATTTCGAGGAGGTGAAGCTTCAAATTGTTTAATGGGGTTTTTTCAAGAAGCAAAACTAAATGATGGATCGGTAAGTAGCAGAATCGAGTACAATCCAGATTTTTTAAAAACCTGCCAGGATGGAGATCGCAAACTGATGGGAAGCAAATGGCTGATTAGGAACACTGCAAATAAGAACATTTGTCGAGTAAGGTAGGTTCTTTCTCCAGCTTTAAGTTCCTAAAATTATTATCTCAACTAACACTTTTGAAATATATGCATTTTAACGTTTTCTTTCTTGTTACAGATTGTATAGGAAACTGGTTTCAAAGAGAAGCTCCAACATCACAATCAACCGCCTATCCTCACTCGAAATCCTGACTGGGAACATTCTGGCAAATGGCATAAGAACAGTTCGGTGGGGGGAAAAGAAATTTCGAAATGGACTAGAATGTCAGCAGAGAACTCTGGCATTGATGTAAGACACTTAACCTTTACTAACCACTCACATACAGCCGCAAAAGTTATAAATTTAGCGAAAGCCGGAGTAAATAAAAATCAGCTAATAAAATTAATAGGACATGGTAACATTCATTCTATTACATCTTGTTTACAACTGGATCAGTTTCATCAAAACCTTGTCACAAAATTGAGGAAGAATGTTGAAAACAAAGAAGTAGTCGGTTCTACATTTTCCGCAACCAGTAACAACAGCGTAGTAGCTGAACCAAGCGGGGGCATGCCAATTATCAATTATAACAACTGCGTGCTTAATTGTAACAATCACTTTGTTAAGTTTAATAAAAAAAAAACAGACGTTGTTTATTTAAAATTATGTTGCATGTTTTGTAACTAAAAAAAGCAAAAAATAAAACGGAAGCTACTTAAACTCGATTTCTACCAATAGGCATTATTTTTTATAAAAAAAAACTGATAATTATGCACTAGTGTGATTATCGGATAATCGCACTAGTGCACGATTATCGCGTAATCTTATTCTGATTGGTTTAAATCATCAATTAAAACTTTGTGACAAACGAATAAAATTCTCTTAGTATATATTTACACAATCATAGTAATTCCAACTACTCTTTATTCCCAACCATATCCCTTTTAGTTAACTCACATATTTATATTGACATTTTCATTTTGTTCTTTATCTATACTTCCGCTTCATACATTATTGCGGGTATGACCACCGCTTTACACACTTTCTCTCTTTCTAGCACTGATCGCGGTTACATGGCACATCAGAAAATTTCTTTCAATTCTTCCATCCCGATGACACTGCTTGATAGATGCAAATCCAAAGTTTGTGGTGGTAAAACCTAGGTGTTTAAAATTCTTTATTTCTTAAGCTGCATCTTTATTTTCGTTCTTTCTTCTCCATTCAACTCCATGTTCCAACTTGCAACTGATTTCTAGACCTCTATCTTTTAGGGGTCTCCATCAACAGCTCTCCACTTTCCTTAAAACGTCGTCCCTGCTGGTGCTATATATTACAATATCGTCTGCAAATACCATGCACCAGAAGGGAAGCCCTCTAGGGCATAATATTTGTAAGATATAAATATGTCTTGCCCCATGGATCATGACACCCGTGAAAAGATGCAACGATACGATATGGGGTAGGTTTAAACACATTTCAAATGTTTATTAAAAATGTTTTTTTATCTTTGTTGGTAAAGTTTTTTAGCTTTAAGTTGTAGCAGGTGGTTCTAAACAGTTAAGCCTTCTTTGTTTGTAAAATAATCTAAACTTTACTTTTGTATTTTCTGAAATAAAAATTACTTTCTAAATATTGTTCAAACGTACCCCCCTCTCCCCTACAGCCGACGAAGTTTTGGGTGCAAGCTAGTTCCTTATATAAAAATAATAAAATACTATCGTACTGTTAAAAATGGTTTGTATATAGTATGTTGTTTTAATGACATGTTTGCCATATATAGTTGCGGATTGTTCGTTCGTAAAATTAATGTAAATAATACAAAACATATAGTCGATTTCACTCCAACTAGAAAATAAATAAATGGTGTTAACGACGATTTAGTAATTGGCGAATGCGCTAGATTTCTCTTTTCTTCTCGTAAAAGACAGAACGTATTATTTTATAAAAACCAAATTGATTTTGCTTGCGCTGTACACCACTAAAAATAATTAATTAACCTGAAGGCACATAGTCGAAGCTTTAGACCTTCCAAATAAATTCTAACATCCTTAATCCCTGCAATTTTCAAGAAGTTAAACCTGCTGATCTGCAGGACTCTGCTGATCCATTAATCAGTTGGGGGGCATCTCCCGCAAATTGGTTAAATAATTCAAAAGACCTATATTGCATTCAAAAATTAAAGATACAATGTAATAATAAAAATGGGTGTGCCACCCAAGCTAAATCTGAAATAACATCCCTAAAATTAATTGGTTTCGTACCGGATCTAGGACATTTCAAAAGGGAGGGGGCAAAACTAAATTTTGCAGCCCCTAACTCTAATAATTTTACCTATATTTGCTTTTGAAATTAAAAATAAGAAATCAAAAGGCGACCAAAATAAAGCAGTATTAAACGATATACGAAGTTAGTACTAGCTAGGAATATTATCTTAATTTGAGATATTATCCATTTTTATTAATCGTTCGCAGATCATGTAGCGGCATCATGACAAATGGCTATTGTTTATTTTAAAATGTTTTTGCGTACAACTGCGATGTTTTACTTTGTACAACAGATTTTCTATGGAGTTGCGGTCTGGAGAGTGTGCTGATCAGAGCAAATACAAAATGAATCCAAAATGGTATTTTCATCAAGTCATTCTTAACCAAATCGTTAACGGTGTTCCGAATCTGTTGAAAAATTAAACGCAATAGAATTTTCCACTTTGCATAGAGTAATATGGGATATATATACCTAATACGTATTGACATAGTCATAATAATAGTCTAAAATGTTAGAAATCCACGGCCCGGCATATCATGAAATGCAGAAGCCACTTTTAATTGTGGCTTTAGCGTACTTGAAATTAATCCTGCATGCTTTTCAATTTGAAGTTGTTTCAGTGATCTACCGTCCAGACTAAACGTTGGGTGTTGATAGATATCTACCAAATAGATTTAAATTATGCTTGGACTAGTCATAATTGCTGGATTTTAGCAGATTTTAGATGCAAATTCCAAGGGTAGTAATCATAAATTTTTTAACCTCTATGTCTGTCTGCTTTTTCTGTCGTTTCAATTTTCACATATTTACTTCATTTCCTCTTTTGTTATACGGTAAAATTATTTTCGAGAAACTGTAGCTGGTTTAAACAAATTGCCATGAAATGACCCATTGCTCTTTATTAACCACTCCTCGCCGCCTTAATTCTATCGAAATTACAATGATTAACTCGCATAGAGTTAAACACAGAGTGTAAGCAGGATGGGATAATTCGAAAAGTCTCAGGCATGCCATGTGACTGCAGAATCAGCGCGGGAAGAGTAGTCTATAAAACAGTGGTCAAACCTGCTGTGATGTATGAAGCGAAAACATGCCCATAAAAATTTAAGATATGTTTTTAGACGTGACATGAATAAGGAGGTAAAGATGGATATGTGGAGCAACAAAAGGAGACATAGTTTAAAATTTAAAAAAAATAAGGACACCAAGGTTGCAGAAATATTTAAGAAGATTCGGGAAAAGGACTTCAGTGGTGCTGGTAGAAGAGATAATGATTGTGTCGGTTTGCTCAGGAAAGATAAAAGCCGAGATGGTTTAAAGAAAAGAAGGTTAAATTTAAAACAAAAGAAAGTTTAACAGTTAAAGAAACTCACAATTGAAGGTTGTGGAGATAATGTTGTGAGCAAGATCTAACCTCAAAAACCTCCGACGAGACGGAAACATTAAAAATATTAGTGGCGGAGCTACAAGACAAAACTCGTCTCCTGGAAGAGAATGCAGCGCTGCTGAGGGAGAAAATAAAGTACATGGAAGGAAAACGAGGAATTTTCCAAACACCAAAAAAAAAATGGCGAAATCCACGCGGGAAACCAGCAACATGAAGTTGACACCATAGAGTTAGAGTTGGACAATAATACAATGACAGTGCCAATACAGCCTGCAGACACTGATATCGAAAAACCAGTCGAGGAGGCCAAATCCCATGTAGCAAACGCCCGAATTACAGACGAAGAATTTCGACTTGTCAAACCAAGACGTTCTAGATATTCAAACAAAAATACACCAAAAAACACGAAGTCCCCTCAAAAAACAAATCACAAAAATGCAACAAAGAAAACAAAACCACATATCGGTGAGCGAGTGGACGAAGATGACTTTCGAGCCGTGGGAACAGATAACAAAAAGGTATGGCTGTTCGTTTCTAGAGTCAGGGAGGACGTTAGCGAAGACACGATAAGAAAGTACATAGAAAAAAACACAAAGACAGATGCAAACGACATTCAGGTAAAACTCTGCATACCCAAAATACAAAAAAGTAAAAAACAACGTTTTATGGTCGGTGTAAGTCCTGATCTCAAAGATGTAATATATAAACCGGACTTTTGGCCAAAAGGGGTGAATTTCGAGCGTTTCAACTTCGGTCTCGGACGAAATTTTCTGGACAAGAAAATGTAGGCTATGCGGAACTCACAGAGAACACACTCCCTAGCCAACAAAAATTAACTGATAGATGAAACTACTATACAGGAACCACAGCATCGACCCGTGTAACACATACAGACAAGCCAGATCCTCAAGAAAAAAAATACATCTCAGTATTACACCAGAATGTATGCTCCCTTCGAAACAAACTTGAAGAGGTCGAAGCGTTTCTGCAAGAACATACAAATTATGACTTTCTGTGCTTCTCTGAACACTTCCTAAAGGATGACGAAATGTCATCGCTTATCATCAATGGATACAACGCAGCATCATGGTACAGGAGAAAAGAGCATATCCATGGCGGTGTCGCAATCATGGTAAAAACCGGCATTGATTATGTGGAAAGACTTGACCTGGTGGGACAGACAGTTGAAATGCAATGCGAAGTGGCAGCTGTCGAAATAAAAAGCCTGAACCTGATAGTCATAACCATCTACCGTCCCCCAAGCGGAAATTTCAATATGTTTTTAGACCAAATAAGTAAAATTCTAGAAATTATAGACAGTAGCATGTATCATGTGATCATTACAGGTGATTTTAATGTAGACTTCAATGTAAATAGTAGTAGGAAGCTTAATTTTATAGATCTTTTAAATTGTTTCGGATATACCGAACAGATATTCGAAAATACTAGACAAAATGCTTGCCTCGACAACATACTGGTAAATTTTAAGAATATTTTAGACTTTGAAACCAGTGCTCTGCAGGCTGTGATATCGGACCACTTGGCAGTGGAAATTAGGGTCAAAAATGCAAATGCAAAAAAAAAGAAAATGCGCACGTCCAGGTACCAAACTATTTCCAGCCGATAACTGAAACAGGTACAAATAAGTTATATAACATACTAAGTAGTACTGACTGGTCTTTTGTTAAAGAAAATACCTGTGCAAACAATAAATGGGATCAACTCATGAAAATTCTCTGCGACAGTTATATGCTATGTTTTCCTGTAAAAAAGTATGTTACTAGAAGCGATCAAAACATAAGATGGTATAGTCAAACACTAAGTAAAATGAGGAAGCATCTTTGTTTTCTGAATGACCTCTATAGGGGTACGGGACTGCCCGGGGTGGCTGAAGTGAGAAACAAACACAGACAAAACTATAGAAGGGAAATAATAAATTCAAAAATCAAAGCAAATTCTGATTTTATAAATAGCTCTGAAAATAAAGTAAGAGCGGCTTGGAAAATTATAAATGACAATAGAAAGGTCACTAAGAAAACAAAAGAATCAAATCAAATAAGTGCTGATAACTTCAATTCTTTTTTTGCCAGTGTGGCTGAGAGATGTCAAAACGGCCTGCCGCATGCGCAGGCAAATACACAGCCGGACTTCTATCTCCAATCCCAAAACTACCCAGCCACTCAGGGCGCTTTCGTCTTCAGAGAGGTAACTTTCATAGAGGTAAGGGATGCCATAAATAACATAAAATCTAAGGCTAGTAAGGATGCTTACGGGTATAATGTAATTTTATTTAAAAAGCTTAAGGATACTTTGATTGCTCCATTGACTCATTTGATAAATGGTTGCATAAGCGAGGGTATTTTTCCAAATGTGTTAAAGAGGTCCAAGGTAATAGGGAATATGCATGAAATTCAAATCAACCCGAAATATTTTTTATTGTATTCTCTATATAAATTAAATGATTATGGCGGTTGTTGTTTTCCATTTATTTTGGGTTTTATTAGCAAAAAAAAAGATTTAAAACTGCAAATTTTCGCGCGAATTTCGGAACTTTAAAACGCACTTCTTTTGTTTGTGACGTCACTTTTTTTATGACGTAAACGTTTTATAATGCCTAGTGTAATGTAAATTTCAGTATTAATTCATTTTCTTGATTGTTTCCCGAAGATTAGTACATTTAGTGTTGATAGAAAACCTTTTATTTGATTAAAAAAATTGTTTAGAAATGACCAAAACGGAGTGCGTGCAAAGAAAATCGGATAATTTGCTGGATGTTGATGCCCTTTAGAGAGGGTTCCTTTTTTGCCTTCAGAATTTCGTTACCAATACTTATTATTTATTATACTATGAAACTAAATTTACAGTCACAGTTAGTTTTTTAACATTTTCTACTGTTTAATAAAAAGGATTATTAACAAAATACGATATAATCGAAGACAAACAACAGAATCAAACTTATCAAACCCAACCACACCAGATAAAGCGACCGTCATACTGAAGAAGCAACGTTGCCACCGCTGCAAACACCTGCGTGTTCGATTGACAATAATTGGATCAATCAGGATCACTTTACGTCACTTCAATGCTATTTTATCTCTTTGCACTGCCATTCCCTTAAAGTTCGTCAACTGATCCGGATCAATCCGATTTTGTCAATCGAACACGCCAGTGGCTAAAAAAATGACACGTGAAAAACCGAACCGACCCTGTCATCATTAAAGCTTTGCAAGCGGAGGTAAATCCAGAGACGGCTCTAACCTAGTTGGAAATAAAATTAGGATTCGATGTGAAAATAAAATACTAGCTATTTATGCCATCAGTTACGAAATGCCTAATTTTGTGTAACGCGTGAGATTTTTGCGGAACGAACGAAGTGAGTTCCGCAAAAACTCACAAGTTACACAAAATTTCATTTCGTAACGTATTGCATACAAGATTTTTTCTAATTTTGAAGAAAGTAATAAAAAAATAAAGTTTAATATAAATGATAAAAATTTTAAAACATAAATCTAGTTTGTTGCTGTTACTTCATGTTAGTTGTCAGTTTGACATTTTGTAAAAAAGTCTAAACGGAAGGTTTTTAGCGAGATTGATATATTTTTAGTTTTATTTTTAAAAAATGAGTGATTCAGGATCTGAAGAGCTACCAAGCGATATTGAAGAGGCAGCAGGTAATGCTTTAGTATCAGTAATTCCCAAAAAGTCAAAGGCAGTTTATGATTTGGCATACGAAAAATTTGTTACGTGGTGTGATGAGAAGAAAATTAAACATGTTAATGAGAAAGTTTTACTTGCATATTTTGAGGGTAAGAAAGATCTAAAAGTTTCCACATTATGGACACTTTACTCAATGTTAAGGTCTGAACTAAATCTGAAAAGGAATATTGATATTAAAAAATATACAAATTTGGTAGCATATATTAAAAGGCGAGCGGACGGGTACAGTGCTAAAAAGTCAAAAGTTTTTAGTAAAGAAGATTTTGCCAAATTTTTAGTGGAAGCTGATGACAAAGAATACTTAATGGCTAAGGTTGCAATGATTATTGGAATGGCAGGAGCGTGCAGAAAAGCAGAATTAACATTTCTTCCAGTTGAAAATGTTATAGACGAAGGAAGCCATTTTCGTGTTGATATCCCACCTTCAAAAACAAAAGTTATACGGCAGTTTGCAATTAGGACTGGAGACATTGAAAATACGAATCTTGTTGAAATATTAAGAAAATATATTAAGTTGCGTCCCCAGATTCTTAAACACAACAGATTTTTTGTAAAATATGCGAATGGAAAATGTACCAGAAATCCTGTGGGAATTAACACATTTAGCAGTCTGCCAAAAGTTATTGCACAATTTCTTGGTCTTTCAAATCCTGTTCTATATACTGGCCACTGCTTCAGAAGAAGCTCTGCCACTTTCCTAGCAGACAGTGGCGCTGATATTTTAAAATTAAAGAGGCACGGAGGTTGGAAATCTAGCTCTGTTGCGGAGGGATATGTTGAAAATTCCATGAATAATAAAAAACTTATAGCGCAAGAAATATTTGGTCAAACATCTAATGCAACGTGCGTCGTCTCCCAAATGACAGCAAGTTCGAGCAATGAAAAAAGTATGTCGTCGGGAATTAATTTAAATAATTGCAATAATTGTGTTATCAATATTTATAATAATTAATTAATTTATAATTTATGTTGTTATCGTGTATTAATAATAATGAATTAATTTATAATTTATGTTGTTATCGTGTATTATAACAGTTTAATAAATAGAATAATTCTTTTTGTCACTAATTTTGAAATACATTTTTCGTCACCAATTGCATAAAATTTTACTTTATGTAACTAGTTACAAAAAGTAAGACGTTTCATAACGTCAATCAGTTTTACAAGGTGTCACTTTAAATGTCAAAATTAGAAAAAAATATTTATTTACCCACATTGTATTATTTGAAAGTGCGAAATACGAAAATCCCATACAGGGTGTCTGAAAAGTGTTAGCATGGGCAAATATCTTTACTATTAATTAAGATAGAGACACCAAATTTTAGTTTTATCTTATTGGTTAATAAATCTACTTTTTTATGTAATTTGACTTTTACCATCCCCTTGGGGGATTACGCTAGGGAGTTGAGGTCAAAAATTTTAAATGCAACCCTATGCCGTGTGGTACCTCATTTTAAAGATCTTTTCTCAGATGTCACTTCTTGGCAGAGTTCCAAAACGGACTTTATTACTGCCAAGAAGTTCATGGTGGCCAGTCTAAACAACTTTTAACGTAATTAGTAAGGCAGTCACTGTTGGTCTGTTACCAGAGGCGTCGATGCCGAAAATAAGTACATACGGTATTTGACAGAAATAATTTAATTGATGAGCGTTGCCGTGATTGTATGAAATAAAAAAAAATGGTTGAGTGCAAGTTCGACTCGCGCATAGAGGGTTCCGTGAGACATACAATATTTTGAATTTCTCACAGGACGCAAAAGTCTCAATAACTATGGTAAGGCTAATGCTTGAATAAATAAGAAGAAGCGGCCATGCCGGAAATATGTCAGTGCGTAATATAACTGATTAGTAAGGCTGGCACGGTTGGTCACAATGTCACATAGTTATGTTCAAAAAAGTAAGACGTCATAAAATCGTACAAATATGTTAAATACGTAGTTGTAGTTTCACTATTGGAGATATATTCTTGAAAGTGGGTAGGTTTCAATGTAGACACCAAAGTACATCTCCTGAAATTTCGTGCGCATGTCTAGCCCTCTTAGTTTGATTGGGTGGTACGCATTTGGGTCTACTGCGCAGATGTCAAAAAACAAAATATAAAAACGACAAATGAAGAAGTAAAGTTGGAAAAAAGTTAGAAAAAAAGTGCCCCATAAAACAAAAAATAGCAGCGCAGACTGGTAGGTACTGTATGGCACAAGAGGTCGACTAATGGTCGACTTGTGCCCCGCCTGATTATACGATTTACGATTTATAATTTTTATAGGCTTGCCATGTAAAAATGCATTAAAATACGGGAGTTGCGGTAAAATGTTGCGGTTTAATGACTTTTAAAAGAAGAGGCCACCCGGCATAGGTTTGCATTCAAAATTTTTGATCTCAACTCCCTAGCGTAACCCCCCAAGGGGGTTGAAAAAGTCAAATTGCATAAAAAAGTAGATTTATTAACCAATAAGATACAACTAAAATTTGGTGTCTCTATCTTTATTAATAGTAAAGATATTTGCCCATGCTAAGACTTTTCAGACACCCTGTATGGTATTTTCTTATCTCGCACTTTTAAATAACACAATGTGGGCAAATATAAATATTTGTATTTTATTTGCACATCGAATCCTGATTTTATTTCGCAATAGGTTAGAGCCGTCTCTGGATTTACCCCCGTTTGGAAAGCTTTAGTCATCATCGTTTGCCTAGTTGCCTACCTAACCCCTAACCTTGTTTATTTTTGTGGAATCGTTTGTGGAAAGTGGTATTTAGTTTTTAAAAATGTAACGCAGACATGCAATGTATCACTATGTAAATAGAGGAAATTGGTAAGTAATTACTAATTATTCTATAAACATATATTTTAATTATATGCACACTTTACACAACACAATAGTATCATAGACTAAATAATACATAGACGAACACTGGCGTGTAACAAAAATGGACCAAAAAGCGGGCATCTATTGAGACATTTTGACTTTTGAGGGTTTAGTGGTTTATGGCTTAGAAATTTGTTTGTCCACAATCCATGCGTTTATATGTACTATATAGATATATGATGGTGAACAAACAAATTCCTAAACCATAAACCAGTAAATTCACATAAATGTTTCAATGGATGCTTAAGCTTTTTTTACAACCGTATAGATTTTTTGATGAAATACATGATGGTGATTTTAGGTACACTTGCTACATAAAATACATCAGGCAAAACTCTTAAAATTTATTTAAACGCTTTATTTCGCACTTTCTTAGGTTTTATTTAAATCTTATTATAGTTATTAAGTATATATCCAAATGACAATCTTATTATGCTCATATTCATAACCTTTCTCATAACCATAACATAACCTTGGATGAATAAAGACAGTCCTTGAGGTAATCCTGGTAATCAGGTTATAAAACTTCACTTTAAAAATGTTGTAATAGTCCAGATTCATACCAAACTATTGCCAAAGCCAATTATTTAGCTACAATATTATTGTCTAAACTAATAATAAAATTATTATTTAATTCAACTGTCTAAAATTTTTTTAAATAAATAATGACAAAACGTTAACTACAGTTACAGAAGTGACCGGTAGGGGCGTAGAAGGTATCGACTATGGCGGTGTTGCCGTATCCCCTTTTAAGTCACCTTAATTTGAGTCGCCAACACGTTCAGTGTAGATTGCCCATAACACTGCGTGACGTAACTTTTTTGAGTGAGCAAATGGCTGCTTTTGAAACTGTAAATAAATTATTCCGAAAAGTAAAAATTTTTTTTAGCTAAATTATCCCAGTAATTTTCTTCAAAATAGCATTTTTGGGGTTGTAATGACTTCCTTAAATGATTTATGCAGTAAAAAAAAAATGTGCATATTCCTTATTCCAATTTACAAAAAGGGAAACACTGAAGATGTATCAAACTACCGCCCGATAGCTCTGGTGCCTGTAGGGGAGACTGGCCTAAAACGGCATACTACTTTTTGTAGGCGTCATATATATTTTATTTAAAACTTTTAATCGACGACTAAAAGAGCTTTAGAATTTACAATGATAATACTTTTAACCGGTAGAAAAAGAATTTTAATTTAAACAAAGTTTTTTTCACAAATACGAAATTAGTAAAAAGTAACATTAACCATTTTACCCTTACCACTACGGGCAAAATGGCATACCTATATAAAAACATATGTAAATTGAACAATTTTAATTTAAATTGTTTTTTTTTGCTAACAACCAAAAAAGCCCCTAAAACTAACTAATAATTTAAAAAAATCTTAAGAAAGCATTCTTATAATTAAAAAGAATGTCATCCTGAATACAAACAGGGCAAAATGGCATTCATAAAATAAAAAAAAAATAAAAACTTCTTCAATAGGTATGTTTAATCACAAGCATAACAAATATAAGTTTTTGTCTTAGGAGTTTTTTACTGACTATTAAAACAGTTTGCTCTTAAAAAAGTTTAAATATACTGATAACGTCTAAATCGGCATACTATGCCATTTTACCCCAGACTCGTGTATGCCATTTTATACCGATAGACATATTAGAACAAATCCAGCTGATGGATAGCTTTAAACAATGTTTTTAATTGTTATGCATATCAAAACATGATTATAGGAGTTTGTATTTAATGACTTACCTATTAATCTTTACGAAAAACTATTCACAAAATATACATTCATAAATTACTCTAAGGTAAATAAAAACTAGCACCATTGTCAGGCCGGGCAATCGACAATTACAGCGGAACTAATATATTTGCGACGCTACCAAGCTTGTGGATTTTTGTTAATGTTCTTTTGCAGAATTAGGCTGACATTGTCGGTTCTTACATTGATCGGTAAGCTCAAAACTGTCAGTATGCCGTTTTAGCCTAGTATGCCGTTTTAGGCCAGTTTCCCCTACTTTCAAAGGTCTTCGAATACCTACTAAAGCAGCAGATGTATGGTTATTTTGAAACAAAAAATATCCTGACTCCAAATCAATATGGATTCCGTAAAGCAAAATCAACAACTTTGGCTATACTATCTCTTTTGGAAAGTGTTGTTGGGGGCTTCGAGGAGGGTATGCATGTGGGCGCCGTCCTGTGCGACCTCTCGAAGGCCTTTGATTGCATAGACCATGAGATACTACTTCTAAAACTGAGACACTACGGTTTCTGCGAGCGGGCTGTTGGGCTCATGGCCAGTTCCCTAATGGGCAGAACGCAGGAGACTTTCGCCAATGGTAGGTTGTCAAACAGCTTGAGGGTCGAGTGTGGCGTCCCACAGGGATCAATTCTGGGTCCACTTTTATTCGTAATCTACATAAACGACATTGAAACATCGACAGATGCCAAACTGGTTGTCTTTGCTGATGACACGACCGCTATCATAAAAAATACGAAATTAGTTTCCCTTATAGAACAAATGCAGCAGTGCACACGGGATATAGAGAGATGGTTCAACACAAATAGGCTATCCCTGAACATGAATAAGACCGAGAAAATTATCTTCACTCTTAAAAGTACAAAGGACGAAGTCCCTCTTACTGAAGATTTCCAAACAGTTTCTGTCAGACTATTGGGTGTCCATCTAGATCACAGTTTAGTTTTTGATCATCACATCGATCAGTTATCCTTTTTCACAATAATTGCTCCATCATAATTGAGGGAATTAGATTCAAAGGGGTACAAGTGACAAAATTTAAGAAATTGAGTTATGTGCAGAAAATTAAACTAGATATTGTTAAAAACTTTGTGGTAAAGAGATTCAAGTGAATATCACCATTTGTGGTCCCATCTCTTAGATTGCAGTTTTACTACTTAAGCAGTATTTCACAAGCATTCGTGGCCAACGGGTACAAGCGCACTTGTATCCCTTTGCCTGTTGAGTATTTTACTTGTTTGGAATGATTCATTATGTTGGTTGTTATTTTGTACAAATTGGGCTTTTACAATATCACTGACAATGAGCAGGGGCGGATTTCCAATTTCGTCTAGGGGTGGGGACAGGGCGCAATGTCACCTCGAGCTACTACACAAAAGCTAGGACCAAAAAAAAACGGGTAAGCATGAGAGCCACCTTATTTTTTTATTGTTTGGGGTTCTAAGAAATGTACACTATTTCATTTACTTAATTACTTATACCTTCTGTCCATTTAGACTAAGATAACACATTTTTTCGACAATATATTTTCTCGAAAACAGAATTTTTTCAATAATACAGATATTCGAAAACTAGGGTGTTTTCACATTT
Source organism: Philopedon plagiatum (assembly GCA_963971165.1). Classification (NCBI taxonomy): domain Eukaryota; kingdom Metazoa; phylum Arthropoda; class Insecta; order Coleoptera; family Curculionidae; genus Philopedon; species Philopedon plagiatum. The sequence goes on along the minus strand of OZ020190.1, from coordinate 110,003,313 downwards.
TTTCTTCTGAAACCAAACTTCAAATTTTTTTAACCACTTTTTGAAACTACATTTTTTCAGGAAAACATGTTTTAGAAAGAACATTTTTTAAACATTGTTTCGAAAAATACTTCGGATATTCATATTAAGACCAACACTTTTTTGAAAATAATTTACTACAGAGTAACATAGCAAATATAGTCCGACATACGAAAACTCAACCACCAAAAGAATGCAGCAAAAAATTACAAACAAAACTATAGTACCTAAATAAGTTACTGAAAATTATTTTTCGCAATAATGTTGAGCGATATGGTTTAATAATATATAAAATAATAATAAAAACCATAATTATATTTATTATAGATAACAAATTATTATGGGTATCCCAATATTATCCTATTTTAACATCGGAAGTCGCCAGTCAGAAATCGTCAAGATTAAAATAATGCGAATCTTTGGAAAATAGGCAACGTTGTTAACAGATGGCATAGTTCTTCGAGTTGATAGGTTAATCGACTGGCGTCTACAATAATAATGGCGTATCTAGCTGCTTACTTAGTGGTGATTTGTATTTAAGCTCCGCTCATCTAATTTTGTATTGTTTTCTCGCCCTTTCGTCGCGTATAACTTACCATGTGTCGGACTTTACAAGGCAACGTAAAGCTGACCAAACACAAGAAAAAGTTCGTTTAGGTTAGTTTAGGATCTTTCTGTCATTTTTCATTTACATTTCATTCATTCATTCATAATTTAAATTTAGAAAAACTGTGTTTTCTAAAAAATATATTTCCGAGAAATGTATTTTTAAGAGGTTCTTTTTTAAAAAAATATATTTTAAATAAAATTCTAAAATGTCTCCAAAGAAAAAATTTTTCGAAAATACATTTTTTTTGAAAATAATATTTAGAAAATTAAATTATGAACTCCAGTACCTTGAAAAATGTTAACGAAAAAAAGAGGAAAAAAGATCCTGAACAAACCCAGACGAACCTTTTTTGGGTTTGATCAGGTTTCCTTAGGTTTGGTACGTCACTTTTTAGCAAATTACTTTTTCAAAAAGCCGTCCAATTATTAGATTTACTTTTTTGAATATGGAACCTTTAAATTAATACGCTCGGAAAATATTAATATGCTTGCTAGAAGAGATGATAAAACTATAATTTATGCAGCGGTTAGCACTAACAAGGGACGAACCTATTTGTTTATAAACAAATTTGTGGTGTGGGGTATGGCTGAACGTATATTTAGGCTTAAAGAAACACACTTAATTTCAGAACTGTTTAATGGTGTTCCTGCTCAAGTAGATGGGTGTATTTGGATACACAAATGATCGTCTATACTTCCTTCAAAATGGAATGTATTTGGAATATAATGAATTTACCAATAACCTCGTTAGTTCAGGAAAGATGGATCTTAATTTCTTTGGTATTAAATGTCCTAATCTAGAACTTTTAGAACAACTCAAAAATTTACTAAGTAATATTATAACAAATAATGTAAAATTATAGATCCTTAATTTCTTGGTCTGTTGTTATAATTTTATAACGAACCATATTGTCTTATTAACATGCACAGGTCTTTATTTAATAGCTTCTCGTTGCAAGCAGATAAAAAAGTGTCCAGTCCTTTTGGCAACTTGAGCTATGAATAGTTAAGAAAATGGTTAGCGCGAATAACGAAATAATGTCAGTATTTAATGCGAGTGTCGATACCAACACGACAGATTACATTAGTCTAGTTTCGGGCCTTGTCGTAGAACAGGGCCATGTTTGTCCAGTGCATATGCTAAACATTTTAACAGCCCGCAGTACATTATCATACTGATACTAATCAATTTGGATTTCAAACACACTAACTAATTAAGTTTTGATCTGCGGCGACAACAAACTTCAAACTAAATAATCTCCATAGTAGAATGAACTGTGGTTCGCATAAATTGGCGGGAAGTCTGGCAAAATTAATTTCTAACCACAAAATGGTTTGCATTTTGCCAATTTTATTTGTTTAACGTCGTTGATTAAGTTTCCTTGAAATACAGGGAATCTTCTGTATGTTAAACATTCTTTATACAATTCTGCTTTGTCAAAATAGCATTCACGATCCAGAAAATATTTTTTATAGGATACCAAAAGGCTTTAACGAGTAAATGGCATTTATTTATATATAAGGGAAATGGTATGCGAAAGACTTGCTTAAAATAACTGCGACAATTGATTTTTAGAATTTCAGCTAAATCATTGTGTTTTTCTTAGTTAACTACGATAAGAATCGTATACAAGCTGATGAAATATAGCAATTAACTTAAATCATTGTCTTTGTATAGAATAATCAGTCAACCGTGGTATTGACGGATGGTGCCATCTTCAGGCGATGTCTGAAAGGTTATTTAATGAATGAATGAATATTGTTGAAAGAGAGAGGGTATGAAATATTGAGGGGAATATCAAGGAGAAGTTGTTAAAAACTGTTTGCTTGGAAAATGAAAGTATACTTGACATTGAGGTAAATATGTAGCCGATCGATAAAATTAAAAGGAATATTAGAGGCTGAGAATGGGGTAATGGTTTTATTTAAATGTGTACAAGTTATTAGATAATTGACAAAAAAAAAATCTTAAAATATTTTGTCTGTTGGTTTGTGGGGCTATTTTAATAGTATCTTTATTGATAGGTAAAATTTACCGAGTAATTTTGAAACTGAAGTTTTCGTTTTATACGTAATTGAACTGAAGATGGCCTGAGATAATTATGCTGAGCTTATTTATTTTCAGGATGTCCACGGATGAGATTCAAAAAACCAACAGACGAAATTTTCAAAGATAAGAAAAAACCCCTCAATAAAAAAAATTGTCTTAAGAAATACATGAACAAAATTGTGTTAACAATAAATGTTCGTTATCATTGTATCACAAAATGTTAAGTAAAATCCCAGGTGCAGTAGAAAATTGAAACTTTGTGAATTATGAGTTAAAGCAAGTAATTATCCCATTTAATAGTATACAAAAGATTTTGATTCATAATTAACCGATTAAACTTTATCTTGCAATTGTGGTTTCTGATTGATTGTAAAATAACAGCTTTTGTGACATTTTGCGGTAAAATGATAAATATCGTTCATTTTTTTATTTTTGACACGATATCATGTTTTGTATTTTGTGAGCACCCCGCACAAAAAATCAAAATGTTGTCACTGTGAGTCTTATTTTTTGGTAGGCACAAACTTTTATAGAGTGACTTTGTGTCATATCTTGGAGAGTTAATCCATCTTGTCAACATACCGTATAAAAATCATACTGTATAAAAATAAACAGAGACATCCAAACGCTCCTAATACACAACCAGTGTAGCCAGATTGGGCAATTTAGCGCAAATTCGGCGATTTTTAGATTAAAATGGCGCTTAAGACTTTGCAAAAACGCAAACCGCAATTTGGGCGATTTTAGAAAAATTAAGTTGCGCAATTAGGGCGACTTTTTGTATTTGTTAGTTTGTTACGTCATCAGGCTAAGGCTGAAATTTACTGAATTACATTTAGATTTTATTCCAAAAGATTAATTAGGATATATTGAAATGCAATACAGACAACTTTTAAGTGTTGACTGGGAACAAGTATTTGAAAATATTCCAGAAGACACATTACAGTTTAGGCAAAAAGTGGTTACTTGAAAAATGCAATGGACGAATTGTTGTTTGAAGATATTTGAAAATAAGCCTTCATTCATTTAAGTTTACCAACTGCAAATGCTACTGTTGAAACAAGTTTCTCTTTAATGAACGTTATTAATTAATTAATCAAAATTAAGAAATAAAATGATGTTAAATCTTTTAAATTCAATTATGCTTGTAAGAGCTCATTTTTATTCTGTTTGCTGCACAACGTTTAAGCCAACAAAGGCATGTTTTTGAGGTTTAATTCGAACATGTATTAAACTCAAAATAATAACGATGAAGATAACACAGATAAAGAACTCGAAGAAATTATCTACCTACTAACTTATTCTATGTTTAAATAAAATTTAACTTTTTTTTATCTTAAATCCCATTATTTTTAGCATAAAAGTAAGTTTACCGTATTATAATTTATAACACTCTAGGAAAAAAATACATTATAGCTTAAAAAGCAGAAAACTAATCTGAACGACATGAGGGTAAAAAAATTAAAAAGTTAAAAATATTTTTTTGACTAAGTTGCGTTTCTAACTTGTTTTACTAGGTTGCGATTTTGGGCGACTTTTCACTCGGACTTGCTGAATAACTATAAAATAAAAAGACAACGCTGAAATTAAGTCAAACAGCGTTGTCAGAGTTGGAAACAGCTTATTTTTCCAAAACAAACATGATCAAGATACCAAATAACAACATAATGAAGACAAAGATGAAACGAAAACATGGCCCACGATGGTAGTTAGAAAATCGGCAGGTGAGGATGCAGCGTCGCAATTTCAGTCGGCAATGGGAAAAAGTAAATCAGAACCAGATTTAATCGAAATTTTCTATTTTGGCCACGAGAGGGATTTTAGGCGATTTTTTTAGATAACAGCATTCTTTTATAAATAAAAATTAAGGTTTTTTCCTCGTGAGTACAGTATACGTTTGTGATTGGTCTATATGTTAACCAGAGCTGGGAAAACTACTTGAAAAAAGTAGGAGTATAACTACTAACTACTTTATCAAAAAAGTAGTTTAACTACTTGGTAGTTAAACTACTTCTTCAAAAAGTGGTTAGACTACTAACCGCAAAGTAGTTAGCCGTAGCCGTACTTACAAAAATGATTAATAAAAGGACTTGAACCTATACCATCAAATAAAAAAACTCAAAATAAAATAAACTTTTTATTATTTTAAAGTTACCTGTCGACTGACTTAAATTTAAACACAAATTATTAACACAGTTCCTTTTTGGTACAAAAACACAAAACTAAAACATATTAGGTAATAGGAATAGGAGGTATTTAAAAAAATATTAAATATTGATTTTTTTAAAACTTTTAAAACCTGCAAATTCTATATTAGGTTTGCCTATAGCTTACTGAACTGGAAACGCCATATGAAAAATTTCCGAGAACTTGTTCTAACGAGATTTTTGGCACCCGTTGCCGTACACTTAATGTAATGAATGACGTAATATAGGAAAGTATTTAAATATTTTAAAAAGTAGTTAAATTACACAAAAGTAGTTAAAATACCTTAAGTAGTTAGCACTTTTTACTACTTTTTGCGAATATTTTGAATACGCCACTGGGTGGCGCCATAATATTATGTGTTTACTTGTGACATAGAGTTTTTTGTTTCTGTGCCTAAACATTATTATATAAAGGTAACTAGTTAGCATAGGAAAGTGAAATTTCGCATGCATAGGTATACTAGAATAGTTGTAGAATAAGCCCAAGTGTTTGAAACAAAAATATCTGTCAAGATTTTTTTTTATTTTAATCACCTAACCTTAATCATAAAGGTTGCCTAATTCTGGATAGAAAGGTGTCCTAAAATTGAATATCCAAAATTAGGAAGTTTCCATTTTCTCTTGGTAAATAGTCCTACAAATGTAAAAAACATATGTATTTTTTGTTTTTAATTATCTGTAGAAATAAAAAAGTTATCGTCCTTCAAAGTCTGAGATGCTACGCTCACGTTGGCTGAGGCTCGATGACGTCAACATACACCACGCCGTCAACAGCGGAATAGGCGCGCGTTTAATCTTTAGTGTTATTCTTACCGGACAGGATCCAATGCATTAAAGTACACACGCGAAAGCAGCAGCGGGCAGCTAGCCCGGTGACCATGGGGCGACCGAGTTCTGTATTTTGACGTCACGGCCGATAAAAGTCGCGCGCGAAGTTATTAAATAAGAAATTGAATAAGTTCGTCAATTTTGAAGATATCGAGATAATTTTTTTTTTGTTTGACAAGTGAAGTGAAAGACTATTAAATGATGTTGAAGTTACTCGATATTTCTGACATAGGAAACTTCCTACCAACTAAATGTACGGTTTTAAAACTTTCTTATCTATAGGAAAAAAATCAGTAAAATGCCTAAAAAAGGACTCCCACATAAAAAATGGAATCCAGAGAATATGAAAAATGCCATTGACGAAGTTAAAAGTAAGGAAATGGGGTATTTAAAGGCGTCAAAGAGCTTCAACGTTCCAAAAATATCCCTTGAATCATATATCAAAACGTGAGCAACCCTTAGAAGAACAATGTAAACTACAAATGGGTCGACAGTTTTATTGCCTAAAATGGAAGAAGACTTGGTACAGTACTCTTTGGAAATGGACAAAAGGTATTATGGTCTAGGACTCGCAGACATTCGCAGACTGGCGTATCAGCTTGCTCTAAGGAATAACCTTCTTCATCCGTTTTGAAAAAAAGACGCGAATGCCGGCAAAAAATGGCTTAGAAATTTCTTCAAACAACGCCATCCCAATTTATCTTTGAGAAAAGCTCAAGGAATTTCAAAAAATAGAATAAAAGATTTAATGCCAGAAAATGTCAACTGTTTTGTGTGTCAGTTGCGTCAATTTTTTTTGTACAACTGTTATTGTTTTTCAGCTTTACAAATTTTACTTCACTCACCGCCCCTTTTAGCCCACCGCCCGGGGCTGATAGCCCCTTAGCCCCCCCCCCCCCCCTGAGCCGGCGCTGCTGTTAACACTCAATTGTATTTAGAAATATGCAAAACACGACGTCACTAAAATCAAGCCAATAAGCGGCAGTTCGGGTACTTTGTTTGGAATCTGGTTACTTTTTGGTACTAGGACTTAAATTTTTAGTAGTATATATTATATTTTTATGTATAAAGGAAGTATTTATTACAAAAATGTTGAATATATTTAAAATAAATGGAAATATATAAAAAATACAAGAAATTGTAAATATTAACAAAATAATGAAAGGTTAAATTGCATTTTAACCAGCACAGCGAAGCCAATTTTGACAAGACTGTGAGAATGCAGTGTTCACATGCCAATGTGAAGGCTCAGTGTATTCAATAATAAATGTCTTTTCACTATCAAAAAATATTTATATGGATAAGGACAACAAAAAATCGTACTTTTAAATTGACAATAAAAGAATCAGGCAAATAGGTTTTGTACTGTAAATATTTTTTTATTACTATTTATATAGCGAGCTTGTCCGTCAGAAACCATCTTAACAAATGGAAAACTTTTTATTTTTGATTTTACAGAAAAAAGTTATTCTTTATAAAAAGTTTAGCTTGTTGAGAAAATAACACTCAAATCAAGAATTTTGACCCAGCATATACGAGATGTCAAAAAAAGTAAAATCGATAAATGCCGTAGAAGGAAAACTACCTTTAATTTTAATTGCACAGTACAATTAGGTAAGAAAGTGTCGTCCAAAACTGAAAAGTTATCGAATATGATGTTTGACAAAATAACTTTATCGTCATTCATATGGACCTTTGAATTTTTTTAAAAAGTGTTTTTCAATAACTTGATCCAATCTATTCGGCATTGACTGTATTGTAGTTTATTGGGGTTAAGCTCTTCTCAGCACTCGTGGACTGTTTCCCATAATTGGTCCGAATTTCTGGGTTAAAATTTTGTTTATACATTTTCTCCCCAAATATTTTCGATATGGTTCATATCGGGACTAAAAAAAGGCCATGCACTTCCACAATATTAGCTTGAAACCAATTCATTACAGCATTGGTGGTGTGAATTGGACAATTAACTTGTTGATTTAGAAAGCACCCTATTTTAAATTAGTTAACTAGTATATTCATGGCTAAATTCAGAAAAAAAAATTGTTCTTTAAATAAACGCCCTAAAAAATTTAAAATACCTACTATAGATAAAAGCCTCTCTTACCACATCCATCACTAGAGAAAACCTTCTAAAATCCGGGAAATACGAAAAACGTCAACAGGGGACCAATGCCTTAAAAAACCCATTACCTAAATATTGGATAAAGGAAAAAATATATGACGAGACAATTCTACTTCAGTAAGTAGATGTGGCTTTTCTACCATTTGATAAAGATCTGTTTAAGAAGCTAAAGGATGGCGTGTAATGAAGGGGAAATATAAGTAACGTAGATTCTATAGGATAACTGACAAGTATTTTTAACATAAGAATAAGGATTTTATAACATAATTGCATAAATTATTTCAGGACCTAAAGTCTCAAAAAGGTTCTTAACGAAGATTTGAGGTATTAGATATCTTAAACAACAGTCTTTATGTATCCTTCAAAGACACATTTTCCTCGTATACGAAGTATAGCACTATTACTTACAGTTACAGAGGTTTCTGGTTGATCTTTCGTAAACTTTTAGGTTTAATTGTAAGATCGACGAGGAATAGATACACAGCATCTTCGTGGGTATGTTTTCATGGTATAAAGTGGTTATTAGGGCTTATAATATCTTCATATTGATTCCTAAAAGCCTGCTGTGAAGTATGGGCAGAACAATTTTTTTATAAGGTAGGCCAAATGTCGTCATTAATAATTAATGTCTTTTATTACTTACGAGACTAATAATTTTATTTCTCTTACATAATTCAGGGACTTCTTTCACTATTTTCAGTAAGTTAAATTTATTGTCTGTTGTTTGTAGTCGTCACACTTTTTCTCATTCAGAGCTTTTTTGGCGTTTTTAATTAATTATTCTTGTTAGAAAGATATTTGATACACAGTGTAAGCTACAGGATGTAAGAAAAGCCCCTTAAAATACATTTAGTCAAGTGTATTATGTTCTCTGACATTTTGTTCCTGGAAAATTTATCCCCATCCGTTTCATTCTCAAGAGTTTTTGTACCCTGGACTTTTCGTATCCAGATTTTTGGTACGTATCCCGCTATCTTAGATACTTTCATATTAAATTCGATATTTTAATTTTTTTATATATCAGGAGGTACTCTTGGGTCCATTTTTCAAAAAGTGACGTAAAAAACCTTGTTCAGTTATATACAGCATGTCCCACAAATTTATTCCCATATGGAATTGTTTTATTATGAGATGTGGTAAAAAAAATTTTTTTGGGAAATTTTCTGCATGTTCCCATATTAAAATAAAACCCAAAGGATTTCAAAAAGTCTTTACCATATCCGAGGAAAGTCTAAAATTTAATAGGGCTTAAGAATAAACTACATTTATTGTCCATTTTTTGAAAAATTCAGGCAGACCTTTTTCAAATAAAAGGTAAGGTTGTTAACTAATTTTAAAACAATTTCGTGTACAGGATGTCTCAAAAAGTTTTTTTAACTTATTAATTTAATTTTTTTTGTCTTTGTTTAGGAAACGCAAGCAAACATTTTTAAAATTTTAGTACAGCTGCTATTATATCATGTAGCTTAATGCCTTTAACAAAACCTTGTTTCCATGGAAATCCTATTTAAATTGCCACTAACTGTTTCAAAATAAATGTATTCTTTACGCTAAAATGCCCCAAAAATTAACAGAAAAGGAGAAAATATAAATAGTTTTAGTCGGCTATGGCTATAAAATACAGAGAGAAGCAGCTACAATATGCAATGATCGACATTCAGAAAAAACACATTCTACAGAGCGGTTGGAAACACATTGCAAACATTTTTAATCAGTGGAAGCGTTCAAAATGTAAGTAAAACAAATCACAAAAAATGGATTACTGATGAAAAAAATTAAATGTAAGTCATGCAACAAATCGTGGAAAATACGTTTGGAAAAGGTATTGCCTGAAAATGGAGATGGCAGGCGAGTGTCAAAATCCACAGCTTCAAGAATTTTGCAAAGGAACAAATACCATGCATATAAACCATTATTTTTACTTTAAAACCTGGTGATTACAGTTTATGTTTCAATTTTTGTATGTGGTACCAAGGGGAACCAGAGGACACCTTCCAATTTCATAAAATAATTTTAATTTCGGATGAAGCGACGTTTACGTCTATATGAAGTAGTCTTATAACAGGCGGTGGAGTGATCAAAATTCAAATTTTATCATTGAATGCAAAAACCAGCACTCATTTTAAAATACGGTTTGGTTATTTATTAAATAATACGAAAAGTCCGGGGAAAGCAAAATTGGGGGCACGAAATGTCCAAGGGCAAAATGTCCAGAGACAAAACGCCTGGAGACAGTTGTAATTATGTATATGTTTTTCTTCATTGGCTAGCAAGAAGCATTGTAATCGATTAAAATTGGAGGAACCTTGCACAGAATGGCGTCAAAGTGAAAAATGCGAATTTTTTTTGCATTTTTCATTCATTTTACTTTTAATATTTTTCAGGTTCAACTCGCAATATCTCTGGCAATTATTAATATTTCTTTTGAAATTTTTGCCATACAATTTTTAAACTATTATCCAAAAAACAAAACAAATTTTTTAAATTTCACCGCTTTGCCAATCTAAATGAAAATGTGGAATGTGTAAGCTAAACATGGCTGAGAACTGTTTCATATTCCGTACCAAAAGAACGAAGAGACAACAGAACATCAAGCATTCAAATTTTGTCTATTTTAATGTTAAACTAACCTTATAATTCCTACCTTCCTACCTGATCCTGAATCCTCTTGGTTATATAGTTGTGGTCAAAAACATTTTCATATTTTACATTACACTTTGCTGTTTGCTCTTAACAAAGCAAGAGCTGTTCTTTTCAACGATATATCAACTTTTTTGATAACGAATTGTTATAACCAAATGCTTAAAAATCGTAGAAGAGTAAAAGTCACCCATCTGTTATGCTTATGATATTCGTCATTCGTACAATAAAAATCATGTTACAGCTAAACATAAGTTAAGGTACATTTCAAATGACACCTGAAATTGACGAACAATTATCGTTCACTTACGTCACACAGCTAACTTATTTCTACTGCCTCGATTTGTTCTTCCAGTGTGTAATGTATCTTTATTTAATAGGAGCGAGTAAAAGAAGGCAATATCACCCGACGGCTGTCTTTTGTGAAAGCTATGTTGAATAAGTACACATTTTGTTGAGTGATCGGATTTCTCGTATAGGGGATTGCAACAATATGAACCAAATATCGCTAGCCGCCCTGACGACGAGTAGTCAAACTAACTTGCTAATTGCTCTGTAACGCGAAAATGAACAGCTGGTAATCTGAGAGTGAAACAATTTACACAATAGGTGTTCTGTCTGATCGAAAAAAACTAAACGATTTGGTTCAGTTCATAAGCTTTTCAACTTTTATAGAACAATTCTAACAAAAGAAAATTAAGTTTGACTTTCCAAGATTTAAAAAGCTATATTACAGGGCAAATCACAAATATTTTACCATCTAAAAGCTTTTCGTAAATTCTATGACGCGGAAATGAACTTGAATGTTTACCCCTCGCTAAAAGGGCTGATGCTATCAAATTTAAAAATAAATAACTTACGAATGATGTAGCAAATATTTTTGTCTGTAGGAACACCAAATGTTCATAATATGATCTTTCTGTTTTTATTGAAAAATGGCTGAATAAAGTTGGTACTTTTTTTAGCATCAAAATATCGTGCCCTTAAATAAGCTTCACCATCGCCACCTTTGACAGTTGCTTTCCCTATTCCTCCAGAATTAAATAGATTTAACATTTGATTAGTCTTTGAATTAACCAACTTATACCATTAAAAATATACACTAATTAGACTATTTATAATACGTCATTTATAAATAAACACAAAATCACGTTAACAGACGTCGGTTAAAAGTACAAACGTATACACTCGCATACAAATTCAATCGGTTTTATGTTATCCGCAGTCCGCGTCCACACAAAAAAGGAAAATACGGTTGTTGAGGATAAAATCAGCAAAATTAATTTAATCTTATTAATGTACTGGACCGACTATCGGACTGGATAATTGTAGCTGACTCTAGACCGCAGCTACAAAGCTCGGCTGAAAAGTCCCACGTTCGTTTTTACCCGTTTCACTCAACCGAAAAACAGGGAAAATAAATAAAATAAACGACTGGCTTGAAATTTATTTGAAGTTTTTCCCAGCGAATTGTATGTATACGAATGGGAAAAAATTAAGCTAATTTTATTTCGGTACCTAGTTAAAAGCATCAGCCGGAATCCTTTTAAAACCCTCTATAAGCCGACACTTGACCATACAACTCGCTTATTCTAAAAGTTTTGAAAGGAGCATTCTAGAGGGTTTGTTAGTATAAATGTAAATAGCAAGGAAAAGTTTTAGGTTTGGAATTCCACGACCACGAAACGCAATATGTCGATTGTCGATTCGATCAAACCGCGCCTATAGAGGTTAAAAATGAACTTCGTGGAACCGTTGTTGCCCATCAATTATTGATAGAATTTTGCCAAAAATACTTAAAAACAAAGGTATTGCTGCAGTCTACCCTACGATAAAAGAAAAACCCAATACTTTTAAAATAATTACTTATTTCGGGAAACCAGCATAAAAAATTAAAAAAAATTTCAATCAAAAAAACGTAAAAGTAGCATTAAAAACAAACAATTCACTTTGAAAATTTCTGAAAAATTCAAAAAGTAAAACCAGTAAAAATAATAAATCAGGTGTATGTCAGTTAACATATGGATCATGTCGGAAAAGATACATAGGCCAAACAGGCAGATCATTTTTAACACGTATAACAGAACACAAAAGAAGTTTTATTAATAAATAATAATAATTATATTTCGTATTGCCGTTCTCGAATTACAATATTACTTGTAGTTGCAATTTTTTCCAGCTCGGCCTGCACGAATTTTAAAGCAAATTCCCCTAGTACGGTTCTTAATTCTCAGCTCGCTCACATTCACCTACCCGCTGTCATCATTCCTCACTGCAATTTTTTCGTGTGCTCGGTGTGGACGCGTAATAGTTTGGAGGTGATTTCTGGTTAAATTAAAATGGAAAAAGTTTCAAAGAAAGTGTCCCATAAACAAAAGAAGAAACTCAAGAAGTTACTTCAGTTATTAGACAGCTCAAGTAAGTGGGGATATTGTTATTTTATTTTCTTTTAGACCATCTCAAGAATATTTCCAGACAAATGTCATCAAATAGTTTGGCATATTTGTCAGTCAAATAGTTTGTCATATTTCCAGTCAAATTATCGTCAATAGTTTTACATGTGCAATACGCTCAAATTAAGCATTTCGCAAAGGATTCATATGAATTCCTGAAAAGCGATATTGCTTTATTGTTTAGCACCTTCAAATGAAGTGCAATAACAAAGAATACATTATAATTTTTTTTTTCATTATAGTATTCACATGCATACTGTATTGAAAATATTGAAGTTTTTCCTTGTTAAGCATCTCGCACAGGATTCACATGAATTCCTGTAAATCGAGACTGCTTTTCTATTGTTTAGCACTTTCAAATGAAGTGCAATAACAAATAATACATTATAATTCTTTTTCATTATAGTGTTCACATGCACACTGTATTGAAAATATTGAAGTTCTTTCTTTTTACGCATCTCGCACAGGAAGAACCTTCAAATGAAGTGCAAGAACATAGAATACCTTACAATTATTCATCCCAAGCATACTGAATTGGAAATTATTACAGTTTATTTTGACTGTTTCTAAAGGCGGCTACAGACGGCATGGCAAGCCTTGGCCAATGCCGGCTCGTTCCAACGTTGGCGCATCGTGTGGATGCAAAACATATGGCAAAGCAAAGCCAACGTTGGCGCTGGCCAGGGTTCGCCTAGTAAGCGGTAATTTCGACACACATCAAAGGGACTTGTTGAAGCTCGCCAGTGGGCTTGATCGCCGTACACACGTATTCAAAATCACTTGCAGACATTCTGCAGAGATTAATGAACTTTAGAGATGCCTCCTTTCTCAAATCGCCAAGTAAATCACTTTCATTGTACCTAAAAAATTATTTGTATTGTGAATGTTCATTTAAATATTATTTAGTTAACCTACGTTGTCCTATACTTAGATAAAGCGAATTAGTCCACCACCTGCGTTTTTTTCTTTTTTTAATAGTTTTTGATAAAAATAATGCAGCTGAACTTAAAAGTAGAGCAGACGCTGCTATCACTTCATCATCGGACTCCATTTTGTCTGTCTTGTATAGTTTGCCCAGCGGTAATTGACACTCGAAAGGAATGATAAATAAATCTCTATGATGCCGTAGAGAACTTTTAAAAATTCGGAATACTAAAAAACTATGTAGTCCGCGTACGCCTATAGTTTTTTAGCATTCCGAATTTTTAAAAGTTAACAACGGCCTCACAGGAATTTTTTTCCTTTCTTTTAGAGTGTCAATTACCGCTGGGCGAACACACTTGTAGAGATTCGCTTTCACTTGCCTCGAAAACACTGGCAAAGATAAAACATGTCGTGTGTACGGTTGTCGGTGCGCGAATATCAAGCAAATACCAATGTCTCTACAAACGCTGGTTGAAACGCTGGCCAAGGCTTGCCATGCCGTCTGTAGCCGCCTTAACATCAAGACCGGTCGAGGCTTATCAGTCGGTATTTTTATCTTGGAAATGTTTGGTAAACATTTACGCGGGGAGTCACGGATTGCTATATTGTGTTTGCAGATTCATCTGATATTTCTTCAAGTGAGCAGCCAGGGATCGACTTGGATTCAGATGCCCCTTTTTCTATTGTTTAGCACCTTCAAATGAAGTGCAATAACAAAGAATACATTATAATTCTGTTTCATTATAGTGTTCACATGCATACTGTATTGAAAATATTGAAGTTCTTTCTTTTTAAGCATCTCGCACAGGATTCACATGAATTCCTGTAAATCGAGACTGCTTTTCTATTGTTTAGCATCTTCACATGAAGTGCAATAAAAAAGAATACATTAAATTATTTTTCATTATAGTATTCACATGCATACAGTATTGAAAATATTGAAGTTTTTTTCGTTTTACGCATCTCGCACAGATTCACATGAATTCCTGTAAATTGAGACTGCTTTTCTATTGTTTAGCACTTTCAAATGAAGTGCAATAACAAAGAATACATTATAATTCTTTTTCATTATAGGATTCACATGAACTCCTGTAAATCGAGACTGCTTTTCTATTGTTTGGCACCTCCAAATGAAGTGCAATACCATAGAATACCTTAAAATTGATTTCTTCGAAACCTCTGGTTTCCCAGAAGAACAGTCAACCTAAAGCTGACCCTTCGGGAATTCCCAGTCTTTAACCTCAGGACGCTCCCAGTCCCGGATCCAT
Source organism: Philopedon plagiatum (assembly GCA_963971165.1). Classification (NCBI taxonomy): domain Eukaryota; kingdom Metazoa; phylum Arthropoda; class Insecta; order Coleoptera; family Curculionidae; genus Philopedon; species Philopedon plagiatum. The sequence continues at coordinate 109,988,194 of OZ020190.1, read as the reverse complement.
ATGGAAAAGGAGGAGGGGAGATATCGTTCCAGCAGGGGCGCATATGCCCGCCGCTAACAGAACATCCAGAGGACCCAGAACAGTCGTTAGTAAGCCAAGTAAATACAAGTTATGCAGGCCGACTTTCTAATTATTTAGATAAATGGGTTCTCACCAGTAATGATCCTATTGTTCTCTCTTAGATTTCTGGGTATAAGATTCCCTTTAGCACAAAACCAGTATAATGTATCCAAATTGCTTCTTTACGTCACTGGATATTAAAGATGCATATTTTTTTAATTCCTGTTGGCCCCAAGTTTAGAAAGTATTTATCTTTCTCCTTTAAACGTTCATATTATGTTTTTAATTGCGGCTCCTTTGGTCTTTACAAAGATCATGAAGCCAGTAGTCAAATTTTTAAGGTCTAATTGTCTGTGTTATTTATCTGCATGACATTCTCATTATCAGCAAAACTATAGAAGCCGCTAAGATAGACTGCCAACAAAATGTTTTTGCAGTCCTTAGGTTTCATACTGAATTTAAAGAAAATCGTTTTAGTGCCTTCTCAAATATGTACTTTTTGGGTTTTGCATATAACTCTATATCATTTAAAGTGTTCTTACCACCGGGGAAGAAAGACCCTTCTTCTAGTTCAAATTACAAAATTGTTATCAAAAGATAGGTGCTCCATTATGGCCCTGGCTCAACTTATAGGAAAGTTTGTAGCTGCTTGCCCCACTGTTAAATACGGTTGGGTTCACATGAAAATCTTAGAAAAAAAAAGTATTTAGTGTTATGTTCTAGTACCCAGATTATCAGTCAACTATATTGCTTTCAGACCAAATAAAATCTGAGTTAAATTGGTGGTACCAGGCCATATGTCAGAATAAAGGTATTTCTGTAGTAACAAATGCTGTCTTTGCTCTTGAAATATTTTCAGACGCCTCTCTAACAGGTTGGGGTGCCAGTTGTCAAAATAAAGTCACGCATGGTTTTTGGAATATAAACGACAGTGTAAAACATATCAATTATTTGGAATTGCTAGCAGTATTTAACGCACTACGATCATTTGCGTCAAATTTTTCGAATTGCTCCATTTTGCTTAGAGTAGATAATGTGACAGCCATAGCGTGCATCAATCGTATGGGTAGTGTCAGATTTAAAAGTCTTAATGATATCACAAGAAAAATTTGGCTGTGGTGTGAGAATAGAAATATTTTCCTAGTTGCCTCATATATCAATACTAAGGAAAATATCCTCGCAGATAGGGAAGCCCGTTCGACATTAATTAATGCGGAATACGAATTAGCGTCGTCTGCTTTCCACGAGATATGTTGTTTCTTTGGTACACCTACGATTGACCTGTTTGCTACACAATTGAATGCAAAGTGTATTAGAGATATCTCATGGCAACCAGATCCTACTTCTCTAACTGTAGATGCCTTTACAGTTCCTTGGAGAGGTGAATTTTTCTACGCTTTTCCACCATTTAATCTTATATTAAGATGTTTACAAAAGATCATTGCTGAAAAGGCTCAAGGAATAGTAGTAGTTCCACGCTGGAATAACCAGCCATGGTACTCTGTTTTTTGTAAACTTCTCGTATCAAAACCGTTAGTTTTCACACCAAACCAAACTCTCCTTTCTTCACCTTTTAGGAACTGTCACCCACTTTGGCAAGGCCTTTCCCTGTAGGCTGGAATTTTATCCGGGAGGCTTTTCACAGAAGAGGTGTCCCAGCAATAGGACTTCAATCTATTTAATCATCACTCAGCCCATCTACTTTAAAACAGTATACTGCATATTTAAGAAAATGGTGGGATTTTTGTAATACAAAGAAGCATAACCCCTTTCAGTAGTCCCTAAATTTAGTACTGAAATTTTTAAGCACCCAATTTCAAAAGGGTGCCTCATATTCAACAATTAACTCGCAACATGCAGCCATAGTTCTGCTTTTTTCAGTGGAAAACTCAGATAAACTTATTTTAAAACGGTTTTTAAAAGGTATCTATAATCAAAAACCATCTAGGCCAAAGTATCAGACTACCTGGGATCCACACCCTGTTCTGTTATATCTGGCCAGTTTATTTCCTTTGTCCGACATCTCTAGGCTTCAAATAACGATTAAGCTGGCTACTTTATTAGCGTTAATTACAGGCCATAGGCTCCAAACTCTGACCAGTATCCGTTTACGGAATATCGTTCGATTTTCAGATCGAATAGAAATTAGAATTTCAGATAGGCTTAAAACTTCATCTTCAAAAAATTTACAACCATTATTGGTAATTCCATATTTCAAGGAAAACGCACCTCTTTGCTTGGCTTCTGTAATTGATCATTATGAGCTCATTAGTAAAGATCTTCGTCCCTCTGACACTGATCTCTTAATCCTAACCGTTAATAAGCCCTTTCGTCCAGTGTCAGCGCAAAGATTAAGCAAGTGGATTAAGCTTACTCTTGCAGCTAGTGGCATTGATACCACTCTTTTTTCGGGTTATAGTACTCGACATGCTGCCACTTCGGCAGCCTTTAGGGCAGGAATTTCCGTTGAAGCAATTAGAAATACTGCAGGCTGGACACAAAAGTCCAACACGTTTGCGAGATTTTACAATTTACCGTTTTCAGGTGATCCTACAGCATTTGCTAAAGGAATCTTAAGCTCTGTGGATTCCACCTGTATTTAGTTTTCAGATCCTTTCTTTTTATAATGTATTATTTTACTTATAGCTAACTTGTTACATTTTTAACATCACTCTTTGTTATAATACAATTAGGTTATTTGTTTTTGGTTGGTTCCTCTGTACTTTCCTTTTACAAATATATTCGTTGAGGAAATTCTAGATCTTTCTCTTTAAACATCTACAAGTAATATTGTAATTCGAGAACGGCAATACGAAATATAATTAAATGATCAATTGACTTACCTTAAGGAAAATTGATCCATATTATATGAGTATTGCCGTTCGAAGAATTACAAACCCATCCCATTATCCCACCCCAGGTTGATCTAGAATTTTTAGCCAAATTGCAGTGAGGAATGATGACAGCGGGTAGGTGAATGTGAGCGAGCTGAGAATTAAGAACCGTACTAGGGGAATTTGCTTTAAAATTCGTGCAGGCCGAGCTGGAAAAAATTGCAACTACAAGTAATATTGTAATTCTTCGAACGGCAATACTCATATAATATGGATCAATTTTCCTTAAGGTAAGTCAATTGATCATTTAATTCTACATATTCAAGCCATCTTTTACAGAATCGATATACATTTGATAAGAATTTTAAAATACTACATGTAGAAAATAAAGGTAAAAATTGAATTTACTTGAAAGTCTTGAGATAAATCGGCTGAAAAATTACACATATTACTTAACGATCAATTAGAATTAAAAAACTCGCCCTTATTAAACTTATTTACCTAATAGACATGAAGCCCAGTGGGAATTCCCCATAGTAAATTAGTATAATAATAAAACCTAAATTAAAATTTTATTTATCTACTTAGATTGTTGTATTTTATGACACCTTTGTAAACTTTTAGTTTAAGATTTAGTCTGTGACAAACATCCGATGAAGCTATAGTGTAGCGAAACGCGTCATGTTATAAAGTATTAAATAAAAGTGCAAAATTTGGCTAAAATTGTCTATCATTATGTCTATAATGGATTTCCATCAAGTAAAGGCCGACACCATTCAAAGTTCGAAAAAAAAGGTTCAGTTTAATGTGAGGTTAGTGCCTAATATGAAATAGGTAAACTTACCAAATGTGGAATGTATTCCATATTAGGACCACTTCCAAATAGTGTATTGTACGGTTGCATTTCGTAGCAGGACTACTCAAAATAAAAGATATTTCTTTGCTAAAAGAAAATGTCGCACAATTTGAATAAACGAAGAAAGTTGTAGAAGGACTCAATTTGATGTAGCTGAAGTGTTGGTTGGTAAAGTCTACCTCAAAGTGCAAAGTGGTGCCTATGTTAAAAATGGATTTGAGGCCAGTTAACCGAAACATATTTGACCAATGATAATTTCTGTCTGCTGAGCTAGAACAGGAGAAAAGCGTCGAAGACAGCTTATCAGAGGCCGACATGAATCACCCTAATTACTTTTCGCCCAAAGCAATAATGCTAGTGCAAACAGTTAAAAAAAGGCTGGATCCAGAGGGAGAAAACCAGGAAAAGCGGCTGTAATATCTTCATCTCCGTATCTCAAAGAGTTGGAAACTTCGATAGCGAGGAGAAGAAATTAAAAGTTACCAGGAATCTTGAAAAAGAGGTCAACTTAAAAAATAAAAACAATGAAAAAAGAAACACGAATGAAGCAGGGCGCGGATTAGCGGTTACCAAAACAGAGCAACGAAAACGTTTGCCATCTAGCTCGTTAGAGGGGTCAGATGACGCTCTTGAACTGCAAGACTCTTCCGATGATGGATCGATCTAACAAATTACCTACGAAATACCCTGACGACGACGCTGCCTGCATGTTCTGCTACCAAAATTATTACGAAGACAATAGTGGATAAATCTGGATCCAGTGTATTTTGTGCAGTCATTGGATACACGAAGAATGCTCAGGTCCACTGAGCGAGCATTTTGTGTGTGATTTTTGCAAATAACGTATGCACAATTAATGTCTCTTTCTGTTTGTGAGAAAGTCGTTTTTCAGTTGCTTTACTTAACATTTCTTTTTTAATTTGCTTAGTTTTTATATTTTCTTTGGAAGCAGATCGTTTTCTGGTTGATCTGTTTGTAGATACTATTATTTCTTGAGATTATGCAAACCTTTATTTCACATATCTTATTTATTTAATAAGGTATTCCATATTAGACTCAATAATATGACAAACAGAAATATGCAACTTTTTATTTATTTGTTCATAATTTCTGTTTTGACAAATTTAATCCCTTATAACCCAAAAAATATTTTCAGATGTTCCTTAGTAAAAGATTTTAGAAATATAACAAACCATTTTTGCACAAAAAAAATTAGATATAAATAACACAATGGTATTCCATATTTGGTCCCTTTACTCCAAATGCTGTTTCATCGGATAAATTCAGTCTCATCGAAAATCCCTGTTAGAAACATTCTATTTGGTGAAACTTAATACTTACGTAGTAAAACCTACACAGGTACAGTTCATTTCAAAATACACCGTTAACCTATTGATTGCAATAAAACTTTTTGCCACCGAATGTCATAAAACTTTTTAATATCTGATCATGAATGACGATATGATAAACTCACAGAATCGCACTCGATAAGAAACTAAACAATAATGATTATTACTAACATGGAAACGGTATAATATACCTAAGTCCGAGATTTGTGGACCATCCAATTTAGATTGTGTATAATAATAGAAAAAACAATTAAACAATATTTAACCCTGTTGAATATTTTCAATTCTTCATCGTATCTTCTTCGATTGTGGGAGATATTTCTTGATATATGTACAAAAGTTCGCGTCATATGAAAAAAAGTTCCTATTTTGAAGCAAATTTAGGGTATTCTTGATAAAAGTTCTTGCACGCATAAAAAACGTTTTTAACGTTATCACAGTTGAAATCAATAAACGAAATGTCAAAAAATAGAAAAAATGTGATTCGTCTAAACCAAATATATTTAAAACGAATATTCTTGAAACAAAACCTTTCTTTGTAGGATACATAGTTTGGATAAAATTAAAGTAGAACATTGAAAAAACCCAGATTTGATCGGTTTTTGCGAAATCTACACCTAATTTTGTCATAAACTATTCACATCATGCTCATTTTCTATTGCTTTTGATTTGGATTGTTCCAGACATTTTCATGTTTAATGTTGTTGCTATAATTAACTTTAAATTTTGATAACGCCAGAAACGTATTTTATACATGCAGAAACTTTGATCAAAAATAGAATTTTCTAAGAAATCAGAAATAAAAAGGCTTACTATTATAGTGCCAACTTTATGTATGTCACTGTATAAATTAGACTTTTTTTTTATCGTATTCGTGTACTTTAACAGGCGTGTTAAAAGTTTAGTGCAAAGTTGAAAAATATGTATATGTACAAATTTTGCTTAAATATTACCATAAATTTATAAATATAAGCATCCTATAATTCAAAATAAAAAAATTGCTATTAGCTAAATAAGACATTACTATTAGCTATCTGAATCAAGTTGCGAACATCCTTCGTCCTCTGATGCATTATAAAATCTGACCATATTCTACATTCGGCAACATCGGAGAGGCACTCGCAATGATAAGAGATGAGCTGTTGATGGAACGAATTTTGTTTCGATCCTGATTTGGCCAAAGAGAAAATCGTGCAGCGTTGCCAGTTCATTCAGCACCACTATTTTTATCATAAGAATAAAGAATAATCCATAACATACCCCCGATGCCCACTTTGCAAAAGATGAGAGAGAAGGAAATAACTGCGGTCTGTCAGTTTTGACGCTTGTGGCTTTTTATTGCTTGATTCTCACACCCCGGTATAAAATATACAGCAAGCCGTGTTCACTGTAGATCTGCACAGGTTTCTATCTAGAATAGAAACCTAAGCAATGCTGCACAGAAACGAAAAACCTGACGTCATTGACCAGTATTTGAAATTTGCAAATATTACTTCTTAGGATGCGGGAAGATCATTTTCGAATTTTATTATACTTGCAGATTTTCAACGGCGGCTGACAGAAACCAACATGTAAGGGTTCTGAATGGCGCAGCTTTATGCTAACTCTATTTAGTACCACCTAAATCTATTAGTTGCCGTAAACATTTCATTTTAAGGTAAGCACTTTTATTATTTTGACTTTTTTTACATCGTTACTTGGCCTCGTTGCCCCGGTCTTGCTTCGGTCAAGGTTTTTCTCCAAGCTGACCAATAATTTAAAATCTTCAAAGCAAAGGTTGATTTCCAATAAAACTTTTTCGGCTACCTTATACATTATAAATGATACAACTATTTCGTATATGCCTACAAATCAAATTTTTTAAGGTTATTCAGCCGCCTAAACATACTAAATTACATTAGACCCTTATTTCTAATAAAAAACTCGAATAAAAAGAAACAGACAATTTTGCGGAGCTAAGGGCTGCTTGGTTTTATAATATAGGATATTGTGAATTTTTTCATATTTAACTTTTATTGTAAGAATTATATTGCAAGAATTTTAATTGAGTATTTGCCCTACTTAGAATATTTTTAACAGTATCTATAAAAAAGGAGTTCTTCAGAATATAATATTTTTAATATGTAATTAGTTACAACCTTGTAAAAATTTCTGCGGAATGTTAAGCCTTTAACTTTACCTTACATTAGCGATAGACGATAGCTTCTGTCGCTGATGCGCTATGACCATACTGACTGTTAAAACACTAAATTTGTGTTTTCGCCAGTCCAATGTTAGTTTCACAGTTTTGTCTTATTTGTTTGAGCTTCTTTATTTTCCGTCAAAATTACATACATAAAATTTATCAAATTTCTTTTAGCCCTAAAAATGCCCTTTAAGCCTTTAATGTTACCTTACATTAGCGATAGACGATAGCTTCTGTCGCTGATGCGCTATGACCTTACTGACTGTTAAAACACTAAATTTGTGCTTTCGCCAGTCCAATGTTAATTTCATTGTTTTGTTTTATTTGCTTGTGCTTCTTTATTTTCCGTCAAAATTACATACACAAAATTTTTCAAATTTCTTTTGGCCCTAAAAATGCCATATTATCATCACCTGTCACATCATCTTAGGCGACTGACATCACTTTCCAAAAACCTAATTACTTGCAGTCGAATGATAGCAAACGTTAAGTTCAACCATAAGTTTTCTATGTATTAAATATCCGAAAATCTTTGTATATATAACTTAGCATAGATGATGGACATGGAATTTTGACGTCACTTCTGGTTATATGTTTGACTTAACTTATGTGATACATAAGTTAATTTGACGTTAAAATGTCGGTCTTGACGAGTACTATCACATGATTAAGAGATGCTTAACCTTACCTACCAACCGCAGCCCACTTGGCGGCTCTATAACGATATAAAATTAGAACTGCCAAGGGGTTCTGACAGGGTGAGGTGTGCCATCCAATGATTTATCATATACAGCGTGTGTAGAATTTTACTTGACAAATGGGAAACTTTTTTATTATTGATTTTTTGACAAAAAGTTATTCTTTATAAAAAGTTTTGCTTCCTTTCAAATACCGAACGGCTTAACTAGAATTGACTTAACTTATACAGGGTGGTCGGTAATTTACTTTTTTTAAAATGGCATTTTTTCTCACTGTTTCATTACTGGTTTTTCGATCAAAAGTTATGTCTAATGATAAGTTTTGGTTCATTTCAAACACAGAATAATTTAGAAAATTGTCTCTTCTTAGGGTGTGTGCTAGAATGAATTTTGTAATTTTTTTTTAAACCTATTTTCGCCAAATTTCTAATTTACCTACACCTGATTTAAAAATCAGCACCAGTTGTGTACTTTGAAAGTCAAATTTAAACTGTCATAGTTGATTACCTAATTTTGAATATCATTTGAGATCAAGATGCATTTGTCCAATGAAGAAAAGGTTGAAATTGTATTGATTATTGGAAATAACTACCGCACTACGCGTGAAGCTGCTGAAGAATTCAACTTAAATCATCCCGAACGACCAGATATTTCCCACCAAAGAGTAGCGAACGTTCTGAGAAGTTTTAAGCAGTGTACTCCAAAGTTTTTCAAGGTGCGGGATCATAACAGGAACAACTATATTCAATATGGCCAACACAATGAAGATGACGAACTTCAAGTTTTGTTATGCATTCACGAAAATCCAAAAATAAAGTTTAAGGCAAATGTCACGTGACCTTCATTTGGGAATAACTTTTGTAAGGTTTGTTCTTAAGAAACATAATTTTAGACCTTTTAAACCAAAATTCACGCATACTTTATTACCAGAAGACTGAGTTTGGAGATTAGATTTTTCTGCACTAATATTAGGATTTATGATGGATGACCGAAGACTTGCTTTTAAAATTCTTTTTTCAGACGAAGCAGTTTTTACGACTAACGGTACAGTGAGTAGCCAAAATTCGCGCTACTGGGCTACCGATAATCCCCATTGGACAATTCAGTGCAGGAGCCAGTACTCTCAGAAAATCAGTGTTTGGATTGGTATACTAGGAAAAAATTGTTGGGGCCGATATTTTTTGAGGACACCTTGAAAGGAGACAATTTTCTAAATTTTCTTGAAGGCGATTTCATAGAACTACTTGAAAATCTTACATTGGACCTCACCCCCTTGGATTATTTTTTGTGGGGTACTCTAAAGGAAAGGGTATATAAAACTCGCCCTCGAGACAGGGAAGGGCTTAAAAATAGAATAAGAACTGAATGTGAAAACCTGAAGAGGCATCAACTGGCAAATGAATTCGAAGATTTAAAACTAATTTAATTAAATGTATGGAAAATAATGGCGGGTTGACTGAAGATTAACCTTTTGTTCAAGAATTTTTTTCAAATTTAATTTTTTTTATGTTAAATTATAATTATTAATTATGGAACACCCTGTGTAGACTTGAATCACTTTAATTACATTATTCTGTGTTTGAAATGAACCAAAACTTATCATTAGACATAACTTTTGATCGAAAAACCAGTAATGAAACAGTGAGAAAAAATGTCATTTTAACAAAGGTAAATTACCGACCACCCTGTATAAGTTAAGTCAATTTTAGTTAAGCCGTTCGGTATTTGAAAGGAAGCAAAACTTTTTATAAAGAATAACTTTTTGTCGAAAAATCAATAATAAAAAAGTTTCCCATTTGTCAAGTAAAATTCTATACACGCTGTATAGTATTTTTGAGATTTCAACGGAAATTTATTTGTGCTGTCCAACACAGTAAAAAACCGGAAGTAAGTAAGTAAGTAAGTCAAAATGCCGGCTAAATTAGCATCATAACTAGGAAACGGAAAAGGGAACAAGCTCGGGCCGTGAAAATATTGTTTTTTAAAAAATGTAAAATGAAAAATTTAGACTATATTATAATTTATTGGCATTATATGATTTAATAAACATTTGTTCAAAGTTCGTTTTAGTAAAACGAGTTTGTTTACAATTAAGAAAATCTCTAAGTCAAGAAAAGCTCCTGTTCGCATCACAGCTTGTAACAGGAGCGAAACGAAAATGATTATATATATATATATATATATATATATATATATATATATATATATATATATATATATATATATATATATATATATATATATATATATATATATATATATATAATATATTTATATATATATATATATATATATATATATATATATATATATATATATATATAATATATTTATATATATATATATATATATATATATATATATATATATATATATATATATATATATATATATATATATATATATATATATATATATATATATATGAAGAAATATTGATCCGGGAGTACATCCGTTCGTTTGTTAAATTCCTGTTGGAATCTGCAGACGTTTCGCCAAGGTCTCACTTGGCATTATCAATGCTTACTCGTTGCTGTCAAGTCGTAAACTGAGTTTACGACTTGACAGCAACGAGTAAGCATTGATAATGCCAAGTGAGACCTTGGCGAAACGTCTGGCAGATTCCAACAGGAATTTAACAAATGAACGGATGTACTCCCGGATCAATATTTCTTCACATTTCTCCATCCGTGAAAGTCTACGTTCAAACATATATATATATATATATATATATATATATATATATATATATATATATATATATATATATATATATATATATATATATATATATATACAGGGTGATCCATTAAGGGTGGCGAGCGGCTGTATATCCAAAACCATACATGCTACAACTTTAGGGTAAAAATTTATTAAGAAACATTACCAAAAAAGTTCACTGGAAAATATTTTTAAGTTCCTAATTCTACCGCTTGGGGGCGTAGTCGCTATGCTCTGATACAAAATCCTCACTTTCTACTAATATCTTCGGTGCAATGTAGGTCACAAATTAACTTTTTATAATATCTGTACTATCCTCTATAAATTTTGTAATATCATTTTTCGTAGTTACCATGGTAACGGTGTGGGGAAGGGTAACTATTAGTAATACTTAAAGGGCTGTAACTTCGGTTTGCGTTAACCAAATGTAACAAACTATGGCTTGTTTTAAAGAACTTTTTATCCTAATTAAATATTTTTATAAATAATTTTAAAATTACTTTGTGCGGTTGATAAAAGAGGGCACTCTTAAAAAAATATATTTCTAGCTTCGATTTCTTAAAAAATTTAAATGCAACCATTCATCCATTTTTAATCCGTTTCATAGCTCATTAGTTACTAAAAATAACTGCAAAACCGGAGGTCGTTTTCTCTTGCCTTTTAAAAGTTATCGCAAGAATAGTGGAAGAGTGTAAGTTTGGCTTTTACCAAAGTTTTGCTATTTTCCTTTATAAAAAGAGTTGGAATCCTACAAACATAGCTTTTTTTGGCTATGTTTACTCATTTTCAGTTTTTTTTTAAATAAATTATGTTATTTTGTTTTTTATTTTAGTTATTTATCTAAAAAATGCAATAATAATCTAAATGTACATTTATTGCCAAGGCGGCCATGGACAATTACGAAATAAAACAAAAGAATTACCTTGTCATTCCGTCTAAAATTATATAATTTGACAGTTTCTGTTATTGTCGTGACAATTAAGGCTATTCTTGTGAGATAAGTGATATTTTTTTAAGGAACAATGCCTTTTACAAATGAAGAAGCCTACGATATATTAGCCATTTATTTTCAATTGTTTGAAAACACCGTTTTGGCTTCGAGAGAATACGCTATGGGTTATCCTCGTAGAGTTTACCATTCCAGAAAAGTTTTTCAGCGTTTAGCTCGCCGCTTAAGACAACATGGTCGTATTCAGCCAGTTCTCTCCTTAAGAAGACGCCGCCCTGCAAGAACGGAGGATAACGTTATTAATGTACTGGCATATGTTCACGCAGAACCCCATATTAGTATAAGAGAAATTGTCAGAGATTTAGGAATTTTTTACGGTACAGTACAAAGAATCCTTGTGGACAAAAATTACATCCGTACCATGTAGTGCTACATCAAGCCCTAAGTGTTGCTGATTTTGACAATAGATTAAACTTGGCTAAAAAATATGATTAGAGATAATCCAAAATTCTTATCCCAAATATTATGGACAGATGAGGCCTCATTTACTAATACTGGGAGAGTAAACCTGCACAACATGCACTATTGGTCAGAGACCAACCCACACTGGATGCGTGAACTTGATAATCAACATCGATGGACAGTTAATGTTTGGTGTGGGGTTATAAACGGAATGATTATTATCGGACCGCATATTTTTGAAGGTATCTTAACAGGTGAAATGTACCTAAATTTTTTACTATTTGATTTGCCAGGATTACTGAAAATGTTCCTTTAAATGTATTATTCACTTGTGGTACGCAATTTTATTGACGAACATTTTCACATTGGATTGGCAGGGGAAGTGTATTTCCCTGGCCGGCGAGGTCCCCCGACTTAACATGTTTGGATTATTATTTATGGGGCAGAGTTAAAGACATTGTTTACAAAGTCCGACCAACTACTAGGGAAGACATGGTTATTCGAACTGGAAATGCTTTGAATAGTTTATCTCGGGCTGAAGTAGAAGCAGCCGTAATTTCTACAAGAAGACGACTTAATTGTTGCATTTCTAACGATGGAAAACAATTTGAATATTTAAAATAAGTTTTGTTTAATTACATAAATTATTTTATTTATTTTTTTGTTTTATTTCGTTATTGTCCATGGCCGCCCTGGCGATAAATGCAACATTTGGATTATTATTGCATTTTTTAGATAAATAAAATAAAAGAAAATACCATAATTTAATTTTAAAAAAAGCTGAAAATGAGTAAATATAGCCGAAAAAGGCTATTTTTGTAGGATAGCAACGTTTTAATAAAGGAAAATTACACTCTCCCCACTATTTTTGCGATAACTTTTAAAAGGCAAGAGAAAACGACCTCCGGTTTTGCTGTTATTTTTAGTAACTAATGAGCTATGAAACGGATTAAAAATGGATGAATGGTTGCATTTAAATTTTTTAAGAAATCGAAGCTAGAAATATATTTCTTTAAAAGCGCCCTCTTTTATCAACCGCACAAAGTAATTTTAAAATTATTTATAAAAATATTTAATTAGGATAAAAAGTTCTTTAAAACAAGCCATAGTTTGTTACATTTGGTTAACGCAAACCGAAGTTACAGCCCTTCAAGTATTTCTAATAGTTACCCTTCCCCACACTGTTACCATGGTAACTACGAAAAAATTGATATTACAAAATTTATAGAGGATAGTACAGATATTATAAAAAGTTAATTTGTGACCTACATTGCATCGAAGATATTAGTAGAAAGTGAGGATTTTGTATCATAGCATAGCGACTACGCCCCCAAGCGGTAGAATTAGGAACTTAAAAATATTTTCCAGTGAATTTTTTTGGTCATGTGTGTTAATAAATTTTTTACCCTAAAGTTGTAGCATGTATGGTTTTGGATATACAGCGCTCGCCACCCTTAATGGATCACCCTGTATATATATATAAATACAAGTCAGTATTTATAGTTCTTTTCAGCGTTTCATAAATATTTTCTATTTCTGAAAACCCTGGATTTCTTTCCAAGATTTCTGGTATATACACTTTTAATTTTTTACCAATTTTGAAAGGCCATGCTTTAAGCTTGTCTATACATGGTCTTTTAAAATAAACTAAAAAAGCCAAAAGGGGAGGTTTTGTGTCTCCAACTGTTCAGTTACATCTGGAGTCCAAATGTTTAAGCAAAAAATTTTAAATCATTTTTAACATTCAGTGCAATTATAACTTCTTTACATTTCTTTGCACTCAAAGCAACATTTTTAGACTGTCAATATCATTTTTAACTGAGTCGTAATATGTATGGTAATATATAACGGCTGATAGCCATGTTCCCCACCTTGTAATAATAGGTTGGGGGGCAATGGGATGTTAGGACAGATTTTTATATATTTATTTATTCGAGTGGGTGATTGAAAAACTTTTTTTTACCTTACTAACTTAAGTATCAATATCTGGATAAAAGCCACGTATCATTTCCCATGTTATATGCAAAGCATGACCTAGACATGTAAAGTGAATTGAATTTAAAAATGTTCATAACAAGTTCATAAAGGCATTAGTTTTGTTTGAAATTGAAAGTACATAAGTATGTAATTTTTTCTTTTCTACTCACGCGACAAGCTTTTAAGACAATAAATTTAACATAATATATTATATCTGTTTCAGTGATAACTTTGATACTACTTTTATTAGGATCCACCCACGCGAACTACGTCCACTTATAAATAGCATTAAGCATTGCCAAATGAAAAAATTAGTAAATTTTTTCGTTTTAGTACATCTAAATAATAAAAGCTTGTTTTTGAAAGAATTTTTTACAATATTTTATTTGCAAATTTTTAGTTACGTCTTAACCTATGCATTTGCGATAATGCATTTAAGAATTATTATAATAATTTAAACTAATCCAATCGTTATAATATTAATCTGCACTTATAGATAATCCACTTTTTCACAAGAGGGGTAAAACCACGGCGTGTGACACAGTAGTGAATATTTGCGTACAACCGAGTGGCCTAGACCCACAGATTGAGTAAATGAGACTCTGTGACTGAGTTCGATTTTTGTTGCATTTCTGCGCGCATATTGATAGATCGTCGAATATAAAACAATATGTCGCTTATAAAGATACTTATGTGTATGATCTAACGTAATTAAAGTAAGAACATCATCTATCGCTAGGAATTGAAAAAAAATCCCTATACTAATTGTATTCATAAGACAGTACCTATATTTAAACCAAACGTTTGAAGTATTATAAAGGCCTATATTGATTTTAACGAATACAATAAATATAAAAACTTCTAATATCGATATCTCGGCAAAATAAGCGACAGATTTTCTTTCAAGGATTTTCGGCAACCACAGGAGTTCCTCTAAAAAACCCTATTTTCAGTTTTTTCATCATTTTCTTTCAACCTATCGGCGATTTAAGCCACTGTGAGTAACAAACAACCGAAAAAAATTTCGAAAAAATTTTCCCTCTTGATATTACATCTGAAAAACAGTGTGACAATTCCCGGCATTTCAGAGACATCTTCCCTTGAAATATTGAACGTTCACAATTATCCATTTAACATAAATTATTAGAGAATAATTTATTTAGTTAGCTACTGGGGCATTCCATGTAAAAGAGGAAAATGACATAGATTTTAATAATTTGTAAAAAAATTGTTAAAATTAATAAAAAAAACTCTTTTTTCTCGATATAAACTTTTTAGTCGTATTGAGTTGTTTAGGGAGGAAATGTCCTTTAGGTTGGTAATACCATTTTTAGCCATCTAAATAACTTCAGCAAACTGATGATTGTATTTCAGAAAAAGAGTTAAAAAACTAAGGAACCGCGTATAATTCAAGTGAAAAGGTATGTTAGTTTTTGTGTATTTCTTGTTTGAATATAAGCATATCGCATGTCCCACCAGTCACGCAAAAAGAGATAAAAGTTGTTTTTCTAAACTCAAATATGACATTATCAATTCTGATTCTTTTTAGAAGTAACAATAAACATGTTACGAACTATTTAAGCTTCTTATAATTGTTAAAAACTCCATATTATAGTTTTGAGGCTATTTTAAAATATGTCCCACCAGACACATGTGACTGCGGTGGGACTCTGGCTCACAGTTAAGATATCATGGAATTTTGTTTGATACTGCAGATTTTAGCTTTGTTTCTCTTTATGACCCTTAATTTAATGATTTTATATATTTTTTAGCCTAAAATAAATACAAATTTGGGGATAGCTTATATTCAGATTTACGTTGATATTGTATTTAACAATTCAAGAAGAAAAGTTAAATTACTCTGAAATATATAACTCCAGTGACAGTGAATAGCAACTGGACGTGGACCCCAGATAATGAACTAGCTTTTTGTCAAAAATGCTAATATTTTTAAAAAACTAAATTAATAGTTATAGATATTTTTAAATAAGGCATCGTAATTTTTTCTTATCGGAGTTCAAAAAACAAGATTCTTTTATTTTTGTTATTAAAAACTAAAGTTTATTGAGAGTTTGTTATTAGTATATTTAATTCTCTATTCGCGTTGTGTTTGTAGTTTCTTAATTATTTTAAATAATTTATAGTAAAAATTATGAATGCTTGTAAGGTTTAAAAAGTTATAAAACTGATTTATTAAACAACTATGTTCACGTATTTCGTACTTGTCCCACCAGTCACAAAAGCCTGTCCCACCAGTCCCAATATAAAAGTTTTTTTTTATTTCTACATAGGCTATCAGTATAATTATTACTGATAAAAACGGAAGCACATAGTGATTTTACATTAAGAAAAACGTTTCACTTAAAATTTAAGTGGCCGAACTGAAATTCGTCTTCAAGTACACCGTGGTAAGAGAGGAGGTTTTTTGGTGTCCCACCAGTCACGTTCATTCAAGTAAAAATTACAAAGAACTCAGAATGTACTCAGTTGATTTTTTAAGGGAACTTGTGCATTAGTTATGTACATATGTTTTAAGGTATATTTCACTATTGTATAAGTTTCGATGGAATAATTATAGCGCATAGTTAGTCGAATTCAAATGTCAAATGTCCCACAAGTCACTATGGAATGCCCCTACTGTTGTTTGTAGTATCTAGTATTTGTTAGGAAATTTATTAAAAACAAATAATAAAACACTGAGTTTTTATTGTTTGTTTCATCGGTCGTAAAAAAAATGTTATACGTTACTTGACCGGAATTTGTTTTGCAGGTCTCGCCAAACTTCCAGGACTTGCCTAGAGCTCGCCCTGGGATCTACTTGGCGCGACCTGCAAAACACTACTTTCCGATCTTGTAACGTAAATTACTATTACACAGTTCTGTGTGTCTGTCTGGACTTAACAACGTCATCCATGTCGAAATATTAAACCAAAAAAATGCAACATATCACCTTCTCCGCTCAGGTCTTCAGATAATAGTTTATTCCGATATTTATTATCTCTGATATTCATATTACTTTGGTTCGACGTTGTGAATAAAAAGTTTTCCATGTTAAGCTTTCCAAAACCCGTCAAGACTGAACATCAGTGGAGGTTGGTGAAATTTCAAAGTTGTATATCTCTGGTCCTACTTACAGGACCCGTACCAAATTTAGGGGTTTTAATAGTGAGCCCACTGGGAATGTTTTGGTAAAGAAAAAAAACATTTTGTAACTTGCGAAAGAAGTTAAATTTTTGGTGCGTCCCTCCTAGGAAAAAAATGAACGCGCCTAGGTATTTTATTTATTATTTTTTCTAAACAAATTTTACATCATTTTGCCGACAGTTTTTAAATTTTGAGACAAAAAAATGTGTTGGGAGAAAGTTATCGTCATTTGAATTTTTTGAAGCCTAAAATATAATTTAAAAACAAATTCAAATGACTATAACTTTCTACCAACACATTTTTTTGTCTCAAAATTTATGTTTGGTATGTTTTGGTAAAGAAAAAAAACATTTTGTAATTTGCGAAAAAAAGTTGAATTTTTGGTGCGCCCCTCCTAGGAAAAAAATGAACGCGCCTAGGTATTTTATTTATTATTTTTTCTAAACAAATTGTACATCATTTTGTCGACAGTTTTTAAATTTTGAGACAAAAAAATGTGTTGGGAGAAAGTTATCGTCATTTGAATTTTTTGAAGCCTAAAATATAATTTAAAAACAAATTCAAATGACTATAACTTTCTACCAACACATTTTTTTGTCTCAAAATTTAAAAACTGTCGACAAAATGATGTACAATTTGTTTAGAAAAAATCATAAATAAAATACCTAGGCGCGTTCATTTTTTTCCTACCAAAAAACCAACTTTTTTTCGCAAATTACAAAATGTTTTTTTTTCTTTACCAAAACATTCCCAGTGGGCTCACTATTAAATCCCCTAAATTTGGTACGGGTCCTGTAAGTAGGACCAGAGATATACAACTTTGAAATTTCACCAACCGCCACTGCGTGAACATAATAATTTAATGAACAAGAACTACAGTTTAAATAGAAAATCTAAAAAATGAGTGAGTAATCCTTATATCATGTTAATTCAAATAAATTTTAATACTCCACTAAAACATATAGGTAAGGTATTAAAGAAATAATAAAAAATATTAAATCAATTTATTGCTGGCTGAAATATTACTTCTATTGCTCGCGGACACCCTTTGAAGAGGTTAAAATTGTGCTGTTGGTATTAGTTCATTGAATAGTCGTTTAAGCTCGCAGCCTGTTTGTTTATTGCGTTCAAGGTACGCCAAAAATAATAGATCTTTTGCAATTCTGGGGATTGGAGCAACTCATTTCAGTGTTTTAAGGTATGTAAGTAAAACAAATCTAAAAAGCTTTTCCCTTTTCCTCAGAAGGAAATAATATTATTTTAATAATACATTATATAATAAAGAATTCAAATTTTCCTCCTACCATTTAGAAGTTTTTTAAGGATTGTCTCGGTTCCTGAACAATAAGGATGACCGCCTTCTTCACATGACGATTTCAGCTTTTAGTTAACTTCTTGAGATAGGAATCTAATATTCCCGAAACATGAGTTCGAACGGTTAATTTTGAAAAGTTTATGTCGAGGAAGACTGTTCAATTTTTCCCTCTCTTATGCAACTTTCATTTCACTTTGACATATGTACTATTTTTATGAACTTTAAATAAGTGTAATGATAGAAAAATAAAAAACTTCAATAAAACTACTTCACCAAATAATGTTAGTTTCATGGAACATGGAAGATATGAAACACGAAACAAAAACATCTTACCGCTATCGCCAATTAACTCCAACTTTACGGCGATCTATCAAAGCAAATGATTTACTTATAAGGATAACTCTGGCAAGGTGTGAGGTTTTTATCTCCCTAAGCCCGCCACAGGACTACAAAACATCCTGAAACTCTGCGCACCCTCTTTCAATCCTCAAGTTTTTCATTTTACATTGTATCGGACAGAAGGTTAACCTGCATTCGTATCGACTGATAGTCAGGGAATTTGTGTATCTTTTCATAATTTTTACCGGCCGATTTAATGCCGAGTTTCATCTTTCTATGGGATAATTATTATTAAAAGTTGAAATTGACAGGTGTATGTATAATTTTGTTCAGTAAATTGTTGTATTTTTGCCAATTTTTCATGAACTCCAATTCATCAATTTTAATTGATAAATTTGCCAATATTTACGAATAACAAAAAATACTTAATACTGAAGTATAAGTATATACCTTAATACACATATAAAAATAAAGTCTTGTTTCAAGGAAATAATTGCTTTCAGAAATATTTCTTTACTTGGAACACTTTAAATAAAGAGAACTTCTTTATTTTAAGGAAACAGTAAGATTTAAAGTGAGAAAAAATATATTTTAACTTCTGTGTTCGAATTAAAGACATTTCCTTCAACGAAAATGCCGTAATTATCAATTGGAAGACATCATATTTAAGAATTAAGAACATTCAAAAGGTATAGTTTAAGATTTCAGATTTCTTCTACTTAGATATGTAGTAGGAGCTGAAAACAAAAAAATAATTCGCTCTCGCTGAAATGGCAACGATATTCTTTTTACTTGATTTGAGAAACTAGTTCTTAGTTTAATGCCAGTCTAGGTTATTTTGAACTCGTCTAGTTCTAAATCTAAAACTATAATGTATACGTACCACAACGGCACTGAAATACGACACACGTCTTTGTTGTTTTCGATTCTCAAGTACGTGCAAGCGAAAAAGGCGGAGCTATGTGTTTTATCACAATTACGAAATATTTAGTGTTTGGTTTCCCACAGGGTTGTCAGTGTCTGTATTAAAGTACTGAAATCAATACTTTTTAACTCTCATCAGTACCGCAGTGCTACTTTTTCTTCGATCAGTACTTTTTCATACTTTACGATTTCACAATAATTTAGATTCTTACAAAACCTTTCAATGTTTAAATCCGAAAGAAATTTTGAGTGGTAATGCTAGTATTATCCCATTATTGTTGCAATTTCTTAATATTTGCAACAATCAAAATGAAGAAGTTACTAGCGAGTTCAGGGAGGTTTGTAATTTACCTACTTTAGTTAAAACATATTCCACTAAGTTGGAATAACGCCAATATCATTCTAATCCACAAGAAAGGCAGTAAAGAAGATATGAGAAACTATCAACCAATCAGTCTACTACCAATAACATTCAATAATCTTGGTTTGACCTTTATATTTTTTTGTTGTTGTTTCTTATATACAAATAATTCAATTACGTCAGACAGTTAATAATTTGAGAAAATGCTGTAAATTATGATTGTCGTTAATACATCAGCTTCTGTACTAAAGACAGAGATAAATAGATCTGAAAACAAGGATAAATAATATAGCTTTCCAAATATCTTGACACAAGTCGTAAAACAGAAAGGCTTGCGCAATAAAATAAACTTACAAATTTAATTAGTTCGTTCAGATTTTTTGTTTTTACTTAATTGGCATCCTTTTTACAATTGCTTTTACGGTAGAAATAAATTGGAACTACGAGAGTTTCTTTTGAAAAAGAATGTTTTGCTCTTTTATTTATTATGTCCAATCACGAAACAAAATACTTCGATATTTCAGTGTTACATTAAAACTAAACTGAATATAAATTGTGAAAATAATATTTTAATTTAAATGTAGAAGCGCTGCTGGCGTATGCTGAGTTTTTATTGCATGCGGTATTACTTTTCTGGGTCATCTACGTTGAATAAAAAGGTAAATATTTAAAACACTTTGTTTTGTTGGAAATTTAATCTTGTTTCTCGAGTCCTTGGAGAATTGAAATAACATGCTGCTTGCTCAAAAATTGCGACTGCATGCTTATTCCATAACCTACTTGGTAAAGCAAAGCAGTTGCTAGAGTAGGTTGCATTGTACAATATTTCGGCGAATTGTATAGCAATTGTCACCTAGTGACGGACAAATATGCCTAACAAAAGAAAGAAGTGCTATTAAAAACGTTGTGCACTCCGCAGATTAAAACTCCTGGATATGATTATTATCCGTGATCATAATAATAATGCTTGCTGTGCTGTTAAGACATTCCCTTTTTTAAAAACCCATTAAGACAGTTATGTGTACTCTTAAACGACCGTATGCTACATTATACAAAAATCTGACGGCCCTATTTACCAACGCTAGAAAGGTTTAATTTGACAACCAAAAGCTTTAAACTTACAGGTGTAAGAATAAGACAATTAAGCTTTATATATTATGTATTTGTTCCTGAGTTTTTTTGCAATTTATAAAGAAACGGGCAATTTTAGTACGTACTTTAGCTCACAATAGAACTAAATTCATTCCAGCAACACGTTCCAAGATGAAAATCATTTTGAAACCAAGCCAATCTTTAAAATATTAGAACCTCATAAGTTTTTAATGACGACTTAACAATGACAGGACAAAAACCTGTCAAAGCCTAACTGATCCACTAGAAGATCTGAATTTAAACTAGTACTAAATCTTAAACTTTTCTAGTGAATCTGGACGTGAAATTTTTCCAGAAAAAACGGGAAATGTAAAGAAAAGTTTATGTATTATCAATTTTTAGTGTTCCGTGAAAAGGAATACTTATGAAATCACTTCGGTGTCCGCCCGTGTGTCTGTCACAGGCCATTTTCTCTGAAAATATTCGACGTAAAAATTTGAAATTTAGCACAGAGATAGAGTGTGGTGGCCCAATTATAGACGTAAAGTATAAACAGTTGAATTTTGATCCTGGGGGATAATTTCAGGGGGTAAATTGGGAAATGGAGAAAAAATTCAAAGGCATCATGTAGGGTGTCAAATGAAAGCTTATTAAAGCACGAATTTAAAAATGTATATAATGTATTTTTTTATTTGTTTTTTTTTAGGGAAAAACGCTTAAAAATTGCTGTCCCCCACCCTAATCACCAAAAGGATTGCTTAGAAAAATCTGAAAAAAATCTTGTACATTGAGAATTAGGTGTAGATTGCGGGAAAATTATCAAAGAGTTGAATTTTGATTCTGGGGGTTAATTTCGGGGTAAACTGGGCAATGAAAAAAAATTGCAAGGGAATCGTCTATGAGTTCAAATGAAAGCTTATTGAAGCACGAATTCAACGATGTATATGATATATAAATTTGTATTGCTGTTTTTTTAAACCTTTTTTCTGAAAAACACTTAAAAATTGCTGTCCCCACCCTTATTACCAGAAGGATCGCTCAGAAAAATCTGAAAAAAATCATGAACATGGAGAATTAGGTGCAAATTGAGCGAAAGTTATCAGGAATGAAAAAATCTAGCGTGGTCAATTGTTATAAACAATTTAATTGTTTATTTTCCTATAACTGTTGAACCATTGGTTTTAGAGAAAAAGTTTTTCGACAAAAAATATTTCTCACGATGTAAGAAATAACTTTTGTTCTTACACGTTTTTCAAAATTTTTAATTTGGCTCAGTCGAAACGTTCCCCACTCAGTTCCGCGCATACGTGATATGATACGGCATCAGTGCCGTCGGCGGCGGGTAGCGCGACAGATGGATTAAATAGAAGGTTGATGGCACGGAACACTAATTATTATTGTGCAAGTAAGTATAGCTTGCAATTGACGGATTTTTTCCATATATCCTATTAAATTTAGAAGAGATTGCGCTTGATTATTGGTATATATTATATTTTATACCAGGTGTTTCAATTTCAAAAAACATGCATCAACCAACAAAAATAATAGAAAAAGTTCCTATAAACATGAGTCCGGAATTGCTTCAATTGAGATGCAGGGTATTAAAAATTAAAAAAACAGTGTTTCCTAAAAATATGAAAGCTGCTTGTAGGGATTTTGTTGACACACATTATGTGGCATGAAAGGTGGAAGGTAATTGTTTGTCACCTAAATAAGTTCAATTTATTCAAATTCTGAGCGCATCCGACATTTGTTCAAGAATAAATCCAAAACTCTGCTAATTTTCTAAAATTCTACATTGTATTACACCTGACACATCTTTAATTGCCTGCTTTCGCCATTTTATGTTTTGATAAATATTCTTTATATTTTTGTCTTACTAACAATAAGCCCCTATAGCGTCCTAAGAATTCCTATTGCCCACACTTAAGTGCCAGAAAAAATATATACATGACATTAGGACAAAATCATAGTAAATTTCTTCTTACATCACTATTGATGTATATACATGTATAACGTAAGTTTTTTGGAATCAAAATGGAAACAATTAAAATCTCCAGGACGCTACAGAGCCTTATTTTAAGTATGACCCAAATGTAAAGAAATATTTGTCTAAAAATTAAATGGCGAAAGCATCGCTACTGTTCAGTCATAAAGTCGCCACGGAAATGCGTACCTAAAACTATGCCTCCGTCATATTTTCACATTCTTTTATTTTAATTTATCCAATATTTTTTAAATGCTTGCTTGGAAAATGCTTAAATTTTGCTAATTGATTTAGCTGATGATACCCAATAGAATTTTTAATAAACAGCCTTCAAGATATACAGAGGAGTCAATAATTGAGCCCTTTAATGTTCTTACCGTATAGCATTGGCAAGATTATTTTGAAAAGTGTCGCTTAACAAGCACTGGGCACTGAACACTATTTTTTAAAGTATTTTAAAAATAAATCAAAATTATACCTGACAATAAAGTACCAAAGCACAAAATAATACATCAATAGAATATAATATAACGTCTGTAAATCCCCGAACTCGCAACCACGTGACTTGGCATTGGATAGGTATCGCCGCAGCGGCAAAACTAGATAGTACGACTAAATAGGAGCTTATCACAAATACAAATTAATTTTTGTCGCTTTAAAATAGTAGTACTCAAGCAGGGTATGAAAATTTTATTTTCAATCCCGTATAATTAAATTACGTCCAAGTTGTAATAAGGATCGAAATAATAGCATCCTAATATGTAGAAAAACAGGTAAATCGCTATGGGTGCTCCGCACCCATAACAACTTCACTCTGAGTGCTCACCATAGACAAGATATATTTAGACCATCACAACGTATTCGCGACACCAGCTGAATCCGTCCAATGTATGGGCGAAAAAGTGCGTTTGTGCGCAGTGGGCGCCAGTCAGATTTTTAAACGACGGTCCTCTCGAGGCATGCGCACTCGGGACGTCTAGCAAAAGTGGTTGTTGAACTCAATGACGCAACGCGGCGAACAGAACCGGGCCGAAAAAATCTCAGTCATTTGTATATTATGGTATTTTTGGTTGGGGTGGCGAATATAGCGAACCTCTGAAGCTTGTTATTTCGATACAAAAATAGTCTTTACAAAGTGTTACAGACATTTCATATGTTTCGCCAATTATGTATCCAACTTTTAAATATAAGGAATTATTTCGTAGTCTATTTCTTACAAGTAGTGCATAAATAGAAATAGTTTAATTCCAAATTTAAATTGTATGAATATGTGAAAGAATAGGGGGTAAAAAATATAATTTATCTTAAATGCACTCCGGTGTTGAAGTGAATACACACACGGAGAAGTAGAAATATTTGTCAGTGACGTATATTGAGTGTGGTCAAGGTGTCAGAAAGGCACTGATGGGGTGTGTGTGTATTAGGGGCATTGTATAAGGGGTAAGATGGTGTAAGAAGGTCATATATAGTGTCAATGCCTCCTTCCCCTATATTGCATAAGGGTGAGTGTGTCCAAAAGGCATATTTGCGCTTTCGCAAAAGGGGCACTAAAAATACTAGTGGATTAGGGTAGAGGGGAGTATTTTAAAACGGATGGCGAAAGAAAAAAGCACTTTCGCCAAAGGATCGCTAAGATATCAGTGGATTAGAAGGGTGAGTGTCCAAAAGGCATATTTGCGCTTTCGTCAAAGGGGCACTAAAAATACTAGTGGATTAGGGTAGAGGGGAGTATTTTAAAAGGGATGGCGAAAGAAAAAAGCGCTTTCGCCAAAGGATCGCTAAGATATCGGTGGATTAGAGGGGTGAGTGTCCAAAAGGCATATTTGCGCTTTCGTCAAAGGGGCACTAAAAATACTAGTGGATTAGGGTAGAGGGGAGTATTTTAAAAGGGATGGCGAAAGAAAAAAGCGCTTTCGCCAAAGGATTGCTAAGATATCGGTGGATTAGATTGACATGGGGCCGTAAGTAGTAGCGCTTTCAGCAAAGTATCAAGTGCACACACTGTAAATAGGTGTAAAAATATTTACATCTTACCCTAGAACTTGCTTTGTTCAAGAATTATACAGGATGGGATGCCAATCCAATAAAATATACACATGTAATTTTTTTGATTTACTATTTTACTTCTTAAAACAGTTGCATATTTTATTTCTATTGTTTAGAATACTATGTTTATATTTTATTTCAACTTTCAATTTTGTAAATGTAACGTTTAAAAACATTAAAGAGACGCACTGTATATATATAAACTGAGCTATTTTCGAGGAATTATCGACAGTTTTGTATAGCAAGACAACTCAGATTTAAGCCAACAAACTACACACTTTTTGTTAAAATCTCACTAATGGTTACATTTTTATCATTAATAAAAAGAATAATTACAAGTAATATATTTAGCATTTATTACTCGATAAAAGATTCACGTCATGTAAAATAAATTTTGAAGTACGGTCCTGTCTATCACAAGGCAAACGTTCGACAATGCGCAAGCCCGCAGAGGACCGTCTTTGTTTACGGATTCAGCTCGGTAAATTTGCCGCATTCGTAATTGACATTATTTCTCTACTATATATTTTCTCTATGGTGCTCACGCACCCAGAGCCTCCATGGGTCGACGCCCATGTAATCAGGAATCCTATTAAAACTTTATATGTATCGATTTGAAGAAAATTAATTTATTTGAATGTAAGAGGTAGGATGTGGCTCCACCACGATGCCGTGAACGAATCCACATTTTGCAGCCGATGTTTAAGCCTATCTGAGTGAAACATACGGTGATCGTTGAACTGGACGTGGAGGGCCTATTGGTTGGCCACATCGCTCGCCCGACATAAATCAGTAGGATTTTTATCTCCGGGGTATTTGAAGGAAATTGTTAATAAAACGCCTGCTTATACGAGAGAGAATAACCAGGATTGCGAAAATTTGCACGTCGTAGGTCACGGATTTATTAGGACTGGATACGGGATGAGTTCACATTCTTTGAAGCCAAAACAAACCATTCTAAACGACACTGTAAACACAATTTGTAAACATTGACCACATCTTATTTTACCTTGTATTTTTGTACAAAAATACGTTAGAAGCATCACAAGATTTACTAAAAGTAATAAAAGCCGCAAAAAATTTTATTTTTCTGCTAAATAGTAATAAATTTAAGTTAAAAAGGTTTTATTATTTATAGGTTATGTTATGTTAGGTTAGTTCTAAAGGCGATTATTTAAAGTCGCTCTGAGTCATTTATAAATCTATATAAATCTATACGTCGCACTTTTTCTTTTCTAGTTCATTAGACAAAGACGTTTTTCCTAAGCACCCAGCAGACAACAACACTTCTGAGCTCCAACACTCCAATGCTATTTTATCTCTTTCTACTACCATTCTTGATTCAATTACGTAGTAATTCGTAGTCTTGTCTATGTTCGTAGTTCGTAAACTGCTCTCTCAAGAGAATAACAAACAACAAAATATTTATATTATATAAGGCTTCACGTTCGATACGCTCACAGTATACGGATATCGAATCCATATTATAATAGATCCATGTCGTAGGTACATACCTGCAATGAAGCTAGCAGTGGTTATTTTTCTTTAATAACTGTTAATATTTTAGAAGTATCTTTCTTGTTTTCTTCGAGTTAACTTTGATTAACATAAAAATGTTAATTATACTTTACTAACGAATTGACAATAATTTTGGCTGAAACGGCTTCATTTATCAAAAAATACTAAGAACAGGTTTTTGCTTAGTTAGAAGAAATAATTTTTGAAAATGCTATGAAAATAATGAAAAACAGTGGCGTATCATGTTTTTACAATAATAATCCGGAAATAGGAATTTTTTCTGTTCTGGAATCATAGAATGTTACTGTAGTAATTCTATACAAATGAAATAAGCACTGCTACAAAATAAATAAGCTTGCAAGTTGACTGCTGTATACTGGTGGTGAATGTATTGTGATCTCGAAAACTGTAGATGGAAGAACCGTTAAATAGTAAAAGTTTTAGACAATCCTGATAGTAATTTAATGACGCTAGCGAGTGATTCTAGCTATTTGGCTTTTTGAGATATTTTAAAAAATCGAAATGTTCCAGTTTAGAAAACCTGTCGTAACTTATTTATTTACGACAAACTGAAAAAAAGTTTGTTTCAGTACTGTCTTGTGTTTTTATCATAATTTTAAATCAAAATTCTATTACTGGTAGGAGTTGGTAATTAGTCATTACTGAAAAAGGTAAGTTCAGCAGTTCATATTAGAAAAGTGAAATAGGAAAGTAACAGGTACAATTTTTTGCTGGCTTTTGATTTCACTTATTTCTCAACACTCTTTTGTGAATTCGCATCTAAAGAGATATAAAATTAAAAACTTATTGGATTCATTTATGTGTTGTGTTTTTCCCTTTTTTAAATTCTGTATTTTATGAAACCTAAAACCAGAACTGATCCCTTAAGTCTAATATTTTTTTTCCGAAACGATGTAGGATTTAGGTCTAACTCTTTTTTCAATTTCAAATGTTTGAGTTGGGTGAAAATTGAAGGGATATGCAATAGAAATATAGTGATTGCACCCTCATATATCAGACTTAAGGAGAAAATTGGAGGGTTGCCGAAATGGGCTTAACTGCTACTCAAATTTCATTCTCTTCAATGTAGCGGAAGCTATACGATATAACATCGAATTGAATATAACATATTCTTTTTCAATATTAAGTCGAAAAGCCTTGCTTTGACTCGTTATATACCTGGCTTTACACAAGAAATCTATTGTTTAATAAAAACAATAGTTCCTTTAACATTTGGGTAATTTATTACACAGAACTGGCTAGCGTTATTATAAAGTTTTCAACTTTTGAAATGGATGGTGATTGTTTACCTACTTTAAGTTTCAATGGGCTTATTTTTTTTATTCCATAATACAAAATGCTGATCTCCACGATGGTCGACCCAAATTTAAGAAATTAATTAAGCGTTGGCACCGCTGCAAAAATTTTGCTATGATTCTCAACTTTGCTAACATGACACTTTTAAAGAACTTTAACCTTACTTTTGTTTGGTTCTGTGTAAATACAAACCTTTTATTTTTCTGGGTCTGTGTGTAGAAACTTGTTAAATTCCGTGATTTTAGAGTTTCGCTATTTGTTTCTTGCTGTTGGACAGTGTTCAGTATTCATTAGTTAGGTTCAGTGCTCTTATTGTTAATTATAAGTTAAGTTTATAATGGTTACACCTTATAAAGGTGACACCTGAAAATGAAGTCATGTACCTATACAAGGAGAACAAAGTTTTATAGCCCATTTTCTTAAAAAGGCGACATGAATTTCCCCATAAAATTTTATTTAAATTACACCCAAAACAACTGTTATAACAATGGGTTCCACAATTATTTTTGGATTCTACTATTATTTCCGTCCTAGCTCATAGTTATATATAAATACACTTAAGCAGTACGCAGAAATTTTCAAAATAAAGTTAAAACATAAACATTAGTACTCAAATGGGGCAAGGCGGTGTTGCCGTATCCTTAATTTGATTCGCCACTTGCCCTTTACGTTCAATCGTTTTTCGTAGGATGACATCAGGCGTGAAACCAGTGGCGGCTGGTGAAATTGCAAAGTTGTATATCTCTGTTTTTACTCAGAGGACACGTATTAAATTTAGGGGTGTTAATAGTGAGCCCACTGGGAATGTTTTGGTAAAGAAAAAAAACATTTTGTAGTTTGCGAAAAAAAGTTGAACTTTTGCTGAGCCCCACTGGGAAAAAAATAAACGGGCTTAGGTATTTCATTTATTATTTTTTCTAAACAAATTTTACATCTTGTAGTGTTTCGCTACAACGTTATATAAATTTAATTATAAACTAGCATATTAATTTAAAACATTTAATTTTAATGTAATACATGGGCACCGCCTAGTTATCTGGCGCATTCGCCAGAAATATATATAAGTAGGTAACGTAGTTCCGAATGGATTTATGACGTTAAAAATATCGTGAAAAATCAATATAATGGAGTTTGCGTATCTCTGCTTTGGTAGAAATTTAGTTGCTTATGTTAGTATGCATATACAATGTAGTTTTTGAATGCTTTCCTTTTTTTCTTGGAATGAATCAATATCGAGGTACCACTTTAGAGTATTCCAATCGGGATCTTCAAAATGGCCTTTTTCCTGTTGCTAGGAGAGACACTTCCTGCGAGCCCCTGTGTCGAGTGTGGTGTTTTACACACGAGAACCATCCCATACCCAGAATGGGCTTTTGTATCTTAAGTTTTTTATTATAGAATGGTTCTCTCGCGTCTTAAGGGTTTCTATTACCTTATTAACAGTTTTTTTGGACACTGTGGTGATGCT
Source organism: Philopedon plagiatum (assembly GCA_963971165.1). NCBI lineage: Eukaryota > Metazoa > Arthropoda > Insecta > Coleoptera > Curculionidae > Philopedon > Philopedon plagiatum. Next base: position 109,958,592 of record OZ020190.1, on the reverse strand, counting down.
GAATGGTAAAGAGTGTATATTAATCATATTCCTCCAAGTTAATAATAATCAAGCTTGTTCGTGATCATCTTTTGAAAATTCGTTTCTTATTTTAGTTCTTTCATTAGAATATGCCTTTATCTACCTTCAAGTTCCTGTATTTTCGTCAAGAAATGCCTGTTTTGATTCAAAAACTCTCAAAATATCTTTGAGGTAAGATACCTTCAACAATGTATAATATGCCATTACTTATTGCTTTTTTATTGTTTTTCTAGTTTTTTTGTTGAGGTACACACTGGTGTACAATTTTCAAGTACGTTTTTCCTCCTATCTACTTATGTTTCGTGCCTGAATAATACGTGTTTCATGGTTAGTTCTTGAGAAATTCCGGACAAACATTTATGCTGCCAAAGAAATATGCTGATAGCAAAGGCCAGTATATTACATGTATTTGTATGCGTTAACATCAATCAAATATGATCTGCTATGCTTTAAATAGTTATTTTTATACTTTTTATGCGTATTATTACCTAATTTAAAATTTAAATTAAATAATTAAAAAATTAATTCATAAATTATTCTCATGTAAAACTTTTCTGATTTGATATTAGTGTTGCATTTTTTTGTGCGTGTCAATTTGATTGACCAATCAACCATTCGAATGCGTAATTAAGTTGGGTGGGGGTATTTAAAAATTGAAATTCTGCGATCAGAAACGTTAATTTTTTCTAATTAGCGTTAATAATGAATTTATTCTTTCTTCCACGGAAATGAGTACTGGGAATACTTATGAAATTTAGTCAATGGTAATCTGCTTTTTATTTTAACATCTTCATATTTTCTAAGAGTTCATCTCCCAGTCTGGGAGTTCTTCTTCACTTAAAGCAAGTTATGCAGACTGGGTGGTGCCTTGTTAGAAAAGTGAACCACTCTACTAACTCATAGCCTATAGTGTTCACCGATGAACAGCTGCCGTCGCGTCGCTTGAACGTTCAAAAGTATTATATATTGTATATTACTATATAATATATTTTAATTATGAAAGAAAACCGTGACAATCTTTTTGTCGAGAATTTTTGAACTTTAAGAGAAAAAAATGTGTTACTAAAAAGGTAAAGTCATTTGAATTTTTTAAACCTAAAAATACAATTTAAAAAAAATAAAGTGACTAACTTTCTATTAACACTTTTTTTTGCTCTTAAAATTTAAAAATTCTCAACAAAATGATGTAAAATTTGTTTAGAGAAAATAATAGATAAAATCCCTAAACGCGTTCATTTTTTCCCAGGAGGGGCTAGCAAAAATTCAACTTTTTTTCGCAAATTCCCAGTGGGCTCACTATTAAAACCTCTAAATGTGGTACGGGTCCTGTAAGTAGGAACAGAGATATACAACTTTGAAATTTCACCACCCGCCACTGCGTGAAACTGAATTTTTTGAATTTGGTGGAATTTGAAACCTTAATATTTTTGTTTTTATACGTCCAGCCGACGTAATTTTTGTGTGTGTCTTGATTGACTAATTGTGCTATATTAACATAATACAGTTCGAGCTCCATATGCTAAATTTTTTTATTATTAATTTCTCAGAAAATGTTATAAGTACCTGATAAACATTGCTGCATATTCTTAAACTAAAAGGCCGCCTACCAAAAGTTGAAAACAAATTAGCATATATTATACGAGGGAGATGCAAATCTTTTATATTAGCGCACGAGTAGAGTACCTTCATTTTTCAATTTATTTAAAATATTTATTTATAAAACTTATTTAAGATTAACAGTTATATTCCAATATGAAGTCATGTCCTTCTGTTTAAAAAACGAAAATAAAACTTATAGAGACTGAATCCAGGAAAGTAAATTCTTTTAATAGGTTTCTTTGGACGTTTAATTTTTTAGAATGGCTCAAATTTTAAATTTCCAGACGTTTTTAAATTTATTTAAACCACTCAAAGAAAATAACATAAAATATTGTCTATTTGGAGCAATTAGGCTAGAATTGAAATTGTTTTTAGACAATATGTTCAATGTTGCTTTAGTTCACCGGAAAAATGTCGGATTTAGTTATTTATAAAAAATAATTTGCTTTCCTGGATTCCGGCTTTCTATTTTCGTTTTTTAAAAGGAAGGCCATGACTTCATATTGGGACATACATTTTAAGTCTAATCAAGTTTTTTAAATAAATATTTTAAATAAGTTGAAACATGAAGGTACCTACTTTTGCGCTAATTTAAAAAATCTCCCTCGTATATCCTTTTTTTCAACCGATGGTAGGCGGTCTTTTAGTTTAAGGACATGCAGCAACTTTTATCAAGAAAACATTTTCTGAGGAATAAATAATAAAAAAATTTACCATAACGAACGCGAATTTTGCCGGTCTCTGTATATTGAAAATGCGAATTAACTGAACAATCTCACCGATGGCCAACTTTTAACCTGTTAAAAAAAATCTTTAAGATAAAAACTCTCTCTACGTACTTCCTATTTGTAGGCGCAGAAAATTTACACCTTTCGAATGCAGAGGGATACAAAGTAAAATTTAACACGATGTTTTTTTGGTATTTTTCCTAACGACCGACCGATAAAATTGCTGTTATAGCATTATTCATTATCCAGCATTATTCTTTTTAGGTCTTTAGAGAGTACTAAGCATCAGCTTTCTTTTTTTTTTGTTTTAATTTACTTAAGACAGCCTTGATGATTTTTATGATATGTTTCTTAAATATTTAAGAAGCAGATCATAAAAATCATCACGGCCAGTCTATGTAAACTGGACAAATACCAAACGCAAAGTTCTCAAATGCAATGGGTCCGTTGCACACTTTTTTTATCGGCATTTTAGAATTTATGGTCAAAATGAAATACAAAAATATTTCTTGGCATGGGAAGCTGGAAATGCCCCAAAAATGGAGTTCAACTTTGGCATCATTTCCCTGCATTTTGATTTGTTAGACTTTTGCAATGTTGCCGAATCGTTCGGCATTCAATCAAAGATACAAAATCAAGCTAATATAAAAACCTCCTTGCCTCAACATAAATTTACTTATTACGAAAAAAGTATTCCTAGGAAATATAGTTAATTATAGAGAACAATGTGAGAAGCATAGCTTTTTTGTACTAACCGTATTTCAGCGCTAAAATATTCTGCATTTATAACTAAATATTCAAACCAGGTCCATAGTAACCTTGGGCAAATTGCCCGAATCAACTTTTTAAAAGCATTGATCTATTTTTTACTGAATAAGCTAATGGTGAAAACACTTATACAAACGAATAAATTTTCTTTCAAAGCCAACGAAAACCTAAAACAAACACAGAGTTTGTTAGGTTATATAGTTTCACAACTGTCACCTTACCTGATACAAGTGGTTTGTTCCACGATTACATTCATTGCGGACATCTCGATTCAAAGCCGATAATGGTGTTAAGCTATCCTTTTCTACTGAGTTATATTGTAATATTGAAGGAGTCGGGCATAATTCTTTGATTACCTCGGATCTTTATGTTGATTATTGAGAGAGCCATGATACAGTTTTATATCGAATCCCTTGTACCTACTATCACTGATATCGACTTTGTATAATATGTCAGACATTATGACAACACCGCAAATCAATATATTATTTTATTGCTGTGAAATATGGCGGGATTTTTAATTCCTTTCAAATTTTCACCTTTAATATATTGTCGTGGACTTGGTACAAAATCTGATTTCATTTTGATAAACTGCACCGTACCCACTATTATTTTACTTATAAATAATATTCAAATTTGACTGAGTGTACATACAACAAAATCATGATAGTGACAGAAGTCTTACTCTCGATTTTTCCATTTGTAATAATCACGAAATTTAGAAAGTTTTAAAAAAATACAAGGCCCTGAGAAAGTTTATGTTTACCTAAATCATTGTAAAATGTCTTCATGAAAAGGATTTGTTGTCATCTTTTTTGTTAATACACTATTCACGCAACATTTCTTTAGAAGAAGACACCGGTATTTTTGTTTTGGTTTTTTATATATTATTAAAACAAGGTTTTCCATTTCACCGTAATATTCTTCAATTTAATCATATATAATTCAGGTAGCCTGGTATACAGCGCTCGCATCCGCAAAAAAGGCTTCTTTCTTAAAAATACGACAAAATCTCGAATTATATAATAGAATCGCGATTGGAAATTAAATAAACGAAATTACCATTCATTTCAAAGTTAACTTCCCAAATGGAAGTCAGACGACAAGAAGAAACAGGAAATCAACAGATAGCAGATGTCATTTGACCCAAACATATATTTTTGTGTTACTTTATTTTTAAATTATTTTACAAGAGGTGAATGCAACTGCTGACATAATACGTAATGTCAACTCTGGCTCGTTGCTAGGGGGGAGGAGGGGTGGCCAGAGTGGGCAACGCCCACTCTGAAAGGAAAAGTTCTCCACTCTAGACAATCACTGAAATCATTGTTTTGTCTACAAGAAAAATATTACATCATAAGTTTCCCCCTCCCTAAAACTTAAGTTGCCCCCTCTGAAATTAAAACCTGGCTGATTTGCATTTCTAGGTATCTAAAAAAAATAAAGCATAAATCTTTAAATACCGTCTCAATCAAAAAAAAGTGGGGACAAGAAAATATGGGTATAGTTTAATCACCCATTTTTAACTTTTAGACCGATTTTGGTAAAATTTTCGGCAATTTGAAAAACGATTCATAAAGTACCCTAGCTGTATTCCAGTTTTCACAAAATATTCATCATTTTATGAATATACGAGAAGAAACAGAAAGTATCTTTTCAGCCCTAACTTTTAAACACCCTGTGAAGAAATTAGGCAAAGGTGAAATGTACTGGTGTGTCTTGTTTTAAAGACGTATCTCTTTTGAGCATTATATTTTCTCATTTACTTCGATATCACTAGACCGAGAAGAGATACAAATTGAAAAGGAAAAGTTTGTAATTATACACTTAAGGCCAAATATGAAAATGGTTTTCTATAGTCTAGCTTAAATAAGCTCAAAATAACACATTACTCATTAATCATTTTTACTAATATCTTGTGTTGCCCTCTCGTGCCCTAATTACGTCTGCCGTACGACGCGTTGCTTGGACCAAAATGTCAATTGCTTCTTGGGAAATATTTTCCCATTCTTCAACAAGGGCTGTCCGATGATCTGGAATGGTTTCGGGTTGGCGACTGTGAATACGTCTCCCTAATATGTCCCACCCATGCTCGATTGGATTTAAGTCAGGGCTAGGGGAGGCCAGCTTAATCTTCCAATATTTAAATTATTTCGACATTCGCTGACTACCCTAGCAACATTGTTATGCATCAGCATAAAATTCTCACCATTAAATGGAGCGAACGGTACGATCGGATCTGCTAAACATTCCCATATATAGCGATCAGCCGTCATAGCACCATTAGGACTAGATCCGTACAGGCATCTAGTGTAACTTCCGCCCACACCATGATACTGCTGCCTCCAAATGGTACTCTTGGCGATATGCAGCATTGTGAAAATCTTTGGCCCGATCTTCTCCAAACACATTTGCGACCATCTGGAGAACGGAAACAATAACGCGAATCGTCCGTAATTAAAACACATGACCACTGATCTGCTCCCCAAGTTACGTGCTCTTGAGCAAAGTTTAAGCGTTGAGTACGGTGGACTCAAATCACAGATGAGCAAACAACTGACCTTCTTGACCTCAGGTCGGCTTCCTGTAAATCTGCGGCGGTTGCTTTAGCAGAAACTTTTGTATCACGGACATTTTCAATCCGATCAGCAATAATCGTTGATAGTAAACCACGGTCTCTTATAGGGCATTTAAAGTAATGAAAAAATCATCGCGCAAGTAATTCTTGGTCTACCTGATTCTGGACGAGTCTGGCGAAACCGATTTATAGCATCTTGAATAGTGCTCTTTGCTTTGCCCAACACATTAGCAATATATTTTATATTACGTCCATCATCATTCAGTGCAGTTACGTGACGTGCTCCTTCTTCTGGTCACATTTTTTATAAAGAAATGTGCGTTAAGTAATGTAAGTATAATGACTTGATGATACTTCTAAATGCGAAGATCTTACAGTTGCTACGCAACGTATTATTATTATTGCTTTATATAAATAATATAGGAGACAAATCGGAACGTTTGCTTTAAAAATTTATACTTCCTTTGAAAAAAGACATTTGAAATAAATACAGTAAAAAGATAGTGACTTTAACATTAAACACAACAGAATACCCGATCGCCCAATTTCTCCCCAGAGTCTTTAGAAGTTTGGTCTAAAAACATTGCTTCTGTTCCTCCTTGTATAATAGCAAAATAATGAGGATTTTACGAAAACTGGAATACGTCACGTAAACTCAATGGATGTATCTTTAATCTGTCAAAAATTTCATCAAAATAAATCTTAGATTTAAAAAGTTATTGATCATTAAACTTAACTAATATTTTTCTTATAAGTTTTTTTTTTGATCGGGAGTGTAATTTGACTATCCGTAGCGCCAGTTTACAGCTTGCTAAAGTGCAATAACCGTAATTCTTTGCTTATCTCTATAACCAATTAATTTGACTACATATTTGTTTTAAATAATTCTAATAAACACGTGCCATGCAAGTAGTAACACGTGGATCTTCACTTTCGCAAAAAAATGATTCCAATTTTAATATAATACTAAGTGACTATAATTAAGATAATCCACCTGGTGTGATGTTCTTGCTTTGATGTTCCACATGCGTAGATAATACAAATTGTTTCTGACTCTAATCCTTATAATTTTTTTGCAGTTTTTTGTTCATGTACAGGTAACGAATATGGCTTTATATATTTGCACAAAAGTAGGTACGTAAAAAGTGTTTTGATTTTAAAGCACAAGATTACATAAACATCATACGAATCCTAATCAGCTGGTTTTTATTATTAGTATTGAAAAAAAAACGTTTTACTTAATTGAATTAAATCATCGGAGGATGATCACCTTCAAACTTCTGAAAGCGTTTTCATTTCAGTAAGTTATTAGGTCGCTTTGAACTATTGAACTGACCAATGAATCTTAAATTGAAAAACGAATTTTAGCAGACAAGGGAATTTCCACCTGAGCAACAGCAGATTTCTAAGCGTTATTTCATGGTTATTTATATTGCACCCAATGCTTTTTAAAAAGAAGATCAAAACGTTTATGATGTATAAACATTTTACCACCACACAACTGTCACCTATAGTAGATGTAACCTACCCAGTGTATAGTGTATCTGTTACGCTCAATAGTCGAATTCGGGCAATGCCCGAAAAAAATACGCAAAACTAATTTTGAGCAACGAATATTTCCCAAACCCGAAATTTTATTTTTATACGGTTATTGAGCATTACAAAATAAGCAGAACTAGTTTTGCGCAATTTGAAATGTACAAAACTAGTTCTGTACATTTCTGAATAGCCAGCACTAGTTATGCTTGTTTTACAGCCTCCCAAACCCAAATAAAGAGTAGGGTTACAGATTTACCCACATGTGGGTAAATCTGTGGTAGGGTTATGTTGTTTTTTGCTTTGAATTTATTCCGTTTGTGCTCGTGACATTGTGTATGTTACAACTCTTATAATTACGTATTCACCCATGTGCCTATATAAAAATGCAAGCTGAATTCGACTCTCAATTAGTTCGGTTATTGGAGGTTTCAGGTACTGAAAAACATAATGTCATGACGAAAGGTTATTACCTGTCATCTGCAATTCTAAGTGCCATCATTTAAGCTCTTGTTCAAATAAATAATTTTTTAAACTTAACTGAATATTTGTCTAAGAATAAAGTTTTATTTGTTGTATTTGTCTGTATTTAAATAAACTATATTATTTAAATAACATTTCCAACTTTATTTTATTCGGACGCTGCGTGCTGATTAAATGAAAAAAGAGTAACTAGAACTAGTGCCGGCCATTCAGAAATGTACAGAACTAGTTTTGTACATTTCAAATTGCGCAAAACTAGTTTTGCTTATTTTGTAATGCTCAATAACCGTATAAAAATAAAATTTCGGGTTTGGGAAATATTCGTTGCTCAAAATTAGTTTTGCGTATTTTTTTCGGGAATTGCCAGAATTCGACTATTGAGCGTAACATATCTAATGTATCAAAATATGAATCATTACAATCAAAAAGCAAAGGGAAGTGTAATTGTTCTAACATTAGGTGTTAGGCTGTAATCTCATAGTTCTCATATAAGTTCATACATAGGTATTTTATATCTCATTTAGTCATTAATCCCCTTAAACGATATTTCTGACCTTCCTTGTCCACAATGTGTCATTCATATTGATATAACGCGAGTAATTCAGCAAGTTGTATTTCTTTAAAGAAATAATTTTTTATAATTAGTCTGGTGGGATGCAAAGATATTAATATTATCTACGGGCTCAGTATATCTTATAAATTAAAAAAATACTATAACGAACCCAATAAAAAAATTTCGAAAAATTAATCTACGTGATAATTAATTTTATTTAAATTAGAACCTAGTTGTCACCGAAGTCAATAATATATTACCATAGTTCTGAAATACTAATAGGTTTGGCATATAAGCTAGGTGTTTTCAAAACTATATGCATCAGAGACCAAAATTTTCACGTGCATCTCAGAAAGAACTCTCGAAAGTGATTTTCGTAAATGGACACACTCTTAAAAACGATACTGTCACAGTCGAGAGCTTTCTTTTTCCGCTCTCAGATGGCCAGGCATTATAAGATAATTTACAAATTAATAATTAGGTCGACTGTTGCTAAAATTAGGTTTCCGCTTCTCTTAATTAAAAATAAATAATATCAAACTTATTCCAACAATTTCGATGTCGATTTACCTGAATAAATATTCAGTATGAAGCACTTATATATGAGTGTTTACAAAATTTTACAAATAATTGCCCACTTTTCAAAGTAAACCATAGCGTATTTTTTGTTTTTGTGATCTTAAATTGAATAGTGGACAAACCACACAACGCTGTACGCCTCTGCGCACCCGCTAAAAAGAGACCGCTTAGGGTGAATGCGGCCAAAGAAGGGATGAAAAGGACGAACGTAAACCATAACACTCTAGCCGCGCATTACGTCCTGAGGGGTAGATTTTCATTCCTCATACGTTTGTGGAGCGCATACCTGGAAACTGGAGCGTATTCCGTATCACATAAAATCTGTTCGTTCCCGGGCTAACAGCCAGCACATTCGCTGTCAAATATTCGTCTTTTGAGGACTTTAGCTGCCGCTGCGAAACTTCGTTTATTGTATCGGGGGTTATATTATTACGCGCACGCAAATAATTGTCGCTCAAAATTCACTTGTGTAATCACAGAAACTTATAAACAATAGACCCCTTGATCCGCGTTCGCTCTATTAACCGGCAATATTATCCGATAAATATTCCAGTGTTTTAATTCCGGGTTTTTACCTTGTGTGTGGTTTTAACAATGGAATAACTTTGGAACGTTTTTACATTCAGATTAAAACATGAACAAAACAAAATGGGAGTTCTATTAAGCCGTAAGTGAGTCTAATAACAGTTTTATGTGCTGTTTGTTTGTGTTGGGGTCGTGCTTTTATTGCAGTTTAATGGTCCATACTTCTGTTATAAATATAGGTTTAAGTATGTAGTTAGTGACAGTAAAATCTTGAATTTAAGAATCTTTTTGTGGTTTTTCCTTTCATGTTAATATTTTATGGTTTCCATTTCCTAAACTGAAACTTATTACTTTTATGTATTTTTCTGCTTTATTTTTGCACATAATTTTTAAGATTCTCTTGACGATATAATGAATTCATTGCCATAAAGGGGTAACTAAGTAGTTACCAATTTTGAGAAGACAATTTTGTGTAGATAAAGGGCGAAGGAAACAAGTATTGCACAATGACAAATAAATTAAAATACTAAATATTCTAATATTTAATGTTTTAGCCCATAAACAGATTCAGATTTCAAAAATTGAATAATTAACAATCTCAAAATAATGCCATTCCTAAAAACTTTAAGCTTTATTATCGACAAACTTTTATTCATTTAGTAGTATTTAATGACCAGATAATCATACGCGAAACGTACATAAATAGCACGCCAGGATCTTAATTCTTCCTTCATCATTGTGTTAACTATTATTAATTCATCTAACATAATAAAGAGCATAAACATAAATGCTATGCAAAATTATTTAATAATGGGTTTTTGTAGTAAAATTTTGATAACTAAAATATCTGCTTAAAGCTAACCAAACTAACTGTGGTTTAAGTTGTTCTTTAAAACTTAAATCTTTTGGAATAACCTATTTGGAATGATAGGTAAAACTTTGCCTATTCGCACATTTTCGACATTTGTGGTTTATATTTCAGTTACCACAAAACACGACTTTTTTCTTTAAAATTTGCATACTGGAAAGCCTAGTTGGATTTACAACTTGAATGGATTTGTATAGACTCTAGAGTAAAAGCCCGCTTACATATCTTCAGATTATAAGTCCAGTTTTTTTTGATCCAGTCACCGAATACTGGATTGGCAAGCATTGATTTTGTTTACATGTATCCAATCTATTTTAGATGGATCGTAAAGTCTGTGGTGGCGATGAATCTGATAAAGAGACGACACGACGACTTAAATTGTTATTGAAAGTGGGTTTAAGATAATATGCGGAAAGAAGTTTGACAATGTTTTGAAATTCTCTTTTATACAAGACCTAATTGGGTGCAAGATTGTATGAATGAAAGAGATACAAATGGGGACTCATTAATACCTAAATCATCTATTTGTAATTCTTGTTTTCAGCGCCAACAAACGATGTTTTTTCCTGTAATTGAGGACTCGGTTTGCGATAGTCACTAAGTTCATAGTTTGATCCATATTTAATTTTTTTCAGTTTCCATAAATTAATTGAACGCCGGCATAGCTTCAAAATACTGTGAAAATACATAACTACTGTGCGAAAATTGTGACAGCATTGGACTGATTCATAGACATGTCAATAAACCTGAACAAACCTAGACGGGACTCACTGAAGCTGCACTGGAATGAAAATAGGGTTTACATGTTTTCAATATCAATCCAGTGCTAAACTGGAACGTTGGAGTGAAGTGTTACTGAAATCGTGTAACAAGGCTTCATAGTCAAAAATAAATGCTTGTCAACAATACCACTGCAAGATGATTGTATAAGACCCTGTATAATTTAAACAAAGAAGTTGATATCTATCGTATTCCAAGTAGATTGTTCCATGACAAAAAACATATTTTTGTTTATAGCTTTAAGCAAAGTTATTGAACTTCCAATCCTGACTACAAAAACCCATTTTTCGGTAATTTTGCAGTTCATACGAGGGATGTTTCCAAAATTTTGGAAATTCCTGTGCCGCTGAACATTACGACGCTAATAACTAATCCTTTCATCTATAAACATTTGGTGACGGGGTTGTCCAACGATATTAGTCAGTACAGTCCGATAAGATTTACTGTCTTTGCAGTTATAGTCGTGTTTTAAACTGTTAATTTCTAAAATATGGACGATGCGGTAAATACTCTAAAGGTAATTATTTTCTGTTTACGGAAAGATGGGTGTCAAAACATCTGAAATCGTTCTATGATTACAAGAAGTGTTTGGCGAGTCTGTAGAATCCAAATTCAATGAAGTACCTATCGTGGAGTTGATCGATTCAAAGCTGACAGAACATGCCTAGAAGATGATCCACGTACTAATCGCCGAAACACAGCTGTAAAGGACGTTAATATAGCTGAATATTGGTCTAACTTTTTCTGGTACATTTTAACACACGATATTCAAACACCGACCCGGAAAGTTCACTTACTGACCATGGCTGCAACACGATAATGCGAGACATAATGCTCGCTGAATATTATTGTCACATCCACCTTATTCACCTGATATAGCTCTTAGCGACTACCAACTCTTCCCAAAACCGAAGAAACCTCTACGTAGTGTGCGATTTCAGTACTTAAATGACATAAAACGTGCTGTAAACTGCTGAATAAAAGAGACTCCTAAAAAGGTCTTTTAAGAGAGTCCGAAGAGTTTAGTTTCGTGCAGGAAGAAGTACATACAGTTACACGAAAGTTGTATTGAATGAAAAACTGCATTGTAATATAGAGAAAACTTATTAATTTTTTATGTAAATGATTTTATTGAAGTCCTAAGATACCTAATTACAGAATAATATTAATTTTGATTTTCAATTATTTTATTTAAACTTTATATACTTATTTAAATATTTTTTTTTCAAAATATAATTTTTTAAGTGTCAAGATTTAAAGCAAGATTCCCAGATCTTTGGACACATCCCTCGTATATTGTGTACCCATCTGGATGGGTACACAATACACTCTAGAGCCCAACAAGCAATGCTCTTTTTTCAGTTCACTGATTGACTTGGAATAATCATTGTACTTGTCTGTGACCATAAATGTAGGATGTCAGCCAAAAATAGGAATTGAATTAAAATTGCCCAGAATTAATTTTTTAAGTGAGCTTTCAATTTTTATTGCTTTATGTAGTAAAAATATTCCCGATGTATTCCCTTAAGTAACACAGTGTCACAGATTACTCCTACCAGATGCGAATCTTACGCTTTCGACGGTGGCTCAATTTAGAGAATTTATAACGTGCCGGCAGTCACAATATTTATTCTGTCGCCAAACGTTAAATTCCTCGGTGTTAGCGTGTGCGAGCGTCTCGGTGGAATAGATAGCAGGCTAATGATATTACATCAGTTTTGTTGCGTTGATTTTATGGTTTAAATAGTGGTTGTACTAGGTTGTAGTGTAATTTTAATAAACGATATACGTTTTTGTATTTGTTAATGATATAATTTTATATAAAATGCCACACAATATCATGTTTTAATATTTTGAAATATAATCCATAATTTCTCTGAATTAAAACCTACCAGAAGCGTGGAAAATTCCCTTCACGGCATCGACGCTCAAAGCGACCGGCCGCACTGTCTGAAGCGCCAAGACCGCGGAATCTTGATATAGGAAATTTATTTAGAGATTCGCATCTGGTAGGAGTAATCTGTGACAGTGTGACTTTTTTGTTGCTTTATTAATTCAAATGGTGGATTAGTCTTGCATGACATTATATCAAAATATTATTAATAAATGATTTGATTTGAAGCGTAATGTGGCCTATTTCAACCAAAATGTTAAATCATATTTTGTAACTATGACCTCTTGTTAGTAGATGTAGGACAGAACAATGAAATTCTAAGTAATGCAGGCGTAGTGGAATTATTTGTAACTGATTCCAGTCGTACGTAGAATAAGGGAAACTTCATTTAAATTAAATCTTATATCATACGGCTTATCTATTACTTGCATCCCATTGGGACGCGAAAATTTAAATTTGAAAAAAATAACCCTTTTTAATTATCACCCATCAACCCAACCCAACCTGTTTTGCTAATTTCGGTATACCTTGACCCTTTTTAGTGTTCCGTGAAACGGAATACGAGTACTTATGGAATCACGTCGGCGTCGGTGACCGTCCCTGTGTTTGTCACAGGCGATCTACGTAAAAATCTACGTAAAAATTTAAATTTCAGCACAGAGATGGGGGGTGGCCCAATTACACAGCTCCATAAAAAAATCGATAAATTACCCCTGGAATATGACTATCTACCATCGGTTTTTGGGGTCGCTGAATCCAAATTCGGGGCCCATTTAACCCCATCACATCAGGATTTTTCATAACCTCAAAAGAAAAACCCGAATCCTCAAAAAATCCTCTATCCATTGATCACTTAATCCCAATAACTCCATATGGATTTATGACGGAATAACTCCGTTGCCCACCGTCAAACACGTGGAGGTGCCCTGGATTGCAAACAGACGAATAAGTAGTACATGCAAGTAGCAATGATGTCCAAAGATTTAGCTTATAAGATTTCGTGCATGAAGCTACCCTTTGCTGGGTTATTGAGTTGTGTGGTTATTACAGAATATGGGGTTAAGGCTCAAGAAGCATGAATGGCTTGAACATACTGTGTTTCAGTGCTTTAACGCACCAAAGTCTTTTTCTTACTGGGTTATGGGGTTTTAGGTGTATAGCACTTGGAGGCTATGAGGTTAAAGGGTTATGGGTTAACGGAATTAAGGGGTTATAGGCTTGTAAAGTTATTAAAGAATATAAGTTTAAGATGTATGGCTCGAACATACTGTGTTTCAACGCGCATAAGTTTCTATCTTGCTGGGTTATGGGGTTTCGGGGTTATAGAGTTTTGAGGTTTATGGGTTTTGGGGTTTATGGGTTTCGGGGGTTATGGGTTTCAGCTCGGGTTTCAGGAATTAAGAGTTTAAGGGATGAAGGAATAAAGAGGCTATGGGGTTATTGGGATTAATTGATCAATGGATAGAGGATTTTTGAGCATTCGGGTTTTTCTTTTGAGGTTATGAAAAATCCTGACGTGATGGGGTTAAATAGACCCCGAATTTGGATTCAGCGACTCTAAAAACATATGGTAGATATAGTCATATTCCAGGGGTAATTCATCGATTTATTTTGTGGAGCTGTGTTATAGACGTGAAGTATAAAAAGTTCAATTTTGATTTTGGGGGTTAATTTCAGGGGTTAAATTGGGAAATGAAAAATAAAATTTCAAGGATATCGTGTAGGGTGTCAGATGAAAGCTTATTGAAGCACGGATTCAACAATATATATGATGTATTTTTTTATTCGTTTTTTTAGGGAAAAACGCTTAAAAATTGCTGTCGCCCACCCTTATCACCAAAAGGATCGCTCAGAAAAATCTGAAAGAAATCATGAATTTTTAGAATTAGGTGTATATTGAGTGAAAATTATCGAAAAGGTGAATTTAGATTCTGGTGGTTAATTTTTGGGGGTATATTGGGAAATAGAAAAGAAAATTTCAAGGACATCGTGTAGTGTGCCAAATGAAAGCTTACTGAAGCACAAATTCAAGACTATATATGATGTACTTTTTATGCATTTTTTAAAACATTTTTGGGAAAAAGCGCTTAAAAATTGCTGTCCCTCACCCTTATCACCAAATACCTATATGTTTTGTAGAAGCATCAAAATAAGGGAGACAAAATATTATCTTGGCGTTTGAAATATATAGATTACATTAAAAATGGATCAACGCACAAGAAGCCAATCTAGGAGAATGAGTGATAACGATAAATCCTCCTTGTGAAATAAAAAAAGCATCAAAAATCTACCGGTTTTTTAACTAAGTTTGTTAATTTTAGCTCAGTAATTAAAATCAGCTGATTTTTTCATTTGAATAGTTAGGTTATTATGTTCTTAAGGGGCTATTCTTTACTGTGGTTAGTGCTAAGGTAACAGCATAAAAGAATTAACTGTGCTTAAACCTTGATTTCAGAATGTGGGCTAAGTTTTATTTGCCAACCAGAAAGAAACTTCTTGGGGTTACCTTAGCGCAGACAAGTATAGTATTAGTAAGTAATTGACTGACAATACGTGCGACAACCACGCAATTATTAATTATCATTAGCTGTGTATTACAATTACCTCAAAACAAATTGGAGATAACTTTTACAATTTATACGACTTCAGTAATGAATGGCGTCACACCCATGTCTTGTATATTTAGACCTTTGTTAATTTTAACATAGGATTTCGCATTGAGGATGATTTATGAACACTTCTTGTTTTGTATTCATTCTCCTGATCTTTTTTTCATGCAAAAATAAAATGGATACCGTTTTATAAGTGTTGAGTATTCGACTCAAATATAATTGTAAATCTGTAAGATTTTGCCATAAAAAGCAATAAAAATTACATAAAAAAGAATTTAATATCGAAGTAAATATAAAAGTTATAACTTAACACATTCGCTGCCGGTGGCTCCTATCGGAGTCAGGTGGCTGTGTATGACAGCTGCCGACGACTCCTATAGGAGCCAGACACAAATTAATTTATATACAAGTCGGCAATAAGCCGGCATATTTGAAGGTTGCATTAGCGGTAAGAAGGCATATTTGGCCATAAGGTTTATTGCATGGTTTGCTAAAAAATGTAGGGTTATGGTTACGATTTTAGGCTAAGCATTATCAATGAACTTCTTCCAGAACCTAGTAACCTGCAACCTCTTGTAGCCATACAAAATAAGCACTACATAACACAAATTCAAACAAAAGGACAGGGAACAAACAACACTAAACGAATAAAGCGTAAACGGTGCAGAATGTGCACAAAAAACAGGGTTAGAAAACAGACCACTTTTCACTGTGAACAATGCCCGGATAAGCCTGGATTATGTCCTGAATGTTTTGGTACATACCATGATAATCTTTAAAACTGTATTTTGTATTTTATTGTTCGCATTTTCTTAAATAAAAACAAACTGTTCATATATATTGATATGGCTCCTATGGGAGCCGGTGGTTTTGATGCTTAATATTGATCACATGTGCCACCGACTCCTATTGGAGCCATTTTTTATTTTTGTTTTTCGGCACCATTTTTTGATTTTTTTTCAAAAATAACAACATTTCACTAATTAACTAGTAAAACTAGAACTAAAAAATGCAAATTTAGAATTTGGCATATTTCAGCCTGCAACCTCACTTAAGCCGGCAGCGAATGTGTTAACTTGTTTTTTTTTGGGTTGGGGTGTTTTTACGTAGTTTTAATACATCATGTGGCTTACTACTGTCAAAAGCATGTTCTGCTATTCGTTCGCCAACGTTTAGATGACATTAATAACAAATGCTATCAGCTGTGATATGTATATTTAACGTTAAGAACGAAACAGTTTGCTTTCCTTTAGACGTGCTTTTAATTGCATGTAGAGAATGGAGAGGGTTTTATTAAAATATCATTCGTCGTAACACGATTTTTTTTCTTCTGCTATCGCTTTTGTCCACAAATGTTTTTATCTCGCACGAGTTCGAAACCGTCGAAATTCGACGGAAATATATATATCTACATTTTTTGTTATATCAGATTGATGATTTGAATCATACAGATATTGTAAAAAATATATGTAAGTTACAGGATATCTTTAAAATCAACATTACAGGTCATTTCCCATAGTATCAAAAACTATATATTAGGTCAAAATTAATTGAACTTTTTTGATACGATATGCCTTAGTTAGAGACAAAATTCTTAGTGAAGGAGAGTTCTTTCTTTCGAATAAAGAATTATTAAGCTATGTGTTTCGAACAGGCTTATGCTTCTTTGAGCACAGACTGCCAAAACAAACGAGGGCACACACAAATCTTATCGTGCTGCTAACAAAGACTGTACCATAGGAAGATAAACTAAGTTTCTTATTTTTTATTCTTTATTAACTAACAAAATTGCTATATAAAATATATAACCAGAAAATTTGGTAACATTCGTTACATAATATGAAATGGTTGAAATTAAAATACATTTATGAAACCAAAATAATTATGAATTAACATTCAACTGACTTATATTTGTATACTTAAATATCTATTAATTGTGATAAAAGTCATTACCTTAACCACATGTTTGTATTATAAACAGTAAATCATTAAATACCTTTACAAATTACAATAAACAATTTTACCTTTGTTGTCAAGTGGTGTACAGTACTCCACCTTTCCTGTAGTTGTGAATGTACTACCACATTGGCAAAGAAATATATTATTATCAGAAATTTCTAGTATTTACATTTTGTTTAGATGACAGTAAGTAATAACAGATAGCTTTTAGAGGTTAATTTTAATCACAGAACAATAATATGAAGATTGAGGAGCGGCTAGAACTGCAAACAAACCGACGTTGCCATATGTATATATATATATATATATATATATATATATATATATATATATATATATATATATATATATATATATATATATATATATATATATAATATATATATATATATAATATATATATATGATATATATATATATATATATATATATGTTACGGTTAATTTGGATACTTGGCTAGTTTACAAACTAACCAGCTAGTTTGCAAACTAACTAAAGACACTGTTATTTTGAAGGAATCAGCCATTTCCCACAAAATAGCAGATGGTTTATAAACTAGCTGGTTAGTATGCAAACTATCGATTTGCTTCAGTTAAGATGAGGATTTTATTGAGGTTACCTTAACCTAAAAATCATGTTTTGTTTGTTGTCCAGAAAATCTAGCCAATGGTGGATCGGAGGGCACCCTACGGTCGGAACAGGGTTAGCACCTGGTTAGGGGCCCTGACCAGTCTCTTTCCTCGCAGGCGAAGAGGGATCGGTGCGAAAAAATCCACTATTGTTCCTTATTTACAGATTTTTCATTACTGCATGCGCAGAGGAAGGAACAATAGTGGATTTTTTCGCACCGATCCCTCTTCGCCTGCGAGGAAAGAGACTGGTCAGGGCCCCTAACCAGGTGCTAACCCTGTTCCGACCTTAGGGTGCCCTCCGATCCACCGTTCGCTAGATTTTCTGGACAACAAACAAAACATAATTTTTAGGTTAAGGTAACCTCCATAAAATCCTCATCTTAACTGAAGCAAATCGATAGTTTGCATACTAACCAGCTAGTTTATAAACCATCTGCTATTTTGTGGGAAATGGCTGATTCCTTCAAAATAACAGTGTCTTTAGTTAGTTTGCAAACTAGCTGGTTAGTTTGTAAACTAGCGAAGTATCCAAATTAACCGTAACATATATACTGAGACCAAACTGATTATTAGTCTGTAAGACACGAACTAATTATCGATCAATGAGACACGAACTGATTTATTTGTTAATAAAACATGAACCAAGTATTTAGTCGATAAGAACCAAAAATATCCTGCAAACCAAACCTGCAGTGCTGAACGTATAGCATTCAACACAACCACTACTTCACCTAGTGTGAAGCGAAATCCTTTTTGCTACCACTACTTGACCTTTATGAAGCGCGATACCATGACTCCACCCTTGTGAAGGTTTAATACCACTACTCCTGGTGAAGCGAACTCCGTTTTTTGGTTCCTTTTGTTTGACTAAAATATAGACTGATAGTGTTGGTCACTCAGACCCAAACTGGATTGCAGTAGCTAGTACTGGGACTAATTTCAATCTTACCACATTGGTAAGACCAGAGAAAACAAAGTTATTCACTAACTTCGCGAGTAAGTAACCGCAGAGGGTTCAAACATTTTGTAGTCACTAGGACTGAGAAGAATTTCAATCTTACCACATTGGTAAGACCAGAGAAAACAAAGTTATTCACTAACTTCGCGAGTAAGTAACCGCAGAGGGTTCAAACATTTTGTTTAGTTTGTTGACTAACACTGCGGACACAAGAATCTGACTGATAGTTTGACGAACAGTGCGGACACGAGAATCCGACTGATCGTGTGACTGGTGTGACTAACAGCGCGGACGAAGAATCTGATTGTAGTGACGTTTTTGATTCGCGTTTCCCCTTTTATAGTGTGCATTCTCTTTGTTCTTGACACAGCTTGTGTCACTTGTTTTCTCTCTCTTACAATTCTAGGATTTTCAAGGACTCAACCGCTCAAAAAATGTATCCTACACCGCACACGACAAAGTAGTACTTTCAAAGTACTTGAAATTTTCCCAAAATACTTATAGGAGAGAGGGGGTTGATGTTAAATACTATTTAACATGATGATCTATTTAATAAATAGATCATTTCAATCGTTAGAATGCAAAAGTATTGAGTAGATGATTTAAAAATGTAATATTTAATCGAAAATAGGGTAGGGAGCGACACCTATGAGCCAGTAGAAGTATCCGTCACTTCAAGCTGACGTCATAAGGTTTCAATGTTGTAGAAATTGACAGGGGTGCATCCATGTAGGAAGCGTACAGGTTCAACAAGCGTGTACCTAGTTGTTAGATGGCGCATGCGCCACAATTTGTTCATTATTCCATGTTGGGAAGTATGTTCACAACACTATGTTTTGTAGAAGCTTCAAAATAAGGAAGACAAAATAATACAATCTTTGTGTTTCAAATATTCAGATGTATTCGATATGATTATTTCACGAAAAAAAACACTTTTAGGTAAACAGAGTTATTTCTTTAACACTAATATTTTATTGATTTACAAAATTAATAGTAGAGTTACCTATATAACAGTTGAATTATTGTTCCTGTTTTGTTTCAACCAATGAGTTGTTCGTTTGAAGTTGAACTGGTGGGGAAGGAATTGGGTAATTTCCTCTATTTTCTTTCAAGTTTTAAATCAATTTGTGTGGTGTTCTGGATCTGCTGCATACTCGTATATAGTTTATTGGAGTTGACGCTGGAATATCCTGTAATTGTAGATATTTCAGACGCGCGATGAAAATGATTAGGTTTAGAATTTCTTCGTATCCAAACCAATTTTTTTTAGCGGAGAGTTTTGTCCATTTTGACATGGTATTTATTCCCAGGGGCATATTTTTATACCACACTTCTTTTGCGAGTTAGGATGAACTGTTAAAAATAGCCTATCTGTGGTTAAGTGCATGTTGGTTTCCCTTTTTCCTATCAGTTTTAAAAATAATTTTACAGGACAGAGAATTTCATTTACCCTATTTCGTAGAAGCCACTTAGTACTTCGTAGTAAGTGGCCTTGGGTTGTTTTCGAAAAAATTTGATTATACTTGATTCTTCCAGTAAATTCTCCTATGACATTTAACTCCTTTAGAAAATAATCAATTTTGCAGTTTGTCGCCTCATTACCTCACCAAGCGAGTTCAAAGCAGCACAAGTGAAAGAAGCTTTTTTTTGTAAACCATCCGGGTTTTCTTTATCATAGCATTTGACAATTTCAGGTAACTCATGGGTGGTTAACGCTTTTCAATAATCTTTCATTTTTTCTTGGCAACCCCGGAGCAGCCTTCGTTTTGTATCTCTTGTTAAGCGAGCAGTTTTAAAGTTGACATCAGAAAGACGATGAATAATTTTGATTCTAAATTCCTTCAAATATTTCTTCTGAACCATTAGGGCCGTTGTATTAAATAATGTTTTCATAACTGATTCCTTATAGTCTTCACAATTCTGTTTTTTCATACTAAAAGCGTAATCTTCTAAAATTTTCGCTTTTTGCTCGGTAGTTGAAGATTGTTCCAGTTTATAACAATGAGAAATTTCAAAAACTGTTCCCAGATTGAACTTTTTGTTATAGTATTAATCAGAATATTACCGGATAAATACGTTTTATATTTCTGCGATTGTTTTGCTTCCGAATCTCAAGCTTTTTTGAACCGAACACATATTTCGTTAGAAAACTTTTAGCCAACAGATTAAAGTGACAGTGATTGTTGATTTATTGACATAGCAATAAGACCTTTTTTTAGTTCATAGGCAGGTACCTAACAATAATTTTTTTAAGGTAAAAAATTTTGCCACTGAAAAAACATGTAAGTTGTTCAAATTTGTAATATGATGGCGAAAAAACTGCAAGGTAGATGTTATTCCACTTATTAAAACAGACGTTGCTATGTATTTTTTTTGGGTAAGCTACATATACAGCGAGCTCAAAAAGGATGGAATAAATTCATTAAAAAAGCAGGTAATTATTTTTCAGGTAAGTGCTCGTACACGTCAATTGTTATTTTTAGTTGCATATTTTTGAAACTGATTTTCATGTATACAGAGAACACCTTGTATATTTATATATATTCGGATTCTACGGTCGATGCTATATAGACATATTTTATGTAACATACCCTTTACCCAAATTAATTAGTTTCTGAGATATTGATAGCTAAAAATTAGCATTTTGCTTTTGCTTGACAGACTTTCAAATCCAAACGGTGAATCTTAGAGCAAGACGGCTTACATGTCCCTATCTTAGTTGTTCATTGTCTACAAAAAAGTGATACCCTCCGGTTTAACCGGAAGTAATACATTTTTGGGCACTTCCGGTTAAACCGGAAGTTAGCATTTTTCTATAGACAATACAAAACTAAGATAAGGACATGTAAACCGTTTTGCTCTAAGATGCACCGTTTGGATGTTAAAGCCTGTCAAAGTGGAAAAATGCCAAATTGTAGCTGTCAATATCTCAGAAACTAATTAATTTAGGTAGAGGGCATGTTACACCGAATATATCTAGAATCGCCCATAGAATCCGAAAATCTAAAAATATGCAGGATGTTCTATTTAAAAAAATAAAGTTGACATACGTCCTGCTTTTTTGAGCCACCCTGTAAACATTACTTAGAAAAATGTGTAATTAAAAATAAAAATTAACGTGTGCGAGCACTTACCTGAAAAGTAATTACCTGACTTTTTAATTAATTTGTTCCAGCCTTTTTGAGCTCACCATCTAATATAACGTTTGGGTTAAAACGGGGTCATAGGGAGGTCTTTACAGCCAAATTACTGTAAATTCACCTGCATTGCCTGTGATATTTGTATTCGTCAAACAATAAGAATAACAAGTCATTCTTTTTAATGGTGCTTATTCATAATTCAAGATATGCTTGCCAGTGTATTTGTATTAAAATCCATGAAAAAACATATTATTCTGTTTGAAATATGTTTCTAAGAAATGCACGTTTGGGACGAGAATTATTTTTAGAAAAGAAGGAAGGAATTGTAATTTTAAATATATTATGTTGTTTTACGTCTCATAGAGTCAAGCAATGAATTATGTAATGTAGTGCAAAATTAAATAATTATTGAGAGAAACGTGGAATCTGCAGTTTAAAAATGAATTTCGAAACACCTGAAAAATTGCTCTTATAACAATCTAGGTACTAAATTAAAATATATTAAAGCAATAAGCTATAAATCGCATGTTTATAGTTTTATTTATGTTACTGATTGACGAAAAATAAATTATTCGGTTTCTTTGATACAAGATGATTTTTTTACAATCGAGACTAAAATGACAGGTCGTTAAGTATCACTTCCTAGCCCAAAGATTCTTTTAAAGTTGTGTTTTTGTACAATATCATTAATTACTTTATAATTTAAATACTATTTAATGGATAACATAGTTGCGTATAAGTAATTATGACTACGATGTAAGTAAGCATAATTTAGATCACGTTTTATTTAGACTAAAGTGTAATCAGATTATTATTCAGATTACATTATTAATAGATTATGTCCAACACTGCTCCCTGGTTATCGAGCTCCCCTAGGTTGTTGCCAACCAAGAAATAAATTGGATTGGTTGAAGAATCACCTGTGAACAAAATTATACCATTGATACTTGATACCAATAAAATAAAACTTTACAATTTTTTGGTTTGATTGGGTACAATACATTCAGGTGGAACACTTGCAGTGTTTCTAGTTAACAACATTATGACATGAATGTCAGGAGAATAAAACTTAAGCATTTTTCTATACTAAAATTTTTTAAAAATCAAGCATTTCCTAAAAAATACTGCTCTTCTGTGGTTTCAATAGATTATGTCACCTCAGCTTTATTGGGGATTCGTAGTCTGAAGAGTCGGTTAAAATTAAAATGTTACCGTTGCTGAATATCAATCATTGGGAACTAAATTAAACGATTTCCGTTTTAATACTATACTCCGGCCATGTTTTAATATTGGAAAGGGAGAAAGTAAAAAAGTTTTCAAATTTGCAATTGGTGAAAAGAATTATTTTTGTGGAATAAAGACAATTTTGGGGCAGTATAATTGCTTTTTAATTAAATATACTTTTTTAATATTCGATTATTTAGATAGGGGATTTTGTTGAAGCTTTTCTTGTAAAATGTATAAAAATCAGAATTTCGCTCGAAACAATCACTGGGGATTTATTTTTAAAAGGACGAGTCGCCTATTTTTATTTTGTCGTGTTCTAAAGTCAGAAAAAAATAAAAAGGCAAGTATCATTTATAGTTGCATGCATATACTAGTCACAACTTCTAAACCATTTCATAAAGGCCACGTTAAACGTTAGTAGAAATTTACTAATTGAAAATTTTAAGAATATCACACAGGGTTCCAGTTAAAACCTTTTAATGACGAATGCTTATGATATATCTGCGACACGAATGCCGAACCTGAGCAGAAAATCTTATAGAATTGAGTTGTAATACGAGTATACCAGGGTTGCTGATTTTTTTGATTTTTTTAGAATAGTTAAAAAAAATCCGTTTTTTATTTAAATCGGATTTTTTTTATTTAAATCTGATTTTTTTGATTTAAATACGGGAATAGGTAATTAATTTCAATGCGTATTTATTCTCAACATATTTATTCTTTAAATATTTAACATTCATAACATACTTATAACATAATCAACTTACATTCGGAAATAAAATCAAGTAACTAGCAGTAAAAAACGGGGCTTAGATGGGAATGAAAACTAACGATTAAAGCAAAGCAAAAGCGCGAGTTTTGAAGATTTTTCAGTAAGTACCTAGTTTGTTACGCAGTTTACTGTGTACTAAGTTAAAAGATGAACATACTCGTTTTGTTCCTGCCGAGGACGAAGATGCTGTATACAGTTGTTTGGTTATTTTTATTTCTTCTTCTGTTACACAACCTTTTAATTTATGAACTGCTGTCCATAAATTAATTACATCGGTAGTTTCTAAAACTCCTTCAGAAAACAGTGTACACTGAATGGAGCTGCTGTAGCATATAACTTTATTATAATTTGTAACAAATTAGTGTTTTTTAAGTTTTTGTAGTGAATTTTGATTAATTCTAATGCCAAATACTTTTCTCCTTGAGATAGGCTAATCTCGAGGCATTTTTGAGTTAAAAATGTAGGCAAAAAAACTTGCGAGAATCGGTGTCAGTAGCGTAGGTAAAAAAAAGAAGGAAGGAATTGTAATTTTAAATATATTATGTTGTTTTACGTCTCATAGAGTCAAGCAATGAATTATGTAATGTAGTGCAAAATTAAATAATTATTGAGAGAAACGTGGAATCTGCAGTTTAAAAATGAATTTCGAAACACCTGAAAAATTGCTCTTATAACAATCTAGGTACTAAATTAAAATATATTAAAGCAATAAGCTATAAATCGCATGTTTATAGTTTTATTTATGTTACTGATTGACGAAAAATAAATTATTCGGTTTCTTTGATACAAGATGATTTTTTTACAATCGAGACTAAAATGACAGGTCGTTAAGTATCACTTCCTAGCCCAAAGATTCTTTTAAAGTTGTGTTTTTGTACAATATCATTAATTACTTTATAATTTAAATACTATTTAATGGATAACATAGTTGCGTATAAGTAATTATGACTACGATGTAAGTAAGCATAATTTAGATCACGTTTTATTTAGACTAAAGTGTAATCAGATTATTATTCAGATTACATTATTAATAGATTATGTCCAACACTGCTCCCTGGTTATCGAGCTCCCCTAGGTTGTTGCCAACCAAGAAATAAATTGGATTGGTTGAAGAATCACCTGTGAACAAAATTATACCATTGATACTTGATACCAATAAAATAAAACTTTACAATTTAGCGTAGGTAAATTCGGTAAATTTTATAATGTCCTTATGGCAGAAACACATTTATGACAAAAATTAACAATTGATTTAAATCAGTGATTTTTATGAAAAAATCATGTGATTTAAATCGCGATTTAAATCAAGTGATCTCAATCAGAGCCACCCTGTAATATACAATATACCTAGAGGTTGTTGGTTAAGGCACACCCGCACTGCTATTGCTGCAGCGGTAATTACAATTACCATAGAGTTGAAAATATATAGTGATGGACAGAATCGTATTATTTTAACCATCAGATTCTTAGGCTGTGGCGTTTAAATTTTTAACCAATTTATATTATTTTAATACAAATTGACCCTGAATCGAAGCTTTCAATTATAATTTGATTTTCATAATCAATCGGCGATACCGAAAAATGAAATAGTACCTGTAAGTTTTATGTGCCTGCTTAATTTTTTGAATTCGATAACAAAGCTTCTTGAAAAAGAATTGAGCCAAAATCAGGGGTAATTAATAAGTTATGGCGTCTCCGGTGGCCGAGTTGGTACAGCGCTAGCTTTGCAACTGAGAGATCGCGGGTTCGAATCCCGCTTAGACCGTTGATGTTCTGTGATTGTTAATTCTTAGAAGGTGGTAGAGGGTTTCTTCCTCGGCCAAGGTGGTACCACCTAACACATCCTCTTAAACGGCTGGTGAAATCCCTACAGATGTTTCTAGCTCTGGATGCGTGAGTCGGATTTCCCCAGTACACCCACGGTACATAATTCTTAGGGTTCGGTCTTCGTGGGCTGCCAGAAGATAAAAAAAATTATACATTGTCAAGGACAAAATATGTTTCGGTCATATTACTCGCAAAAAGTATGAATGAAGAAAGTGTAAATGAGAATATTATACTTAATTTACATTCCTACATGAGAATCGAAATTCTAACCCTGTAGAATAGTCTTTAAATCAGACTGAGATAGGGCCTTTTGTATCCCGCGACTTTATCTAATCCTGAAAGTATTGACGCCGCTTCCACTGCCCTGCGTTCAATTTGGGGAACCTTTATTTGTCTCCATTTCCACTGTTTTATTTTGCACTTCGCACTTAAACTACGTCGACTGCATAAAAAGAGTTTTCACTTTATTGCTCACACAAAAGTGTTGGTACTTTTGTCGAGACGTGAATAAAGACGTCCAAGGTAAAATTGGTAAAATGTGTTCTTTTTATCGATTTAAATAGCACACATAATAAAAATAATATAACAAAGGTGCATTTACAGAACTCAAAAGCATGGTAAAATAATATACAAAGAAATGCAAATGCGCAAAATTTTAATTATTGCATAAAAAAATTTTAAGATAATTAAAGGAATTAATTGGCAATTGAGTTTAACAGTTTACTAAACAGTTATCGTATTTTGATTTACTTGATTTATTTTCATTTAAAGATTTTGTGTCTGAAATTAGAAACACAAAAAACATTTTAATAGTCAGTATCTATTCAAGTGAATTAACGGCTTGGAAGAAACCTTTTTTTGTTGTTTTTTGCAGTGGTCTTCAAAAAAACCAAAATATGGAAAAATTCAAAAAATAATTATTCTTTAAAAAATATATTTAAAGTGTAACAAATATATGAACAGAATAAAAAAGTCATTATAAAATAAAACTAGTATTCTAGTACAAATTTTCACATAATATGTACAGGGTTGTCCACATATACCACCCACTATCTGATCTCAGAGTCTGTAAGAGCTACAAAAAAAAGTTAAAGACAAAAGTTTCTTGCCTTGACTTTAATTTTTTAGGTATTTAGTTTTAACGTATACAGGGTGTTTAGTTTCTGGCCAAGAACCAACTTTCCTATTTTAAACCGACGCCCTATATATTTTTACATATTTGGATTTTACGGATTTTTCTAAGTAAATTTTAGTATAACATTTTTATAGAAATTTTCAGTAGTTTTCGAGATATTTTAATTTTTTAAATTTTTACAGCGAAATCAGTCATTTGAAAAATATCATGTATTTATGTTTAATATAGCTCGATTTCTAAAATAATTTAAGATTAGCTTTGCTATTAGATACTCAGTTCTTTTCTTCTAAACTCAACTAAAAACAGCATACAGGGTATTAAACATCAATATCTCAACTTTTTAAATGGAACACCCTATATATATATATATATATATATATATATATATATATATATATATATATATATATATATATATATATATATAAATGTTTTATATAAATCAGCATTTAATTCCCTATCATTTGACTATAATACATCCTATACCTAAAATCAGCTGTTTTGCAGATATTGGTTAAAGCCTGTAGCTTATTTTATTAAAATTATCAAGTGTTGGCAAAGGTTCGACTAAAATTAATAATATTTATTTGTATTATTATACCAGTATAATCTGCAATCTGACATTTAAAAATAAAGAGAATTTTGAGATTGAATAATATTTGCTATTTAAAATAACTGTGGCTAAGTGGCCAAACACTTAGTTTGTAAGACCGAAAACCGAACAAAAAACAAGCGACGAAGTGTTACACAATCATCTTATTTTTATTAAAAAATATCCAACCAAATACCGGCTCGATAGTCATATAAGTTATCCAGAAAACTTGTTTGAACATCTTGTGTAACTACAATAATTGAAAACTATTTTCTCGTGGCCATAAGCACTTTTTTCTTTATTCTACCTTAGAATCGCTTGATTATAAACAGAAATTATAGTAGTATGTGCTACACAGACTTTAGTGATTGGAACTATAAATTAATTTCATTATATTCTCGGAACATAATTATTATCGATCGTATTTAGCGCTAATGCGGAATTTTCCAAACTTGCCTATTAACTCCTTTCAACTCGCTTTTCCAGCTACATTTGGTTCAGCAACTTATAGAGCTTACTTATAATATAATTAAATACCCGTATAAGTGGCTGAAAATCCTAGAAATCAGTGCATATAAACGTTACTGCAAAGAAATTAAACACATTGCTACAAGATTATTGGATTTAGTTTAGTTCATGAAACAGTTAGGGTGTTAATTAAATGCAAGAGTTCTGTTAAGGAAAACAATAAAAGCCTGCTGCTTCCTTTTGAATGTTTTGGTTAATATTATTATAATAATATTAGTACAAAATGCGTGTGTGTGTTTCAATCATAATTTCCAAAGGTTATATCTTTTAAATAGTTGTAATGATATTATATTGTGTATCTAGTAGGAAAAATAACATATTCTCGGACCAGGATATGTTTTTCCTACGAGGTGCACATACTATTTTTTCTGCGATCGAAAAAGAAATAGAGTAAATAATAAAATAAAATTAAGAACTTTAAGTAAAAATTTATTAACATGACCTAATAGATCGCTTATGCTTAGCTTTGCGATTTCTTGACAACCGCTCTTTAATTTGTTGTTTCTTTATGACAAGCGGTGTCAGTACAAATTTCGCTTTTTGTAAATACGTAAAATTGAGAATAACTTCTCTAAACCACCTGAAAATTCCTTATACTATAAGGGTTTGAACAAATCATGGTAAAACAGCTATTCTCCGGGCTATATGCCCCTCCGAGCGCTGGATTACATACCAAAATTTGCCGTATTTTGACTAACACTGTTAGACAACAAAATACTTGGTTTGACTGCAAGAAACTACCAGGAAGAAGGAAGCTTTTTCTTTAGTTAGGATGTCGTTACCTGCATACCGGTTTCGAACTCTTAGTTCTCATCAGCACAGGATAAACGATTAAACGAACATACCTACCTTCCGAAACAGCATATCCTTAAAGCTAACTCTGTCGAACTGCATAAGCAGTATAATACAGGCAGCGCCATCCATTAGCAGTTTCAAGCAGTCGCAGTAGAATTTACCGTGAGGTAAAATTATTAAAGCAATGAAAGAAGTCTACTTGTCAGGGGTACATATAAATAAATACGTAAAATTGAGAATAATTTCTCTAAACCACCTGAAAATGCCTTATACTATAAGGGTTTGAACAAATCATGGTAAAACAGCTATTCTCCGGGCTATATGCCCCTCCGAGCGCTGGATTACATACCAAAATTTGCCGTATTTTGACTAACACTGTTAGACTACAAAATACTTGGTTTGACTGCAAGAAACCACCAGGAAGAAGGAGGCTTTTTCTTTAGTTAGGATGTCGTTACCTGCATACCGGTTTCGAACTCTTAGTTCTCATCAGTACAGGATAAACGAACATACCTACCTTCCGAAACAGCATATCCTTAAAGCTAACTCTGTCGAACTGCATAAGCAGCTTCCTTCTTCCTGGTAGTTTCTTGCAGTCAAACCAAGTATTTTGTTGTCTAACAGTGTTAGTCAAAATACGGCAAATTTTGGTATGTAATCCAGCGCTCGGAGGAGCATATAGCCCGGAGAATAGCTGTTTTACCATGATTTGTTCAAACCCTTATAGTATAAGGAATTTTCAGGTGGTTTAGAGAAATTATTCTCAATTTTACGTATTTATTTATATGTACCCCTGACAAGTAGACTTCTTTCATTGCTTTAATAGTTTTACCTCACGGTAAATTCTACTGCGACTGCTTGAAACTGCTAATGGATGGCGCTGCTTGTGTTATACTGTTTATGCAGTTCGACAGAGTTAGCTTTAAGGATATGCTGTTTCGGAAGGTAGGTATGTTCGTTTATTCTTTACTGATGAGAACTAAGAGTTCGAAACCGGTATGCAGGTAACGACATCCTAACTAAAGAAAAAGCTTCCTTCTTCCTGGTAGTTTCTTGCAGTCAAACCAAGTATTTTGTTGTCTAACAGTGTTAGTCAAAATACGGCAAATTTTGGTATGTAATCCAGCGCTCGGAGGGGCATATAGCCCGGAGAGTAGCTGTTTTACCATGGTTTGTTCAAACCCTTGCCCTTACACTGAGGAAAATGATCTAATAAAACAGTACTGCTAAGAATTATTTTGTACGGATAACATTTTTTTTTATTAAGTAGTATTATTTAAAGTATTGGTGTAGTAACACAGGTTAACAACTACAGCAATCCCTAAATTGCTAGAACGGCATTTATAAACAGTATGCATTAATAACATTACTAATACAATTCTGTCTTATGCCGTCCAGTCCTAATACAACTATTATACAAGGATAAAAATTTCATTTCTTACTACTACACGTTAATAAGTATAATACAACGCTTTATTACCTTTGCAAAATTGTCATGCAACTGTAAAAAATCTTTTTGTATCTGTTATTATTTAAAATCCCAAAAGAGGGCGGGATTACCATTCCGCACAATATCGTTGCCCATCGGCGGTTTATCGTTTTAGAATAGTTCTATAGGAGAAGACCAAGTATGAGCTTTTTGCGTTTCGGTGTGCCCCTATTTGATCTTTTGAAAATTAAAATTTCGATAGATTGGGGATGTCGTGATGTGATGTTCTTAGTGGGTTTGTGTTTTTTGTTGTTATTGTCTTAGTTGTTTGTGCAAATCATTGGAACAAGAGAAATCTTTTTATACCAAAGTATAAATTCAGTGTTCCATATTTTAACAATACTCTCAATTATACGAGGTCTATGAAAAAATCCGAATTAATTTTGTTAATAATATCTTAAATTTAAGTTAACTTTTGATATCCTACAGCTCGAGATCTGAAAACGGACTCAGTTATCGGAAAACGAATTGAAGTTTCACACCACTAGTATCAAGTTCTTTTCTATTTGTGATACTACTGGTACCATGTAGAGTCAGTACTAAGACAATACAGTACTAAATTACAGTATTGAAACTGAGAGGGAAGTAATTGATTGATATCTCAAACCGTTTTCGAAACTTCAAAGCTGAGACAGATTAATTGTCAACTGACTACATTTTGAAAGCAAGTGAACTTACATAAGTATTAGACACTTCACAAAATTAATTTGAAATGTTAAGAGGAAACCAAAAATTTAATAATATAAATGATTTTTTTTATTATCACGCTTTTTTAATAGATCCTATATAGTTAAGAGTATTTCTAAAATATGCTATATTTATAATTATAAGAACTTCTTGCATAATAAGTTTTTTCCAATAATTTGCACCTAACAGAAACCCACTAATAACACCCTGTATATCTATGAGAAAATGTTGCTACTCTAATGAAACAGTTCTATAACTGCAATTCGAAATATTAAATAACCCCAGCAATAAGACCAGCAGTCCTAATACAACTGAATGTTAAGGGTAACAGTCTCAAATTTTACAGCCAATAAGATAGATGCATACAGCATACGACACGTTTGGTTGACCCAAAAAAATTGGTTTATACAAGCTGCTATTTCGTATTATAACGACTATACAATGGAATTTTAGTGGCTGTACTGGTTAATAACGGTACGAAAAAAGGGTTATTATGATTGTTGGCCAGTTTTATTACAACTGTAAGTTATATTATTACAGTTATAAAACTACATAATAGTCCCAATATTACTGGTTGGTTACTATAAAAATCTAGGGGATTAATGCCTATTTAAAAGCTGTATTATGGCTATGCTTTCAATTTTTTACTGACTAAGTCACCATATTGCTACCACAGTAAGACGGTCTAGCAATTTTTATTGTATTGAAGCAGCAAAGCGCGTTGCTGTCCCATATAGTATTAAACAGTTGCATAAAGAGTTTAATAATTCTTATAAGGAATAATTAGCTTTTTTCTCAGTGTATAGTATAAGGAATTTTCAGGTGGTTTAGAGAAATTATTCTCAATTTTACGTATTTATTTATATGTACCCCTGACAAGTAGACTTCTTTCTTCGCTTTTTGTGTTCTGCTTCTTTCCTAACAACGACGAAAAAATGAAAAGTGACGAAGAAAAAACGGAAAGTGACGACGAACTTGGACTGTTAAGGAAATTGCAGATTTAGTGACTGATGTAAACTTGTTGCCGGCCAAGTCCAGAGAGAAATACGAAATGACATACAAGATTTTTGGATTATTGAGACGGAAAAAAGGCATACCCCCATTCCGAAAATGTTGTGATTGCGTATTTTTCTCACTTATCCGAAAATATGAAATCATCGACGCTCTGGTCGAATTACTCGATGCTGGGGGTAGTATTTAACATAAGGAAAAATGTTGACATTTCGGAATATCACATATTACGAGCATTTTTGAAACGACAATCACAGGCAAAAAATCTAAGGTTTATTAATTTATTTGATGTTTGCAAAATTGTATGTATGTATGATGTGAATCAATGAAATATTCTATATACGTCTCATTATTTAGCAATGGGTTTGTAATAATTATTAACATGAATGAGATGTAACTGTGTAAGTCTATTTCGAAATGGTGCAGAGTAACAAATCTCTCGATAACTCGAACAGTTCTGTTCATTAAAAACCCGTACAGCTAATTTGCGATGGTGTAAGTGGTTCTTTTTTATTTTTGGCATATTATGTTAAAAATGAATGGTGGCATTTGTTGATCGACGTCTGAAAGTAAAAAAATTAAATTATTTGGTCATTTAACAGCAGTTGAGAAGTCACAAATAGTAAACTAAAACTTGAAGAAGGATGGTTAATTCGTGCCCTAGCACAATTATATGGTAGAAATAAGAGCACAATCTTAGAATCTAAATAGCGCTGGGAGCAAAAACGGTTCTTGAAAAGAAGTGATGGTTCCGGTCGAACTAGAATTTGCAGTCCCAAAGAGAATGCTGTGCTCCTGGGGTATTTAAGAGATAATTCCTTTGAAATCGCGAGGGAAACTATGAATGACACAAGATGTCCCGGCTCTTAACCTACCGCCAATAGAAGAATCAATGGATCAGAATTAAAAAACCGAACGGGGGCGAAAAATATTGAATTAACAGAAGTTTGCAATAAGTTTGCCAATAATTTAATTTTTTTTTATGTTCTGACAGCCCACGAAGACCGAAGTCTAAGTACTGTGTACCGTGGGTGTACTGGAGAAATCCGACTCACTCAATAATTTAATAATGTCACGTATTGGTTGTAATGTCGGTGATAAAATAGATTAAATGATTAAATTTAACGTACCCAAAAAGCAAAACATTTGTATAAAAAGCATCTTTGGACTTTTGCAATGTCAGAAATTATGAATTAGCCATAGCAAAATGGGAAATTTATGGGATGAAAATACCCCTGAAGGGCTGCAACGTAAATTCTATCCTATCGCTGCAGTAGAATTTTCTTGGTGAGGTGGAGAAGCTGCAACTTGCTTAACTAACTTTTTCATTATGAAACAATAAATAATGATAGTTTTGCAACAAATTGGACTGAATATAACCCCGTATTTAGTAAAACCCGCTAAGGTGGTTCGAGAAAGTGCACAGAAAGTAAATTTTTAATAGAAAGCAATGACAGTAACGTCTGTCCTGTAAGATTATTATTTAACAAATTACTACCAAAAAGAGGCTTTAAAAAACTAATATTAAATATAATATTAATATTAAAAGTAACAGATTATTTTTAAGAACAAATCGTTAGTGGAAAGCAGAATGTGATAGTAGGCGCGGATCCAAAACTTCGTGGAGGGGGGGGGTTCATTCAGGGAGGTAGTAATATATTTTTAACTTTTTTATATTTACATTTTTAATTTTAATAGTTAATGACGTATTATTAATGATTTGGGGGGAGGGGTGATGACCCCCATGACCCCACCCCTGGTTCCGCGCTTGTGTGATCGTTGGTACGATAATATTGAACAAAATTGTCTGCCAAAGTCATTGGCCTAAATACAAAGGAAAAAATAACCAGCCACTCCAACAGATCAACCATAATCACTCAACTAGTCAAAACCGAGCAAGAGCAAGAGTTTACTAAAATTACTGGTCATAAGCAGTGCAATCTCAATAAAACCCTATTAAAGTATTGATCAAGAACATCGTATATAATAAAATAATTGATTAACAGCATGCGTGGAAATAAAGGGCGATTCATTTAGACCTTTTTTTTAAATTCTAAATAAAACACATAAAATGGGATTGGATGGCGGAATCTTTATTATGACCAGAAAGAACAATCTTTGACATTTATTTTTTGAAAATAATTTCATTTAAATACTGGCCGCGACTACGCCGTACGTGGTCCATTCGGAAGGTCCAATTTTCGATCACTGTTTCTAGCATTGGTATCTGCCCAATTACGCGAGTAATTTTGGCTTCTAAGCCCTGAATCGTAGCTGGCTTATCGACGAAGACTTTTGATTTAACACAACCCCAAAGAAAAAAGTCCCAAGGGTGTGATATCACACGATCTAGGCGGCCAGTTGACAGGTCCAAAACGCGAAATTATCTGCTCACCAAAATGATTTCTCAATAAAGCTTTTGTTTCGCGCGCTGTGTGTGCCTGCTGTTGCCTGAAATTGTAGCCCGTGATGTCGGCAACATTTGGTTTCAGCAAGACGGAGCTACGGCACACACAGCGCGCGAAACAATAGCTTTATTGACAAATCATTTTGGTGAGCAGATAATTTCGCGTTTTGGACCTGTCAACTGGCCGCCTAGATCGTGTGATGTCACACCCTTGGACTTTTTTCTTTGGGGTAATGTTAAATCAAAAACTCTTCGTCGATAAGCCATCTGCGATTCAGGACTTAGAAGCCAACATTACTCGCGTAATTGGGCGGATACCGGTCGCAATGCTAGAAACAGTTATCGAAAATTGGACCTTCCGAATGGACCACGTACGGCGTAGTCGCGGCCAGCATTTAAATGAAATTATTTTCAAAAATAAATGTCAAAGATTGTTCTTTCAGGTCATAATAAAGATTCCGCCATCCAATTCCATTTTATGTGTTTTATTTAGAATTTAAAAAAGGTCTAAATGAATCACCCTTTACATCTTCATCAGTTACAGAAACCAACACATCTCGTTCTCTGCTAATTTTTTTCTAATTGTTCATTTAATAATTGTACCTTCAATTACAATTGTTGCTTTTTTGATGTATTTATAAAATTAGCAGAACATTTTTGTTTTATTCCTAAAATTACCAAAAAAACTTCTTACGAATAACAAC
The DNA here is from genome assembly GCA_963971165.1 of Philopedon plagiatum. NCBI lineage: Eukaryota > Metazoa > Arthropoda > Insecta > Coleoptera > Curculionidae > Philopedon > Philopedon plagiatum. The sequence goes on along the minus strand of OZ020190.1, from coordinate 109,923,205 downwards.
TATCACCTTCACTATCAACTAACAGCTTTCTCAGCATGTTGCTTATCTTATAGAAAACAAACCTCCACCTACAGCGTTGGCTTAATCCAATAGAAAATATGTGGGCGGTTATTTTATTGTAAAAAAAAATATATAACCGGAATTTTTTGCCTCAAAATTCTAATGAACTCTGGGAAATAATTCATGAATGCTGGGAAGAACTTGACCCAACTATTATAATAAGTTCAATTCAGCCGATGCCTAATAGATTGACCCAAGTGATCTGTAAACTAGGTTCAATGACAAAATATTAGTTTTTTTTTAATGTCTTCTTATTGTTCTTGTTTAATATAATTTCCAATTTGTTTGCATTATTATAAAATTTAATATATTTATCACTTTACCATTTGACTAAAATTTTTTATTTACTTTATCGACGCAAATACTTTGCATTTTTTGCATATAACCTTTAACATATATGATAACACCAAAGAAATAATCAATCAGTCACAAAAGCCTGTTTCAAACAGCTTAAATATTAGAAAAACTTTTACGGGCTTTTTATATATATTTAAAACTTAATGATCATGTTTTGTCTCCCTTATTTTGAAACTTCTGCAAAACATAGCTTGATGATTCTGACTCGTCTTCCCATTAGCCATCACTAAGAAGTTTGTGTCTAAATTAGTCATAAAGTACCAAAAAGTTCAATTTATTTTGACGAAATATATAGTTTTTAACGCTATGGCCAATGACCTGCAATGTTTTTTTTAATGAGATCCTGTAACTTACATAATATATTCTTTACTGTATTATTGAAATCATTAATCTGGTATAACAAATTTAGGTATATTTCCATCGAATTTCGACGGCTTCGTAGGTATCTATTTAATTGCTACGGTGTAATAGAATCTTTTCAGGGACCAGACCTAAGTTGGACCATTATCAGTGAATAAGAACTTTGATTTTAAACGGATTACATAAAATCAACTGTTCACAAAATAATTCAAAGCTGGAACTGTTAAACCGGCAATGAAATCTCCCGGTCGGCCAACATTGCAAATGATGATTTAAACCATGGACTAAGACGCAGAATACATGTCTTGTTGTTCAATATATTACTTGGATGATACTTGATTCAACGAAGGACATTATGTGAATGGACATACTGTAAATGCTGGCAAGATGAAAACATTAAATGTCGAATACAGCTTATTAATAAAGATGGTCAACCGGTTTTAATCCAACTTAGACCACTGATATAAATACAGAAAGGTGAAAGATCTTTCGCAAGATCCTTGGAGCTGAAGACCTATGTCAACTCAACCGTAAAACTTGTAATCGATTTACAGAAAAATAAGTAATTTTCATTTGCCATCCCAAATTACATCCCCAGTGACTGTATTTTATTTTTTTCAAAGCTTGAAATACTACACTAATTTCTTTAAAGATATATTCGGCTGGTTCTGTGCCTAAATTAAATTTGGCTAAATTACAAACTTGAGCAAAAAACTCAAATAAGAAAGAAAATATAATTTTTTTGCGGCTGGATATCAATTTGCACACAGTAAAAAGAAGCGCTAAAGTTTTTTTTATATATTTTGCGCTGGCCCTACAAGCGCGAAAGTTAACAAACATCATTTACTTTTGTAAATTGTAGGTGACAAAGCACGAATAAAATTCTTCAAGTTCCTTCTGTTTTTGGATCTTTACAATTTTATTACGAAGTCAAAAATTCAACCACAAATAAAAATTTATTTATTTTTACATGTTTAAAATCGTTTCAGGGGATCCACAAAAACAAGATGTTTTGTACTTAGAGATTCATCAAGTCAAATAGCTTGAAGTTTTTATAAATTACTTGACTTGACTTGAAATCCGAGCTTTTCAGAAATTCACTGCTTGACTTGACTTGGTTTTCCATGGTTACTACTTAACTTGATATCAAGCAATTTCAAGTTACTTGATATTACTTGATAACGACCCGATTATGTATAAAAACAACGCGCAAATAATTTCTGCAAGCTCATGCTCACATATAAATAAGATGCGGGGTTCCCGAATCGACTGTAACAACTGCGTAGTTGCGTATGCTTAAATAAACCAGTATAATAATATTCCGCTAAAAAACCAACAAGATCCCTATATAAAAACAAAGTACAGCTCAATCAAGCAAAACAGTCTCAAGCACCAGCAAAAACCAAGTAATATGTGCCATAAGGTTGCTACCGTTGGGCTACCTAATAATCATAACTTGAATTTCCAAAGGTCTCTAAGGGTTAACACCAGCCCCCAGTTCCACTGGCTTCTTCCCAGGGGATGGGAGTTTACTCCTTACCCTAGGAAAACTTAAATTATAGATATATGTATGTTACAAATATTTGTAATAGTGTGCGCGTCTGTGTGCAAGTAAGGGTCCTTTGTCAATAAAATGTACCTAAATATTTATGTCAATATAATATGTATTAAAAGTAAAGTAAAGTAGTATAATAAATAATAAGTGTATAAACCAGGGCTGCTCTAACTGCTACAAAAACCCGCAACCGATTAAGCGACAATTCTATTAGAAGCCTTATGTGCCAGATCTTGGATGGCGAACGATGATATTAAAGACCTCTTTTAAATTTAGCTGTTACTACTGTGTTGCTGAATAAGATGAAGAGGACATACATTGGAAAATCAGTTTTATTATTTTGTTTAATATTTAAGAATAATATGTTAATTTATTATTATTTCCTAAAAATAAATTATTATTTCCTTTTTACTTTTATAACACTTCTTGTTATAAATTTTGAAATAAGAATTTAATAATTAGTTTTGTAAATAAAAGGATGTATTGCAAGGTTTCCTGTCATTTCTTGATTATGTCAAATGTATTTAATGAAAAACCAAGTAGTCTGGAAGAACTACTTGATTTATCAAGTACTTGAAATATCATTACTTGATTATTCAAGTACTTAAAATATAACTACTTGACTTGAACTTGATTTGTTTTCAAGCCAAGTCAAGTCAAGTAACTTGAAAGTCAAGTCAAGCCGTGAATCCCTATTTGTACTTGCGCTAGAATTGCGTTTCGATAATTACGTTAGAATCACCAGGAGCAATAAATAAATATTTTAGTTGCATATCAAAACTTAAAAAGGCCACTATCCCTTTCTTTCAATAATTTTGAAAGTAATGATTATAAAAGTAAGAACATGTGTAATGATTATTGAGATCTTAGGAAACAATGTTAAAAATGAAGGCACTCGTATTGCTATGGAAACACTACACGAGTCTGACATGCACTTTATCCTAATCAGTTTTATAATCCTTATAGCAAGGCCATACGATTATAATTTCATGTGGGTGAATGTCGGGCTCTAATAGTCAATCAATCAGTCAAATCATGCTTTATTGTATAAAGAAAATAATTCTCATTTACAAAGCTCTCTCCTATAGTAGATAAAATGTCATTTACATAATAATATATAAATTGAAAACAAACAAAAGTGAGTAAGTATATTCACCTGTAAAACAAAAATATTAGAATAATATAATAAGATATTCAACGTACTCATAAATAAATATACAAATAAAATTTAAAATTAGCCCTCAATAACATTTTAATGTTAAAAATTAAAATTACGGACAAAACAATTAAAAATTTGAACTTAAAGCAGCTACAGCAGAAACCATAACAATATTTAAAATTTATCAATATAAAATTCCTCCAGACTGCAATATGCTTTTGATCTTAAGAATTTTTTAACAGATCCACCAAACATTTTCAAATCACCGATAGCCTTAAGATGGGGCGGTAAGTGATTATACTTTTTAATGCTCTCATATTACCAAATTTTTTGTACTTTCACTTCTTGGAATGGATAATAGTAAATTCATTCCATTACGCGTGTAAAAGGAGTTAGGCCGCATTAAATTACCGTGTCTTTTGTGAACCAATAAGATGGCTTCCAGAATCCCTTGCTGTATAAATAAGGGTTTACAATGGTCTCTAGCCTTTGCCTTACATAAGTACCCCAGTGCCATTTTTTGGATCACAAAAACATATTGGAAGATCCTTTTAAACAAAACCCCCAAATAGCAGTCCCCAGGGACGAACTTATGGGGGAATTGGGGAAAGCGTCCCCGTAGATGCTCGAGTTGGCTAAATGGAGTATGAGTTGACTCTTAGAACCTCGTACCAAAAAAATGTCGACAGTTGAGTTTTGGGGAAATTTGCAAACACGTCGACAGTTTAATGCCAGCAAACGGAAGTTCGAGAAGTTATAAAAAAACGTTGACAGTTTTTCTCGGAGGGAATTTGCAGGAAAAAACGATCGATAATGTTGAATTTTTATCTTCGCATATTTCGATATTTTTCCTCCCCTCCCCCCATCAACATAGTGCTTTCGGTACGTCTCTGGCAATCCCGTATCTCAAATATGAGACTCAATGGGTGAATAATATGCTGATATTTTGCCATGAATACCTCAAATTCGTTACTCACTATGCGAACAGCATAACTTCTCTAGGCTATTTTTTCTTTAGACATAGAATAATATGTTCTTTAAATTTTAATTCAGAGTCAATATAAAGACCCAAAACCTTAATAATATTTTGTTTACTATAAAAAGATTTCCAACGTGAATATCTCGCAAAATGAACCTAAATAAGGCAACATCTGTTTTATTGATATTAACACATGCAAATTCTAAATAAATACCAAGGAACTTATTTGCAGAACTATTGACTAATTAAATGAACCTTTCCTGCTGAACGAAGCGAACTCAACGTCAGCTTTCAAGAATGCAACACGAAATCAAGGTAGATCGAGTATATTAAAAGAATGCTTTATTTAAAATATTGACCAGAAAAGCAAACAACAGGTAAACAGGATTGAAGGATTGTTTCGGCTATTAACAGTTATGGTTAGCTTGTATTCGTGTTCGACCTTTATTGTGTTTCTGCATGATGTTTCTGGACGTTTCTGATACGTAACACCACAGATCCATATAGCTCGTAGCTATATGGATCTGTGGTAACACTAGCAAGGAAGACGTTGAAAGGAAAGTGGTAGCTGCGATTCCTACGAGATAGAGGCCTAAAAATCAGGAGAAACAAAACCGAGTACCTCATGGAGTTTAACGGTTCTCCATTAAACTCCATGTACATGGAAGAAGAAATAAGGATTCAAGAGAACAAGTCAGATAACGTAAAAATTACACATTCCATATACAAAATATGTGTTGGTGTCATATTACAAAAGCTAGATAATCGAATGATTATATTTGAATAATTTTGTCGTAACTTCATAAGAAAAATAATTTAAAACATTAGGTATAACGTCCATACTTAACTTTTTGTGTGTGTCTTTAAGCAAAATAAAAGAGGTTTTTATCATGAATAATCCTTTATAATAAAACTAGGTAATAGTATAAGCACACCTAAATTGATCAAATACTTAAATCTATTTTTATACCAAACTAATCAAAAATCTAGACTTTTTCCATAATGGAATTTATTGGATTTATTTTTCATGTCATTATATTAAATTGACTTTACTGTTAGGATTACTTTTAACACAAAACGGAAATTCGATCAATATTGCCAAAAGGATGTGCACATATTCAAATCCAGTGATTGTATTAAAATTAAATATTGCTTTTATAACGAAGAATAAAAGTGCTTCGTAAAAGATTGCAATACTTATTCTTTTAGTACGTTTTGACATTCCATGCTAAAATAAATAGTGGATAAATCTTTACCTATATTGTAAATTCGAAAGTCTGTTTGTTTGGTACTCACTCATGTCTCAATATAGCAACATATCGGGATGAAGCTAGCTATAGATCAAGCTTATGCCACAGAAAAAAATAGGTTACTTTTTATCTCCACTGGATAGGTAGTTTCTCTGAGTATACAATTACTGGATAAACAATAGACGGAATTAAAAAATTCTTTCAGACTGTCTCAACATCTTAACAGTATTTTATATATAGAGCGAGCTACGGTAAAGACCATGGGCCATAAATGTATATCACAGGGGCGTAAAAATGTTTGTTTGGTGAAGGTTTGTTCACTGTATGAAAATAACTGTTGTCACAGTTATTGTGTATTAGTCATAAAGGATTTAAAAGGGTGTTTTACAGCTACATATACAGTGATTCCATAAAGTCTGGAAACCTGGAATTATATTTCAGACCTCGACTCGTAAATAGTATTCTTGTAGTACCTCTGCAAGAGCCTCGACCACACACTGCTAAAACTAAAAATCGATAATCTTACTGGTCCCCCGGGACCCGCTCGCAGCCAGAATCATTCCTTTGCAGTGTGTCGGCCGTACTGCATTGTACGCCTTGTCTCGGTCGTGACGTTTTACGTATTATTTTCTGTGACAATTTTATTATCGAAAATGCCAAAGAAACGGAGGCAAAACGCAAAATATGATGATAGTGATAGTGATAGTGATAGTGACATAGCGAAATTAAAGCGAAAGATCGCAGCTCTCAAGAATAAGAGGAGAGCACGTCGTCGACGCCGTAGGAGTTCTCCCTCTTCAGATTCATCGCTATCAAGGGGAGGTTCCCCTGTGCCGCATGTCTCCAAGCGGCGAAGAATTATTTCATCCAGCGATGATTCCAGCTGTAGTAGTGCAGTTGGTAAGTTCAAATACCTGTTCCCTTTTAAGGACAGAGGGTGAATTTCACCTTGTTGCCAGAGATCTTGTCTATTACATTTAATAGGCAAAGGGTAGAAATTTCTACCTTTTCCATTCTAGATGGTTATCCTATTTAATATAAATAGAGGACAAGTTATCTTGTCTTTGAAGGCGAACGGTTAAGATAATAAGATTAATGCCATTTTTCTTTGTCTATACAGAGAGAAGAGAGCAGGTGGTTCCTCCTCTTCGCTCCGAGCCGTGTAGCCAACCCCTGAATCCAGAAATCCTGGCATTGTTGGGGTCCAACGTCACACAAACTTCAGTTCAGGGCCCACTGTTACATAAAGATCTAGCTGACAGATGGGAATCCCTTTTATTACAGGGCCTAAGTGCTGATGAACGCAATACGATTATTGGCGAGTACTCTATTCCCCAAAATTGTCAATCTCTTAACCCCCCAAGATTAAATGATGTCGTCGCGGCGGCGATAAACGAATCAGCTTCGCGAAGGGACATGCGGATGTCCCTTCTGCAAACTCAAATAGCGACAGCAGCCACAGCACTTGGTGTGGTTTTAACATCTTTATTGGAGAAAGAAGGGGGGGGGGGGAGAAAGGGACTCAATAAAGCATTTAAGTGATGCCGGACGGTTGTTGGTGGATTTGTTTCATGCTAATTCGGAGTCTCGCAGGGAACTGATTTTGTTGAATTTAAATAAAGATCTTAAGGAGACTCTAGGTAAATCACCCATCACGGGGTGGCTTTTTGGTAACGATCTGGAAGAAAGGATTAAGGCATCAAAAGATATTATAAAGTCTAGCCTAGAATTACGGGTTACAAAACCTAAAAATGTGCCAGCTTTAAACTCCAAGAGTCTGCCCCGATTTTCCAGAGGGACACCCCAGGGCAGACCGTTGACATTCAAGTCCCAGAGTCACAGTCAACACAACAGGTCATTTTACCATCGTCGACAGCAGAAGAAACCAATAGCTACCATGAACAGGCGGGACATCAGAAGATAAACTGTGAGGTTAGTAGACCAGCCGGCAGATTAAGTCATTTTTATAAAGAATGGTTAAAATTAACTTCTGACAAAATTATTTTGTCCTACATAAAGGGTTTTAGAATACCTTTTCAGTCAAAACCTTTTCAAAAGACGTTCCCCACAGAACCTAAGTGGTCTCATAAACAAAGTATAGAGATTAAAAGATCGTTAACTAAACTGTTAAATATGGGAGCTATTTCTAGGGTTGCCCCCTGCAGGGGCCAGTATATTTCTAATATTTTTCTGACACCAAAGAAGGACGGGACCCAGAGGCTAATACTCAACCTAAAAGCTCTGAATAAATTTGTATTGAATAAGCATTTTAAATTAGAAGACCACAAGACGGTTTCTAAACTGCTTAAAAAAGACTGCTTTATGGCTACTATTGACCTTAAGGATGCGTATTTTTTGGTGTCGGTAAATAAATCACACAGAAAATATCTAAAGTTTAGATTTCAAAATATTTTGTACGAATTTAACTGCCTACCTTTCGGTTTAAGTTGCGCCCCTCGCATCTTTACAAAAATATTGAAGCCCGTGTTGGCTACTCTAAGAGCTAATGGGTTGGTCTCAAATTTATACTTAGATGATTTTCTGCTAGTTGGAAACAGTTTTCTTGATTGTCAAACTAATGTAGTTAGAACAAAAACACTTTTGGAAAATTTAGGTTTTTTAATAAACCTGGAGAAGAGTTGTCTCACTCCACAACAAAATATTTCATATCTAGGTTTCCAATACGATTCCATAAAATATACAATCTCTCTACCTGAAATAAAAAGGTCTCGGATTTTAAAATTAATAAACAGTTTCCAGCTTAGGACCTCCTGCAAAATAAGGTGTTTCGCAGAATTTATAGGTTCTTTAGTTTCTAGTTGCCCCGCTATTCCTTATGGATGGCTTTATACCAAAATATTTGAAAGAGAAAAATATAAAGCGTTATTAAGGTCGGGAGGCGATTATAATTCAAAAATGGCCCTACAATCTAAATTGTCCACTGATTTTCTATGGTGGAGTAGTAATATTACTAGCGAAAAATCTCTACGCCCCCTTTGTTTTAAACTGGAAATTTTTTCAGATGCGTCACGTACAGGCTGGGGAGTATTTTGTAATGGTGAAAGGAGCCATGGTTTTTGGACAAAGTCCGAAAAGAACTTTCATATAAATTATTTAGAGATCCTGGCAGCCCTTTTTGGCTTGCAATGTTTTGCAAACAATATCGCTAATTGCTCAATTTTGTGCAGAATTGATAACATTACTGCCATAGCCTGTATAAATCGAATGGGGAGCACGCAATTTTCCAAACTAAATGCGGTTACCAGAAAATTGTGGCAATGGTGCGAGGGCAGAAACATTTTTGTCTTCGCTTCATATATAAAATCATCAGACAATACAGAGGCCGATAAGGAGTCCCGATCCTTAAAAAACGAACACGAATTTGAGTTAAATCACAAAATTTTTGCTAGAGTCATCAATGAGTTTGGAAAACCAAACATTGATTTATTTGCTAGTCGTGATAATAAGAAATGTGAATTATTCGTATCATGGCTGAGGGATCCAGAATGCTTTGCTGTGGATGCTTTTACCCTAAACTGGACCAATCTAAAATTTTATGCGTTCCCCCCTTTTTCCTTGCTTCTAAAAGTTTTGCAAAAAATTGAGGATGATAAAGCAGAGGGCATAGTTATAGCTCCTAACTGGACCACTCAGCCATGGTACCCACGTTTTACATCTATGTTGATCAAGAAACCAATTTTTTTAAGACCTAGTAAGAACTTGCTTTATTTTTCTGATAGATCACCGCATCCTCTTTGCAACCAACTTACCCTGGTTGCAGGGCTCTTATCCGGCAAGCCCTGAGAAGAGGCAACGTCCCGGAAGAATCTCTTGATATATGTATGGCATCGGTTACCACCTCTACAATGAATCAGTACAACAGCGGTTTGAGGATGTGGTGGAAATATTGTATTGAACACAATGTTGACGTCTTTTCGGTTTCGGTAGAGCAAGTTATTAAATTTCTAACGCTTCATTTCAATAAAGGATCCTCATATGGTACGATAAATAGCTATCGATCGGCAATCGGTCAAATAGCGGGTAACCACCTACTTAATGACTTTAGATTAAAACGTTTTTTTAAAGGGGTTTATGGGCTGAGACCGGATCAACCCAAATATGACAATACCTGGGATCCCTCTGTCGTATTAGATTATGTTCAAAAAATGGCAACTGAAAAAATCAGTCTAAAAGACTTAACTCTTAAATTAACAATTTTACTGCTCCTAGCCACGGGTCAACGCGTGCAAACTATTGCCAATATAGAGATATGCAATATCGAGAGAACATCCGAAGGAACGTCCATAAAGATACCGAAGAGACTGAAGACGTCAGGACGAAACAAAACTCAACCGAACATCATAATACCTTACTTTTACCAAAACAAACAACTTTGCGTAGCCAGTACCATAGATATATATTTGAACAGATCCGAACAATTAAGAAACGCCGAAACAAATAAACTCTTATTAACCTTTAAAAAACCCCACAAAAATGCTTCGGCACAATCCATTGCTCGTTGGGTTAAGATTATTTTAAAAAGAAGCGGAATAGACACAAATATTTTTTCCGCTCACAGCACAAGACATGCCGCAACGTCGGCGGCTGCTAAAAAAGGCGTCAGCATTGACACGATTAGACTATCAGCTGGCTGGTCTAATAAATCTAAAGTGTTCGCTCAGTTTTACCAGAGACCTATTCTAGACAATAACTTTGTTCATGTTATTTTAGGCGGATAGCCATTAGTTTAGTTTATGTTTATTATGCTACTTAAGTTTAGAAATGAAATACGAGCTAGTAATAGTCCCTTTTCTGTCTACTTTAAATACTAAGTGACAATTTAGGTCGTATGATTTATACTTCCATATTTGTATTCCCATCTGTTTAATTTTAGAAGATATATATATCCTACTTTCTTAAAAATTGTTGGTTATTGCTTTAAACATCTACAAGAATACTATTTACGAGTCGAGGTCTGAAATATAATTATAAGATCAAACGAACTTACCCTAAGTGATGTTCGATCTTAATTATATCCAGACCTCGATGAAGTAAATAGTTCCCCCCCTAACCCCTTTATATAATACATTATTATATATGCCCTAGGACAACAATTTTAGCTTTAAAAAGAATGATTCTGGCTGCGAGCGGGTCCCGGGGGACCAGTAAGATTATCGATTTTTAGTTTTAGCAGTGTGTGGTCGAGGCTCTTGCAGAGGTACTACAAGAATACTATTTACTTCATCGAGGTCTGGATATAATTAAGATCGAACATCACTTAGGGTAAGTTCGTTTGATCTTATAAATATATTGAAAATGTTTTGTTTTCAGATCAATCTACCTTTTCCTCAATGGTACTGTCAACCGGCAAAACTGTAGGTATTGGTCTACAAAGAATTCCCATTGGGCCCAAGTGGTTCATACGCAACATCCTAAAAAGTCAACGTTTGGGCTGGAATATTTCAAGATAGGATTATAGGTCCCTATTTTTTTTGAGGAAAATTTGACCGGCGAAATTTATGTAGACTTTTTGCAAATTAAATTAACTCCTACCTTAGCTTAGCTGTATCCAGGTAATGAACCCGACACATCGACTTTAACAATGTGGTTTTCACAAGATGGAGCACCACCGAACTATTCACAACCTGTTGGCAATATTTCAATGAGATGTTTCCTAACAGGTGAATAGTACGTCGTGGCCTCATCGAATAGCCTGTGAGGTCGCCGGATTTGACTCTCCTGGATTATTTCCTATGAAATACTTAAGAACAAATGTTTTTTCCGACAGATCTCCTACAATAGAGGCTTTAAATATCATATAAGGTATGAAATTCGGCAAATCCCACCTTCTTTCATCAGAAACGTACAACAAGAGGTTATTGATAGAATAGGATATTACTAGGAACGATCAACAATTTCAGCATTTGTTGCGTTAAAATTCTTTTTGTTGGCTTATTTCTATTACATAAAAATTCGTAAAAGTAGTTGGGTTTGTTTTATTTTTTCGGCTGTAATTATTTTGTGATAACTTTTTATTTAATATTATCAATATTACCAAATTTGGTGATCGTACTTAGGTTAAAATTACCTTTTAAACAATGCATCACATACTTAAGTTTCCATTTAAAAATATTGGCGATGACGTTATCACTTTGACAGATGTCAAACACAGATTTGAAAAATTTAATACCAAATTGTGTAAAATTAAAAATCAGAATCGACGTTTTTTTGCTGATTTCCTTAATATTTCCCGATTTTGATATATTTTCAGATTTCTAGGCCCTATGTCCTCAGTGTGCATGTGATACGATCTATCTTAAAAACCATTAAATCGATCCAGTGGCGACGCTAGGCGTCAGCGATGTCGGCGAGCGCTAACGGCCTCGCGGCCAAGGGGCCTCGCAAAAAACTCGCAAGTTAATACTTAGCATATACGTATTACTACTATATAGCGAACGACGAAAAAATGATGAAGCAAAGACGTAGCCTTCGGAAACAATTGCTAACCAGTCACATGACGTACTGAACATCCCTCCTAAACAACCACGTGATTTGCCCAGCTAATCAAGCTGAGCTCAAATAATGTGTTTTGTTTTTTAGATTTCCAAACGATGCCTCGCTTTATTTACATACACTGAGAAAAAAGCTAATTATTCCTTATAAGAATTCTTAAACTCTTTATGCAACTGTTTAATACTATATGGGACAGCAACGCGCTTTGCTGCTTCAATACAACACAAATTGCTAGACCGTCTTACTGTGGTAGCAATATGGCGACTTAGTCAGTAAAAAATTGAGAGCATAACTAAAATACAGCTGTGCAATAGCCACTAAAATTCCGTTGTATAGTCGTTATAATACGAAATAGCAGCTTGTATAACCCCATTTTTTTGGGCTAACGAAACTGTGTCGTATGCTGTATGCATTTATCTTATTGCCGGTAAAATTTGAGACTGTTACCCTTAACATTCAGTTGTATTAGGACCGCTTGTCTTATTGCTGGGGTTATTTAATATTTCGAATTGCAGTTATAGAACTGTTTTATTAGAGTAGTAACATTTTCTCATAGGTATATAGGGTGTTACTAGTGGGTTTCTGTTAGGTGCAAATTATTGGAAAAAACTTTTTATGCAAGACAGAAGTCTTTAAAATTATAAATATAGCATATTTTAGAAATATTCTTAACTATATAGGATCTATTAAAAAAGCGTGATAATAAAAAATCATTTATATTATTAAATTTTTGGTTTCCTCTTAACATTTCAAATTAATTTTGTGAAGTGTCCAATACTTATGTAAGTTCACTTATTTTCAAAATTTAGTCAGTTGACAATTAGTCTGTTTCAGCTTTGAAGTTTCGAAAACGGTTTGAGATATCAGACTACATAGTACCAGTAGTATTACAAATAGAAAAAAACTTGATACTAGTGGTACGAAGATGTGAAACTTCAATTTGTTTTCCGATAACTGAGTCCATTTTCAGATCTCGAGCTATAGGATATCAAAGTTAATTTAAATTTAAGACATTATTCACAATATTAATTCGGATTTTTTCATAGACCTCGTTCGTATAATTAAGAGTATTTTTAAAATATGGAACACTGATAATTAAAACTTTGGTATAAAAAGATTTCTCTTGTTCCACTGATATGCACAAACAACTAAGACAACAACAACAAAAACACAAACCCACTAAGAAGATCACATCACGGCATCCCCAATCTGTCGAAATCGCTTCCATTTTGAAAAGATGAAATACGGACACACCGAAACGCAAAAAGCTTATACTTGGTCTCCTCCTAGAACCATACTGAAACGATAAACCGCCGATGGGCTATGATATTGTGCGGAAATGTTAATCCCGCCCTCTTTGGGATTTTAAATAATAACAGATACAAAAAGAGTTTTTACAGTTGCATGACAATTTTGCGAAGGTAATAAAGCGTTGTATTATACTTATTAACGTGTAATAGTAAGAAATGAAATTTTTACCCTTATAAGAAAGTTGTATTAGGACTGGACGGAATAAGACAGAATTGTATTGGTAATGCTACTAATGCATACTGTTTATAAATGACGTTCTAGCCGTTCAGGAATTGCTGTAGTTGTTAACCTGTGTTACTACCCCAATAATTTAAATAATACTAGTTAATAAAAAAATTGTGATCCGTACAAAATAATTCTTAGCAGTACTGTTTTATTAGATCATTTTCCTCAGTGTAATGTTCTTACCCGTTTTGCCCCAAAATCTCAAATTAAAAATTAAAAATGAAGCATTCACTCTTCAGTTTACGTTTTGTGAAGTCTATCCGACGCTGACACTACAAGTACCTAGGTTTTTCACTTCTTGCTGCTTAAAACTGACATTATCGGTACATTAGCTATGTTATTATCGTAAATAGGATAATAAATAACTTTTAATCCACTTTTCACAAATAAAACACATTGATCTTTACTTTTGAAAGGTAAAAAGACGAAAAGGAAACCGACAAGCTCGCATTTTAAACTGCTGTCAGAACTGACATTGACAGTTCCGTCAAAACATCAAAAGTGCTGATACATCACGTGGTACAAAACCAAAGAAGAGAAGATTTTATCTTTGCTTCAAATTTTAACAACGGGTAGATTGGATGCTAACAACATAGTAGTAATACGTATATTATGATACTTAGCCATACCTATCCTAGAATATTTTGGTACGAGTAGGTAGTATTTACCCAGAATCGTCTATGAACACTGTTGATTAGCAACAATATACTCATACTTATTACGTATTTCTGTATAATTCATTTGACCTAGTACTTTTTTCTGAGAAATAATGAACGGGGTCTCGCAAAGCTGACGTCGCCGACATCCACATTTGGTCTTGCATTGCCACCAACGATTGGATTTTTTTACAGAAAGAAAGCTTATAGTGACTGTTTGCACTGTTATTGACTATTAGTCATATACAGGGAATATAACGGCTGTATGTTGTTTATTTACGATGGATACTAAAAATCATTTGATTTTTTTAACAAAGAGAAAAAAGCTAAGTTTTCATGATAAGTTATACACTGGGTATGCCACAAATGTCAGTGTTTAATAATACATAAAGGTTATAACTTACCGGCGAGCGAGGCCGCGGGTGAAAGCTATTAAAAAAATAAATAGAAGCTATATCTGCACTGTTATGTCGTTTATCCAGTAATGACAGGGTTAAATTTTGTTTCTACTAGCTTTCAACCACAAAATTGCCTTTGCAAGCACCCTGTATTAAGTGAACGCCGTAGTTAGACAAATTATGTTGGGTAGCGACCTGTTTGTGCAATGTCATAAAAGCAAATGTATGATCGAGTTTGTTTATGCAACAGGGTTTATTGTTCTTTTCGTGGTTCTTTTGGTACTTATCGTTTTCTTAGCAACGAGGATAGAAAAAATGACTTAAGTCAATTTCCAGTTAAATTTTTTATGTAACTGCGATATTTAAGACAATTTTATGTTACAACCACCCTTAAAATGGATAATTTTGATGAAGAAATCGTTCCAGACAAAATAATGGAAGTAGCCAACTAGGCAGATAGTCGTTTGATACCTGAGATGTCGCAGTAACGATACAAATAGCTTCTAGCTTGAAATACGATATACTGAGAAAAAAGTATTGTGATTAAAAGAAGAGGTACGGCATATTGTAATCATCGATCCAACAAATATTCACCTTCTACCTTATGGTCCAGGTACTCCACGATTAAACTCATCATCAAACATAAAAATTACATCGATTTGAGCAGATTTTTACAAAAAAAAAAAAAAAAAAAAAATTCGAAAAAGCAGATATTGAGAAGTTTCTCTCTAAAGCACCAGATAGTATTTACCTTATGATCAAAGTTGCAACAATTTTCGGCATAGAAGGCGCTTATCATAGGAAAGAGTTGATAAAACTCACCATAGACAATATTAAATAGAAAAAAGATATTTTATTAATAACAATACCCAATACGAAGTCAAACGTGCCAAGAAAATTTGTTTTATGTAACTCTGGACCTGAAATAAGCTACACTGAACTGTACAAATCCTTACTCCCTACAAATACCTCTCATCGGCGATTTTTCTTAGCAGGCAAAGATGAAAAATGTTCCAAACAATGTGTGTGCATAAATACGTTTGAAAAAATGCCTTCATATATAGCAGGGTACTTAGGCCCGCAAAATCCTGAGATGTACATATATCAAATATTATTTCCGTAGATCTTCAGCGACAAGTTGGCAAACTTCGGCTTCAATTTTACCAGCATTAAAAGGCACGGTTGGTGGAACTCCAGTTCAGTGGCGGAGTCCTATATTGAAGGCTGTATTGAAAATTAAAAGACAACTGCTCGAAATATACTTGAAAAACCATGTAGCAACAGATCTCAGCCAACCACGTCTCTGTTGTTTAGACCCATCAGATGATACGCCTAGCAGTAGTATCTGTTTAACTCCAGCAGCAAAAACTTTACAGCAAACCCCAAATATCTATTACAATTCAAACGAAAATCAGTCAATATCAATGTTTGCGAGAAAAACTAGAGCAAACGAGAGAAATCAAATGAAATCCGCAATGAATCTTCAATGCGCTACAAATTTTATTGCACTTTTAACTTTAATATTATTTATCGGTCAAAAATTTAATAGTTACCTTTCCTAATGTTTCTTACTAATCTTGTCTAATCTTTACTTGTCCGATAAATTAATTATATTGGAAAAATAATACTCCAATATGGATTTTCTGAAATATCTCACTGACCTTGTATTTCTAGGCAAAAGAAGTCATTACGTTAAGAATTACGATTTCTATCGAAAAGTTAGTATACATTTTTATTTATAGTTTTGGTGATAGAATGCCCGAAAGTATTACTATATAGTAAGCTTTGGCCTGGTCTGGGATATCATTTCCTGTTGTCGTATATCGTGTATTGTACCGACTCTGCTATTAAAATAATGAGAAAACTACGAATCTATATTAAAAAATTTTATTCAACCCAGGCTAAAATTTAAATAACAATGTTTGGCGAAACCCGTGGTGAAAGCAGCTTATTAACTTTGTTAGGAAATTAATAATTCCCAATTTGGATTATAAATTATCATATACATACATTGTACTGTAATTGTGGAGCTGAATATTATATTGAACTATTACGTGGCGAAATATACAACTGTTAGTTACGTTACGGTACAATTATTTCTATTAGTCTACGTCTACACGATATATTTATATCCTAACATTAACTGGTTCTACGGAGGATATTATACCTAATATATGAATAAGAAAAGCATCCGTGAATGATGAAATGAGTGGTCTAAATGCAAAACCCGCCAAATCCAATTTATATCATTTTTAGTAAAATACAAAAAAAGTGTTTACGACTGAGCTAGCCATAAATTTACAACAGAAGGTGTACTATTCATTTCTATAAACAAAAAAAGGTCGTCATTTCGATCTGGATTTTTATGTGTCGCAGATTCAACAACCTTTTTATAAAATTGTAGGTTTATTTCGTGTATCCAATTATCTCCAAAATGATTTTTTAGTAGCTTTGCCACACTCCCAGCTTTATTTTATCGCTCACTCGTCCTGGAGTCAAATTGGTAGTAAGCTTGACAGAAGTAAAGGTCTTTCCTTGTTTAGGTGTCGACTTGGTGGCGTTTTTTTTTTAAATTTTAATGTCACATTCATCCATAATGACGGCTTAAACCAAGCTTTAGTAAAATTGATTGATTACTAATGAATTTACGGTGCGGGAAAATCAGCTGTTTGTCACGTGCTATAAAAAACGCAGCCGATTGGTTGTTACAAAGACGGCGGCATTTGCTAATCATATGCAAAATACAGCGGAGTTTGCATCTAAACAAAAACTTTATCCTTATTTATTAAAGAATTAGACAAATTATGGATGTTATGAAGTTGACAGATAGGTAAAGAACATATTAACGAAAATAATGCCATGTACGGTTTAAAATATTAGAAATTTGGAGATGGCGGGTTTTGTATCTAAATCACTCTAATGGAAATAGTGTTTACTATTATACAATAACCGATTGCTTAAGCTTCTCAGAAAGACTTTATCGGTCAGATTCACCAACACTGGATCGGTTTAATTTGACAACCAAAAGTTTTAAACTGGCAAGTGCAACAATAAGGCAACTAAGATTTGTACTATTATTTTGCAGGTTTATCGCAAAGTTATAAAGAAAAGAGCAATTTTAGTACATAGTTTTCGTAGTAATAGAACTAAATTCATTTCAGCAACATTTTGCAAGATGAAAATCATTTGAATACCAAGTAAACAGTAATTAAGATCACCGTTGAATTTGCAGGACACCTGCTATTTAAATTTTCAAATTATCAATAGGAATAAGTTTATTTTGCAATAAATTAGTAACTAGAAATACAAACTTAGTATCTAAGTACTTTATACAATTGCAAACAACGAGATGAAAGCAGTTAAAATTGTTCAAAGCTCAGCTCCCATATAAGTAGCAAATATTTCGTAACATATAAGTAAAATATAAGTAATATTAAATAAGGAGATAAGTAATAACATAAGTAAAAATATAAAACAAAAAATATGAATAAAAAGAATAAAAATAAAATCCTAATATTATTTACCACATGCTTATAAGGCGGTAGAAAAAAGAGAACACTACATTATCACAAACTACCCAGTTTTTCTTTAAACTGCTTTTAAAAATAGATCACTTTACATGTACTAATGATATGGGAACATCATTATAGAGTTTAAATACGCCATAAGAAAAGCTTCTTCTAAATAAAGAAAGAAGTTTTGCGATGTGGATGAGAATGAATCCGTTAAATCTCAAATTCAACCTGTGGACATCCGTCCTAAAATCAGTCTTGCTATTCAAATAAGTGGCGTTTTGTTTACAACTTGTAGCTGAACCGAGTTAGTCAAAGAGAGATAGTATTATAAATTTGATGGGCCAAAAGAGACACAAAGCTCTGACTATCTCAGCTCGGCAAGTGGCAAATAATCAGCAACTACCTAACCTGAGGTCTGCTCGTTTGTGTCGCCCAATAACCTACATTATGTTTTTGGATGGATCATAATGTGGACCAAAGCCTTGTGATGCCATCTTTGTCTAGAAATCGCATTTAAGAAAGAGTTATCAAAAATTGTGGCGCCACTGACAAGTAACAGAAAGCCTCAATTTACAGCTGGTGGCAATAGTTGCTTATTATTTGCCACTGATCTTATCAGGGATGAGTTAATCAGAGCCCCAATTGCCTCATTAAATGTATCATATTATCGCTCTCTGGCTAACTAACTCAGCCAATACAAGTGGCAAAAAAGCCACTAATGTTGCTTCCTGCAACACTTACATGAGCACAGGAGTTGTTTGTTTATATGGATGTTTGGCTATATAAATTATATTGAATATTTGAAACAAAACTTTTCCCCACGAATAGGAAATTTCCCTATTAACATCACTGCTGACATGTTTGGTACATTTATAGTACTTCAATACCACAGACTTTTGTTTATTCTTGGAAAAAACAATTGCCGTGCTTTTGGTATTGGCGCTAACTACAGTGACCGGCAAAAAGTTGGACACATATGGGAAAAATTTTTATTATTGGAATATTGAAAAAACTTTTTATGCCGATTGTCTCTGCATGATGGGTAACCTAAAAATTAATTTTGACATTTGTTACGTGATTACTCGTTTGCCGGCAAAATTGAAAAAAATATATATTGTCATGGAAAACTGGTATTAGATGACAAGATATTGAAAAAAGTTATTAGAAAAAAGTGTTTAGATTTTAATTTTATACTCCTTGGCAAAGTCTGGAGCCAAAATTAAAAAAAAATATTTTACATTTTTTGACAAAAAAATGTACAATATTAGTTTCATATTCCCATGAATTTAATAAAAATGTGTTAAATGATCGAAAACCAAGGTAATAACCTATTATCTCAATATTTTTGTTATTACTTAAAAGTTTTATTTGATAAAATTTACAATTTAGCTTTTTTCCATGTACTTGGGTGTGGCCAGGCCCTGTATCTGGCAACCATTTTGGTAGACACGTTAAAATTTCTTCAAAATTAGAGCAAACGGTCTTTCGTAAGCATATTGTTCCAGAAGTAACTATAAATTGTAAATATGGTTGCCAGATACAGGGCCTGGCCACACCCAAGTACATGGAAAAAAGCTAAATTTTATCAAATAAAACTTTTAAGTAATAACAAAAATGTTGAGATAATAGGTTATTACCTTGGTTTTCGATCATTTAACACATTTTTATTAAATTCATGGGAATATGAAACTAATATTGTACATTTTTTTTTAAAAAATGTAAAATATTTTTTTTTTCAAATTTTGGCTCCAGACTGCCAAGGAGTATAAAATTAAAATCTAAACACTTTTTTCTAATAACTTTTTTCAATATCTTGTCACCTAATACCAGTTTTCCATGACAATATATATTTTTTTCAATTTTGCCGGCAAACGAGTAATCACGTAACAAATGTCAAAATTAATTTTTAGGTTACCCATCATGCAGAGACAATCGGCATAAAAAGTTTTTACAATATTCCAAGAATAAAAAATTTTCCCATATGTGTCCAACTTTTTGCCGGTCACTGTATATTGGTTAGATAGATCATTATTTAATCTGAGCCTAAATCTTTTAGATAATGACAATTTGTTTAACAGCTGTCATTATACATAATGAGTAGGCGTTCTTTACCCAAATGCAACATAAACTAAAAACTAAGTAATTATGTAGGTACTCCTATTATGGTATTTATACATATATCTACCAAAAATTTCGAGGCTTCTTCCACTGCACGTTCTTATATTAATGTTCTTTCTAGTCACTGAAAACTGGCGATGGGTGGAGGGGGGGGGGGGGGGGGGGGAGCCAGAGTATAGAATTAATGGACTTCAAACCGAGGACCCG
The DNA here is from genome assembly GCA_963971165.1 of Philopedon plagiatum. Classification (NCBI taxonomy): domain Eukaryota; kingdom Metazoa; phylum Arthropoda; class Insecta; order Coleoptera; family Curculionidae; genus Philopedon; species Philopedon plagiatum. The sequence goes on along the minus strand of OZ020190.1, from coordinate 109,902,542 downwards.
GTCACTCAAAATTGGTAACGAAGGGTAGAGGGGTGAACATGAATTAATTATAGGCAGTTGGTAATCTTTTAGCTGCACAAAAATCATTTTTCCACTGCACAACCTTGTTTCTCCACTACATGTTAAAATAAGACCTATTGTCCGCCCAAGTTCCCTGTAACTGGGACGAAAGGGAAAGGAAGTCATAAAAATGCATAAAAACTATGTTAAAATAGCACTACTCAGTGGCGTAGTGTCAACTTATCCGTCCTTATAAAAAATAATTAAAATGTATTGACAATCAGGTTCGTTTAATATATAAAAGACTTGTAGGAAACTCCGTTAAAGAATGTAGGGAATAATTCTTTTATAAAATAGGTTAAAAAACCTGATTAGTAAGCGTTCGCCAATGCTTTGTTTCCATAATATAATAGATGGCAAAAAAACGTTTTTGGGGGTTCAGCTTCGGCGTTCTATTAATTTAATCATACAAATTCAAACTAACCTGTTTAAAAACTTAAATATTTATAAATCTGTGGCAATTATTCAAATAAATTGTTACACAATACCTTCTTTGAAGGATTTAAAATGTAACTAAAAAATTAAAAGAAAACTTGGTGGAAAAAATGTGTTCTGTTTATATTACCTATAATGATTATGAAGTCTTGTTTAGTCCATTTTACTCAGAATCGGAGTCGTTTTTGTTCGTTCCCGTTTTTTTCTTGGAGAAGATAATAAGTTTGCGGGATTATGTTGTTGTCTAAGAGCATCTTCTTTTCTAATTCTTGTTATAGATGATCTTCCTACTCCTGTGTACAACATAGCCCTTTCTGTTTTATTTTTTATTGGAATTCTTATCATATTATTCCCTGCCTCTTCATCGCAAACCCTAATTACGTTTGCAATTATCTCACGCGCCCAGCGACATACAGATTAAAACGGACTAATATTGCTTGAACCAAGAATGACTCCTTTACGGACGCGCGCAGTGCCACAGGAACGCATGCGCAGTTAAAAGGTTACAGGACGGGTCTTAATATTTGTGTATGGTGGTAGGTATATCAGTTCACATAGAACACATATTTATGAAAGATTTAGTAAATTTTTAGTTTAATACGCCGATGTCCATGTAGAAATACTTATGGTAATAGGTCGAAAACTTAAAAAATATTTTTCATAAAGATATGGATGTTACCCGCGTAAATTAAAACTGTGAAAGCCAGCTGTGTGGATCCGGCAATCGCAAAGCGAAATAAAGGTTGCTAGCAGATTTCCATCAGCGAAAAGGCCGACATACCGCCAAGAACCCTTTTACAGTTTTACAGTATGTATGTCGCTGGCCTGACTGTGCAAAACTTTTCCCTTCAAATTTTCCATTTTTAAACACCACGACTCTCGACCGATGATGAGACGGCTATGAGGCAACTCACAGACATCCCGACCCGGAGAGGCAATAAATCATTTACAAAGACGGAGACCGACTTCGCAATCAGCCAAATAAGTTCTATCTATTATTTTTCTATTCAATAAGCGTGTTACCGACGCGGGCCAAGTCACCGTTCAGTCGACGAGGCGAAGAAGACACGGAAATAGTGCAATGTTGGTAATTTCTTGCTAAATATTTTGTGGGGAAATAACACCCCGGAAATTAATTGTTGAAAACAGAAGATTTATCTAATTCTTAACGACAGGTATTATAGAACTCATTTTATGATGCGGTAAGAAAAGTTTAAATCTTATTAACGAAAAATTAAACAGTTTTTAAAACTGGTTTACACACAAAGTGGCAACGTTGTTTAAGCCTCTCCTTGCATTCTTTAAATTCTTCTGCCGGTTCCAGATATCTTGGGCGGACAATATTCCTTGTCCAAAGTACTTTCTTGAGTAATTGTAGACCTCTTATTCTGATCGCCCACTACGCGATAACGTAACGATTTGCTGCGCGCGATACCTTAAGGCGCGAATAGACTTGCGAGCTGGGCAGCTCATGAGCCGCGTGGAGAAAATTAACGTTCGAGCCTCCCATGAACAGTACAGGGTGTCCCATTTTCGGCACTTTTGCGGGGTATCTCCCTTATTTTTAAAGATAGAGGGTTGCGGTTTTCGCGACAGTGTGCTACTTTTTGATGAAACGAAAGATGGCATAAAAATATTTTTCATTGCCCCCTTCGTTTTTGACATACAGGGCGAAATTGATTTTTTTCCATTTTCGGACCCCCCTCGCATTTCAGTTACCTTGTAACTTATAAAAAAAGTAAAAATGGATCCTATTAGAGTTTTCTACGTAGAATCGAGTGGCGTGGTTAGATTTTCATCAGATGTGATATTTTTCGAGATATTAACCAAATAAATGTTTTTTAAATGGAACACCCTGTATATTTCTTAACCATTAAGTTTCCCCTTTCGAGAGCTTTTCAAAAATATATAACACTTTATAGTTATTTTTTATTTTTAGCCCTTAAATCGAACTATTTAATTTTAAACGTTAATTTTGCGTAGTTGGCCGTGTTTAACGAGTGGTTTAACGTCAATTCAGGTATTTAGATTTAAAAAAGAAATTGGTTAAATCCTGTATTTTCATTAATTTATCAAAATTGGTATTATTTTTAACCTACAACACTACTTGTTATCTAGATATATAGAAAATCCTATCCAGAACTAAAACTGTTTAGTTTCTAATCACTTAAAGATTAAATTAGTTGTCTTGAATTTTATTAATAGCAAATAAAAGTCAAATTTAAAAATAAAACATATACAACTTTAGGTAACGAAAAGAGCTAGAATGGATTAAATGGACTAACTCTTTTCGTTACCTAAAGTTTTGTATGTTTTGTTTTTAAATTTTATTTTATTTGCTATTAATAATTCAAGACAACTAATTGAATTTTCAAGTGATTAAAACCTAAGCAGTTTTAGTTCCGGTTAGGATTTTCTATATATATATATATATATATATATATATATATATATATATATATATATATATATATATATATATATATATATATATATATATAAATGAAATAAAGATTACGGGGATTCGGCCAGAAAGTCTTTATTATATTTTTCTTATAATGTGCCTAGCTTTCGAAATGTTTCATTTCTTCCTCAGGGCACTAAAAAATTAAATTAATTTATAATTTATTATTTAAAATTATAGGAAATTAGTAAAACTTACATTATATTTAAATATAAAGACAGCTAATTTTCGAAATTTTAATTTATTACACGGCCGTTATTTGTACAACAAACATATATATATATATATATATATATATATATATATATATATATATATATATATATATATATATATATAGATAACAAGTAGTGTTGTAGTTTAAAAAATAATACCAATATTAATAAATTAATGAAAATACAGGATTTAACCAGATTTTTTTTTAAATCTAAATACCTGAATTGACGTTAAACCACTTGTTAAACACGGCCAACTACGCAAAATTAAAGTTTAAAATTAAATAGTTCGATTTAAGGGCTAAAAATAAAAAATAACTATAAAGTGTTATATATTTTTGAAAAGCTCTCGAAAGGGGAAACTTAATGGTTAAGAAATATACAGGGTGTTCCATTTAAAAAAAACATTTATTTGGTTAATATCTCGAAAAATATCACATCTGATGAAAATCTAACCACGCCACTCGATTCTACGTAGAAAACTCTAATAGGATCCATTTTTACTTTTTTTATAAGTTACAAGGTAACTGAAATGCGAGGGGGGTCCGAAAATGGAAAAAAATCAATTTCGCCCTGTATCTCAAAAACGAAGGGGGCCACGAAAAATATTTTTATGCCATCTTTCGTTTCATCAAGAAGTAGCACACTGTCGCGAAAACCGCAACCCTCTATCTTTAAAAATAAGGGAGATACCCCGCAAAAGTGCCGAAAATGGGACACCCTGTACATGAGCCGGTATTGACCGCGAGCAAATCCACAGCGCCATTCTGTTTGTATGTTGTTTGTTTCCGTTTACAACAAGATGTCTGAGCAAGAAAATCTGTTTGTTGTGATGGTTCCAAGTGTCACGAGAATAATGATGGTCAATTTGTATAAAAAAATGAACTTTTATTAAAAAAGGCACATACACACTTGCAATCACTTCTTCTTGCCGTCCAAACTGACACTGAGCTAGTGTTGGGATCACTCGAGTGAAAAATAACCTATCATCCGGTTTTTTCAATAACCTGAATCATCCGGTTATCATCGGTTATAATTCGAGTGACGAAAATTCGGTTTTTATTTTCCAACACGTCTCCAATTAGTTGTTGCCCGCATGCCAATCACTCACTTCGGCTGGCGACGTTGCTATTGTTGGTATCACTCAAGTGAAAAATCACTCGATCACTCGGTTATTGCAATCATCGACATCACCCGATTCCAGTACCGAGTTATAAGTTTGAGTGAAAACCGTCGCTCGTAATTTTATTGTCCACCGAACGCCGCACCACCGAAATTTACCTACTACCGAGTTAAATCACTCGATTCTCGATCGTCGCGTCGCGTCGCAAGCAAAGCCACTCATATTCCGGTCGGAATCTGTTCGTCTTTGTCTTGCTTGTTAGAAAATAATTTAAGGTTTCAAGGAAAGGTTAATTCAATCAGTAGAATCGTCGAATCGAAACTGAAACAAGTGAAAAATCGCTCGAATGATACTGCGATTCTTACATCGGAATTATTAGTGAAAAATCACTCGAGTGATCACTCGGTTATTGTAATCACTCGAGTACCGATAACTCGGATATTTAAATTCATCGGTTTTCCCAACACTACACTGAGCATCTCTTTGTGCTCGCCGAGAAAACCGACTCCGGGCAGCTCGAACTGCGCTCAGGCACTAGACATTGGCGTATTGGCGACACTAGTTACGTGAGCAGGTCATAAGCCGCTCACTTAAGTAGAGTTGCCAGTGTGGACGGGGTTCTGAGCGCAGTTCGAGCCGTCCTTCAGCCGCTCGCTGGTAAGCTGCCTAGAGTCGGTTTTTTCGGCGAGTACAAAGGAATGCTTAATGCCAGTTTGAACGGCAAAAAGACGTAATCGCAAGGTGTGTATGTGATTTTTTAAATAAAAGTCAGTTTTATTATACAAATTGGCCATTAATATACCTGCGCCACTTGCAACCATCACAGCAAACAGAGTTTCTTGTTCAGACATCTTGTTGTAAATGGAAACAAACAAACACATAAACTAAACTGGACTGTGGATTTGCTCGGAACCAATATCGGCTCACGTAGTGCTCATGGGAGGCTAGGGCATTCATTTTTTCCACGAGTGGCTCATGAACCGCTTAGTTCGCAAGTCTAGATAGACATAGGGAAAGTTTAGGTTAGTCTATGGGATGCCTTAGTAACACGTGCGGCAAATCATGCAGTTATCGCTAAGTTAGATATTTGGATATAAGACAACAATATTAGTTTGTAATTCATTAAGAAAGGTAGTCCTTATCTTAAGAAAAAGTTTCCTAAAAAACCACATGCCAAGCTCAAGATGAAGCAGTCACCCTTGCACACGTCCCTCCCCACTCCGCGGCTCTGGCACACAATACTGGGTCTTAGGTGAAAATTAAGTACTTTTATTTACCTACGTTTCTCACTTATTACGTTCGATACGCATGATAATAAAAGATCTACTAATAATATATGACAATATTAAAGTGTCTACAAAAAAACTTTCAGCAGAATTTACAGTTATATTTAAAATACATTTCTCCCATTGTCTTATCTTTTATGATTCAAGGTACAATACTTAATAAGAAATTAAATGAGTAAGCCATACCCAAAAGTAAAAATATTTGCTTAGACAAGGCAGCTTTGGTGGTTATTTTTTTAAATATTTAGTCTGAATACTATAACCATAAAATACTTCAGTCATAGTAGTAAGTTATTTTCTTATATTTTCCTTCGATCGGCTAGTGGCATTTGAAGGTAATAAAATGCTGTTCATGGCTTGAGAAGAAAACCTTATTGCCGTTATTTTGACACCATATTATGAGGCAGAGAAAATGTGTGTCTTTCGAGATGACACGAACGACTAGTCGTAGAAATTTAACAAAACCTTCAATGTCTTCTTGGATTTAAAAGGAGAAAATTAAGTAAAAGTCCTTACAAAGAATTCAAAAACACATTACATAGATTTAGGCTATTAAGAAATGTCACAAACTAAAATATCTGCTTAATATTTTAGTAGAGGGTAGTGCTTATCTAAACTAACTAGTGCAACTCTAAAACCAATTTTAATAATTCAAAAGTATGTTCTAAAAATTATGTTTAAAAGATATATATCTTACCCAGCAAGATTATTATTATTGGAAGCTCACAAATACCACATTTAAATCAACTATATTATAAAATATTCTGTACATTTGTCTTTAAAATAAACTACAATTTAAAAAACTAAAAAATACGCTTACATATTATTATATAGAGGTCTAGGCATAAATTACAGTTTGTTTATTATGCCTAGACTGCTATATAACTGCGCCCCACGTTTTTGAATTTAATTACCTATTTAAAGACCAAATGTTTTATAGCTGTACAAGTTAACAGAAAACCGGGGTATGCATGTATGCGGAGTAAAGGGAGGCGCAGTTTGTTAGTTGCTTTATTTTCCACACGATGCGCGCACTGCACACCCCGATTTTCTGTTAACTATAAAAGGAAAATTATTTTAAACCTTTTAGTGCGCTACTCATAAAAGCGTGTTTTTTAGTTTTTTAGTGAATTAGGTTTCGAACATATAAGAGCTCCCAAAAATAAAATTAATTTTGTATTATCCACTTTCACAAAAAAGTATCTATATCTTCATAAAAAGTTCTACATTGTAAAAAAGAGCATATTTGTTCAAAAACTTGATGCAAGACAATACAGGGTGGCTGAAAAAGTTGAAAGTAACAATTTAAATTTTTTTGCCACCATGTATATCCTAGATGAATTTTTGAATAACCATGCTATTTTTTCACAAGGTAGAACTTTTTATGAAGATATAATTTTTTTGTAAAGGCGATATTAAAAAATTAATTTTATTTTTTGAACCTCCTGTATGTTAAAAACCAAATTCACTAAAAAAAATAATTTTAGTACATTTGCAGTGGCAGTTTACCTTGAAATAACTATTTTATGTCCTTTCAGCTTCACCCTGTATGTACTAGATGAAATTTTTGAACGGCAATGCTATTTTCTCACGATGCAAGAACTTTCGTAGACACACTGTATATTTTATAATAAAAAAATATTATTGTATTGGCACCGGAATTGCATAAGTTTGAAATCGATACGACAATTCGAAGTGGGCGAAAAGTGACTTGTAAGAGTCCATTACAATGTTAAGAAGTTACAGGTCAAGTTAATAAAAGTGTGTTAAATAAAAATATAAGTATTACCAAATATAATCACATTTTATGAAACATGACAAAAAATGAATTATTGACTTCATTTAGAGCATCTTAAGTGTATTGTATTACAAAAGAACATTACCAGACCGGATCTTTCGAAATTATCAACGAATATATCAACTCTTAAATATTTACTAATCTTGTTTTGAACTGTTTTTTAAATTATTCCCTAATTTTTGTTTTTAATCAATTTTTATATTTAATTTGGTTTAATTTATATAATTTGCATTAATATGACCATTGCTATAAAGCCGGAGAGATATTAATCTATTGATTTACTGCGATTTTACTTTGTTTTCATTATAAATATCTTTTATTATAATGTGTTGTGTATGTATTACCTAATGAATTTATTATTATTATTTATTATTGTTAAACCACTTTCGTTCTAACAGGCCAAGTCTCTCGTTTTTCACAAAAAAAGTTGTATATCACAGATTGTATCTGAAACAAACTAATCCCAATGGAGTACCCACTGCATTTTACACAATTCGAGGTTATTTTTTTGTAGATATAAACCTGTCATCGACAAATGTTTTTCCGACAAGTTAGTAAGCGTATTATAAATCCTACTTTTTTTTTGAAAATCTTAGCCACTAATTTTAAAGTACATTTATTTTATAGGTTTTCTTTAGTTGTATTTTGTACGATCCCATTTGTCGAGTTTTTTAAAACTAGAAACTCATGTGTGCAATTAATTATTATTATGAAGTAATGAAAGTTAGACGTCGTTTTATAAAATATTGGATTTTAGAAACTGACGAATTTCTTTAATTTTCTATATAGTCGAAGGTGCAGAGGAATTTTTCCTCGACCGAGGTGGTACCACCCCACACAATCTCTTAAAGGGATGGTGAAATCCCTACGGACGTGTCCAGCTCTGGATGTGTGAGTCGGATTTCCTCAGTACACCCACGTACATAGTACTTAGACTTCGCTCTTCGTGGGCTGTCAGAAGATATTTTTTTGTTAAATCTGAAATATTCTCGAATTCTTTAAAATTTAAAAACAAGAAAAGTAGTTTTGTATATCTGGCAAGGGAGATAATAATAAAAACGGATTATCTTACTATATTCTGTTAGGAAATCCCATCAAAAACATACATGTAAAAAAACAGGCCAAGTTCTCGTCAGCACTGTGTGTTTTATTATCTGAAAAAAATATCTGAAATGTAAAAATTATGCAAAGTGCCGTTCAAAATTATTTACATGTACGAATATTCAAATAAGTATTTCAGTATTCGAGTATTCAAATATTTGAGTTTTCGATTTTGTGAATATTGCGATATTTTATTAGTCTAATACCTATATGAAACCGTTAAAAATACGTATGCACTCAATTGTTTAGTTAAGTTTAGAAACAGGTTTCAGTTAAAAAGAAGTAACAATCAGTAATGAATGCCAATTCAAGTATTAGTTAGACTAAAGGCCGATTCCGCTTGAATTTTAATTCAACTATTCGAATAGTCGAATCAACTATTCGAATAGTCGAATAAACTATTCGAATAGTCGATTCAACTATTCGAATAGTCCAATAAACTATTCGAATAGTCGATTCAACTATTCGAATAGTCGAACCGACTGTTTGAAACAATTAGAGTAGTCGAATAAACAATTCGAATGGTCGAATCGACTATTCCAATAGTCGAATAAACCATTCGAATAGTCGAATCGACTATTCGAATTGTCGAACCGATTATTTGAATAGTCGATTTAACTATTCGAATAGCCGAACCGACTGTTCGAATAGTGGAATAAACCATTGGAATAGTCGATTCGATTACTCGAATAGTCGACTCGACTATTCGAAAATTCTACTAGTCGAATCGACTATTCGAATATTCGTAGAGACTATTTGAACAATAATTCGAATATTTGAATAATAAATGAAGTAATTATTCCAATAATTCAATTTCAAAAATTCCGAGCCCTAGTCTACACTGAAACCCATTCACTTTTAAGAATATACCATTTATTTTCTGTACCGCTGTAACAGTAAAATACTTCGTAGATTAAGGACTGACATGTAAATATTTTGTAATTAATAAATGCCTTTCAAGGTATTATCGCCAACAGTAAAGGTACAACAACGTATTTAACTTTCTAACTTTTCTCCCCAACTTTTTTCCAACTTTTTTTTCGACTTCTCTATTTTTGTTTTTCCGTTCCTTACAAATAATTTTACTTTCGCCGTAAAAGTTTTTTACATTCCAATTGATAAAAGCTTTAGATTCGATGCAAAATATAAAGGATAACACCGTACATCAGAAATCTCCATAACAACGGACATATAATAAAGACACGAAATAGAGAATGATTGGTATTTTGTCTAAGAATTTACACTTTGTTAAAACTATATTTCATTTAGTTAGGTATGTTTTGTTACATAATACTATAAAGGGCTTAAATTATTGTAAAAAGTCTGTAGTTTTGTAATTTCATGCAATGCTTTTTATTTTTACTAATTCACGAGTTAAGTATTCATAGTTTTTTATTTTATTCTACATTTTGTATAGGTTTTCTTGTAGAAGTAAAATTGCTGTAAATAAGGTACCTACTTAATTCTTCCTAGATTAGTTATTAAATATTCAATAATACATTTTTATACTACTGTAGTTTTACTCATATTGTATTTTTATAACCCAAAACTCAACGTCGGTTTGGAGGTCATCGAAAGCAAATCGTATTTATGAATGAAATCAGTACGAGATATTATTCTCTCTGTCTTATTTTTCTCTGCTCGTATCTTGGAAATTCCACCTAAGTAGACGTATGAAATTTGGAATCCTGCTTCTTTTTGGTAATCTTAATACCCCAGAAAAAAATCAGTTCTGTAACACAACTAGCCTCAAAGATAGAGGCAGGTCGAAAAGTGCTCGAAATGGTTCGTGTAAATATAGCACAGTGCGCGCGCGGTCGATTTTGCGAGAACTTGGTCTGAGGCACTCTGTGCGCTTCGATTACTAATTATTATTCATGGAAATATTGCAGACACGTTATCAGATTAACCTCGATTGAAAATTAAATTTTAACGTCACATAGTGTGATGATCGAAATGTACAGACGGCATTGCTGTTTGATTTGCTTTTTTCTAAAGTTCTAAATAACACTCCCTTTAAACTAAAATTACAAAGTTAGGGAGCTAGTGGCAATTTCGGTATTTGATTTCGTCGTCGTTCATAGTAATATTATGTAATGTACATAGTTGACAACCATGTGGGTTAGAAAAAGATATAGCTGAGCTTAGGTGGTGCTGATTTTTTGTGAAAATTAATTATCAAATTGAAAAAAAGGAGATTTAATAAATTATTTATCGTGTCTACCATTGATATATTGCATTAGGGGCACTGCACAGATAATAAATTTACAGAATGCAGACATCCAGATTGTTGCATTTTTGTAATAATAATGACAACCATGGAAACAAAAACAACTTTACTGAATCATTTCATTGTCTTTTTTATTGATATTTTTGACTTTAGTAGAGCTTCTAGAATAATATAAAACAGGAGGCAGGCATATAGGTTTTTGATTAATGCTGCAATTCTAAATACGAATAAGTATTCGCATTTTCTATTATTATTATTATATTATTCCAATATAATGTTGTATTCGAGGTATACACATTACACAGGTATACACAGAGTCACAAGAGGAGAGAAAAATCTAGCAATTATTTAAGAAAATATATGATTAAATTTTGAAAAAAAAAATTTTTGGCTAAAAGTCAACTTCTCATTACCTGTCTGTCTTCGAATAATCAGCACTGAAATTGGTTGCCTTTTCTATCTTTATGTTTCTTATAATTAATAAAACAATTAGGCTTAAAGGCAGACACGATTAAATGATTTCATAGTTTTTTTTCTTAAACAAATTTGCTATATTGCAGTTTTGTAACGCGATGCTTTCTAAGTGGCAAAAGTACATCTTCGTGCTTTTTATAAAATAATTTTAATACTTAAGGCAATCTGTCTGACGATGGAATACATTTTTTTTATAAATCATATTAATTGAAAAAATCAGTTATTCTTAAACGCAGTTGGAAAAACGTCTGCCAGTTGCATTTCTTTTTTTTCAAATTATGGGAATATAATTACAACAAGTAGTAGACGCCATAATATTGTTTATGGCACCTTTTTTACATCTTTCACAAGCTATCATTTGATATCGCAATAATAAATTAAAGGCAGAAGTTGCTCATATTATTTATTTTATTCTGTTTTTAATCAACATCTGCCAAATGATGAAATCATTTAAAAATTACTGCCACCAGCTCCCTAACTAACAGGTGAAATCGACGGTGATACCAATATTTTACTACTAATTTGTGGTGTTTTCCTTCAGAATCTGATGCAAACCCAAGAGTTGTAAGATTTTAAATGAAATGGATGTTTACTATATGCCAGTACTATTCTGAGTATGTTGGTTATAGGCTATAGAAAATTACATTTATGACATCATTCTTAGTTGTACAATGTTGAAACACTTGATTGCAGTACTTTATTATCTCATATCGTTATGCTCGACATTGGCTTTTACTATGGAAATGTATCATATGTATACTGTAATATTTTCATTCAGTATTATTTCATAGTCATTGACAACCTTACGTGATGGAACTTCAAGAATATTATGATTGACCAACAATTATTGTAACTGGTGTCCATTTAAAATCCACTGATGACTGTTTGGTCTCTCATAATAGGATATAGTGTTCTGTTAACAAGTTAACTAAAATTAATTCACAAAAAACAAAAATAAATGATGCCGTCATGTAACAGGCCAGGTATTACTCAGTGAAAAATCGTCTAGACTTCATATTTCCTGTCTGCCTAGCTTGAAGACTGATTGCTGTTTAAATTACCCTACATTGTAATTACATAAAGTAGATAATTCCTTTGTGCTATGTTAAACTACGATATTTGTTTTATTTCTACTCGTTATCAAGGCTACTAAGGCCCTGTTTTATTTTAGAGGTAACTTCGGTAATACAAAGTCTATCGCTATCTAAATTCTAAATATACTTATACAGAACATAACTGAAAATATTTACAAAATAATTAAATTTTGTTAATGGAGAATGATAGTAAAGGAAAGGCATTTGGAGGGGAACAGGGCAAATATTCAGTCCAATTCAATAGTGTAGTATTTGACCTATACAGATTTAATTCTGTTGGCAGGTGTGACTATACAGATTTAATTCTGTTGGCAGGTGTGAAGAACCCATTTTAAAACCATTAATTTTATGATGATTTCGCTAAGACGCAGATTAATCTCAGTGGGGGTGACCATACATCTGGCACTATTCTACATTCGTTTTTTTAATATCTAGTTTTTAACCGACTTTACAAGAGGCGGTTATCAATTCGACCCGTATGTGTCATTTTTTTATATATATTCATGCATAATTCTTGAACGGATTAACCGATTTTTATCTTGTTCTGTAGATGAGTTCTTCCGAATTGTCTAATTTTACGTTTTTTTTTTTGCTGAAATGAGTGGATACCTAATAAAACTGCGAATAATTAAAAAAAACTCTTGAAATCTACAATTTTTACGTGTGTACTTCGGAATGGTAGCACCGATTTCAATAATTTTTCTCCTTTGTGTTAAAGCATGACAGTCCGGGGGTCTTGTTGGTATTTAACTTTAAAAAATAATAAAGGGGAGGGGGTGAGAGGAGTAAACCCTTAGCATTTTTCTGAAAATGTTGACCAATATCTCATTTTCGGGGTTAATGAGGGTATAAAATGTAATTTTGTCTAGCAGCTAGCAGATGATAAAAAAATTACAGTTGGGGGGGGGGGGGGGTGGAGTAAAAATGAGAGACTGGAAAATTTTACAAAAATGGTAACCAATGTATTATTTTCGGGGTTATTGAGATCAGAAAATCTGTTATTGTCCAACAGATGTTAAACAAATTAACGAGAGGGGGGAGGTGATAAAAAGGACTGACTAGGAATTTCTTTAAAAATGTTAACTAACATGCCAATTTCTGGGCTAGGGAGGTCACAATAATATCAAATCTTTTCTAACAAATGTTAAAAGAAAAGATACACGGGGGGGGGGGGGGATAGAGAGAATAAAAGGAGCGGCTGGGAATTTCTCGAAACATGGTAATTGATGTATGATTTTTGATGTTATGAAGATCAGAAAATCTAATTTTGTTCAACAGAAGCCAAAAATATTAACGGGGACGGGGGGATAACAAGAACCGGCTGAGAATTTTTCCAAAAATGTTAACTAATATATCATTTTCGGGGTTGTTGAGGTCAGAAAATCTAATTTTGTCTAACCGATCGAGAATCAAAGAGGACACTAAAACGACTTACCTCTGGGTTCTCTTGTTCAGTGTCCGCTATTCTAGCGCTGTTTCACAAGGTACCTTTGGGGCTTCTATATCATCGTGATTGAGGCACAATCGGAAAGAAATAATCATTACGCTTTACTTGTGTTATCGGCAGTGGCGGTTGGTGAAATTTTAAAAGTTGCTTATCTCTGTTGCTACTTACGGGGCCCATGCCAAGTTCAGGATTTTTAATAGTAAACCTACTAGGAATGTTTTGGTAAAGAAAAAAACTCTTTTGTAATTTGCGAAAAAAAGTTGAATTTTTGCGTAGACCCACCCCCCCGCGGGAAAAATGAACACGTTTAGATATTCTATTTATTGTTCTTTCTAAATAAATTTTACATCATTTTGTAGAAAGTTTTAAATTTGAAGGGAAAAAATGTGTTATGAAAATTAGAGTCATTTGACTTTTTCTAAACTTAAAACATGATTTAAAAAAAAATAAAATGGCTATAACTTTCTACTTAGAGGTTTTTTTCTCTTAAAATATAAAAATTTCCGACAAAATGATGTAAACTTTGTTTAGAAAAAATAATAAATAAAATAAACGTGTTCATTTTTTTCTCAGGGGGGGTACGCAAAAATACAGATTTTTTCGCAAATTACAAAATTATTTTCTTTTCCAAAACATTCCTATTACTATTACAAAATCTGAACTTGGCATGTGTCCAGTAAGTAACAACAGAGAGAAGTTAATCGTTAGATGGGGGGACTTATTTAAACATATTTTTAACATTCACCCCCTCTCTTTATTTAGAGGGGTGGGGGAAACTTTGGAATTTTAAATAGGATGATGTAATTTTGCTTATAAAATTTGGATCTACGTAAAAAACTACGTATGTATACCGATTGTTTTTGACTTATCTTATCACATTAACGACCATGTGCACTATATTGGTGCGCACCCTGTATTCTGCAGAGACCGCGTGACCCTATTTGGGCACAGTGAATGTTCATGTTTTAAGTCGTGTGTATCTAACAGGGACGCAGCTTGAGTGTATTTAAATCTGGCGTTTAGTAGGTCTGGTCCCTGGGAAATAAAAAATGACTTTGGGTTTGTAAAAATATATTGACTTTTTTATATACCTATTATAGTACTTATTATAACACATATATGTGTGTAAGTTGTTTTTTCGAACGCCATATTTCTTTTGCCAAGTAGATAATAACGTTGTACTTGTATTTTTTGTATGTTTAGAATGTAATGTTACCTTATAATGGAATTTACTTGTTTATTTTTTTAAAATAAAATGTAAAATAAACGGTTTGGCTGTGACCCAATATGGGACACATGATCTGTGGTAAACTTAACCAATATATTTTTAAAGTCAGACCGCGTGTACCCATTTGGTACACATGTTTTTTTTTTGTTAAAACTTTTTTCCAAACAAATTATTTTTGAAAAAAAAGGAATTATTAAACCTCCATTTAACAAACAACTATGGCCATACACCTATAGGTATATGATTATTACCCATACACCTCATATTTCTCAAAGTACCTCTTTTTCTAAGTTATTATCTGGAAATCCTACTTATGACACTTTGTAACACTTTTTTACACCCTGTACATCATAAATGCAAGAAACTGTTCGGTGTTTGTTTGTTACTCGACCACGTCTCAATGAAGCAATGGTGGGGAAGCTTGCGCACGGAAAAAGCTATACTTTTTAATCCGATGAGCACGTGGTATATAGGTTGTCACGAAAGTGGGCTTTTGATTATTACCTAAAAGCTAACTGGCCAGTTAAAGGATATTTAAAAATTTAGTAACTACTTATAAAAAAATTAAATTTAAACTATTGTTATACTTACTTAGACTTTCATTGAATCTTATACAATGTTATATTGTTTTTCGTATTTAAGAAATGTTAGGGTTGAGGTGTTTACAAAGAATCTATTTAACTTCGTTTTTAGACAGATTTCAATGAAAATGCGTTCGCAAGACTAATGAAGCAGGTGTGAGAAACGTCTTGTATGAATTTAATATTCTTGGGGGATAATATATCTGAAGTGATATCGCGAAGTCGCACGGTAATCTCAATGGGGTTCAGATTACATCTGCCACAATACGAGGTCCTCCTCGAAGTATTATTTTCAACAGTGCAGTGTTTCTTAAAAGCTGATGAAATATATACAAAGGTGTTAATTGAAATATATTTAGACAAGCATAGCGATCAGAGGTAAATTTATTTTAAAATATTAACAGCCAGATTCTCCAACGCTAGTCCGGTCTAATTTGACAACCAAAAGATTTAAACTGACAAGTGTAAGAATAAGACAACTAAGTTTTATGCTATGAATTTATTTCCCAGCATTTTCGCAAATTTATAAAGAAAATGACAATTATTTTAGTACGTAGTTTGGACAATAATAGAACTAAATTCATTACAGCAACTCGTTCCAAGATGAAAATCATTTGGAAACCATGCAAATCGCTGAAATATCAGAATAATTCATGTTTTTAATGTCGACTTATTAACAATGACAGGACAAAAACCTGTCAAAACATAACCGATCAACTATAAGATCTTAATTTAAACCAGTACTAAATCTTAAACCTTTTTAGTAAATCTAAACGTTATTGTTTTAATTGATTTCGCGCATTTTAAAGTTGCAGATGAGTTTGTTCATACCGTAATACAAGGTGGAAGGTGGTAGATGAATTCCTCCTCGACCGAGATGGTACCACCCCACACATCCTCTTAAAGGGCTGGTGAAATCTTTACGGATGTTTCCAGCTCTGGATGTGTGAGTCAGTATACCCACGGTACATAGTACTTAGACTTCGGTCTTCATGGGCTGTTAGACGATTCTAAAATTTTTTATTTTTTTCTCAGATTTGTTATATTAGATTATTATTAATTATGTTATATTGGAGTGAATATTCGAATGTAATACCACAAGATGTTTCGGGATTACCGAATAATACTTTTACCTGACACGAAACGCGTTACCCGGCAACACTACGACTCTGAAGGATGAGTAGTGTTGCCAGTATCGCGTTGTATGTCAGGTAAAAGTATTAGGTGGGTAATCCCGAAATATCGAGTTGTATTCAAAAGATTATACAACGAAATAAAGTACATATATCCTTCTTATCTTAAACATTTTTATTATAATAATTATTGTTAATAACAAAATTACAATTATTATAGTGAAAACTTGAACCATTGGATGAATTATTATCATAGGTTGGAGGTGATTGAATTTGGGCTTCAGCATTAGAACTAGATGACGGTGTATTTTCGGCTCTAATTTGCGACAAAATCTTCATATGATGCTGCGCGCTGAGCTGGAGATAGGGAGTAACAGAATTTATAGAACTATGGCCCGTTAGTTTGATGACTTCCTGGAGATTAGCGCCTGAACTGCTAAGAGTACTTACTGTTGAAGCTCTATTAGAGATTCGTGATTTTTTTATTTTTAGTATCTAGGTCGATGTTGATTGCTCCCATTTTTGTCCAGTTTCTTATAATGTTAATACCTGCTGGACAATTCTCAAACCATGGGGAATTATCATTTTGTTTCCATTTCTGATGGACCGTCAAAAATATTCGATTTGTTTTAATGTTTTCGCATCTTTTGGACATTAGCTTAAAATATAACCGTATTGGACATAAATCCGAATTCACAAGATTTTTTACAAGCCACTTACTTTCGCATGTTCGACTTGACCCTCCTTGCGCCGTTTTCGCAAATATTGGGTTTTATTCCAGACGACCGGTACTAGACCCGTTATTATATTTTTCCTCCTTAAAATATTCCAATAGCAAAAAAACCGCTTCATTTCCCCTCCATGCTAGTTCGGATGCAGCTATGTGGAAAAATTTCCGTTGAAGCCCATCTGGGGTATTTTCACTTATAATCTCCCTAGTGCTCGAATTATTTCCGGAAATTTTTCCGAAGGAACGCATTTTTTGAAAATTTTCCCGAGTCGCAGACGAGGGAAAATTTTCTAGAAAAATGCGTGACTGAGGAAGAATTTCCGGATATTAATTCAAGGACGCGGGGGATTCGGTAAGAAAATTTCACACCTAAAATTTATTTGAAAAAAAATTAAAAAATCTGACATGTTTCATTTTGAAACTTACTTTTGCAACAATGAAGTTGGCTGGTTCTTACATTTTGACGTTTATGCGGTGACGCATGTTTTTGTTAAACGTGACATAATTTAAACTTTCAAAAAAAAGTTTCCTCACCGTTTAGTTAAACGAAATGCAAAAAATATAAGTGAAAATTATCCTTTTTATTTATTTTTACTACATTTCATTTACTAAAACAAAGGGAAAGCATAGTATAGTCTAGTTTAGGCTAGTTATGCCATATAAAATAATTTTTAAAATCTAGGTAGATAGTAGATACCACAGTCAAGTAGGCTTAGGCTTGTGATGTCAAAATCGTCTCTGCTATACGTCACGTCGACAGTTATTTCTTAAACGTGCCTCTTTAGTTCACAATAATTAAATCATGGCAGTAAACAATCAAGAAACTAATTTTAAGCCCTACGGTGTTTGTAAATCTTGCTCTGAAATAGGGAACATTAATATGTCTCATAAAAATTTAAAGTATTTGCAATGTTTAATGGAAAAAACTGAATTAAATCCCCATCAAGAAAACCTTTTCTCAGCTATCCAGAAGATTTTGGAGGAAGATATCCCATCCTTTTTAAGAAAAACCAGAATTCAGCAGAACAAAATTGCATCCAAATATTACATCTATTATATTAAACATAGACATCTGATAGAAGTGGAAAGGGAAGATAACCATTATCCTTGTTATTTTCCATTACGAAGAGAAGAGTTCCAACCAGAATTCCAAAAATATTTAGCCTTAATTAAAGAAATATTTGGTAAATAAACATTTGTATTTATTTAGTATTATAAAATGAATAAAAACATTAAATACCAAAATTTGATCCTGAATATACTGATTTTCGGATCATATGATAGCTGTCAAGAAAAAATTTCCACTTATTAATTTTGTTCGCCTAGCTTGGCAGGAGGAGAAAAATTTCCGAAAAATTTGAAGGTTGTCATTGGTAACTGTCGAAATGAAAGTGTGAGATTGGCTTAGAATGACAGGTGTGAAATTTTCATCCAAACTAAAGGCCATTTTTTCTATTTCCTGTCTGGTTAAAGCTGTGGAACTCTCCTTTCGTGCACGAGGTACCGCCTGCAACTCTTTTCGTTTTGCATTTCGTGCAAAACGGACGCTTTGAAAAACCATGTCATTGAATGGATCTATGCGGCGATTATATTTTTCAAAATATAGTTCCTGGAGCATTTTGGCCGATTTGTTCCATAAAAGCTTGACCACACCTTCTTTATAATGGCTTCCATCGGATTTTCGCATATTATATGCCCAGCCTTTTAAAATGTTGCACAAATCCTCGTCTGTTGTCGATTTCTCAATTATGAAACTTCGTGCAAGGCAAAACTCAGTCAACTGCTTCCATACATATTTGTCTGAACGCTCGGTATTTTTTGGCTTCACATTTTTAATAGCATCGTCGACTTGAGGAAACAAAATTTTACTAAATCTTTCTTTTGCCATTTTGTAACAAGAACTGACAGAAATGACTTCTGAAATAATTTGTCAAAAAATGATAATTACAATGTGGCCACCAAGCGAAAATCACTTAAATGATTATCACTTATTAATCACATCCTTCTATATAGGAAAAATATACATTGAGTTGTATAATCACCAACGTAATCCCCATAAAAATGGATTTATCACCTGGTTTTAGTTTAATTAAATTTAGAAACTTCGGGACCTGCCTTAACACTTCTCTTTCACTAAACCTACATTTCATAATAATAATACTAAGATCTTAAATTAGTTTTTTTTAAACACAATAACGGAATTGTATAGGGGGGCTCGTTTAAATTGAAATACTCTATATTTAGCAATATGAATATAAAAATGTATTTAACTTAATTAAAATGAAATCTAAATTTTTGACCGTGTTCTGAATATTTATTGAAGTTAAGTAAAGAAAATGTCCAAGTTATTTCTTAAATAACTGTGTTATATTCATTAGGTACACGAAAGAAAATATTTTTTTTCCCTATAATCAAAAGCTTAACATATTTTATTTATCAGTTAGTTAAGTTTAAACTCACCTAAAGAAAATAATATTTCGAAAATAGGCAAGGCTTACAAATCGGCCTCATCTGCACACCAGCGGCGTGCAGTGAAATTTCAAAGTTGTATATCTCTGTTCCTACTTTCAGGAACGGTACCAAATGTAGGGGTTTTGCCCACTGGGAATGTTTAGGTAAAGAAAAAAAAAACATTTAGTAATTTGCGTAAAAAGTTGAATTTTTGCATTGCTTTCACTGGAAAAAAATGAACACGTTTAGGTATTTTATTTATTATTTTTGCTAAACAAATTTTACAACATTTTGTCGAGAATTTTTAAATTTTAAGAGAAAAAATGTGTTTGTAGAAAGTTATAGTCATTTGAATTTTTTGAAACCTAAAATATAATTTGAAAAAAAATTCAAATGACTATAACTTTCTACTAACACATTTTTTTCTCTTAAAATTTAAAGACTATCGACAAATGATGTTTAGAAAAAATAATAAATAAAATACCTAAACGTGTTCATTTTGTTCCCAGTGGAAGCAATGCAAAAATTCAACTTTTTTCGCAAATTACAAAGTTTTTTTTTCTTTACCAAAACATTCCCAGTGGGCTCACTATTAAAGCCCCTAAATTTGGTACGGTTCCTGTAAGTAGGAACAGAGATATACAACTTTGAAATTTCACTGCACGCCGCTGCTGGCACCTTTTCAAAAAACTGTTTTAAAAAATTAGAAAATATTTCATAGATTCAAATTGGGAAATCATCTAACGTTTTTGTTTGAATTATTTTAATACGTGGCACTTAGTAGCACCGTTCGTATACCACACAGGCATAGCAGTAACAGTGTTCCGTGATGTACTGTTAACGTAAAGTATACAGTATACTCGTATCGTATTTATTACTACCACAAACCATTACCGAATGAAAAAGGATATAATTAAATCAATGGATTTTTTTCATGGGGGAGAATTAAAGGATTACACCAGATTTCGCATAACGATTTCATTTTGTTGTCAAGTCATGTTAAATACATTTACAATTCAGCTCAGCTTTGATTTTACGCAAATTTTCATAAAATGTGTAATTGCGTAAAACTAACGAAGCAGGCTGGTGTTAAGAACGTCTTACATAAATTTAATACTGTCAGATAATAATATAGTATATGGAGTGAAATGGCAAAGATTTAGATTAATGTAAATAAATATTTATATTATTTGCCACTGCACAATGTTACACAAAAGTTAATCGAAGAAAGTCCAAACTAGAGGCATACTTTCCTTATCCTTAAACATAATTTCCTAACGTCTGTTTGTTTCCCTATGCTCTTTTAAATATAAACCTCCTCTGTCTGTATCTAAAAATCTGAAATTTGGCATAGTTGGGACAACCTAACTCCCTATTTTCGATTGTTCTATCTAATGTGAAAAAAGTTGCTATTCTTAAAGCCATGCAAGTATAGAAAAAATGTACTACATATATATTTAAATTAGCAGGTAACTAAAATCAGAGCGGCTCTTTAATGGTTTCTCCCCCTCTTAATTTTTGAACCGTTACATTTCGAAAATTAAAAATTGTAAATAATAAATAAATAAAATACACTAAATCTATTTTGGCCAGTAATACTCATAAAATTAAAACGGTTACTAATTTATTTTAAAAAATTATTACTAGATAACAATTACCTAATATATCAGAAGAAGTAAATTATTTTAAAAAATCTGAAACACTTTGATATGGGACAAATGGGCAAGCCTTTGATTAAACTAATCGTTCCTTCAGACTTATCGTGCATATATAATTTTCATTTTACTTTTAATAATTTAAAAATACACGGCGAGATTCTCCAACATCCGGTCAAATTTGACAACCAAAAGTTTTAAACTCACAAATGTAAGAATAAGACAACCACATAAATTCTATACTATGAGATTTTTCGCAAATTTATAAAGAAAAGGGCAACTTTGGTACGTACTTGCGATAATAAAAGAACTAAATTTATTCTAGCAACCCGTTTCAAGACGAAAATCATTGGGAAACCAAGCAAATCGTTGAAATATCAGAATATTTCATAAGGCTTTAATGACGACTTATTAACAGTGACAGGACAACAGCCTCTCAAAATCTAACTGATCAACTAGAGTATTTAAACCAGTACTAAATATTATACCTTGTTAGTGAATCTGAATAAAAATGTTCTTAATACACACATTGTGAAAAATTCTTGTTCGTTTGTTAATTTCCTATTGGAATCTGTCAGACGCTTCGTCAAGGTCTCACTTGGCATTAACAATGTTTACTCGTTGCTGTCAAGTCGTAAAATGCTGGACTCCTACAGTTTACGAGCCTATTAATGTCAGGAATGGAAGACGTGCTTTACAGTAGTTGGGGTAGCAATAGTTTTGCCCCAAAATCATATCTTATTTCTTATGGAGCTTCGGTCTGCATTTTTCACTCCATTTTAAGGCGTGGTCACTTTCTTGACAGCACCTAGACGCGAAGTTGCCTCATAGAGGGTTTTATAGCTGTTTCCATAAACAGGCTCTGTTTTGTAGCTGATTTGTACCTGTTTGGCAGCTGTTTCCAGAAACACGGTCGGCTTCTGGAAACAACTACAAAACAGCTGAAAAACAGACCCTGTTCATGGAAACAGCTTAGAAACAGCTATAAACCCTCTAAGAGGCAACTTCGTGTCGAGGTGCTGTCAAGAAAGTGACCACGCCTTAAAATGGATATAAAAATGCAGATCGAAGCTCCATAAGAAATAACATACGATTTTGGGGCAAAACTCTTGCTACCCCAACTATTCTTTACATTTTGACGTTCTTTCTTCTATTGAAAACCTCACACAAGGACGGCACCACCTGCAATCAAATAGAAATGTAGAAATAGATAGGAAAAATATTGATTGCCAAATTTATTTATCTTTGATATATCGAGGGTGATATATCAGAAGGACGTAAATGCCATTTTTTGTAAAAATTAGATTTTCTCGTTATACTCTACAAAAAAATGGTGTGCACAACATATCACAATGGCGTACAACACTGATTAAAAATAACAGATGTCTTAGAGGCGTATGTGCCAATTTCTATATTTTCTAGATGTATCATTATTCATTATGTATCAAACTACACGCTCTTAAGCTCCAAGTAAAACTTTAAAGTGTACCAACATTACGAATCATAAGGGCGTATAGTTTTGTAGGTGTCCTTGACATATCATTTAAGCGCAATACGGCCTTATAATTCTTGCTTTAATCGTGTTTAAGCCAGCAAAGTGAGTTGTACAAAAAGTGCAAGGCCTCCATATAAACTCACTATTTGAAAACATGGTAACTTTATAAACTTTAAGCGTTTTAAGGTCAACCATATTAAAAATTTTAACATCTCCATGGATCGTTCAGTCCTAAATTGGAAAAGTGTAAAGTGGTTACTAGAGAAAAAAGAAAGACCTACAATATCACTTTACAAAAATGAAATGTGGAAAGATTTCACGAACTTAACACAAAATACATTAAGAGGATAAATCAAAGATTTATGATAGATGATTATCCTGCATAGAAAAACGTTCTACCTATAACTAAAACAAATATATAAACATCCGAATGAGGTGTGTCAGGCTGACGTAATCGAAGATGTGTGTGAACCTATAAATTATTTTCAACGCCGACGATTGGGGTGCATCTACCGACTCAGATGAAATACTACTTTCTCTCGTGAGAGAAAAAATGCGAAAAAGAATCGGTTTTAATCACTTATCCCTAATTATATTTCAAAGAAAATGTAACATTTTGGATATTTTCTAGTTTCTTTTCTTGGCTTTGCAACTATGAAAAAAGCTGTTTCGTTCTTAGATTATTTTTTCATGTTTATTCATTTTGTTTAAATGTAATTTTCTGTGTTGTTTAAAATTATAAAATCCTACTGATCAAATAATGTCTATTGCTTTATAATAAGCCTTCTATTATCAAAGACCGAATATGATGTAAAAGTTGTAACAGACAGGTATATGCGCGATTATTTGTATGTATAATAAATTATAAAAAAATATTTTTAACATAAGAATTAAATAGATACGACTCAGTCTACTCTACAAATTAATTATCATGATTATTCGTCATCATAACCTCGAAATTTCTAGGAAATAGTGAAAAATGAACAAAATCTTCTTTACTGCAAAACTGGGAAAGTGGCACATCCGCCCTTCTGACATATTACCCTCGATATATAGCCCTAGAAAAGAATTCCAAAAAATAGACTTTATTGTTTTGAATTAAGAAAATAGACCGTGTAACCAAATTAGCCGAAAACACGAAATTTTGGGCTTATAATAACCTCTAACTGAAATATATTCTTGACTGTGTTCAGCTTTAATTTTACGAAAATTCGAATGAAAACATGTAATCGCGTCAGCCTACCGAAGAACGTGCTAAGGACATTGTACGTATATGAATTTCTATTCTTAAGGGATAATGTATGAAATGGCATGGCAAAGGCACAGACTTATCTCACAGGGGATTACATTATATCTCTCACGATCTGAAGTTATTTTATTACACAAATTAAACTGTCATCTATTAGTTTACGATATGACTACTCGCGAAATTACATATAGTAATAAATGAAATATTTTCATATTTTTTTACAAAATATGTCAATGCTGCTTAAGCATTTAAGGATTTTCATTTTCGGAAGGTAGATGTGCTCGCTTATCCTATACTGACGAGAACTAAAGAGTTCGAAACCGGTCTGCTTAGCATTATTTGTTTAATTTTTATAGTATCAGGCGTCTTCAGGTGGTTTAGAGAATTCTAGATTCTCGCACAGGTTTTTATTTGTATATACAAGGTGTTGGAAATGGTTAAATATATTTGAATTGGTGACTTCTGGGGTAGTCCAGAGAGATACTCAATACTTTTTTTTTGGTTTAATCGAACAACTAAAAAAATTTCACACCCGAAATTCTGACCATACGCGCACCCGCACATGCGACCAAAATTGTATTTTTAAGGGGAATATTGTTTTAAATTCGTTTTACTAAAAAACAAATAAATTTCCCCAGAATTATCCCAAAATAACCTAAGTATTAATAATTTCTAATTGCCAAAAACGCGTTATACATAAAAAAAATACTGTATGGGTTCCTTCTTTAATATCCTACGTTGCTTAATATTTTTAAGAAAAATAAATGAATCCATAACCATAACCAAGTTCACAACGAACTTCGTAAAAGTTCTTTCAGCGACGCTTCAAAATTTGACTGCACCACATAAAAACAGCAAAAGCACCAATTTATTACTTATTTTCTGGTAGGTTTCTGTCTTCGGTATTATTATTCGCATTAGATAACGGTTCGTCACTAATACACACTAAAGTTTTGAAAAAGTACCAATATTACCGGCATACTTGCTCCGCATATGATTTTTGGCAACTACAAAGTCTTTCTTGCTTCCCTGTCGTTCCGCTCTTTTTTTCTTGTTTCAGTGATGATTTTCAAATCAGCTGATCGTCCGATTTCCTAACTACAGTAAGTAGGGAGATTCTGCAAGAAGAACTTTCAGAACGCTTACCCATAAACGATAAAATGTACTATTTTAATCAGAGTTTTCACATCATTTGCTACATAAATTTATAAGCCTACAAAACATTTTTTTTTAAATTTTAGGTTTTTATAAATCATGTGAGAAACATAATAATAATAAGAATTATAATAATAATAATATGTTTATTTAAGCCAATAAAGCAATTAAAAATATAAATATAAAATTGATAAAAGGAAAAAGAAATCCAAAAAAAATGACAGTAGTATACTAGTTGGCATAAATAGGTAGAATTTTGATTAATAAAAAATCATTCTTCCAATCCTACCCCTACCAAATAATTTGTGATATTATTTTTGAAAGTTATATAGCTTATGCCCCTTAGACTAGAAGGAATATTATTATAAATTACAGACGAGGTATAGCATATTTAAACGAAGACATATTTCTCAGTATGATATTTAGGTATTTCTATTGCGTTCTGATTTCTAGTATTAACATTATTAATATTATTCCTGAATTCAATTTTTTCAAATAAATATCTTGGTTTCTGAGTTAAAAGTATTTTATATATAAAACAGGATATGTGGATTTCGCGTCTTTTTTCTTTAAATTTTATCTTTTATGGGTTAGCGTGTCTGCAATTTTATTGCTAGTTGCAAAATCTCACTATGAAGTGTTATTTGGGTTGCATATGCTTTCTCGCGAATGTCATGTTTATTAAAACTAGGCGTTCTCCTTTCTAGTAAATAAATAAATTTTTAGTTTTCAGATTTTCAATTGTGTTGATAGAAAAAAAATACCGTGAATTATTTTCGGCATTGTATTTAATCAGTTATTAAATTTTTTCTTTCATTAATGACTATGTTTTGTTAGTACTGCATAAGTGTGGTAAGTTTTATGTAAAAAAAGAGAATTTTTTATATTTTGTGTTTAATTCGTTATTCATTTCATTAAACACTTTCAAGAGAACTGATTTTAAAAGGATTTTACTACAAAGGTAACAATAACATTATTTTTATGCTGACTTGTTACATAAAAAAGTATTGATAGAATTAGCAATTTATTCGGTATCACGTGTTTCTTGCCAGTGGCGTGTACCGCTAGTTAGAGGAAGTTTAAGGGGTGATTGCCAGCTTATCATTTCGAAGCGCCATTAATGAATATTTTCCTTCAATCTGAATTCATACCAGGATTTACTGGTTTCAATATATGCAGTGAATTTCATAAAACCCTGTATATGTTGTACTATTAATGAAGAAATGTATAGAATCTACTAGAAAAAGCAAATGTACCAACAAAAATAACTGCCTACATGGGACTAGATCAACGAAAATGAATGAAAACGTAATTTAAATAATATGAATGTTATTTAAAAGAGTCATTCAAGCAGATAAGAGTAATATTTAATAAAAAAAATCTCGAGGAATGACAATAGTTGATCATGACAGGTAATAACGATGGTTTATCTTAGTGTAATTTTGTTATAAAATTAATAATTATACGGGATTACGTTGCAGATGCATCAGACCAACCATGTAATGGCAAATTAAATTTCAGCGACGCATAGTAAGGTTATTTACGTGTACACCAGACAAAACTGCCCTATTATAAACTCTGCGGTAATTTTCCATTTTATGATATGCTCTTAAATACTCCAGGATATAACTTCGTTGGAAGGACTTGGGTTGTGGTAATCATTAATTACATTTCAGATGCAAATACTGCAATATTGGAAATTTCATTAATTGATACCTATAAAACACCGATCATAGTCTAAGGGAAAACTACTCGACATTTAAGTTGTTGGTTGGACTAAATAACAAACAAAAATAATTTCTATTTTTGGAATTCTATAATATTATGTTCTTTTATACTAGCCTAACAATTACATGGGCTGACTAACTACTCGTCTTGCTAAAAATTTACAGTCAAGGTTTCGGACTGACAAGTTTAAGAGTAGGGAAAGGAAAGGGTAAGTTTGCTGTTCTCGATACTGAAACTAAATTCATTTTAATAATACGTTCCAAAATAAAAATATTTAAATATAATAAGTTCTGAAATCATTCAAGATTTCAGTTGCAATTATGTACAAGAGCGTTTTCTGTGACGTAGAGAGCCCGAACCGTGGACATCTTAAGATGTCTGCATTTCTTGCCCGATAAATACGTTACAATTAGTTTGTATTGTTTAATCGCGCAATCTTTTCCTCATAAAAAACTATTTTTAAACAGTTTGCAATGATGGTTCCCGTCCCTGCAAGCACATGTATAACCCTTTCCGGAAATAAGAATAAATACCTGCCGAGAATGACACGAACCCCCCACATTAAAACTGAGTAGGTAGTCATTTTGCTATAAACGAAACTGTCGAATACACCATTCTAAAGTACTGAGAAGAAATACACATAACTCTGCCGCCATATTAGAAAGATGTCAGAAGACAATCACTTGCACAAATCCTGAATATGGTATTGAAATATAAGTTCCTTGGTAAGACCCAACAGCCTTACAGTATCCTCGCGATCGCTGCATGACTGGCCTCAAATTAAAACTTCATTTTCGTGTCTTATCAAGGTTAAGTGTCAAGGAATTTGCGAATAACCATTCTTTTAACGTGTTCTTCTTGGATAGTTCAATTCTAGAATTTGAACGGCATACGAGGGTCATCGGCATAACTTAAAAAATTAGAAGTAATATATGTGGCTTAGATTCAGTAAATAATTTTTAGGCGTATGTTTCGCAGATGAGTAGCGTTCCTAAAGTGAGTCCACTGCCATCCAAGCAAACCCAAGCAAAATCATCGTTGATTATGATTAGATCTGACTTGTTTCAAATTTCTGTAGAAGCAAATCTATTGACTACCTACAGATTTTTGTCGACCTATTTGGAAGAAGATTAAGTAATATTCTGCCTGTTGGCTGATATTCAGTATATTCTTCTATGTTATTTACTCTATTGGATTGAGTTATATTATTATAAGTGTTGTTATATTTGTCTGTTATGTCTTTTACGATTAGAATTTATTTAAATTTTCCGAATTTTAGACACATTTCTGATTCTTTTTTATTCAAATAATCTAGATGGGCAAAACAATATTGCGTTAAAAACCCCCGTTCCCTATTTTCGTTGCATTAAATTTGCTTTTATAGGCCTCAGAGCTATAATCGAATCCACGTAAACATATTTACATAAGAACATACAAAGACTACTGCAAAGAAAATAACTACAGGACAGGTATAGGTACAGGACTATTGTATGTATTTACTTAACCTAATGAATCCGTTAGTGTGTTAATGCAAGTAAATTCATTGTAACGGAAATAAACGTATACGCGGAGCAACGTAAAATTTAAGATAATTATAATAGGTGAATTCCCTTAGTTAATAAATAATAAAGACTAGATTTTATGTTTTTCACAGCGTTCTTCAACAAGGAAGGCATATGTAGATGATCTGACAACACAGCACGGGAGGCTGGAAAGAGTAAACAGCTAATAGCGTGTCGTGTACGCACGTGTAACAATACCTATCCTAAAGTTTATCGGCTGCGGCGGTTATTTAAATTAAACATATTATTTTCTATGATCGGCAACGATAATGTTGAACAATAATAATAACCATTTTTACTTTAAAGTGATTGAAATACTATGTTTAAGGTGTTTGTTTGATATGCCTTTCTGGAAGTTTTGCTTAGATGACGTACAAGTGATTTGAATTTTAAAGTGCTTTAAAACGCTTACAGCCGATTGCAGAAAACTTTTAGTCAAACGTTAAATCCTAATTCATCGTTAAAAACAAAAGGCATTCAGTTTAAGACAGCGTTAATTTTTTTTCTTTCGACAACTGCTCAAATCTTAAGCTAATCAAGAACTAAACTGACAATTGCCACTACAAAACCAAGGTGTTGTTTACTTTTTCATTTGTTTTTAAGGAAGAGAAAGCTTAACAATGAATTAAACTAATTACACAATATGGTGTAATTAAAGTCATATTTCTGGTAACATTTTTATAAAATATTGGTTAGTTTGGCAAAATTTTATGTTCCAATATACGAAATTGAAAGAAAAATCCTTCCTTCAATATTTCAAAATAAAACTATATAGGTACACTTTTATTGCAGATGGGCATCTAATTTATCATAATGCTTACTAAGCAGGTACCTATCTTCACACACTAACAAAAAATGTAGGAAAAATAATATTCATCATTTATAATGTGAATTTTACCAAAAAATATACCTTTTATCATCAATACCAAACCAAAATTACTCCTTATAAGTACCATTATTTTGTTGTTAGACTTGTGCAAAAATAATATTCTATTGCCGAATTTCTTCTTGGTTATAAACTTCTTAATCACAATATTATAATTAAAACAATTTTCCTACTAGTCTTCTATAAAAATGTAGGTTATGATTCTGCTAACTTCCTTTTGCTTATTTTTCTTCAACACTGAATATCCCATGGATCTATTATAATATGGATTCGATATCCGTATACTGTGAGCGTATCGAACGTGAAGCCTTATATAATATAAATATTTTGTTGTTTGTTATTCTCTTGAGAAAGCAGTTTACGAACTACGAACATAGACAAGACTACGAATTACTACGTAATTGAATCAAGAATGGTAGTAGAAAGAGATAAAATAGCATTGGAGTGTTGGAGCTCAGAAGTGTTGTTGTCTGCTGGGTGCTTAGGAAAAACGTCTGCGAACGCTCGGTTACACGTACGTCTTTGTCTAATGAACTAGAAAAGAAAAAGTGCGACGTATAGATTTATATAGATTTATAAATGACTCAGAGCGACTTTAAATAAACGCCTTTAGAAATAACCTAACATAACATAACCTATAAATAATAAAACCTATTTAACTTAAATTTATTACTATTTAGCAGAAAAATACAATATTTTGGGGCTTTTATTACTTTTAGTAAATCTTGTGATGCTTCTAACGTATTTTTGTACAAAAATACAAGGTAAAATAAGATGTGGCCAATGTTTACAAATTGTGTTTACAGTGTCGTTTAGAATGGTTTGTTTTGGCTTCAAAGAATGTGAACTCATCCCGTATCCAGTCCTAATAAATCCATGGAATATCCAAATTGGCAAGAAATTTTTCCTTGGCTTCCTTCATTTAAAAATAATAAAGCCATAACATAGAGGTAGTTATTTTTTGAATTATTTTTGTCATAACAAAATCAAAAAGAAAATTAGGTGCCTACTGTATTATTTACAAGAGTAAAAACATTGGAGGTCAAGCAATTTTTATATAAATCCTTCTTTTGTTTTTTTATCACGGCCGCCTATACCTACAATGAACTATAACCTAACTATAAACCATAGGAAAATAAAGGGTTTGTTACAGAAAACCAAAGTTTTTTTAAAAAATATAAACAAAATAAGATCGTTTGTAAACCACGGATTTCAAACACGCTTGTATCGTAACCTCAAACATTCCTCTCCTCCTCTTCCAGTTATTGTTAGCCCTCGTCCACGTGACAGGTTGACCAGCTCGCCACCCGGTTTGACGCTTAGACCAGAGCTCTAGCCACCCTTAGGGATGGTGTAAACGACATGTTACTCCTTTATTTTTCTGTGGTTTTGAATTTTGACATACTAGGCGTTTTTCAGAGTTTACCGGTTGACAAACCGGTTACAATCGGAAAACGCTCTACCACTGTCTCCTCTACCCAAGACGGCTGTGGTCTGAGGCGTATTCGATTGACGAAAATTGAATCGATTCGGATAGGTTTAGGAATTTCGAGCGAAATACATAATTAAATCAAAAAATGTAATAGAAAGAGATAAAATAACGTTGAAGTGTCAAAATGATTCGGATCGATCCAGTGAATTGAATACGAGACGAGGCGTATTAATAGGTATGTTCGTTTGTGTTTCGCGAAACTGCACTAACACAACTGTCTTTTTTGTTTGTAGATGGCACCGATTATAAACAATCAATCTACGCTAATGCAATTTTGTGCAAGACAAACGAATAAACGAAAAATGACCCAGGATCAATTCAATTTTTGTAAATTCAAAGAGGACTGTTCGTTAGTGTGGTACGAAACTGCACTAACCTAACTTTTAGGTTTGTTCTTTTGTGTTGCATGAACCTGGATTAATCTGCATTGATTTTTTGCTTACGGGTATCTCCCAAAAATAAAAAAAGAAGCGCAGGTTAGTGCAACACAAATGAACAAACCTCTTGTATTGCACAAAACTGCACTAACCTACATTTTCCCACATTATTTGTGGGAGACACCCATTGGACAAAAATCAGTGCAGGCTGGTGCAAATTGTGTAATACAAAAGAACAAACCTTTTGTGTTGAAACGGCAGTAACTTGCACAGATTTTTTTAAATTAATGTCTTCTTACATAAAAAAAGTGTAGATTAGTGCAGTTTCGTGCAACACAAATGAACATATCTTATGTTGCCCTATTCGACTAAATTAAAAAAAATATATTAATGCCACAAAACAAATTTAAAAAAATGATTGAAATTACCCTTGTAATTTTCTTTATGGACCTTTTCTAGTTTTATAAATTATCATGAAATAAAAATGAACAAAAGTATTGATATAAATTGATGTAAACTTATATTTTAAAAAATCCTAGAGCATTTTTTTATCTTCTGGCAGCACACGAAGACCGAAGTCTAAGTACTATGTACCATGGGTGTACTGGGGATTCGACTCACACATCCAGAGCTGGAAACATCCGTAGGGATTTCACCAGCCCTTTAAGAGGGTGTGTGGGGTGGTACCACCTCGGTCGAGGTAGAATTCCTCTACCACCTTCCAATTTTTTAAAAAATCCTAGAACATGTCTTATTTAGGTATATAAAAGTACCA
The DNA here is from genome assembly GCA_963971165.1 of Philopedon plagiatum. NCBI lineage: Eukaryota > Metazoa > Arthropoda > Insecta > Coleoptera > Curculionidae > Philopedon > Philopedon plagiatum. The sequence continues at coordinate 109,870,318 of OZ020190.1, read as the reverse complement.
AATTTCTATTTATAAAATATTTCAACATCTGTCACCAGTAGATAGGTACTTAGGTACCTATATTATTTTGAGCCAATCTTCACATTACATCTTTGATATATTCTGTATAACCTGTAACAAAAGAAAATGGAACAGATAATAACATGTAAAAGTATACGTACATAGTAATTGTGCGACGCACTTTGTTAAAAGAAAAGTGTTTGGTGATAAACTGTCAAAGATACTATGATGAGTATCATTGACCAAATACTTACCGCTTAAAACTTGAAAAGAACATTAAAATAGTTCTGGAAGGTACTCAAAAAAAAAGGAAACTGAAACAACCGGGTGTTCTGAGTGAAGCAGGTCGTAGTAGAGCGCGTGCAAATTAGCCCTCAGCTCAGTTAGCCGGAAAGGTTCGATTGGACGCCACCAGTTTTTTACACCGACACAAACTGGAAGTCGCCTAGGTGGTTTAGGAACCTGCTTCTCACACAACACTCCTGCTATTCATAAATTAAAATTTAAAAAAAACATAGGGCGCAGTGAGCTGGATAAAAACAACATAATAAATTTAACCCTGTACATATATTTACACACAAAAAAGGTTTACAGTTGGTGTTGACAAGAATTGTTACAAATGTTGTTTCCGAAGAAATAAGAAAATTGGGCGATTTTTGCCCCCGCAAAATAATTAAATCAAATTTACTGAAAAACTTCGTGAGAAAGTTTGTCCTCACATACAAAAATTCATAGGGTGGCTTCTTAGCACCCGCCAAACAGAAATAGGTATGGTTCGTAGCCCCTACGGTGGACAATAGGGATACTTTGTAGCCCCTACGGAAGACCCTAGGAACAAAACAATTCCTAGTAGTTACAGTAGTTTAAATATAATTAATAAAAAAAATATATTTGAAGTTACGTTAATAGAAAAGATAATATCTGGAGAGAAACAATTTACTGGAACTAAAGCACCAAAATTTAATTAATTTTTTATTAATTAATTAATTAATTTAATATTAAAAGAGAAAGCCATTGGCTTGAACAGAATCGCAAAATTTAGATAAGGAGAAAAATATTTAAAAATAAGAAGCTACGTTAATATAAAAAAAAACTACTAATAAAAGAGAAAGCCATCATTTGCAAAACTTAAACGACCTTGAGATATGATTAAAAAGTTACGTTAATAAATAAAAGTTAATATTTGGAGAAATAATTTACTGGAACTAATCCGCAAAATTCAAGAATATTAAACAAAAGGCTAATAATGAATGAGAAAGCCAGTGGCTTGAAATCCATGGCAAAATTTAAGTTAAGTTACCAAACCCAAAATATGAAGTTACTTTAATTAAAAAAAAGTTACCGATGAAAGAAGTAATCGTAAAAACCCAGATTGCAAAATTTAAACAAGCTTAAGATTAAAAGGCTACGTTAATACACAAAATAAAGTATTACCCAATGACATCGATAACTAAATTGAATTGTACAGTTTACTGATACTTTAACGGTAAACGTTAATATTTACACAAATTAAATGTTCATTAACTGACCAGTTTAACACTGCATTATGTTATCTTACATTAACAATAAAAAATAATAAAAGTACAACAAAAGCAAAAATAATTGATAACTAAATTATGAGTTTACGCAAGATTACAAGTATAAACAAAGGGAAAGGCTTAAGCGTAGACAGTAAAAATAACTAAAAATTGACACCTTGACTTAAAATTTAAATGTTCAAGCAATATTCAAAGTAAAAGAAAAGCTTAAGCGAAGCAAACAGAAAGAAAATAATTAAAACTTTAACCCCTACTGTAGCTTGACCGAAAAACCAAGCGTTCAGTACTAATATCAATGTAAGATAACATAAGAAAATAGAACCAAATAACTGACCCCAGAAAAATTTTGGTCATTGACATACAGAGAAATCACCCCTTATAGGAATAAACCGCTTAAATAGAATTAATCCAAAAATATATACCGCTTATGTACATTTATAAGAACACAAATGTTAAATTAAAAGCAAAATATACCGCTAATGTACATCTATCACAAATTTAAATTTAATCAGTGTGTAACTTTTGTGTTTATAAGTGACTATGGCCGTAAATGAGTAAATAAATAAAAAAAAATAAAATCACAAAGCTTAAATTACAAGCAAATGAATCGCTACCATAAAACTACCTAACTACTCTAAGCAAACCTAAGCAACGATCTACCTTAAGTTCCAACCAAGCAAATGGTACGATAAAAATAGAAAGTGTAAAACGTGCATGAGCCTAGTAAGTTTATTCCCCAAAACAATAGTCAAATGACAAATTTGAAAATAAAATAATAGATTAATTAATCTCTCTGAAAATATAAAAATATTATTTAACCCCCCGTTATAAACAAACGCAAAAATAAATATAAACTTTCCAACTTCATAATAAATAAACCCGAAACTTCAAGCCCGTACACGTCTTAACTTATATAAAAAAGAGGAATAAAGATTTTGTGGTACAGATCCGGAATATTATTAAATTACACAGAAAAAGCTTTCCTAACAGGATGGCGACTGAAATAATAATAACAAATTGATAAATTTAAAAACACTGGCTATAACGCTTTAATTTTCAACTGAGGTATATGACAGGCTTGTCACTGTCAAACTAACTAGTACCACAAATTCCTTTGTATCTATATAAATTACGGTTTGAAATTAGGATTAGATAGCCCACTGCGAATGATTCACGATGAAATAAAGTCGATAAAGAAACTTGCTAAAGCTACGGTATGTGCTTTGCGATAAACTCAATAAAAAAAATCCGATAAAAACAATCTACATTTACTAGGCGAGTGACTGACTACTTAAATCCAAGCTTAGCTGTTCCAACTGACCCGTAAGCTGGTATAAAGAGGCCCTAAACATAGCTTATAGATTGTATGAACTTTACTTCACACTATTCAAGCTTCAAAAATATAGTCACGCTTTCAAAAGAATGCCAATTAGGTAAGGTAATATTAATATTAAAGGAATTTTGAGAAGCTTGGTTATTATAGCAATAATTTAGTCAGTTATTATTATCCAAAATATGAGGTATCACACCGAGCTACAAAACCTAGTCTTAGTACAAAATACTTTAGGGTAGAACTTTGATAAATACGGTTCGCTAAAATTTTAATTATAATTTACGGGCTTAAGGAAAAAAACTAGGCGATTTATAAGTAAGTCAGGAAACACGAGGCAAAAACAAGCTTCAAGGTGACTTACCTCTTCAAGAGGGCTTGATATTCCGAATTCCAAAGACAGCAACAGCAAAAAGGGGCAGCTACCAGCGATTTCCAAACGCCATGCCGATGTTAATGGCTGATAGAAATAAAAGAAAGAAACCCTTAGTACTTGAAAAATTTCCATGCACGTGGCATCACGATGCAGACTCGCAAAAAACTCATCTATATAAAAACTAGCTCACCTGATTATATCGATCGAAATTGTCATCAAAACCCTGCTCTAGCAGGCACCAATCCAGCAAAAAGGATTTAAACAGCGGTACCTGGATTTGAATCCAAAAATTCTTGAGTTTCAAAACTGAAACCTTAAAACAGGTACCATAGAACAAATTCGTCGAAAGGCAACGTGGAAGTGACCGGCTTATGCCTCGTGTCGGAAGAATATGACACTTCATCCCACCACCGACACGACATGGTATACAAAATGGTTACGAAGAATTTCCGTCTTGCACTGACTACTCCAATCAGCCCTCCGCTACAAACCTGTGGCTTCGACGACAAAGCGTCAAATAACCGCGCGGGCCACGCGAAAATGCTTAACGCTACAGAACAAATTTTAAACCCTCCGGCTTGGCAACACTGCAAATCCTTGACAGTAGTCAGTCCAAAAGAAGATAAGAAGAACCTAACCCGAAAAATTTACAAAAAAAACTCCAGTATTTCAACCGAAATATGTAAAAATTAATGCCGTTTGAATAATACAGACATATAGGATAATACAGACCCGGACAGTGAAGGCAGTGCGATTAAAAGCCAGACAAATTAAGGGCGTTCCAATATTGCGAGGGAATGTAACCAGCTGATTTCCAATAGGTAGGTAGGTCTTCAAAACTTATTATTTAGACATATTAGCATAAATAGACTAAGGGCGACTTGTCTATACACACAGGGTGGACCTTAAACAAGGCGAATAAAACAAAGTTCAGGGCTCAACAAAAGAGAGAGATGTTAAACCAAACTACCAGCTACGAAAGATGGACAAGCTGATGTCAAGCTGATCTGGGCAAGAAAGAAGGCAAACAAGATGGACAGGGAGTAACCTGGAACACAGGGCAAAGCGAGCCTACCCAGTGTAAGAGTGAAGTTCAGCTTCTTAATCAAGGTAAATTATTAATTAAAACCTAAACGGGCATTCGCGAATAAAACTAGTCAGTAAAGCAATCCCTGACACTGTGGCCGAAATTAACTTGTCACAATTGTAATAAATGCACTATGCACAACAACCAACAACTCAGGTAAATAACTTGTTCATAGACATTTCATTCTTAAAAGTAACAATATAAATCACATGAGTATGATAAAAATGGTAGTTAAGTAAATGTGTAACAGAAAAATTCCAATCTTCAATCTCTGAATCTATAATCACGAGCAAAAAGTTTATTAAATGAGAAATATTTTACTTCGAACTTAATTTTGAATGAATTTGTGGTGGATTAAATGAACACTCTACAGTTTAAGCGTGCCACATAGTTACTGAAATTTTGTTTGTGATCTGTACTATCAGTAATTAGGTTTATAAATTGACCAGGATACTTACCCACAGAGCCGTTGCTAGGTTAAATTTGACTGAAGGCAAGCCAGGAATTTTGCACCCCTATAACAAGACCTAATTAGCTTATAGACCCTACAGTTTTTCTATTTGGCGCCCCTTGCCACAAGCGCCCATGCAAGGGCCTAGTCTGCCTACACCTACACCGAAAAAAATAAAATGTTGAAATCATAGAAAAAAACTTTAATTTAACAGTTTGTGAATATTAAATACAAGCAATGGTTTTTGGGAATTAAATAAAACATCAGAAAATGTTAACTTTTGTTAATTGACTTGACAGACAAAAACAGTCCAATGAAGTATTACCCGAGAAGAACAAATCGACGAGAAGCGACAGCTTTGTTGGAACCTTTGAGTTGCTGGGTCCAAAAATACTAGTGGATTAGGGTAGAGGGGAGTATTTGAAAAGGGATGGCGAAAGAAAAAAGAGCTTTGGCCAAAGGATCGCTAAGATATCAGTGGATTAGAAGGGCGAATGTCCAGAAGGCATATTTGCGCTTTCGCCAAAGGGGCACTAAAAATACTAGTGGATTAGGGTAGAGGGGAGGCGAAAGAAAAAAGCGGTTCGGCCAAAGGATCGCTAAGATATCAGTGGATTAGATTGACATGGGGCCGTAAATAAAATTAGTTGTGTGCGCTTATGTGACAGACATAGTTGGATATTCTTGTGCAGTTCTTGGCTCTTTGTTAAAAACTGGCTCTGGAGTCAGTCTCTTCATTTCACAAGACTGTCTAAGGTAAGTACATACATTAAAATTTGCCCTCTTACTAATACCATATCAATGGTTCAGCAGTGTTAATAGGGACTGACGGACCTGACGCTTATGTGACAGACATAGTTGGATATTCTTGTGCAGTTCTTGGCTCTTTGTTAAAAACTGGCTCTGGAGTCAGTCTCTTCATTTCACAAGCCTGTCTAAGATAAGTACATACATTAAAATTTGCCTTCTTACTAATACCATATCAATGGTTCAGCAGTGTTAATAGGGACTGACGGACCCATTTTAACTTTCGTGCAGTGATATTATGGTGTTCGACGGGCACGAAAATCGACCCCAGCAAACTCAAAGGTTCCGACAAAACTGTCGCTTCTCGTCGATTTGTTCTTCTCGGGTATTACCTTATGGTATTATACTCCAAGGCGGTTAGTTTAAGCAAAAAGAGATATTTAATCAAGAGCATATCTGTTAGATGAACAAATAAAGTTTAACAAATTTTGAATTTCGTCCTAATATCGAAATAAATTTTCTTCTAACAGTTTTTTAATTCAATCAACCATGTGGACGTTAACATTCATGGAACTATTGATCCAACCTTTTCTTTTTTTTCTGTGTAGCTACGGTACTGCTTACCCAGACAAAAATGTTTTGTCAGAGGCACTGGACAAAAAAAATATGGTATGCATGTTAGCTATTATGGGTAAAGGGTAAACATAGAACTTGAGGTAAAAATAGGAAACAAAATTGTACTTAAAAATTTTATAACATAAGTAGTGAGAGATAGAATATTAATGACATTTTACCTTATCAAGAAAATAAAACTTCCAAATTTTTGCCCTGGTATTTCACCCAATATTGTGGCTGGGATAATCTCTCAAATAACATCCATTTACCGCTCCATTCCTTACATGTAGGTTTACCAAGTCTAAGGAAATATGTTTATGATATTTGTGTGCCTTATCTTTCATTAAAAGTCTGGTTTTTAGGGTTAGGAATTGATGTTCGTTAGAAATAATACAATCCTATTTCCATGTACCTAAAACAAGCACATAAATGGATAATGATGACAAAGGGATAGTGTCTAAGGAAGCTGAAAAGCAGCAAATTTTTTATGCAAAGCATTTTAACACAGATTTTAAAAATTAACAGAAAAAGTACAGAAATTCTCCAGCGTATACACTAGTTTATGGTTCAAGGGTGTCATACTACTTACCTTAAAGAGTATATGTTTAGAAGTTTATTTTCTTCTATTTTTGTGGATATGGACGTTTTCTATTCGCCTTGCCTATTTTCCCATTTTAACATACAAACATAATATTTTATTTTATACAAAATATCTTCACTTTACAAGAAATACAAAACGCTTTGTTGACATTAAAATCTGACGTTTTTCGTTCGACTTTTCCCGATGTGATACGATTAGATCCGAATCGGGGATCGGCGCCGAAATTTGAATCGAAGCAGGCCGGTATTTAATACTGGAACCCAATTTAACGTGTTAAATTTATCACGTTGTTAGTTCATCGCGAAATAAATTTTCTTTCTGCAACCCACTGTTATTGGTAAAAAATACTATTAATTCACGCCGGCACAGTTTTTAACTTAGACTTTTACTGCCATGGATTGTTATTTTCTCTTGGTTTAAAGTTATTTGAGTTTTGAGTGCAAACGCATTTAATTTTTGACAGAACAAATTTAATGTAGTCGATGTGCCGTTGTAACTATCCATATAACAACCAATGGATATTTACATTCCGTGGATATATGTACATGCGATATAGGATGTATGTATGTATTGTATGTACATTTAATAAATATCCCATGTATATCACTATAACATAAAAATTATTTGATGTTTTGTGGGTACGTATATGCAAATTTCTACTACTAAACTTGTTCTGAATTTAGGAAGTATAACGTACAAAATTTAACTCCAAAATTTCCAAAATTTAAATGACAATGAATAATCTCATATAGTCAGTAAAACGGAGCAGACATTAAGATCCTCTTGTTAGTACAGTTTTCTATTGAATTGTGATATCGCATCTATACCAATACAAAGTTATTTAAATGTAGCATTGGAACTATAAGACACTCATGTAGGCGTTAAATTTACAACGTGTTTTTCCTCGAGGCATGAGGCTTAGTCGTAGGTGTATAAACTTTATTGTCTTTTGTGCGAACAAGATAAATAAACAGGAGAAATCAACAAAATTCGTGACATGTTAAACCTCCCTAATTTAAAAGCGGCTTTTAATGTTTTGTTTCTTTATATTACATAAATTTAATTTTACACGACAGCGGATATGAAAAAAAAATCGTACATTTAGAAAATGTATATCAAATTTTAATGCAAATACAAATGATAACTTAATTTTAATTATAAATCATACTATAGTATTAATACGTTTTAAAATATTTGTTTCTGAAGCAGTTTTTAGTGAAGTCAGACTGCTAATTTGATTATCTCATCGACATTTTATCAATAGTTTTACCGGATTTTCATAATACAGTATGTCCACGCATGAGATTTAGAAGAGAAGAAGTTAAGAATGGACCAAATTTTGCAAGATTCGTACAAATGTCACTCCTAAAAAAATTTGCTTATAACACAAATATGACACACGTTATGAAAAATTTTATTTTTGAAACGGGGAGAACACAAAAAATACGAAAACGTTTTGTTGCTTTCAGCCGGCACCACAAGTGCGGCATTCGACGAATCCCGAATGTTTGCTATTTGGCGAACTATTTGACAAACTGTTCGCGAATTCCCGACAGCCGGCGCCTCACATATAGTATTTGTGGACGACTACACTAAGCTCCGCTTGACTTATATTCTTTTCCTTTGATTCGTGCCAATTTACCCACAACCGATGGAAAATGTTTGGGGTTCGGCAAGTGCCGAACGTTCGCCTCAAACTTTCCATCCACACTATTAGGTGTTTTCCGAATGACGCACATTCGTTGCTCGCTATTCGACAAATACTACATGTGTGGTGCCGGCTTAAGGCTAAACATACCTTGCTTATCATTTTTTACCAAATGAAAAAAAAAATCATTATTAAAAGTAACGAGTTTTATCACATTATATTTTTAAAGTCCAAACTATTCTCTCTCACACCTTTAACTAGAGTACTAGTTTCTACATATTAAACATTAATGACACCTATAGACATGTTTGTCAATGTCTTTATTAAATGAACCAATTATTAAATTTAAAATATTTCTCATCAAATGATATCTACTAACCAAAGGATTTTTATAGACCAGTGTTATGGGGATGGCCAAGTATCATACCGCTATATCAAGGAACAATTTATCAAGAAATTTCTTGGAATCCCAATAACTCAAATGACAATCTACAACACAATAAAAAGTTCCAAATAACGGGTTCGGTTTTGAATCTCAAGAAAAAGATGAAATATGACCAAAACGATGCAGTCACAGCTTTAGTTCCTCAGTCTGTTAGGAAACGACTGTGATGTCCCTTAGAAATCGTGCTAAACATATTCTAAAAGTTGTGAAAAATCTCATATTGAGATGATCTTAAAAGAAAATAAATTATTTCCGTTCAAACCCCACTTTAACCAAACATTGGAAGAGAGAGATGAAGCATAATTACTAGATTTTTGTTTATAGGTGGGAGACCAAATTTTGAGTGGAAATATCCATTTTTGTAAATTTATTATGTTTTCTGATGAATAACAATTTTCTACTAATAGTACTGTCGCATCCCAGCAGGTCAGGTACTGGTCTCGGAAAAACATCGAATTTAGAGTAATAAGGCGAAGACATATTTTACGAGAGTGAACGTGTGGTGCGAGGTGCGCGATATCTGCCCATGGTATTATAGGCCCATATTTTTTAAATAATTTAAACCAATATTAGAATATCTAACTTATACATTTTGTACCGATGAAGTCGAAAATTTGTCATTAAATTTTCGTCAAAAGATATATTTTCAACAAGATGGTTGTCCAGCACATTGCTTTCGCGAGGTAATAGAATGGCTTCACCGCATATTTGGTCGAAGGTGGATTAACTAGATGGTTTTTAAAATGCTCCACATTACTCTAGCTATACGTGGACGGTCTTATAAAGGATGCCATTGAGTGGCATTTGAAAAGATGCGAAAATTTCTTGAATACAGTTTACACTTCACTTTAGATATAGCCGATCAGGTTTAAGAAAAAAATAAAGCTGGTTACCTTTTAAGTCTGCTTTCAAAATGTCATTATGTTAGTCTGATTCTATTTTTTGAGTCTCCAATAATTGATAATATTACTAAATCATTTTCCTAAATCGTAGTTATTGTTATAGTATGGGTGTAGTCTATTGATCGTATATCATCATTATGGCATAATACGTTATATCTAATTGTTGTGAATAAGCTTACAAAGGGGCCCTAATTGTAACAATAATACCATAATTCTCTTAACAATGAAATGACACATGAATAGGTAAATGTATTAAATATGTATAAGTATATATTTTTTAGAAACCTAATTTTCTTCAATGTTATTATGTCGCGATGCCGTGTCGTTGTGTATATTATTAGTGGTTATAATTGATTTGCTAATAGTACACAAATATGAAGCTTTTTCTGATAAGTAGGTCAGAAAGTTCTGACCGTTTGTTTTAATCTGACCGAAATTTTACAGTACTAGTTTATTACAATCCCGAAAAGTGATATTTGACTGACTGAGCAGGCAAATTTCAGGGTTGGCCGTGAGTCTTAACACACTAATTATTTTCAGGAATAAAAAGTTAGTTTCGCTATTTATAGGAAACTATTCCAAAAATACCAATTTTGGGGCAAGTTTGTTCAGGTTGCAAGATTGATTTTTTACCTATCATTTTTGTCCTGTTTTACTTATAAAACGCGTGCACTTAATTTTTAATAGTGCAAGCTGTATTTTTTGGTTGTCATGCATTTTTTAAGATAACATGGATGCAACTAACGGGTCGTCCATAAATTACGTCATACAATTTTCTTCGTTTTCTGACCCCCTCGTCCTTGTCCTGTGACGTCGCTCATTTTGCAATTTGAAATTTAGAACATGATTGAAACAGCACTTCCAATATTATTATTATTTTTTATTATTTTATAATAAAGTTATAATTTGTACATTCTTAAACAATAGATAGGTACTCAAAATCAATATGAAAATATTCTTACATTATTTTTGGATAAAAACATTAATCATCCTGTGTCCATGGACCAGTAAAACCTGAGATCATTTCAACTTTCCGTTTCAACAATCTATAATACCGGCTGTAAATGAATAATATCAGTGACAAAGTAAGATAATGGCATATATATTTTTCAGATTAACAATTACGGTCGAGGCCGAAAACGGCAGACCTGGTAACGCTGCAAACAAATAATAACAATAAATCCCGTCACGTCGACTTTTTTCTAAGGTGGTATAGGTTTTTCGGTGTATGTTATCAAAGGCAAACAATTTTAAACTTCAAAATATCATATTTATATGACGTTCATTCGCCCTTGGCCCTATTCCCTATTTAATTGTTTTAATATTTTAGATTAGACGTGACTTGTGAGCTTAGGACCCCCCTTGTCACGTCTTGTTACACTTTGTGGACCCCTCCCTCCCCCTTTGCGTGTGACGTAATTAATGAATGACCCCTAACGTAAAAAGTAAATCTTTTTAAATACCTCCGTTTCCTACGGTTTAATCGAAGTTGACAAGGATCAAATTACGCCAAAAAAAGAATAAAGAAGGAAAACACCAGGAGCAAGATTGCTCGCTAAAATTGGTTTTCTTCGTCCCAGAATTTGAAACCCTAAAGAGGATGTTGCACTTTTGGGATACTGAAGAAATAGTACTTTTTAAATCGCAAGAGCACCATTATCCGCATCCGTTTTACTGAGTATAAATTTTACACTGAAATTACGCTGAACCTGTATACACCGTCCTACGTAGTATTTTTAGACTCGATTTTTTTACTGTGTCCGGAAATAGAAGAAGTCCTTTATAGTTATTCATCCTAAACATCATATGAACTTCATCAAATTTACTACTTTGATTTTAGCTAGTATTGCTTCTGCAATGAGCAGTCGTCACTTTTAATTAATTAAATTCCCACGAGTGTCTGAAAATCCCAGACCTCAGTGCATATAAACGCTCCTGCAAAGAAATTAAACACATTGCTACAAGATTATTGGATTTACTTAAGTAAATGGAGCAGTTACGGCGTTAATTAAACGCAATACAAGAGGAGAACAGCAAAAGTAAATGTTTTGTTTGGGTTTTAATAAATATATCTTTGACTTTCATTGGTGGTAAACGTTATTTGTTTTTGCTAAATACAGAAATTAAAACTAATAGCTGCGTAATATACCAGGTTCCTAGTTGGTTAAAGGAACAATTTTTTAAGTGACCGTTTGAAGTTTAGTAATGTCGCAGAACTTCACTACGTAAATTTGTGGTTACCCCTGACATTATTTATTAGTATTTTTGACAGGTTCCCTAATTTAGTGAAAATTCAAAGAAATAAATTCTTTGCTAGTGCCATAAAAGTCCGTCGAAAAAACTCAAAAGGACGGGACAATTTTTAATTCTGGTCCAGGTGATCTCCTGCTATCGCGATTTTCTGATCATTGCATTTTATCACGCAGGATTGCATCCACTGAAGAACAGGCCACGTTTAAGCAGAATTAAAACCAGACCCTTTACACTCTTCTAGTGGTTGGCGCCAACTAGTTCACCCAGTGTTGTCTGCTCCGAAACTGTATTTGACGGCTTACACAACATAATAAGAGTTTTTTTTCACGTTGTTTTATTGCACTAGCGAAGAATTTATTTCTTTACATTTTTACTACATTACCCATAAACCAGTGGTTTTTAACCGGAGGTCCCCGGATCACAGGTGGTTCGCGAGAACTAAAATACCGCAAAACATTTATTAATTTTTTTACTGAAGATTCAATCGTTTATTGATCGAAAGGTATCCAAAAGCTACTTGGTAGCCCTTTCAGTATTAATGTTCGAGAGGTTCCTGAAATAGTCCAGGAAGAGCTTATTGAATTATTACAAAATGATAGAAACTGTGAGGACGCGTTTGAATCTGTTTCTCTTGAGCAGTTTTGGTGTAAAAAGCAATTTCATAAACTGAAATTCGGAAAATTGCCTTGCGCTATCTTATACTCTTCTCCCCGACTTATTTATGTGAACAAGGATTTTCTGCTTTTCTTGTAACTAAAAAATCGATTGAAAGTAGCTTTGTGCAATATTATTAGTTCCAGGATTACACAGCTTGTAAAAGCAAGTGCAAGTTCAAAAATCGGTCAAGTACAAGCTATACCTGCACAATTAGTATTCCGTGCCATCAGCCCCCCACTTAAATTATTCACCAGTAATGCACTCGCGTTTCGACTGAGCCAAATTAAAAATTTTAAAAAACTTGTAAGATCAAAAGTTCTTCCTTACATAGTGAGAAATGTTTTTTGGCAAAAACCTTTTTCTCTAAAACCAACGGTTTAGCAGATATAAGGAAATAAATAATTAAATTGTTTATAACAATTGATCGCGCCAGATAATTTTGGCCCAATCTACACCTAATTCTCAATGTTCGTGATTTCTATGAGATTTTTCTGAGCGATTCCTTTGGTTAGAAGGATGGGGGACAGCAAAAATAGTAATGCACTCGCGTTTCGACCGAGCCAAATTCAAAATTTTGAAAAACTTGTAAGAACAAGAGTTGTTCCTTACATCATGTGAAATATTTTTTCTTTAAAACCTTTTTCTCTAAAACCAATGGTTCAGCAGTTATAAGGAAATAAACAATTAAAAATTGTTTATACCAATTAATTAATAGAATTCTTGAATTCTGATAATTTTGGCTTAGTCTGGATCTAATATTCAATGTTCATGAATTTTTTCATATTTTTCGGAGCAATACTTTGGCGATAAGGGTGGGGGACAGCAATTTTTAAGCGTTTTTCCCAAACATTATGTTCAGTTCGTGCTTTAATAAGCTTTCATTTGACACCCTACACGATGCCCTTGAAAAAGATTTTTTTTAGTTTGCTAATTTACCCCTTGAAATTAACGCCCAGAATCAAAATTCAACTTTTTGATAATTTTCCCTCAATCTACACCTAATTCGCAATAGTCATGATTTTTTTCAGATATTTCTAAGCCATCCTTGTGGTGATAAGTTTGGGGGACAGCAATTTTTAAGCATTTTTCCCCAAATTAAATTAGAAATACATCCTATACAGAGTGTTAATTAACAGGGTGTTAAAATTTGAAAAAATGGAAGTTTTTTTAATATATTTTTTGAATAGTACCAGCTACTGATCGATATTCAGAGACTACATTTTGCAAGTATTAAATTATTTTTAATTTATTACAATTAGTACAATTGTGCTAGACTGACAACCCTAGCTCGACACCAATTTACCGAAATGCAAGTATTACACGAAAAAGTGGTGCGTGCCTAAAAACAAAATGAAGCGTTATGCAGAATTGTGAAAAGTCAGTAGAGAAGAGGGATATTTATTCACTGGCGATTTTAAAATTTTCGTTTGTCTTCTGTTTGCTAGTTGACTTGTCGCGATTATGATAGCGGTTATTTTTTTTTAGGTTTTCACCAACTTTTCATAATGCTTACATTTAGGTAAACTAGTTAATAAAACATTTTCACATTAAAATTCTTAAAAACTTCTTGGACTACACTGTAGACTCGCAACGGGGTTCGCCAACCAGAATCTGATACAAGTGCCTGGGACCGGTTTTACAGCGCAAATGTACTCGTCCATAGTATTTGAGATTATCTGAAAAAAAACTTTTCCTCTTCATAGGAAATTAAATAATATATAAATAATGTTTATTAGACATTAACACAAATACCTACATTTATCGGCCCGTTCTTGTAGCTTTTTCAATTTGGCAACAATTTTTTTATTTACTTCTGAGTAGCCGGTTGACATGCCCTTTTACCACTACTTACATATTTCTTAAAGACCCTTGGTAAACGAACGTAGCTTAAAAATAAGTAAAACATTACTATTAAATATGGTTTACTCTAACTACTTTGCGAAAAAATTAAGAAAATGTTGCGGCTGAAGCTACCGTGATCATAATATTTACCAAACTGTTCACTAGAACTGGTTATTTTCAAAATTTTAAACTCGCTTTGACAATTCAGATGATGCCGTTTCAATCCCATCTGTCAGTACGCGCCTGCCCTAATGCCTATAAAACATTGTTAATTGCTTAGCCTCTCTTTTCAATTACAGTAAACTCAGTTTTTCCTGTCTCATATTTATTTAAAACCTAACCTTACCCAGCTGTTATCCGAAATCTTCCTCTTCCAAGAACTGAATTAAATTAATTAACAATTTAATCTAACCAGTTAATCACGGTGCATTGAATTTCTAAGAAAATAATTTTAATACAAAATGCATTTTCTAAAGACTTTAGGGCTATTAATCAACTCCTTTTATTAAATTTACTTTAAAATGTATTACCCTTCCTCCAGTTTTATCATAGATTCGTGAAGCGGCAGAAAAGGTTCGTATAAATCAGCACATTGTAGCAGAAGTTAAATTCAAAAAGAAATATCGTAGCCACTAGATCGTATAGATCCTGTCACGGTCCTGGTTCTAAAAAATAGTATTATTGTAATGATAAAGATTGAGCCTATTACAATACATTTATAATAATGTTATACTTTTTTTGCGCAATTTTTTAAACAAATTATGCTTGGTGAGTCTTGTAAGTCTTTCACAAAAGAAAAGAATTAAAAAAGTTCTACCAAAGACATGGAAAAATTTGTTGTAAGTGAAATTTCCTACAGCGTAACAAAAAAAAGACCTAATTAATAATTTCGATTTCCAGGAGATACTTAATTTTTCACTTCTCTAACAAACTTTAGCCGTGCGTTATCATGCATTAATAGAAAATTTTCTCCTATAAATGGGGCAAAAGAAAACGTGGGGTTCTAAAAAGTATGTTATGTATCTAGCAGCCGTCAGACGCCCTCTTTAAACTATCGGTAACTCCGTACGAGCCTCCAAGTTGACATGACATAGCAGACCCTTTGTAAAGAGTCTAGGGGATGGGTACAATTTTTTATCCCGGGCCTCCGCATGCGTAATAACCTCACAAATATAATAAATGATGCACTTGTTAATAACTTTACCGATTTCCTAGCATCAGTGACGTAGTACAGTGGTAAAGAATCCGCTTATTGACCGAGATGTGTTGGTTCGAATCCGTGCTCGGCTGCATCTTTTTTTAAATTTTTGTCACTTAAAATATTATAAAAAATTAGGAAATCGGCTCTAAAAGGTGTATTGGAAACGGGTTAGCACTCCTTCCTCGATAAAAATTTTGTTTTGTCTTTTTTTAAAGATCCCGAGCAAAAAATTTATCGTGTCTATCTAGGTACCTTAACCTAAAAATTATGTCTTGTTTGTTGTCCAGAAAATCTAGCGAACTGTGGATCGGAGGGCACCCTAAGGTCGGAACAGGGTTAGCACTTGGTTAGGGGCCCTGACCAGTCTCTTTCCTCGCAGGCGAAAAGGGATCGGTGCGAAAAAAATCCACTATTGTTCCTTCCTCTGCGCATGCGCAAGCCCGGGATAAAAATGGTACCCACCCCCTAGACTCTTGTGACCCTTTGCTGTAGCTGTTTCTACAATGCTACGTTATGCATATCGCTCTCCGGTACGTCGATAGACTCTCAGACAGCGGCGGTCATTACTAACTTGGCAAAATCGGGACTCTGTAAACAATATATTGGCCTACTGAGAGATTTCTCAATTTGTGTGTTCCCGGGCGAACGAAAGCCTCCGCCTGCAATGATCTACGGTGAGGAGTGGCCCATTTTCGGTTGTCACATTGTGCTCTAAATTTTTTTTTTCGCACCATATCCCGATTAATTAAGACCTGGTAGCAATGGAAAAATTCTTGCTGTAAAGAACTACTTGTTACGAGCCCAGTTCTTAGAGCTTGGATACCCCAAAAACTATCTTGGCGCTCAGTTGTGACTCCTGACCGTCCCTGTCCAGGTTTTCTTTGGTGGCTACTTGTTTCCCTGAATCTTGCTAATGCTCGGGAAATTGTGGATTGTGTTACTCCGAAGCGCTGTGCCACTTGATCTTGGGTTAGCTCTTCCTCGATAAGAATTACAACAGCAGCACATTCCTCTCGTACAAGATTTTTTGCTCCACGGTCTTGGTTGTTCATTTTGTATTGGTCTAACTAAATAAAATTGTCCAACTCATTGTAAAAGCACACGAAGCAAAATAAACAGCTACAAAATGTTAAAGAAATTTTATTAAAATTACTTTTTTATATTGTAAACTTCTGGAGATTTTAAAAAGGCATACAAAAAAGTTGCTTAAGAACTTCGAAGATAACATGAATGAATGTTTATCAATCATAGGCGTGCATTTAAATTATTTAGTAAACACATTTTTAAAAATAAGTGCAAATAAGCGAAGTGCGAAGTGTACATATTTCTATTTGTTCCGAGAAGTGGAAAAGTATTAAAAAAGAGAGAAATTCTTTGTGCATCAGTTTATTTCTAATCCAATGATGTAGTCTGCCATCAGCAGTTTTCGTGAAATTTCGTCCCAGGTCTGTACGAAAATTCGTTCCAACCTGTTAATACCGAAGTATAAAATGTACATGTTATACACATATTTGCTTTATGTATTAATCTTGTAGTTGTGTTCTTATCTCATAACCTTATTTTTTCATTGCCAGTTATTAATTAATGTGAATTTTAAATTAGTCCATCTCCCCGGTAATATGGGGATAGACCATTGTGATGGACGGATCACCTGGTTGAATTCCGGTGATGTACTATAAAAAAATTTAAAAAAGTACAGGTCTGGGTGTTTGCAATTGAAGAAGTGAAGGAACGTGGTAGAGGAATTCTTGCTCGATCGAGGAGGTACCACAAACTCATTTGAAGGGCTGGTAAAATCCTTATTGATGTTTCCATCAATAAAAGTTCACAATAATATTTTTAATTTTCCAACGTTGAATATGAGCTAAAGTTTTGCATGAAAGATCATGGAATAAAAATGAAAATTCTTTTTTAAAGGGTTAAGAAAAAAAGTATTTCTGTTCCAGATATTTCAACCAGATAAAAATTTTTTTTATTCAAGTTATTCACCTTGACAAGAAATTCTTAACATTTTATTCGGTACACTTAACTTTCTTTTATTATTCTATTTCGTTTTATTCCGTTCAGCATTCATAAAATACACAGTTTACGAAGTCTGGTTCATATATTTTATTAACGATCCACCTTTTGATATTTAAGCGGCTAAAAGGGTTCTAATTTTCAGAAAGTACCTAAGCTAGAGTTCAAAATAATGACTACCACGTAGAACATAATTAGCTAAACGGACAGTGCAAGTAAAAATTGCCATGGTGAAAGTTGTTGTTAGACTCAATAAAAATATTGAAAAAGGAAGAAAAAATATTTAAACATAGTGTTTAAACCTGTAATAACGCATACAAAACAGTTGCGCAACGCTACCGTGCGTTACCGACAGCACTGCGGAGTTTGGCGGAGGGCAGAAACTAGTGGTGAGGGACAAAATGGTCCCGGTACTCTTTGTTTTTGGGGATAAAAATGTATTAATTTCTTTCTGGATTTTAATAATGAGCTGATAAAGCAAAATTGAACACATTCAACGCAAACACATTTTCTGCGCTCATCCAAAAAAGGTTTAATTGGCTGTAACTATATAACTATATGACACTGGACATTTTTCTGCTATACTTTTGTCACGTGGCCGAAGTCAAATAGCGCAAACACATGTAAGGATTTCCGTCCTATTAGTCTAATGAGCAATTTTATACAGCTCTTCCGTCGGGTTCTACACACAAGGCTCTAGAAAAAGTGTGAGGAAGTGAGTGGGGAGTCAGATTGGGTTTAAGAGCGGGTTCGGAACCAGAGACGCCATATTTAGTCTAAAAAACATTAGAATGGAACCGCCAAGATCAGAGAAAATATGTCTTTTTGTGCTTCATAGCTTACAGGAAGGCATTTGACAACGTTAAGCATAGTCTTCTCATATCATATCTTGGCGATTTGGGGCTGGATGAAAAGAACATGGCTTATCAGTAATCTGTACTGGAACCAAAAAGCAGATATTCTACTGCACAACTGGGGAACAACAAAAATGGCGTTAGACAAGGGTGCATCTGGTTTTCAACGTTGTTTATGTAGAAAGAGCATTCACTGAGTCACTCCTAAACAGTCCCATAGGCATTAAAATAAATGGATTTCCCATCAGTAATACCCGATATGCGGATGATACAGTAATATTAGCAGATAATGCAAATGATCTCCAAAACACTTAAGCAAATAAAAGCTTAGGCCTAAAAATTAACAACGGGAAAACCAAGTTTATGATTGTTAGCAGAAACAACATTCCGAACACTCAGATACACATAAATGGAGAGAACATCGAACTGGTCACACAATTTAAGTACTTGAGTTAAGATGCAGGATCGAACAAGCAAGAACAACTTTCCAAAAATTAAAAAAAAATTCTTATATACAGCCTCAGATATAGAATGATAAAATGCTGTTTGGTACATTTTCTCATACGGGGTAGAGGCATGGACATTGAAGGTAATCACTATACACAAACTTGAAGCCTTCGAAATGTGCTGAGAGTGTCTTGGGTCGATCATGTAATAAACGAAGAAGTTGTCTTAAGAGCCGGTCCGGCGGATCGAGAACTTTTCGAAACCACCAAGAAAAGAAATATAGCTTACCTGGGACACATAACGCGTGAGGAACGTTATCACTTTCAACGTCTTATTTTTCAAGATAAAATTGAAGGGGGGAGAAGGGGAATAGGCAGAAGAAAATTATCCTTGCTGACAAATATCCGTCACTGGACGGGAATAAAGGACTTCCAAGCACTGCAAAGTGCCGAATTAATAGAGCTATTTAATGAGCAAGACGGTGGATGCCTGCGCAGGAATCTGTATGGCACGTAAAGAAAAAGAAGAAGAAGACTGTAACTAAAATGTATTGAAACTCGAAACCTGCTGACGGGTTATTTTAAGATCGCTTCTTACTAAGAATTTTTGAAATACAATTATATAGCCAGTCTTACAACTAACTATTAGGTTTACCTTATTACAACTTATCATTCTATTACGATAGCAACTATAACGTAAAAGTTACTATGTCCATACGCTCCGTTTAAAATTTTTTTTACAAACGCAGATATAAACGTTAATAAAACCGTTTTAGTTCCTTAATTTGTTTTATAGGTAAAGCGGCAATTAAAACTTATTTATTAATATTTGTTATGAACAATTTTATTAATTTTTGACGTCATTTCATTTTGTGTTCCCTGTATTGTGATCATCATGTGAAATAAAGAAGTTTATTAATAATATGATTATTATTATTATTATTAATAATATCTAATTACAATTATTATTATCATTATTATTATTATTATTATTATTATTATTATTACTATGTATCTACTAAAATCAAAAAAAAGTTCTCAAAGTATGCCGTGGAATCAATCAAGAATGTCTTGAATTATTACTGGTGAAGTGTAACACAGGTAAAAGGTGAATGAAAAATGAAACTGTCAAGTTCTGAAGTTTTTATTTCTAAGAAAAGTACGGTATTGTCATTGTCATTGCATAATACAGAATTTAAAAAACACAACAGAGAACCTAAAAATTGTAAACTACATGAGAGACGTGTCCACCTTTTACTTCCAAACATGTTCTTATTCTATTTTTACAGCATCAAAAACATTGGTGAGCACTTGGGGTGAGTTGTTAATCAATCTCCTGAAATTTATTTATAATTCTTGCCCGTAGGCCCTCCAAATTTTAACAAGGGGTTTTGAAAACCGAGTTTCTAATATGTGACCATAAAAAAAGTCGCACTGCGTGAGATCGCAGGACCTTGGTGGCCACCTAACTGGCATATTACATAATACATATTACGTATAAATTCTTCTAAAAAATTTAAATTATGAAGAGTTACGTGAATTGGTGCCGTCCTGCTGGAACTAGCCTTGTCCCATCTCTTCGTCGTCCAATGTATTTACAAAATTTTCTAAAATTATATTTCGGCATCGCGCCGAATTGAGAGTCCCTTAAAAAAATCGGTCCGATTAACCTTATTTTCGATATGGCCACCCACACGCCAATTTTCTGTGAATGCAGAGGCTTCTATATAAAAAATGTGGATTTTAATATCTCCACATTCTCATTTGTTGAGAATTTACATAACCAGAGAGGTAAAACCATGCCTCGTCAGTAAAAATGTTTTTTTCAAATATGTTTTTATTATTATGCAAATTACTCATAAACGACTCTGAAAATTGAATTCGCTGCGGCTTGTCATTTGGGAACAATTCTTGAACTGAGCTGAGACGATAAGCATGCATATGCAGGTCACATTTCAGGATTGTATTTCAGGTTCCGTAGAATACATTTACTGGCTGGCTTAAACGCCGAATAGGAGTTTGTAGGTATTCATTAACAATTTTCATCAATTCTTCTACTTTTTGTGCAGAGCGAACTTTTGGCCTCCCACTCCCTTCTTTTCCATTCACACTTCCTGTTTCTCTAAACAAAGCCACATATCTAGTCAAAACTTGGCGAAACTTGTCGAAATCCATGACTCTGTGTGGAAATTCTGTTTAAAAATCGTGAATGGCGTCCCGTGTTGAATAAACCCACTGGCCATTGACCCTTCTACCATTCTAAAGTAACTTTTGATCATAAAAGCTTTTTGTTCTGCCGTGGTTACCATATATAATTTTTTTAACATAAAAACTTCAGAACTTGCAGTTCTATCTTTCATTTAAGTACCTTTTACCTTCGTTATCTTTCAAGAGATAATTGAAGACATGCGTGATTGATTCATACTTTGAGGACATTTTTATATTATGTCCGCGGATGGGGTTTAGAAGATAAATGGACCACATTTTGCAAGATCCGTAAAAATGTCACTCCTAATAAAGGTTTTTGCTCGTAAAATAAATAAGATTCATGCTATGAACATTTTCATATACAGGGAGCATAAAAAATACGAAAACGTTATTTTGCGTAAGAGTAAAAATACCTCGTTTATCATTTTCTACCAAAAGAACAAATATGAAATATTTTGTAAATTAAACCCTAAGCCGAAGTACAAGATTTCATTAAACAGTAGTAATAAGAGTAACGAGTTTAATCACATTATTTTTTTGTCCTAACTATTCTTCCTCATACCTTTAACAGAGTACTAGTGTTTACGTATTAAACAATAATGGCACTATGGACATGTTTGTCAATGTCTTTATTAAATGAAGCAATTTTATTTAATTCAAAATACTTGTTATTTTAAAATAATACGAACATTTATTTAAACTCAAAAGAATATGACTAAAGAGCGGCTTTCCTTACCAGGACGTAAAGAGGTCATGCTGAACCATAGGCGCATGCACATAATTTTTGAAAATACAGTAATCGTTTATTACCTGGTATAACACCACATATTTCAATTATTTGTTCAAACACTATGAATTTTGAATTGCTTGAAATCATTAAGCCGCGTACTGACTTGAACAAATTAGTCGCGAACGAACAGTTTTCGCGAGAAAATGCTCTAGTTAGTACCACATAAAATGTTTTCGCGAAAGATTTTGTTGCGAGAAATCGCTATCCGTAGCTTGTCGGTACATCAAAGAAATCGAGTGATCAGTTTGGACGGGATATCATCTGTGTTCGCGCGAGTGGCTTGTTTTGAAAGTTTAAAAATATATTGTAGGCGCGAATAAGAATCTCCTGTTGCTATAAAACGGAGTGTTATTACTAGTAGGGTAATTCGAGGATAGATGGCGCAGAAGGTGAGATGGCGCAATGGTTTTACAGCGCAACCGCTAGAGTTAAAGATGAGTGGAAACGCACTAATGTACCTCAGTTCATATTAAGCAAGCCGCCACACCGTCTGTGTTTACCGGTTAAAAGCCTATTTAAATATTATTTGTATTGTGATCCGGTTGGGACAAAAATATTTTTCCTAATTCTTTCTTTGTGCTAGTGAACTTTAAATTTAACAATAATTTTAGTCAAGTTATCGTCTCAAGTAAGTAAAAACATTCAAGTTTTGTTGTATAACCTTAAAATGGCGAATATTTAAAGATGTGTTCAGTTTGTGAGGTGCGCCATCTCTCCTCTCACGGCGAGGATAGATGGTTCACTTATTTTTGAGGTGAGATGGCTCATTAATATTTCTTTTTCTTTTCAGTATGCCTACCAAATACAAGCGCACTGGAAGTTGTTCCAGGGCTAGTTGGACCGAACAACAGTTAACCAAAGCCATTCAAGCTGTTAATGAAAATAAAATGGGAGTTAATGAGGCTGCTCGAAATTTTGGGGTACCGGCAACCACTCTACGAAGAAGAAAATCGACAAAAAATGTAAAGAAAGGCCCTCTTGGACCCTCCTCCATATTAGGCGAAGCTGCTGAAGAAAAGTTGGTCCAACATATCCTTAAACTTCAGAAAAACGGATTTTCTCCTACTCGAACCGACGTGCGAAGTATGGGTTTTCAATTGGCCGAACAGTTGGGCATTAAACATCGTTTTAGTAAGGATTCGAGATTAGCTGGTTTTCCGTGGCTTCAGTTATTTCTGCAGAGAAACCCAAGGCTGTCAGTGAGAAAAGCAGAAGGGGTCTCCATTAATCGATCCTTGGGTATGAACAAAAAAGACGTTGAAGTTTATTTTCAGCTGCTAGAAAATACTCTGACCGAAAACGGTCTTATGGGTAAACCTGGACATATTTTTAATATGGATGAGACTGGTCTACAGCTAAATAATAGGCCGGGACATGTCATCGTTAAGAAAGGATCTAAAAACATCGCAAGTATCAGCTCCGGTGAAAAGGGAGAAACCATCACGGTCATAGCTTGTTGTAACGCGGAAGGCGTTTTTATTCCCCCTACCTGCGTAATGAAGGGCAAAAATAAAAAACAAGAATTTGAGGATGGGATGCCCCCGGGATCTTTGGTCTACATGTCAGAAAAGTCGGCCTATGTCAACAGTGACATATTTTTTCAATGGCTCAAAGATCAGTTTGTTCCCAGAAAGCCGACAGGGACAGTTTTGTTATTGCTTGATGGTCATGCTTCACATTGCAGTAACGTTGAGATGTTAGAATACTGTGTTGAACACGGCATCATATTATTTTGCTTGCCAAGTCATACAACCCAATTTTTGCAACCACTAGATAGATGTTTTTTCAGGTCGTTAAAATTAAACTACTACTCAGCTTGCAATTTATACATTAAAAATAACCCAGGACGAAAACTCACCAGATTACAGTTTGGAAAGTTACTTGCTGAAGGATGGAACAAATCTGCAACTGTAAATAATGGATCTTCAGCATTTAAGGCTACGGGAATTGTACCATTTAACCCTTCTGCTATCCCAGATGACGCCTACTTGACTGAAAATAGTAACATAGTTGATATCCTTGACGCAGTTGAAAATAAACAAAATCCTCATGGTAGTTCTCAAACCTTTTCCAAAGCTTTACCTGATGATAATCAACAACCTTGCTGCAGTTGGCAGACTGTAGGTGAAACTTCACCAGAAAAACAAAATGAACCGCCTGCAGAAGCTAATGCAAATATTCCTGTGAAATGCACCCCTGGAAAAATACTGGATATAATCTCGCCTGTTCCAGTTGTTTCTGCTGACGTTAATTCGGTTCGACGAAGGAGCAAGCAGCTGGCAGAAATTTTAACGACAGAGACAACAATTGGCGAGAAAAAGAAAAAAGCGGCTAAAACAACACAGAAAGAAAAAAACACCAGTAAAATAAAACCAGTTTTTAAGAAATCAAAAGTGACCAAAAAGAAAACTAAGAAAGCTTCCAAAAATGACTCATCCTCCGACGAAGATCTAGAAGCACCGACATTGGATGACTCTTCAGATGATATGGACGACGCTGACGAGGCTTGCACTGGTTGTGGCGAAACGTATTCCCAAACCACAAAATCTGACGACTGGGTTAATTGCTTACGGTGCTTCAAATGGTTTCACGATTCCTGCTCCAAGTTTGTTAACTTTTGCCATGACTGTGGTATTGTTGTATGCAAAACAAAGTGACATTTTGACCAAAATACCTTTTTTTTCAGTTGCGCCATCTCACCTCAGCACTGTGGGGGAGATGGTTTTTGTTAACTATTTTTATTTTTTTCATGAACTGTAAATTTTATTTTTTTACGAATTTTAGTTATTTAATACATGTTCCTAATTCAATAAAGATTCGTTTTAAAAATAAACGGCAATCCCAATTCAACTTATAAAAATGTTAACATGAAATATCAAAACCTGGGCCATCTATCCTCGAATTACCCTATTGCTTTTGCACTAATGGCATTCCTAAATTCGGTATCCTATCTCTCAATTTTTGGACTCATGGCATAAGTAAGAATTCAAAATCCTCCTATGCGTTTTTGTCTTTTTTTATTTGAGACAGTAAGTACTAACGTACCGTTGGTGTCTGAAGAAAACCATTCTTTAACTTTCAAGTTTCTTTGCCTTCCTGGAATCCTTGCTTTATTTCTGTTATTGAGACTTCCATATTTTCCCAAATTTCTTCTGTCTGGGTTTTCTGTTACAAATTCTGTGTTTTCTGCTTAACTTTTCCCTGTAATCTTTTTCTATTTTTCGTCATTTAATGCTTCCGTATTGTACCTCCGAGTTAAGGTTCTTGCTGGTTTATTCCTTTCTTTTTCTTGCTGTTCTTTCTTATATGCAATGAGCACCAAAAAATGGTTCGATTCGCTGTCTGCTCCTCTCTTACTCCTGATATTCGTGATCATCTTCATATGATTCTTCTCACCCGTGTAGCTTTGTGAATCTCCTTTTTTGCATTTGCATGCTTCTTGCAACCATACTTCGCTCTGTTGCAAATCCTATCATCCTTAAGCCATTATCATTTGTTTCCACAAGCTTACTGTATCTTCCCACTATATGTCTGCATATATCTTCCTCTCCTACTTTGGCGCTATAGTCCCCCAGTGTGATTTTTATGTCATACCTGTGCAACTGGTTATATTCGTGTGCCAGTTATTCGTAAAATGCATCTTTCATTTTTTTTCTTTTGGGGGCATATGTAGATTCAAAATACTTATGTTCCTTTTATTTCCTTTTATCCTTAAAGTGCACATCCTCTCCGATATTGTCTTGAAAGCCAACTATTGACTCACCTTCTTAAATATGTTAGATCACTTAGATATCACCCTGTTGGTTTCGGTGACCAGTAAAATTACAATCAATAAGGAATCAAGTGGTTATTACCGTTTATCAAGACTTTATTAGTCCAAACATAATCCGAATCAGGCGTGATATGATACTATACATAGACATGCGATAAAGCTATAAATCAGGGGTTAATTTGTCAAAGTTTATCCTATTAATTAGTGGAGGGTCGTAATCTGTTAGCGATCTTCAAGATTCTTCCGAAACTTTAAGAACTAATAAGTAATTATAAAACCTTAATGACCTTTAAAATGGGTTTGGCAATAATCTTGAAAAGCTTTCTCAAACAGTTACAAAACTGCGAAGTAATTCTGAGAGTTAGAATCTGTGATAGTTTGTCCCAATTTTCTTATTATCCTTATTAAACATTTTATTACTTTAGTTTTAATGAAGAAAGTTTGTCGTACGGACGTAAGTAAAAGAAGTGTTACTATTTGGGCTAGTGTAGCATTTTATTTATAAACTTTTTCAGTTAACTATAATTTATGACAGAGAATAAGTCCTTTCATAACAACACAATGTAGTAAGTAACTATGGTAATAAAATCTGCCTTACACTGTATTTGGTACAAAGAAAGAGTCATATTTTTTAAACAATTATTTGAGGTCTATTCTCTAAGTATGCTCAGTTCTTTAAATAGAAATAATTATTGATTCTACCTAAATGTGTAACACATTTTGTACTAAACTATACAAACGTAAAATTAAAATTTTTTGTGCTATGCTAAACGTTATTTATCACGTGGCTAAGAGAAATTACAGAGCGATGGGGTGATGGAAAGAGTCACTTTCTTAGCATTTACGATCATTGTAGGCCTTGCTGTCATTGGATCAAATATATCGGTCTATAGCTAATGGACACTGTCGTTATTTAATTTATTTTTTTTTGGCTTAAAACTTAAACACTTTCTTATACGTCGTCATTTTCTTATACGTTGAGCAAGTTTTCTTTAGATACATTTTAAATCAACTTCGTTTTCTATCTTCAATATTCAGTGATAGTTTTTAAAATAATGTTTGATAATGAAGAATTTTTTTCCACCACACTTTACACCACAGGTTACATGTTTCTTATAATTGTTTATGCTGCTTATAAAGTTCATATTCTTGCTTGTTCAAATTGTTTCTTTTATTATAATCCATATAATTAATTTTGAATTTCACTCTTTTCTTTACATTTTCGTTTTGATTTTCTGGTATTTTTCTGCATGTTTATTTATTTATTGATTGTGAACCACAGGGATACTAACGGATATATGTATATCCACTACAGTATCCACAAAATTACATCTAATAATTAAGATACAAAATCTGAACATAAAAAAATCAAAAAATCACTAAACACTATACAATATAATTACCTAGGTAAGGTCCAGCCTCCAGATGTCAACCCCATGCAGTTAAATTCGTTTTTATTATAGTTTGTACCTTAAGATGAGATATTGAAAAATGATCAATATTGTTATGATTACTATAAATTATTATACGACATATGGGTGAGTTCTGAGCTGAATAAGTATGCCTAAATGGTAAAGTAAAACAATTCGTTCGCTCTTAGAGACCTCTGGGGGACATTAAAGCAAATCTGAGCAAGAATATCTGAGCTTTGTCTTATGTTATTAACTTATTATTATGTATTACATATGTAGTTAGACAATTGACATACTTATTTACAAACTTACTCCAGTCCTTTAAGTTTAAGGATAATAAAGGCTAGAAACGTATTTCGTGTCTTTTGTCTTCAGATTTGAAAGAAGTAAAATCATGAATATTTTTTCTAAATTTATATCGACGAAAGAAATTTCTTTTTTTTTTTAAATTCAATTTTATCCCTGGGAGACCAAATGTTACCAAACAGTAAACCAAGAAATGTAAACTGTTTCTGATTACATTGAATTGACACCAATTTTTAGGGATATACTCTTAAAAATAATAGTTACATTTTAAATCAAAATCAAAACAATTCCAATTAAATCCATGTCCACGTCAGATTGAGTTAAACAATTATTAACACTGCTTATTGATTAAATTAAGAGGTCTGTGATTAAATTCTCTAGTCCAAAATTAATTATTTTAACAGTTAATTCTGATTACATTTTTAATCAATTTGTTTTAAATATTAGTGTATATTGCTCCACATTTATTATTAAATATGGGTATATTGGTATCTCATTATATGGTGTCAGTTTTATGAAATAATGGTTGAGTATGATGACATAAAAACAGAAGTACTAGTACGTGTGTGTTTTTACCACAAGGCAATATCGTATGCAAAAATTATCACTGGCTATTAAATTTATTAAATTAAGAAATCTGTGATTAAATATTCAAAATTGATTACAACAGTTGATTCTGATTACATTTTTAATTAATTTGTATTAAATATTGGTATTGTGCATTTCTAATCAAATATGGGTATTGGGTATTTTTTGATGTCATTATAGAGTGTTTTATTAAATAACGGTAGAGTATGATGCGATTAAAAAACAGGAGTGCTTGTACGTGTGTGGTAATTACCAAAAGGCAATATCGTATGAAGGTGTATGCATTGTATAGTACAATATATCTACTTTATAAAACATACATCCTAATCGTTGTTACAGAAATAAGATAAACCACACAGAAAAATTTAATAAGTATTTTAAACACTAAATTAAACAGCATTTTTATTTTTAGAAAACAAAATATTTAGAAGCTATATACAATACGTAACATTTAATGACCAAACATATTACACATATTATTGACCTAATTTTGTCAGTCAGCTCCTCTAGGAACGAATTTTGGAAGTTTCGATTTGTCATATTTCTTTTTTTGAAAATTACTTTCGCTGATGGCCCTACCATGTTAAAACGTACACTGTAAAAAAAAATGATTAAATTTTAAATCAAATTCAACCCAATTTTGACTAAATCCAGGTCCACGCCAGATTGATTGAAAAAATTAACACTGCATATTGATTAAATCGAAGGATCTGTGATTAAATTTTCTTATTCAAAATTGATTAACCTAACAATTAATTCTGATTACATCTAAATCAATTTTTATTAAATCTTAAATCCAATGTGATTGATATGCAATCATCAGTAGCACCGCCCTTCCCCTCTCCGCCCTATAAAGTACCTGATTAGGGCGTCGATTTTATTTATTAAATGACAATACTATAATACATAAGAAAAGGAACACATTAAAGAACAAACAGATGAAATTATATAAAAGATAGGTAATGCAAATTTCCAAAGCATGGGAATTGTTTGTCCCATATCATAAACAAAAATCCGGGGAGGTGAGGCGTGGACCTGGATTTAGTCAAAATTGGGTTGAATTTGATTTAAAATTTCATATTTTTTTTTTACAGTGTAAAAGTTGAAAATAATTATATGAAGTAAAAACACGAAAATTATTTACTCATCTGTAAATAAATACATAAAACACTAATGGAGACCTGGCATGACAAATCTTTTCTTTGAAAATACATGGAAAATAACTTACATTGGTGCATGAGTTCCTCCAAGGGATTGGATTCAAGATCTGAGATTTTTGCGTATTTCTTTTGTTTTTGAAACATAATTTCACCAACATGATGTAACAACAAAGTTTTTAAAAGAATATTCGTAAAATTTTAGAACAGGTTGACCACTTCATTCGTTATAACCTCACATTGCACATTGCACTACCACAGAAACCGCCGTACCTACTGCCGATTAAATGGAATTTTTGCAGATTGCAGCGGGGTGGATGGATATCGGTACTCCCTTGTGATTAAAAGGTTGCGTACTGCGCATGTGTTGGCGGCTTGGTTTAGAAGTTTGAGTATTTTTTAGTCAGTAGGTGATTGATACTGATTATTGTGATTATTTTAACAAGGAAATATGATTTAAAATGTTTGTCTTTTTTATGCATTTGATCAGTATCGATTTAAAGTAATCGAGAATGAGTAATTTGTTTGAATCATAACGAAGATTATGAAACTGATTTAGAAAATAATTACAAATTAAATCAAAAAATTTAATCCGGCCAATAAAATCAGACATCTCTTGTGGTTAATCAACTGGATTTTTTACTGTGTACTGTTTTTTAAAAAACTAATAATATTTAAATAAAATTTCCTGTCTGTTCCGCTAATTCATGTGGGCATCACCTGACACAACACTAAGCACCATATTGCAACAGGGTCGCTCGATTTTGACTAAAAGGATGCGTACCGCGCATACGTCACTATCAATCAAGTGTGATTGTTTTGTCGAACTTAATAATTAATGATTTAAACTATTTGCATATTTTTGTTCACTTATTCAGTATCGATTAAAAGTAATCCGAAATATGTATTTTGTATAAATAACAATGAAAATCATAAAATTGATTTACAGATTCATAAAAAATTGTATCAAGAAACTTAAGGATCAAGTATTTGATTTTTTTTAGAGTTTTTCAATTCATTAAAAGCGACTATTTACTTTACACAAAAATAAAGAAAACTTGGCGCTTGAAAAATATCTGCTCTTTTTAATAGTAACAAAGTTGCACACGATTTTTTAATTGTTATTGAAAAAATGTTAAAACATATCATTAATGTTCAACACCCAATATCGGAACTTTGATCAAAAAAATATAATCAGATATAATCTCTCGAGGTTAATCAGTTTTACTGTGTATCTGCTGTGTATCTTTGCTATACATATGTCGTAGGCAGAATGCAAATTTAGGCTTTTTATAAACTTCCTAGGCATTTTACAAAAAACCGGCAAAACGCGAGTAAGAAATAAAAGCTAACCCAGATCGACTCCAAAAGGTGCAGAAATAAAAACTGCATAATAAAGTCAGTTGTGAAATACGTTCCCGGACAGGTTTGCTCAATTTTCGGTTTCATCAGTGTCTTATTTAATAAAATGGCAGTTGTATGCTGTGTTGATAAAATTTTATACCAACATGAATCGTGCAGTCGCAGTAAACTCAACAATGATAGATAAAAAAGATACTGATGAAACCTGAAACTGAGCAAACCTGTCCGAGAACGTATTTAACAACTCCGTGGTCACAACAAGAAATTATATTATATCTAACAAAAGCTTTAGTGCCAGAATTTCGTTAGTTTTCGTTGGTCATAACGAAAAATGCATTTTATGCTCGCGTTTTGCCGGCTTTTTGTAAAATGCCTACACAGTAAAAAATCCAGTTGATTAACCACAAGAGATGTCTGATTTTATTGGCCGGATTAAATTTTTTGATTTAATTTGTAATTATTTTCTAAATCAGTTTCATAATCTTCGTTATGATTCAAACAAATTACTCATTACTCGATTACTTTAAATCGATACTGATCAAATGCATAAAAAAGACAAACATTTTAAATCATATTTCCTTGTTAAAATAATCATAATAATCAGTATCAATCACCTACTGACTAAAAAATACTCAAACTTCTAAACCAAGCCGCCAACACATGCGCAGTACGCAACCTTTTAATTACAAGGGAGTACCGATATCCATCCACCCCGCTGCAATCTGCAAAAATTCCATTTAATCGGCAGTAGGTATGGCGGTTTCTGTGGTAGTGCAATGTGCAATGTGAGGTTATAACGAATGAAGTGGTCAACCTGTTCTAAAATTTTACGAATATTCTTTTAAAAACTTTGTTGTTACATCATGTTGGTGAAATTATGTTTCAAAAACAAAAGAAATAGGCAAAAATCTCAGATCTTGAATCCAATCCCTTGGAGGAACTCATGCACCAATGTAAGTTATTTTCAATGTATTTTCAAAGAAAAGATTTGTCATGCCAGGTCTTCATTAGTGTTTTATGTATTTATTTACAGATGGGTAAATAATTTTCGTGTTTTTACTTCATATAATTATTTTCAACTTTTACACTGTAAAAAAAAATTATTAAATTTTAAATCAAATTCAACCCAATTTTGACTAAATCCAGGTCCACGCCTCACCTCCCCGGATTTTTGTTTATGATATGGGACAAACAATTCCCATGCTTTGGGAATTTGCATTACCTATCTTTTATATAATTTCATCTGTTTGTTCTTTAATGTGTTCCCTTTTCTTATGTATTATAGTATTGTCATTTGATAAATAAAATCGACGCCCTAATCAGGTACTTTATAGGGCGGAGAGGGGAAGGGCGGTGCTACTGATGATTGCATATCAATCACATTGGATTTAAGATTTAATAAAAAATGATTAGAGTATTATGGAAATTTAATCATTATGGAAGAAAATTTTAATAAAAATTGATTTAGATGTAATCAGAATTAATTGTTAGGTTAATCAATTTTGAATAAGAAAATTTAATCACAGATCCTTCGATTTAATCAATATGCAGTGTTAATTTTTTCAATCAATCTGGCGTGGACCTGGATTTAGTCAAAATTGGGTGGAATTTGATTTAAAATTTAATCATTTTTTTTACAGTGTAGGAAGTTTATAAAAAGCCTAAATTTGCATTCTGCCTACGACATATATATACATAAAATTCTAACTTATTAATTCAACAAAATGGTTATTTGATTTGTGGAAAATTCGTTATCATTGGCTTTTCAATGACAAATTCTTAAAGGCTTTAAAGTAAGTGATTGAACGTTAGTGAGGAATTCAAGTATTTTTCGAGAAAATGGTTTAGGCATATAGTCAATATTTTCATTATTTTTGATACTAAGTATACTCGAGTACAATGATTCACTTAAAAATATGTATCCCCCCCCCCCCTCCAAAAGAAGAAACTGCAGCGGAACAGACTCTTAAATGGAGTAGTTTCATCTAGGTTGAAAACAATGATCCGTTGGCAGCGCAATTGCTCGCTGAAGATCACTTCTCATGGCGGAGGGTGCATATTATCGTCCCACCATATTCAAACCTGATTTGTAAGTAAGAAATTCACAAAAATTAAACATTTTATTGAAAATAGAAATTTAACTATAAAACCCATTGGTGTTCAATGGTCTAGAAATATTTTATTCATAACAATATATTTTTTAAGCGAGTGTCACAACAAATGAAGTTTTACGGATCTATTAGCGTCCCTGAAGTGTACCTTTTTTGGCCGCTTTTTTACTTTACGGCCGCTTTTTCACTTTACAGTCGCTTTTGCAAACAAAGTCATTATGAGGGCAGCCTACTAGACACATTTAATTTGCTTATTTGAGTTATTTCCACGTCCGATGTTAAGATTGTCAAATTATGAAGGCGTCCTACTAGACACACTTAATTTGCATGTTTGGATTATTTACCCATAAAACAAAAGAAAAGTTTGTTAATACAAATTTGAATCTAATCTTCCAGTTTCGTCTTTGTTTAGAAACAAAATTGTAAAAAAAAGTTGTTACCTACTTGATGAGACACTCGCTAAAAAAATTTTGTGTGCACCTCGGCCGTATGATCTTTTTTGTCCTCACCTGAAATTTGTTGGCCTCGGCTACGCCTCGGCCACAAATTTCAGATTCGGCCAAAAAAGATCAACATTACGGCCTTGGTACACAAATAACTATTATTGTAAAGGGAAACTGCTGTGAAACGTGTGCACATGTTTACCCTACAATTTAATTTGTAATGTGATTAACCATTGAGCATATTGACTGATTATATATCGGCAAATAGAAATTACATATATAGATTACGCAACGCTAGACGTTTTGATACTAGAAAATAGATGAATAAACATATATATGTATGGTGCAGTTTCTATTACTGTCTTTGTCTACGCGTAACAATTTCAGTTTTATTAAATATTCTATGGTTCTAAGGCCACCTTAGATAATAAGTAATACTGATGGTATTTTGAAACACTGACGGAATTAATGATCATCTAAAAGGAATATTGATGATTGGAGTAATATTATCAGAAATTCCGTCGATATCAGTTTCACCAGTGGAATTGGAGCAGTGGCGTGGCTAGCAGTTCAGCTATAAGAAGAAGCTGAATCCTAATTCCCCCTCCCCTCTTGATTGGATGGAGAATGAGGGAATTCAGCACCAAGATACCATCAGACTTAAACGTCATAGCAAAAGTGGGATTTGCTAGTCAACAAGTAAATAAATAAATACATAGAAATATTTAGAGTCTAACACCGATAGCGATCGATATATACCTGTAAATGATGTCTTTAAGGTCAACTTTTTTAGGTATATCAAAGGTGCCGCCGCACAGTGGTTCCGTCTTATGTGGGGAGCGGTCATGGAGTTTTGGCACTAAGCGAGCATTAAAATTTAAAATGTGGGGTTTTTCGTACGTCAATAAACTTTTTCAAGGGGAAAATACATTTTGGAATACAAATTCACTGTTTACAAAAACAAATACGGAGAAAACATTGAAACATCTGCACAATGCTTATGCCATTGTTTCAAAAAATTTTATAGTTTCTGGTGACGACAAGACAATAAAAAAGGTAGCCCATTTCTTGGTACAAGGGCTTACATGTATTATAGTTTTCACATAAATTAGACATATTTTTCGGTTGTTCAAAATCTAAGTTATCAGAACCAATAATTCACAAAGTCTGGAAATAAAATAAGCTTTCTAGGAAATATATAAAGGATTTATTGTTAAAATTATTTGAAATTTAACATTCCATTCTAATAAGTTAGTGGACTTCTAATTCTAACAGTTCAGAGAGGTTCAATAGGTTGTTTATTTAGCGAAAGTTCACAAATTTCTACGGCATTCAGCTATTCCTGGTGCATGGCTACTAGTTTGGTTTTGGAGTTGGAAGCTTGCTTCCGGTACTCGCTAAACTTTTTACAAAGATAGGAGACACGATCTTCCAACTTATTGATACCGCTTTCAGTATGGGGTAAAGTAGTGGTCAACTCAGCCAAGACTTAACGGGCCTTCTCCAAATTAGTATTTGCTTTCCGGGACAGCCAAATATCCAGAGAAACAAAAAAGATATATTTCTTTAAAATTAATAATTTTTGTAAATAATTTATACACATAATGACGGAGAATTTTAGCCAAATTTCCACTTTTATTTAATACTTGATAACATGACGCGTTTCGCTACACTATAGCTACGAACATTAAGATGACATTAATGAAACCGTACTCTTTTGACGTTAAGAGAAAATATTTTATTTCTGAAGGAATACGTCGACACGCCATTTCGGATTTCCACTTTCATGAATTTGTATATAATTTATAAAGATTTTATTCTGAAGACAATGTAAATAAATGTAAAATACGGCTCGACAATCAGAGTAATACAATTTGTGAACACAAAAGTATAAATCAATAATCAAGTATGCGACAAATTGAATTTATTTGTCAGGTACTTTGCATACGTAGACAAAAACTTCCAAAAATTATTTTCGATTTCAAGTTAGCGATGTTCTTCGCCTGAACCAAGGCATTGTCATGCACAAAGAGCACTCCACAGTCGCAAATCTATACGTTTTACTCTTGTAGTATCGAGTAGCTCTCCAGGCTACATTTGCATATGTCCCTAGTGGCGTATATTTTATCGGTAAAATTCTGTCCATGTTTCAAGAAAAGGTGGTGCTTAACTTTGTAGCAGATGGCGAGAGATGGAAAAACAAGTTTGAGGATTCCGTTACCCATTGAAAGTTTAAAATAATAAGAAATACTTAAAAAGCTTGAGCAAAAATTTATCTCAAAGTAGTTTTCGAAGCAAATCTGAAACTTTTCGGCAATATATACTAGCCACTGAATGAGTTTGGAATATTATGGGTTGCTTAATTTGGGTGAATCTTTTTGGATAAAGTATGCTAATGCATTTATATGAATTTTGTTAGTTGGTATTACTGAGGATTTTAATTTTACAGAAGAAATATCGGGTTTTCTGATTTTTCTTTCGTTAAAGAGCTCCTTATTTATAGCATTGCTCTTTTTGCCGTTGAATTTCTTACCCTTTTTCGGATGTAATAAATTAATCTATATAACAATAATTTTCAGCATCGCTTTTGTTTGAGAGCTCAGCATTAAAACTAACTTTAAAAGGGTATTCCTATATTTATTTTTCTGAATGACTGGTTTGCTACAACATTTTCCTTAATATAAAAAATTTTAGCATTTGAATTTTCTAGATTATAACCAATATTCAAAGCCCTATAGTGAACTCGTTTGATAGTCGCTCGTATCATGTTTATTAAAAAATATATACTTAATACAAAACAAACAATCATAACCTAAATTCTGGATTCATGAAATATCAAATAAATTTATCGCATCGGTGTAAATATCTTGTAATTAAAGGCGAGTCTTTAGTAACACGATACCGTTGAAAATAAAAATCATTAACTTCGGTTATACCGACCTTCTGTTAGTGTGCAAACATCTTTTCATTTTTAACTTTTCATGATAATGAATTTAGAGCTAAGAGTGATTAAAGAGAGTTTAAAGTCTTAAAACTTGGATCGATATTACCTGGCAAGTTATAGATAAAGACTAACTAGCGTTCTCGGATGACTTCGTGTCATCAACCCACACATAAACCATCAAAAACCGATTGATACCTAGTTATTCAAGTGCTACAAACTAATTGTTGTGATGTTGGAAAACGGTTTCTGCAACCTAATCTAATGCCAACTAGTTAGTAAGATTTTGGTCATGCTAGGCGAAAGAGATAACCTGTCCTTGACTGGTCTAAGTAACTCTTACATATTTTAAAAACGTTAATTTGCAACTATCGGCATCAAGGTCTTTATCAAATGGGACAAAACCCCAGAAGATAAAATATCATCTGAGTTTCATCTAGAGGTGGTGGTCGAGCTTAGCGCAGTGGTTAGTGTTACTGTGCGGTATGTCTGCGAATCGTATCCCAGTTCTGGCGGTCAACTTTTATTTATTCGGTCGGCACCTCGTGAAAGGCAATGACAAACCACCACGGATTGCCTGCCATGGTACTTGTGAAATGGCACATATCACGGGTAAATGAGCATTAGAGCTGTTTTTTCGTTAATTTTTCTAGCAAACTGTTACCATAGAAATTTTAACATTAGTAACTTTTCATTAAAATTACTTTCGAGAATTCTTGCAAATAGACTCCTATGACCTTATAAACCCTGTAAGTCAATGGAATTACCAAGGGTCTATACAGCCCCGGCCATGCTCTGGCTGCAATGCAGTGCTTGATCCATTTTTAATAGATTGTAGCGTGTGTAGCATTGTAGCATGTATATTGTATTGTATATATGTAATTTGTTGACGTTGTAAGTATTATTACAAATAAAGAGGTAATATTATAAGCAATTGAAGAACTAAAGATGGTTAGGAGGGGTAAATAAATGTGGGGAACATTCTATAATGGCATTAGCAACCCTTTATTTTTCTGTTGTGCTCGTTGCCTACAAAAATGATTTACAGTAGATTTCGGCAATTAAAAGAGAATATAGTATCTAGTTTACTTCTTTTTTATTCAATTAAAAAAAATCATATTTTGGCGTCCCGTAGCGTGAAGTCAATGTGACTTGTGATCGGTTTTTCTGAGGTTAGCGCGATTATAGATGATTTAGTCGATATCAGTATCGTCCAGATCGATATAATCTTATTAAATTATCTTTCACATACAATTTAAACATTACCGTTCAGATTCACTAAGAAGGTTTAAGATTTAGTACTGGTTTATATTAAGATCTTATAGTTAATCAGTTCTGTCTTGACAGGTTTTTCTCCTGTGATTGTTAATAAGTCGTCATTAAAAACGTATGAATTATTCTGATATTTTAGCATTTGTTTGATTTCAAAATGATTTTCATCTTGGAACGGGTTGCTATAATGAATTTAGTTCTATTATTGCGGAAAGTACGTACTAAAATTGCCATTTTCTTTATAAATTTGCGAAGAAGCTCGGAAACAAATTCATAGCACAAAACTTACAGTCAATCTGGGTAACTTTGAACCACTACGACTGCATTTCTTTGAATATCTCCAAGGATTAGACTCATGGTTTCCATTTCTCTGTTTATAATAATAAAACATAACAACAGATACAGATTTTTTGATACGATAAATACTTATTTTATCTCCTTTAACCTTATTTAAAAAAAAATAAGGTGGGCCAAAGTTACCTACCCTACTCGGGTAACCAGACCCAAGATCTTAAAACTGCACTAAAATAGGTATATTTGAGGCAATTTAGCTGTTATGGTAACTTTGGGCCACTGTAGGATATGTGCAGAAAGGCATACAAATTTTAAAAGTTAATTTTTCCTTTGGAATTTGATTTTTTTTTTAATAAACTGCGTTATGATACTTGTGGGCCTAAGAGTTATTGAAAGATTTAATGGGATTTTTTAAAGTTTGTTTTAGGTTTGTCAATATATTTTTACAATAAAAATTTTGTTGAAAATTCGAAATTTTTATTATCAAAATACAAAATCCTATAAATTTCCTTAAAACTAAAAAAACATCCTTATAATCGTCTCACAATTTAACAAACTGGCTTTTCTCCAACTTAAAGATCCTCCCACTTTTCTGTAAGAAATGAATCTACAATGGTGAAGATTTCTCTGTTACTAAAGCGAACTTAAATTGTCACCTATTACAACTTTTTTACCCTCCTTTTTTTTCAACATAGGTAACAGGTGATTCTCGAACCAATCATCAAATATTTCGGTATCTATCCATCCACTTTTTGAAACATTCATTCTTGAGCCCGTTGGTGCTTTGTGCATCCAGTCGGACCATTTATTTTTGCCTTTAGAAATAAAATACGGTGGCAAAAGTTCTCCTGCTGCATTGCCACAAAACATCACAGTAAAGCATGATTTTGTTGCGTTCCTTATTATTTCAGGATGCCTGCAAGTCCTGCAACTCCTTCGAAACAACACTTTATTTTTCGTTGGTTGGTCATGAAAACCAGATTCATCAAAATTAAAGATATTTTCGGGAGGAACTTCTGCTGATTCCTGCTCAAAATAATCAATAAAACCATTTATTTCTGCTTCGCCTACTTGGGCTCGTTTTCTTGAAATATTGGCAGCTAAAGTCTGTTTTATTAATGGGTGTCTCGTAACAAATAATTTACCCCACTCCCATCCCGGTTTATTATCAGTAAAGATTAACACTTTGCGCCCCAAGTTATTCAAGTAACTTTTTATGATAACTCGTACATCATAAAGAGCTACAGGTATACCCTGTTGACTAACTGCAATGATATGGATAACTATACTATCTTCTTCATCACGATTAAGGGCTGTTGGATGTCCCACGTCTTTGGTGTGTTTTTCTTTTAGCTTATTTTTTAGTGTAGATCTAGGAATATTATAAACTTTAGCTGCTTCTCTTTGTCCATAACCGCCAGATCTTATTTTTTTCTAGAGCTTCCTGAATGATCGCAGGTGTATAATTGGACTTAGTACCATAACGGCGAACTCCAGGTAGTGTAGACGTCGTTTTTCTCGGCATTTTTGCGCCTAAATTAAAAAATAAAACTAATTTAGTATTCGAAAAATCCGATCCTGGGTAACATTGGCCCGGGCCAAAGTTACCCGGAAAGTACGCCTATGTATATAAAGTTTAAAAATATATCGTTATCTGTTATCTGTTGTGTGCAGTGCGAAACATTAAATATTTTGAAAAAAAGCGTTTACACTAGCAGGTAACTTATTCCTTA
The DNA here is from genome assembly GCA_963971165.1 of Philopedon plagiatum. Lineage (NCBI taxonomy): Eukaryota > Metazoa > Arthropoda > Insecta > Coleoptera > Curculionidae > Philopedon > Philopedon plagiatum. Next base: position 109,830,917 of record OZ020190.1, on the reverse strand, counting down.
CCTTATTTTCACCTAAAACCCAACAAAAAGTTGAATTGAATCGGGTGCTTAGAATCGACGTGCTTTAACGCGCCAGAATTTTGACATAAATGACGACATCGAGTAAACTTAAGTTCATGTTGTTGTTTCTAGATTCTAAAAATATGCAAATTTGATCAAACCTAATTAGCGGGACATTCAAATAGAGATTTCTAACCGATGGGCCAATGATTCACTGATGGGCAAAGTTACCCAGATTGTCTGTAGTTGTCTTATTTTTGCATTTGTCAGTTTAAAACTTTTGGTTATCAAATTAGGACTAGCGTTGGAGAACCTGGCCGTTAATATTCGTAATTTTATATTATGTACAGGGGAAATGTATATTTACTCTATCAGTAAATTCCATTTAGCTAAAAATGTTTTAAATAGCTGAATTTGGTCGAATGTCGAAAAGAGAAGTAAGTACACGTTAATATTAACAAACCAACCGATCTGCCTCTGATGTGCTCGTGACATTAAACCCCGAGGAATAGGCTAGGTTTTATTGATTCTTCAATTACGCATATTCCTGTGTACCTTAAAATTGAGTTAAAGACATTTAACTTGCTCACTGCGATGTCCTTTTTTCATTTCGCCAGCTTTACAGCTATTCCCCTTACTACCTTCAATTTCGTTGACCATGACACATATCGTACCGCGTGAATGTCAAGACACTAAATGTAAACATCTAATCCATAATAAAAAAAAAGTTTAATTTAAGAATTTATTCAAAATATTTAACAAATAAAAAAGTACAGGTAAAAAAGCTCTGTAACTTAAATTCACACTTCTGGTGACAGAATACTGTTCCAAATAAAAATCATTAGAGCCTGTTTGATTATCGCACTTAAAATGTGCAGGCATCGTCTCTGCTCCGACTACAAAGGAAAGCTCGTGAGAGCATATCTTTCTCGATTTAATTGCCTGTAAAATGCTACTGGCATTGTGTTGCAATTTCGAGTGGAATTCTAGTTAGAAGGAAAAACGTTAGTGGATATAATAAAGTCTTGGTAGGTATGTTCTATAAAAATGATGCTTGTAATTTGGTATTTGCAGGAATGGGTAGGCACGTAGCATACAAAGAACAGTCGTTTAGGTACGCGTAAATTGAATAATTTAAATTTTTATTACATGTAAATAATAATAAATATCATAGTTTTGGAAAATAACAAAATAGGTATTAAAAATTAGCAAATGGTCTAGCTGTATATAAAACCGATTTATTTTAACAACTATCAGGCTAGTGTATAAGACGACTAAATTTGTTGTTGCGACTATAGGCCTATAAGAGGGGAGGGGTAGCAGGTGGGCACGACCTATCCAAGAAATTTCCAGAAATAAAAATATGAAAGAAATCTTTGGTAAAACCAAATACTTAAAATAGTTTTAGGTTTCACGCTCCTCACTTGATGGATTGCTTTGAAGGGTTGATAAGGTTGTGCGTTCTCAACCAACGGTTCGGGTGTAGACTAGGGTGTCAGGGTGGTTGATAGAAAAAATCGTTTTGTTATGTATTTGGTCGCAGAGTTTTTCCCAAATATATCCATTTTCCAGTGATTTAGGTTTAGGTAAATGTATTTCAAAAAGAAAGTATTTGAGATTTTAAAGTTTTACTTATAAATCAGTTTTTCCATCCGACGCGTTTTGTTTTCGAGTTATTAGGTACCTACCAAAGTGGGGCCTGCAAATGGCATTTTTCGACCAAAAATAATCAGAAGAATTACTTGCCATTTTCCGATCCTCATCAGTTTCAATAGAGTTCTGAAGCTCTGGGTCCTCTACAACCTCCGAAATTTTACATCGATTTAATTCACTTTTGCGACCTGTAGCCGATTTCAACAGAAATCGGTGAAATTTCGACTTTGACGTTTAATAGCTCCGAAACGAAACATCCTGTATAACTGAATTTTTATCGAAGCTGGTTGCGCGATTCTTCTATCAATGAAAGAAATTCGATTGCTCCCCCTCTGACCGTTTTCGAGAAAAACACACCTGTTTGACATTGGGTTAAGATTTACGGCGGATTGACACGTATTTTTGCTGATCTCCTGACGTCATTATAATGTACGTCATAATGGTATCTTACTTAAAACAGCAAACAAATATAATGTACATTCAAGAATTACGGTAGGTAAAAATATTAGTGAGATTTTGCAACCATAAATTCCAGAACACGCTAACCTTTAAACGCTAAACTTTAGAGTGGTGTTTTAATCAGAATTTTTGCTACATTTACTAATTGACTAAACCGACCACAAATGGGGAAGGCTTTTAGCATTTCTTCAATTTTTAATGTTTTAATAAATCACATGTTTGAAACATCACTTTATATTTTAGCGTTTGGTTGTTAGCGTGTCTGGAATTTCTGCTTGCAAAATCATCCTATTATCTCCACCGTTAAAACAGAATATTCATTATCATACCATTAATTGGTGCATACATTCGACGATATTAAGCAGGTTAGCTAGCGGCATTAGAAACACTAAACTTATGTAAATGAGTGACATGTAAAGAATGCAGTGAAACCTAAACGTAGAATTATTACTACCTCTTTATTCATTCGTCCGTTCATTTATATGTCTGTCTTATAGATGAGGTGACAGCCCAATTTGATTTTGCGAAAGTGAAATTTTTGGTTCGAAGATTACAAACATTAAATGGGTTCGGTCAGTTATTTAATTAAAATGGTTAACTGGGGTTACAAACCATTTATTCAAAATTTATCGAGCAAAATTAATAAACAATCAATACCCTCCCAACAGATATAATAGAAATGTGGTTAGTTTCATACTTGGCTCGAAAACAATAGTGTTAAAGTAGTGGACAAATGCGAACACGATTCATTCAACAAAGCTAATAGTCATTAATATTAATAAACATGCATAATTAAATGATTTCACGAGGTCGGTCATAATGTCTGTATTCTATCTAACAAAGCCAGACTATTGATTTCTGGATTAGACTCCCAAAATAAACGGGAGGCGGTTTTGATTATTTGTGAAGCGGACATTTTAACGATTGATCTGATTTTGTTTTTGTTTTGCATTTCTACTTCTTACTCTATGAGCATGGGTACCTCGTGAAAAATTGATCCGATAGAATTGAGCTGATCATAGGCGCCGAGTTTACAAAAATTTAGGGGTGGGGCTCACGTGTCTGCCGAATACAAATGGTGGTTTAACAGGCGCGGATTTGGGGGGGGGGGTCTCCTAAAGCCTTGCACAAATACGATTTACATTTTATAAAAATTAATATTGTAACATAAACATTCATCCCTATATATTTTACAAAAAATTATAAACAAACATTTTTGTCGTCTACGCTACTTGACTTCAAGCTACTTGAAGTCAAGTAACTTGACTTTACTTGACTAATGTGAACTCCGCTTTACGTAAAATTTCGTTCCATCCGATTCAACTCAATTCTCCTTCGGAGGACTGAGTTGAAAAATTATATCCGCTCGGAATTATTCGCGACTGTTTATATCTCGATTTTCAAGTGAATCATCCGATCGGTTGCATCCACTCGAAACTGACGATATTTATTTAATTATCGACGTAGGTACGCACGTAAACGATTTTGAAAAAAAAAATTGAGAACAAAATTTTTTAGATTTTAAAAATGATTTTACTAAGAACTGGCGTTCCTCAATGGTAGGTATAGCCTTTAAGCAAGATTCTGTTTCTACAATATGGGCTTCTTGCATTTTTTTCTTCAATTTTACCAGGAATTTATAAGCAAAATGCCAATTGCCACTAGAAACGATGTAGTTTTAAATTTTACAATTGGCTGTCTGTATTTCTCCTATGGAAAACCTAATAATAAAAGATACGAAAATAGAAATTCAGAAGGAAATTAAATAAGGAAGTCTGCATAGTATACGCTTGTCTATTTGGTCGTTATAAGAATACAAAAGTACTTGATTTTGTTTTGCCCTAAAGTTTAATATTCTCAGAATAAATAAACAGGGGAGTCATTCATCATGAAATGAAACTTTGCTTTCTTTGCGCGATCTTTTTAAAAAGAATATTTCGGTATAGCAAGAAAAAGAGGAAAAAAACAAATAAATTTAAATTTAAAAACGCATACTGTAATAAAGCATTTTGTTGGAAATCCACAAAGCGCTGAGAATAAAATAAAACATCGCGCCGGGTTTACGCGTAACTTTTTTAAATCTCACAAAAAATATAAAATGAACAACTTTAGCATTTAAATGATCCTATAGACTTTTAGGGCGGTTTCTACGTAGTTTTTGAAGTATAGAATATAATATTTATTTACTTTTCCCCTGCGATCTGCATTTTATGTATTGCTTCTGGGATTTTCTAGAAATTGGTTACGTGAAATATTTTATTGCTTAACATATTCTGATGTTTTTTTGTATTTGCTGATGGTATTGTGTTTCAAGAACTGAAGTTATTTTACATTTATAACATTTTCTTTTATCGTATCGACGACAAAAGTGGTCGTTCTGCATAAACAAATTGTTTGTTCTATTATATTTTGATCATATTTTCCCAGTGGTAATTTTAATTTCTTTCCTATATATTGCTGAATATTTTTCCAATGAAATGAGACTTTTTAGACATGGCCATTTCGAAAGCTGACGTAGTGGATTAAAGATATGGCAGAACTTGCAGTTTTTAATATACCAGTAACTTATTAAATCATAATATCATAATGTTGAAATGTGAATTATAGAAAATAATACAAAAAGCATGTTACATTACTACAGAGTTCTAACATAATTCGCATGTAAAAGACACATTTTGTGACCAACTTGCAATTTTGAATAATTGCCAAGTAAAAGTAATAGTTGTATAGTTCGCATTATGTATACATTGTCACTTTCAAGTGAATGAAACCAATCGAATGCAGCTTTATCTACTTAAAAATCGCGATGTACACAGTTGCGATTATAGTTATGATCGGACACAGTATTTTAGTTCCTGTTCTGAGAGAAATTTGTCCCGGTTTACATCGGATAGCCGGATATTATACACTGCGGCTGAGCAAATGATGAAATTTTTACTTTTTAGAATGTCCACTTACGATTAGCAAAACTCTTTACTTTATTCGCATTAGAATGGAAATAAAACTCATTGAACAGATGTCTTAAAATTTCAAAACAATTTAAGTATAAACAAAAATTAATTGTAATATCATTTCAAAACAATGTAACGTAGTAGCTAATTGGCAGTTATCAAAATTATTGTTCTTTATCACAAAAAGCACCACCGCACCCTCAGTTGTTGGTGCTGGTTTGTCCGACCACGAAACTGTGATCGGTTGTATTGAGTTGAATGATGTAAAAAGTGTCAGCTCAAGATTTAAGTATGATAGACTGCTTAGTAGAAGTAACTATGATCGTTTTGGTCAAATCTGTACTACTATAGTGTATTCATGTATTGGTGACAAACTCGTTTTGTGGCGCTTTCCCAAGACAGAAAATTAAAATTTGAATTAGGCGTAAAAAATCCTTGCATAATTAGGGGACTCAAGACCTCTTCTTCAAATCTCCGCTCACTTTATGTGATTAGGGAGGGAATTTAGCAACGATGTAGCATTTCATCAGTACTCTTATAGATATCGCCAAAAGTAATACTTTTATAGATCTTTATCGAAAGTTAATTAGGATTGCAAAGGGTTTTCACTATGCTGATCGTCTTAAGAGATCAGGGAACAAGCAAAGGAAGAGTGAAGTATCAATAATATTCGTCACAAAGGAAAGCACATACAACCAATTGGGGGACGTCACCAGATGCTATAAATGATTATTATTGTAGTATTGCTGCTAATTTGACAGGAGATTTGAATTCCACTTTTGACCCATTAAAGTATTTAGATAGAGCATCAGTAAGTATCTCATTCTGTTTTTTTCCTACTGATTTGGACGAACTTAAAAAAATATTTTCTGAGATAAAGAACAAGAATGCAACTGGGGAGGATGAAATATCCATTAAAATATTTGTAAACTTTCCTGAGCCTCTGAAGGTGTTGGTTAGGACCTTTTGTTTGCCAGGGTTTTTTCTCTACATAAGGGGGGGGGGGAGGGGGTGAAGTGAACGAACCATCAAATTACGATCCCATTTCATTACTATCGATCCTTTTCAGAATGATAGAAAAAATGATTAAAAAGCGCGTCATGTCATTTGCTGAAAGTAGTAAAATTCTTAACGCAGTTCAGTTTGGATCTTAATAGGGTCAAAATACCAATGATACAGTGTTTCGATTCCTGAGGAGTGTTTACGATTTTATGAACAGGGGAGAGGGGCTGCCGCGGCAGTGTTTTGTGACTTATCGAAAGGCGTTTGATTGTGTGAGTCATGAAATACTGTTGCTGAAGCGCAACTGTTACGGTTTCAGGGGAAGGGGGCTTGAGTGGCTTCAATCCTACTTGGTGGGTAGAAGTTAGAGGGTTCTCGTGGGTTTCGGGCACTCCAAGAGCCGTACAATTTACTGAAGAGCACCTCAGGGTTCAGTGTTGGAACCGGTTCTCTTTCTATTATATATTAATAACATGACGTATGTTGATATTGGGGGAGAATACTCTGCACATTTCGCTTACGATACAACTACACTATGGCACTCACTTAAAAAAACTATAATATCAGATCTAGTTAAAGCAAAAGAATGGTTTGACTCAAACTTATGGTCTTGAAATGTTAAAAAAAAAACAATTTTATTAGCTATAAGTGTAGTATGGAGGGTTTGACTATTGGCGAATCACTCCTCGAGAACTGTTCTAGTTCTAAGTTTCTGGGCCTTGTTATTGACAGCGGTCTTAAGTTTGAGGATCATATCATGACATTAAATAGAGAACTAGCCTTCGGTGGCTTTGCAATTTAAGTCAGTACTAACTCGGTTCGAATATTGGAAAATGAGTCTACTCTACTCTACTCATTGAATCCCATCTTCTATAGGAATTGCATTTTGGGGACTGTTCAGCCGACATCTGCTTGGGGATCTTGCTTATTCTTCAGAAACGGACTGTGAGATATGTTTGTGGGGCTAGGCCGAGCGACTCATGCAGACCATTATTTGTAAAAATATATAATTACTAACTTTGACATGCTTGTTTATATTGGAAACAGTATCTTTGGTATTTAAGAATAAAAGTAAGTTTGTGGCGATTAATCCCCTCTACATGACTCATCAGTGTCATAATCTGCCTTTACCAATACCCACATTGACACACAAAAAAATCAGTTATTTGCGGGAGCATTAAAATTGGATCTCCCCCCACTGAAAGTATTTAAAAAATCTGTTAAAATAATGTTGGTAAAAATTACTACATCACGGAATATTATTCTGACTTAGTTTATTTAGACTGTGCTCTTGTGTTGTTTTTTTTTAGCTTTAGGAATTATACTTTTAAAACTTTGTCAACAAGAACTTGTCCTTTGGATAATAAAGCATATTTAGACTTTGACTTTGCACTGTCTAACTACATATATTCCAGAAGCCTCGGGAATCAAACAAAATACACTCAGCCTAATAGTTATTAAGTGTATCATACGGAACTTACATTAACACGGAACAACATTAACAGCCAGATTCGCCAACGTTAGTCCAGTCTAATTTGATAACCAAAAACTGACAAGTGCAGGAATAAGTCTCTTTTGACACTATCAGTTTCGCCGATCAGGTTCTGAACCTGACGGAATCCTGAAGTACAATAAAAATATGTGGACGCGATCAGGTTTTCAGCAGGTCCGATTTTATGTTTATTAAAACAGTTTAGTCTACGTTTCGACGTTTTCGGTAATGGATCGTAATGCTATTATAGCTTTGTGGTATTTGTACAGAAAGCGTAAAAAGCGACGTAATCGTAATTGGACACTTTGGGTATACCCTTTACTTCGAACATATGATGGTACCTTTAAAACTCTTTATGATGAACTAAGAAATGAGGAAAAAAATTTTTAAAATTGCTTTAGAATGTCTGTTTTTTCCTTAGGTTTTCAGCAGGTCTGGTTTTATATTTATTAAAAAGCTTTAGTCTACGTTTGGATGATTTCGGTGATGGATCGTAATGCTATTATAGCTTTGTGGTGTTTGCACAGAAAGCGTAAAAAGCGACGTAATCGTAATAGTGAGTATAGTTCGACATACGAAAACTCGACCACTAAAAGAATGCAGCAAATCATTAGTATGTTGTCAAACTGACAAACAAAACTATAGCAAATAAATTACTGAAAATTATTTTTCACAATAATGTTGAGCAATATGGTTTAATATGTAAAATAATAATTATAAAAACCATAATTATATTTATTATAGATAACAAATTATTATGGGTACCGTAATATTCTATTTTGACATCGGAAGTCGCCAGTCGGAAACTTCGTCAAGATTAAAATAATGCGAATCTTTGGAAAATAGGCAACCTTGTTAACAGGTGGCATCGTTCTTCCGATTGATAGGTTAATAGAATGGCATCTACAATAATAATGGCGTATCTAGCTGCTTACTGAGTGGTAATTTGTATTTAAGCTCCGCCCACCTAATTATTTATCGTTTCCTCACCCTTTCCTCGCATACAACTTACCATGTGTCGGACTATACACCCTTTACTTCAAACATGTGATGGTGCATTTAAAATTCTTTATGATGAACTAAGAAGTGATGACAAAATTTTTTACAATTATCTTAGAATGTCTGTTTTGTCCTTTGAAGAACTGCATACTAAATTACAGCCAGTTTTCACCTTCCTCGCTAGAATTGAAGCAAATACTAAACCAAAACCACAGGTAAGTGTAAAAGTACGCGTTATCTGCAATACCACACCACCACTTTAGCCGGCGTCAGGGAACCTGATGCTCCAGTCGACCCATCCGGCTGCAACCGGTCGGCGAGCCTGAAGCTGATAGAGTGAAAGGCCACATTTAAACAAATGCTCCATTACTTATCCGGTTTTCTCCAGGTTTGAAATCTGACCGGGCGAACCTGATAGTGTGTGTAAGACAACTAAGTTTTATACTATGAATTTATTTCTGAGCTTTCTCAAAAATTTAAGAAGAAAATGGCCATTTTAGTACGTACTTTCGACAATAATAATAGAACTAAATTTATTACAGTAACTCGTTCCAAGATGAAAATCATCCGGAAACCAAGCAAATCGCTGAAATATCAGAATAACTCATAAGTTTTTAATGACGACTTATTAATAATGACAGGACAAAAATCTGTCAAAACATAACTGATGAACTATACGATCTTAATTTAAACCAGTACTTAACCTTAAACCTTCTTGGTGAATTTTAACTTTAAAATTTTGTTTGCGACATAATTCTGCTCTAAGCATATGATTAACGTCGGAGACAGTGCAAAGAAATATGTGGAAATAAATTGAACACATTACCATAAGTTTTATCGGACCTGTAAATTTTTATTATTGTGCTTCTTCCGTAATAATGATGTTCACCATTTTTTGTTAACATGACCCATTAGGTACTTCTAGTTGCTCTAGTGGACGAATTAGCAATATTTATTTAATACATGTATTTCAAAAATGGGTGTAGGTGAAGGTGTAGGTTAAGGTCGAGTTTTTTTGAGATATTTTGATAATACTGTAAAATTTATTTGCGCTTAATTGTTGTTTGCTAATTTATTTCTGCTGATTATAGTTAAATTTTCTCAATCAATTATTTTCTCTTTATTTTTAGGGTAAGCTTTGCAATGAATAAATTACCAGACCAGACTTCTAACACGGGAGTGACGATGTAAGGATAAATAATTCCACTGTAGCATCTCCAATTCGGCCGCAAATGGAGTGAGTTTGATTATAAAAGGTACATACATACATCTTTTAAAAATTATATACAGCCGAGTCCTGCGAATTTTATAAATCCAAATGTTAATTTTGTCTATATAATTAGTATTAACTACCTAGTCACATGAAATTAAGAAGTTAAAATAATCAGTCTTGTTAAAATAACAGGACTTACTAAACTTACTAAATTTTCAATAGTGATATCCAATGGCACTTTAAAAATATAACGTTTCAAATTTGTTGACGTGAAGAAACACACCTATATTGAAAATCTTAAGTATTTCATAAAAATAATTATCATGTCATTACAGGCATAATCAGCTGTGCCATACAGACGAAGCTACTGTTTTGTTCTCCCGAGGTACGAAACTCCGGAAAGGGTTTATAATATATCATTCAATACTACCTGTTTTACCGCAAATTAGGTATATATGTTACCGGCAAAGTCCGTTTCATCGTCATACTTAAGTCTGCCTAGGTAAACCGCACATTGCCGGGACGTTTTCGGAAAAGTCCGAAATTGTTCTCTATTTCGGAGTTTGCCTAGAATGTAACCCGGCAAACTTAGGTTTGCCAAACACGTTTTAGGAAAAGTCCGAAATAATAAATTTGTGACCGTTACGTCGCTGTTCATTTTCTAGTCGTAACTAGTTATAGTCTGTTTGTAATACGTCGCAGGTACACACGCACTGCGTTGATTGTTTAAGGTGACATTAGGGTTGCCAGGTGTCCTGGATTTCGCAGGATGTCCTGGATTTGAGGCTTGAATTTAAGCGTTCTGCGAAGACCTCTTCCAGGACGCCCATTGTCCTGGATTTTACAAATGATGCCGAAATTATATATTTTTTGAAAGTAATACAATCTTATTTTTCAATATACGGTTGAAATGGTGACTCTGAAAGAATTTTTTCTCTATGCAATGCAGCCTGGAGCGATAGCCGCAACAGGCTCCTGGTTGACCATGTAAAAGCAGAGCTTTAGATTAAAACAAATTTTAATTGAACCTGTAAAGAATTTTGCAGTACGGCAATTAAGAACAAAAAGCTCTTGGAAGCTGTCAAGTCTGATAAAAAATATTCCTTTTCATCGAAACAATAATTTTGTTAAATCATCATTTTAGATTTTTTAACCATTTATTACACACAATGTTAAAAATAACAATTTTTTTTAAATTTTTCTATAGAAAAATAAGTGTTTGAGTTCAATAAAAAATTTCCTTCTTTATTTATTGTATTTGTCCTTCCCTTTTCAAATTTGTGTCCTGTAATTTTCAAATTTAAACCTGGCAACCCTAGGTGACATTTTCCGACCGCGTCCATGGTGGCCAACTTAATTTCATTTTGTCATGGTTTTTCGGCTTTAAAATGTTTAACAATAAAATTATTAGTATATTAAATTAATATCCTGCAAGCAATTTTTAGTTAATTATTTAGTTTCAACGTGTATAATGATTTCATTCAAAGGATTAATATTTTTTTCTGACACTAGGACCTCAATATTCTTTTTAAATATCATTTTCCTAAAATAAATCATAAAATATCTTGAGACTTTTATTAATACGCTAAAAAATACCTATAGAATATGAATCTACGGTTAATATTGTGACCACATTCATACAAAAGAAAAATAAAGCAAAACATTGTACTAAAATAAAATTAAGTCGGCAATAAATGGGTGTGGTCGGTAAATGCAGCCTTAATCGACTCGGTTCGGCTCGGCACGGCACGGCACAGTCAAAAGGTTTGGTATACATGCGATTATATGAATAGGAAGCGCATTGAACCGGTTTCGCCCGCTCGGAACGAGCAAATCGTAATCAGATCAAAAATTGCCGAAATGTCCGAAGTCCGACTGCCTGCGACTTCTTCTCGTATTGAGACGCAAGCGAAAGAGATAGCTGTGCAATGGCGGACGAAGTTTTGATGGTAAACGTTCATTTTTATGTTTTTTTGTACGATCCGAAGAATCACGACAATGTGCGGAAGGAGAATGCTTAGGAGGAAATAGCGAAAAAACGTCTGATACGATACTACGTCTATACATCACAATAGTTGCAGCTGTTTTAAAGAACCGATAGCCGAATCAATGCGCTTTGACTATCGGCATTCCGAACGAAACTTACCAAGCCGAGTCAATTCAATGCGCGCCCTGCTTTGAGTGTTGGTCTATTCGTCTAACTGGACCGGGATTGCTCAAGTTTGTTATTATCATTTAATAAAAAAAAGTTTAATAAGTATATTATGAAGGTATATTTAACTTAATGAAATACGATGAAATCATGTTATTTGCAGACTTAGCATCACTAGTATACCAATTATCATGATACGACACAAAGGTAAGAACATATTTCGGACTTTTCCTAAAACGTGCTTGGCAAACCTAAGTTTGCCGGGTTACATTCTAGACAAACTCCGAAATAGAGGACAATTTCGGACTTTGCCCAAAACGTCCCGGCAATGTGCGGTTTACCTAGGCAAACTTAAGTATGACGATGAATCGGACTTTGCCGGTAACATATGTACTAACTAGGGCCCGCTCTAGGAGAATCGCCGCTCCGTGCAAATTATTTTTTGCCGCTCTAAATCCCTAAACCGCCCTTTTTCCTATTTGTTCCCGAACTAAAGTGACGACATTTTTTTTTTATACAGCATTATAACAATAACCAACTTTTGCAAGATATGTAAAAATGTCACTCCTAATAAAAGATTTTGCTTGTAAAATAAATAAGATTCATGTTATGAAAAATTTAATTTTTATTAAATACAGGAAGCATAAAAAATACGAGAACGTTATTTTGCGTAAGAGTAAACGGACATTGTATATAATTTTCCACCAGTGGCGGCTACTCAGGTGAAGTGAGTGAGGTGCCACTTCATCAGAAAATCTCACAAATATTATAGAAATTTAATTTTTAATTTACTGATAGTTGACGCTAAACGGTTTCGTAATTTAACATCAACCTAATCTTTTCTAATTTTCAACCGCTTACGCGCTATATCCTCTTCTCTATCCTACCCTCTATTGCTACAATCTACAATGGTGTTGATCGCGTGAACCGACCGTTGCCATGACAACGACCAATGTTTAATGTATTTTTCGGTATGAATATGACTGGAGGAAATTAGCAGGTGAGGTGTTTGCCGTTGCAAAGATCTTCAACTACACTGCAGATGTGTCAGTTTTCGCGGCGTTGTTTTTATTTTGCCGGTGAAGGTCTACTTATTTTTTCTAATTTTAAATTAATTTAGAATTAAGTAGTAGGTTGTCGTAGATTAGAATTTATTTACTTCACGTTATGAATCCTGTAAATGATAGAAATGCCATTTAATCGATGGAAAGAAGATAAGAAAGATATTTAAATACGGGGCGGCGCAACGTGTGATTTGCCACTTTCTTTAAAAAAAGAAGTTAAAAAAAGTGGCAGATCATGGCATATCCATTTTCAGCCTGGTTTGCTACCTACAAATGGCTATGTAGTAGCTCGCTGCAGGAGTTTGTAAAAAAAATAAAATTAACATGTTTTTTTTCTCAACAGTATCTAAGGATTGATTGCAAAAAATTGTATATTCAATATCAATATACATATTTATTTAATATAATTACTGGATGGCTTTGCCATTATTCATATTTTTTTTTTGGCAGAAATCTACGGTGGGTTAATAATAAACTGTTACACAAAATTAAATTTTTTTACCTCTAACCCCGAAAATGGCATGTTATTCTACATTTTTGGAGGAATTGCCAATCGCTCCATGAGAAATATTTTAGATTAAATATGTAATTGCTTCATATAATAAAGAGATTGACAAACATGTCTATAGGTGTTATTATTGTTTACCTATGTGGAAACTAGTACTCGGGTTAAAGGTGTGAGAGAGATAATTAGGACTTTAAATAGATAATGTGATAAAACTTGTTACTTTTAATTTTTAAATTTTTATTGAAATCTTGTACTTGGGCTTAGGGTTTAATTTAAAACATATTTCATATTTGTTTTTTTTGTGGTAGAAAATGATATAAGCAAGGTAGGTACGTTTACCCTTACGCAAAATAACGTTTTCGTATTTTTTATGCTCCCTGTATAAAAAATTTAATTTTTGATAATATGAATATTATTTATTTTACAAGCAAAAGCTTTTATTCGGAGTGACATTTTTACCTATCTTGCAAAATTTGATCCACTTGTCTTCTTCTAAACCCCATCTGCTGTAGCACCAACTATAGATAGTCCCGATTTGCCGTGCTAGGTAATCGCCAGTCGCATAGTGCCGGCCGTGACACTCAAAACTTTCATAAAATTACTGTTTCAGTGGTATAAACTCATATTTTGGATATTCGCATATTATAATTTATAAAAAATTATATTACTTACCTTAGAAATTTTAACAGTAACACTATTAACTATTAACTGCTTTATGTCCTCCTCCTTTAGGTTTTCTCCAACAGTCCGAGCATGATTTTATATCAGAAATAGAGTTGCCCAGATAAATATGACATGTTGCACAGCGAGAGACGCATTTAGTGCATATAAATGACTAAGTGTTTCGGACGGTCAGAAAACTGTTCGGACTGCTTGTTGGAACAGACCTTTTGTGTCTTCGAAATTAGTAGTCTAACAAGTGCAAGGCATTGGCTGTAAATACAGAAAATGTTCTTATGCAGTATACGATCCAAAGTAGATTGGTAGAAATTATCCAATTTTGTGGCCTTCAAGGGGTCCCGACTTAACGTTGGCCGGTGTGTTTCTATGGGGCCGTTTAAAACAAATTTTATGCCGCTCCAGTACCAAATAATATTGACGTGTTAAAAGACAGAATTACCCAGGCTGCTCGTTTAATGTCCCAGGAAGAAATCAGAAATTCCTTTAAATATCTAAAGAAGCGCTTAGAAATATGTGGTAAATATGCGGGTGGAGTTTTGGAATTTTGATATCTTAATTGTACTGCTTAGTTTATATCATATTCTTTTACACAGGAGAAGCAATTAAAGTTTTATTTGACATGAAGAAATTTTATTTAAATTTTTTTTATTATGCAGTGTTTACTACTAAGGAGCACTTTAAAGATAGCATAGTTTTAAAAACCAAAAACTTTGTTGCATTAGTGAGAAGTTTGCTTGTAACATTTTTTCAAATCTCAACTCACAATCACAAATCACAAAGTTAAAAAACCTTATGATACAGGTCACTATATACCGGGAACCACTTCAAGCTTGGTTGTAATATTTTTTTCAGGTGAAGTATAGGTACGTTTTTATATCCGTTTTTATAGGAAACCCAAAATTGGAAAACTTTGAGTCTTCTTTCCAATGAACGACATGTCCATAGGTCTCATTATTGATTAATATGTAGAAACTAGTACTCTGGTTAAAGGTGTGAGAGAGTATAGTTTGGACTTTAAAAAAATAACGTGATTAACTTTTAATATTTCGATTTTTTAATGAAAACTTGTACTTCGGCTTAGGGATTTATTTAAAACATATTTCATATTTGTTTTTTTTTTTTTGGTAGAATAATAATATGATAAACAAGGTATGTTTACTCTTACGCAAAATAACGTTTTGTATTTATTTATGGTCCCTGTATAAAAAATTAAATTTTTCATGACGTGAATCTTATTTATTTATTTTACAAGCAAACGCTTATTTATTTATTTTACAAGCAAAACCTTTTATTAGGGGAGGCACCTCCCGGTGACGTCATCAACTACTTTAAATTAGTATGCTGGTTGACGCGAGGAAGTCTCCTATTTCGGGAGGACGCACAATGGATCTAATGAGGCCTAAGTGCCGTAGAGCTTCGGCTCACCCTCCCACCGCTTCAGATCAGATAGGGGTGTCATTTTTACGGAGGTATTTTGCAAAATTTGGCCCATTTGTCCTCCTCTATATACACCCCATCTCCGAACATACTGTATATGGCACTGTAGGTATATACAATTTAGATTCCATTTAGAATAATCTCCAACTCCGATCCGAGAGGCATTCTTTAGGATGTTATTGTGTGATCTATAAATATACTTATTCCAACTATGACCTGAATATCCTTCCGATTAATAGAAATTCGTTTGTGGGACGAACAGGATAAATTTCCACGGATATCAGGTTTGTCTGTCCATTTCCAGTCCTCTCCCAGTGGGTGAACGATGGTTTCTCAACATGTTAAGAGTTTGTGTTAAAAATTGGGATTGGGCAAGCTGTATCATTCCGGTTGTTTCTTCTCTTATTTTGGTTACCTTGTTCTAGTGAATTTGCTGTTTTTGTTGCCGGCTTCTAATTTTAAGCGGATATATTTTAGACGTACATATTTCGCATAGTGTGGTGATTTTGTCGCCGACAGGAAATTAAAAATAACGACAGGTCACGCTTTCCTTTAATATGCATAGCCCAATAAAATTTATGAATATGGATACACAAAACTTAAAACGAACTTTACTAAAAATAACACCTCGGCTTTAGAAAATTTCGTGATAAGAGACATTCTTAATTTTGACACGATAGCTTTGCTTTAATATTATTCCTTTAACAACCTTAGAAAACAAATAGAAATACATAAAGAGGGCGTGGGGAACATTATTGTGAAAACTGGATTGGAATTATAATTTAAGTTATCGAGATTGAAAAAATTATCAAATGGAAAAAATGAGAAGAACGATTTTTTCGCTGCTTCTGCATTATGAAGTTAAAATTACAAAAAAATCTAAATAGTCAAGGATGCCGGAAACTCAAACATTCGAAATAGTTTCAAAATATGTAATTGATTATCTTGGCGATTATTTATACGTGCAATTTTGTTTTATTCGATTATCTTTAATTGATCAAAAGTTATAAGCATGTGTTTATTGCGCGCGACGCTTACTTTTTGAGAGGTTTCTTATTTATTAAATACTGGCGAGTCTATTGTTCGTAGATAAAAGTGCTCAGCAGCAAAATTGTGAAAAACTTTCTCACCTTTCCGATGGTGTCAACGGCGTTCCGCTATTTGAATAAGTAACTGAGATATCACGGAAAACCCGAAAAAAAAAAACATGAAAAACACGACTCTGTTGCAATAAATTGTTAATAAAAAACATAAACAATAAGATATTCTTATAAAGAGTTTCGTGTGTTAATCTGGACACCTTTAAGAACCCATCCCAATTGGTTTCATCCATTGTATAATTTTTTTTGCTTATTTCGACTCTCCACATTTAACTTACCTCCTCTAGAAGTAAACAGTAAAAAATTGTGGTTGACCATCGATAAATTAACGAATTTAGAGAAAAACTGCGCGGTCAGTATTATAGTTCGAGCATTAAGTCCACGAGGACCGTCATTTCCCCGTTTAATAGCCAGTAAAAGAATTCAGTGCTGCACTGGCGAAACCATAAAAAACTGGGTAGAGACCACCGTACACAAATTTACTGGGTAACCGTTTTTTAGTATTATGTTAATTATCGCTTACTTTTAAATACACTTTATTTATGGTCCCGCCGCCCATGGTCGAGCACCGCCTTCACAAACCCTAAAAATCAGTACCTAGTATTACATTAATTTTTACTGTATGAATTACTACATAAATATTGTATCACATTATGATCTGCATCTTTTGTGTTTTTGAAGTAACTGAAATTGGTTGAACTAAGGGGGTTTTAATAATACAACAAAATTTTATTTATAGAAATAGCACAGTAATGTGTTATGTTATAACTTCTGCTTTACAAAGCAGAGTTTGAAAAAAAAAATCTTTTTATATTAGATCCATTCAGGTTTATTTATGACCTCCCGAACATGGCAAAACCACATTCTTTTTAGGATTTTTGGTAAATAGGCATTAACTTTTTATTATAATCCCTACAAAAATAATTTATAGGCGTACTAAACAAAAAATTCTGATTCAGCCGTCGAGTTTACTTGGATTTTGTTTTTGTGTGAAAGAAATAAGGCGAATTTTCTGAGGGTTAAACCAGTCCTTATTTGAATAATTTATGGCGACTGAGGCAATAAATTGATTTAAGATTTATAGAAGAACAACGGAAAAACAAGAAAAAAAATAGAATAGCAAAAAATATACATATAAGTACTTTATATGGTGAAACTTTTCAACAGCGGACACTAAAGGAGGAAAATTGTCCGTTGTGAAGAGGTGTTAGTTGTTGAACGGTCGGAAAAAAACAAATATATAGGGAAATTGCTAAATATATTTTTACATTACATAATTTTATTTCATTTAAGTTTTATTTTAATGATGGGTGTATGGTTCAAATTATTATGTCCATATAAAAGTGAACA
Source organism: Philopedon plagiatum (assembly GCA_963971165.1). NCBI lineage: Eukaryota > Metazoa > Arthropoda > Insecta > Coleoptera > Curculionidae > Philopedon > Philopedon plagiatum. Next base: position 109,812,856 of record OZ020190.1, on the reverse strand, counting down.
GGCAACTTTTTATTTTTAAAGATGGAAAAAAATTTTAAATATGAAAGTTTTGGGGATATTTATGGATCATTTATATGTATATCTTCAAAACAATTGAGTATCGAATAAAAAAAATATTGTATAAAACATCTATTTTCTCGCTTGTTTTAAATTGTATGGTATGATTTCTATCATATTTTTGGATTCTAGGAGAAGTTCTAGACATATTTTGTATAACATACCATATGCGGTTTTTCAATTCTTTTGAAATATTTCAAATTAAAAATTATTTCGCACAAATATACTTTAAACGTATCTATCCAGGTTGCGAACGAAATATCTGCCACATTTTAAATTTTCTTAGTAGGTAAGTCAAAGTTAATGTCAAGGTTGACAATAATACTTTAGCCACCGTGAATTTATAATTTTATTTTTATGCAAAATGAGTTATTCTATTAAACAATAAATGTTTATTTTTATTAGTTATTAATATTTAGTGATTATAAAGAATATCAAATGAATTATAACATAAATAGATAACTGGCGAATAGATATCAAAAGAAATTTTGAACATGTCCGCCATTTAATTCTTCGCACTTTTCATACATTCTCTGAAGTGTGTTTATAATACTTTCAGCATCATTTTCGTTTAGATTTCTTACTTCATTTCTCACCTTTCTTTGAATGTCTTCATTATTTTTATTATGGTTGCTGTATACGACATTTTTCAAATGACCCCAAAGAAATGTATCTAAAGGTGTGAGGTTTGGGCTATTTGCAGGCCAATGTAATGTTCCATATCCACAAACCCATTCGGGATAGTTTTAAAAATTGCGAACCTCAATTATGTTATGGGGAGGCGCTCCGTCCTGTTGCCATATAATACGTTGACGTCCTTCAAGTGGCAATTCGTCGAGCATATCTTCGATTTCATTCTCTAAAAAACTATGATAGCCCTGGCCAGTTAATGTTCCCCGAAAAAACAATGGTCCTAGAATTTTATTTTGTAATATCCCACTCCAAACGTTAATTCAGTTATGCCCCTGAAATGCAATATATTATTCGACGGTAAAGGGATTTTCCTCCGACCAAACATGAACATTTCGTCTATTAAACACTCGCGGAGTTGAGAAAGTTGCTTCGTCTGTCCAAACGATAGTATAAAATAAACCAGGATCTTGCCGCGTTCGTTAATATGTGTGACAAAAGTATAATATGTCCTTTCTTTTTGATCGGCACTAAGCTTTTGAACTGGCATAATTTTATATGGCCAATACTGTGACAGGTCATTTTTGTCACCGAATTAGATTTGTTCTAATAATTAGTTTATTCACGAACGCCTGTTTTCTTAGTTATTTACCTTGATTCAGAAGATCTATTTTCGTTCTTCCGCTATGTGGCCCCCTTCCATTGCTGTCCAGGCTACCCCCTGGGGGTGTTGATTGCCCTTTTATCTGGTCCAAATCGGCTTAACATGAGCTTGTCCATCTGTTGTAGTCTGCTTTAAAATCTTTCTTTCTGGCTTGGGCCTGAATTTTCGCCTTGCTTAAGGCCTTCCTGTGTGTACAGACAGTCGCCTTTAGTCTATTTATGATAACATATTTTTAGAGAATAAATTTTAAAAGACTACCTACATTTTGAATGAGATTTAATCCCGGTGTTTTCCACTGCCTTCACTGTCCTGGATTTCTGAATCTAGCGTTCTCTATTAATTAAACTCCAAGATTTCCTTCTCTTTTCTTTTCCAAGATCTTGTTTTGAATTTTGTAAACATTTAATTGAGTTATATGAGAAGGTTAGAATTTTTGGTTGAACTGACAGGCTGACACTGTCAGAGTCTTGCAGTGCTGCCAAACCGGAGGGGTAAAATTTGTACTGTATCGTTAAGCATTTTCGCGTGGGTTTGGCAGGCTTTCGTTGCTATTTTGTTCAGGCCACCGGCGTAGGTATAACTTTCTGTATTTCCGTGACTTTATTGTTTCACGCCCGGGGTCTCTGTACAATAGTAGTGTCTTTGTTTGGTGGCGTGGCGACAGTTGGAGTAATCAGTGCAGGGCGGAAATTCTTCGGAACCATCTTGGATATGTGTCTGTGGTGGGAGGAAGTGTCATATGATTCTTCCGACACGAGGCATAGGCCGGGCACTTCCACTCTATCCTTCGAAGCAATTGTTCCATGGTCCCTATCTGAAAATTTCAATTTGGAAATTCTAGTTTTTTTTTTGGATTAAAAAGTCAGGGACCGCGTTTAAATTCTTGAAGAATTTGTTTCTGCAAGACGCAGGATATTTTTGGGCGACTTCGATGATAGGTGAGTGCTTTTTTTATATAGATGGTTTTTTTGCTAGTCTGCCACGTGCATGGTAAAATTTTTCAATGACTAAGGATTCCTTTCTTTATTTCTATCAAGCCACGAACATCGGCAACAGTTTGGAGGTCCAAACCCTGTGGTAACCTTTGCTGCCTGCAGTTCTGGAATTTAGTTTGTCAAGCCCTCCTTATCTTGGATAAAGGGGGTCCTTGGTAGGGGCCACGAACCTCCCTACTCCTGTAGGGGATACAAGGCATCCCTATTTCTTTTGGCGGGCGCTAAGCAGCCTTCCTATGGTCCACAGTAGGGGCTAAGGAGCCAGCTTATTTTTGTGTTTCTGAGGACAGACTTCCTCAGGAAGTTTATTTCTTTTTTACTTAATGTAACTTTTTCTATCTTGCGGGGGCAAAAAAAAAAAAATCGCCCAATTTTCAATTGTTTTGTGTGTATACCAACTTTAAACACTTGTTTTTTTTTATTATCTGTAAATATATGTACAGTGGTAAATGTATTCCGTTTTTCTTTTATCCAGCTCACTGCGCCCTGTGTTTTAATTTTCATTATGAATAGCGGGTTTGTTGTGTGAGAAGCAGGTCCCTAAACCATCTAGGCGACTTCCAGTTTACGTCGGTGTAAAAAACTGGTGGCGTCCAATTGAACCTACCCGGCTAACTGAGCCAAGGGCTAATTTGCACGCGCTCTACTACACCTGCTTCCCTCAGAACACCCTGTTGTTCCTGTGTTTTCCTCTAGAGTACCTTTAAGAGTTATTTTTAATGTTTTCAAGTTAAGCGGTAAGTACTTGGTCAATGATACTCATCATAGTATCTTTGACAGTTTTTAATCAAACACTTTTTTTTTGAACAAAGTGCGTCGCAATACTTAAAATACTTTAGCGTTCTTTGAACTGTTCCATAAGTGAACATTGTATCTCTTCTTCCAAATCTGAGATACCGCACTCAATCGAGAATTGATTTTTTTGGATTCTCTTGAAATATAGTAAAATGGCTAGGCTCCTTTCTTCATTTCTTTCTCTTTTTCTTTTCCCATTGCCCAGAATTCATCTTTCTTCTAGTATTCTATTTGTTTTTATTATGGTGTTTAATGATGAAGTTCTTTGTCCCTCTTCAATACTTTCTTCATATTGTTTTTGAGCTGCTATAACATTATTGTTATTTTTTAGATATAATGTTAACATTTTGTATCTCTCATTAATGTCATTAATGTCATTGTAATCTGTCATTAATTTTGTATACAAATTAAATTATCAATTCACGGTGGCTAAAGATTTATTGTCAACTTTCACATTAACTTTGACCTACATACGAAGAAAATTTAAAAAGGTAGCAAACATTTCGTTCGCGACCTGAATAGTTACGTTTAAAGTATATTTATGCGAAATAATTTTTAATTGAAAATATTTCAAAAACGATTGCGCGTAGGGTATGTTATACAAAATAAGTCTAGAACTTCTCCAAGAATCCAAAAATATGATAAAAATCATACCATCGAATTTAAAATAAGCGAGAAAGTCGATGTTTTATACTATATTTTTTTAATCGATGCTCAATTGTTTTGCAGATAAGATATATGAATGATCCATAAAAATCCCCAAAAGTTTAATATTTATCATTTTTTCCCATCTTTAAAAATAAAAAAGTTATAAGGCCTGTTCACTTTTATTTGGATATCTCTGGACTCTTGTTATACATATGTACCGACATATTATGATCAATTATTTTTTGAAGAAATCGCAAATTTTAGTTTCTTTTTGCTTTTGACTATGATTTTTTTACGATTTCTGATTCAATATGCAAGATTACTTAAGAAGTTTTGAGCGTTGATAGTGAATCACCTTTGGAAATAAAAAATGGCAGTCTCTAAAAAAACCAAATTCGCAAAATGCCTAATAAATTACATGTAGGTTATTCGAGTCGACAATTAAATTTTTCTTAGAAATTTCGATGTAAAAGTATAATGCCTAGTCCCTAAAGAAATGACAAGTAATATATACCACTACTACCATAAGACCATAAGTCCTGAGAAATTCGGTGCCTACCTGCTTTTGGGTCGGGGGTATTTCAACAAAATTTTGATTAGTCTTTAGGAGTGTAGGTATGTATATTTTTAATGGGCACGTATTTTCCATTGTTGGAAGGTATAATGAGACAAGTAAAATATTAGTAAGTCATACAAACTTTTGTCCGGAACCGTTGTTAAGAGGTATTTTATATAGGTACCTACATAAGGAATGTTTGGCGACTTAAAAGTTGTGCGGCGCCCGGCACGGTTAGTACTTGGATGAGTGACCGCTTGGGAACGACGGTATCTCGCAGCAGCAAATAAGGAAGGTAGTAGAGGAATTCGTCCTCGGCCGAGGTGGTACCATCCGACACATCCTCTTAAAGGGTTGGTGAAGTCCCTACGGATGTTTCCAGCTCTCGATGTGTTAGTCGGTTTTGCCCAGTACACCCACGGTACGTGGTACTTAGACTTCGGTCTTCGTGGGCTGTCAAATGATTAAAAAAAACATTGTCCGTTGCTGAAAGGTAAAAATGTTATAAGTAAAATAAGGGTAAATCATACAAACTTTTTTCTGGAACCTTAGTTAAGAGGTATTTTGTATAGGTACCTACATAAGGAATGTTTGGAGACTTAAAAAGTGCCCGTTTAGTAAAAGAGGTGCCCGTTATTAGAAGTTTTACTCTATAAACAAGAACGACATACATTTAACAGAATATGTTCGACAAGACATCCTTAACTGCAAATAATTGAACTTTCAGATTTTCATATTCTTTAGGTCTTTTGAAACATAACATTGCGACTAGTCATTATTTTGAATCATTTACAAGCTAAGTATTTCAGTTTAACAAAGAGTATAATCTTACATACCAGTTATTTATACTTGCTGATCCTGCATCAATGTTTATTAAGCTATGTGGTTGTAGAACTTTTCTCTGTCATGTTTCTGCCAGTCCTATACAGTACTTTTTTACTGCGTTCTAACTTCTAGATCAATGTAAACCATACATATATGCAATCCTTTTGCTGTTTTCCATAGCTGATTTAGTACAAAAATGGCATTTGTTATACTCCTATCTGGCATGAATCCAGACTGCTCCCATCCTATTAGCATTTTTTCTTTAAGTCTCGTTTTATCATTCTCTCCAAATCCTCTTCGTGTGTGAAACCAGCTCTAAATTATAATGCAAGCTGCTGTTTTAAATCCGATATGTATATCATATAACACGTATACATTTTTGGTAGCGTGTTTTTACTGAAAACAAATTTTACTTTTGATCAAAATATACACTTATTGGCAATCTCTTTAAAAGATTCATTAAAACACTAAACAAAATAAAGCATTACGAAAAACAGGCATGGGGTTGGATTGAGGGAAATCCTATTTGAATAATTTATGGTGTCTGAAGCAATTGATTTTATTACACGGAAAGAACAATTTATTTTATTAAAATCACAGTAACTGACTTCATTTCGCTCTTTTATCAACATCATATTGATCCTGTCAGTCACTATGCATATTTAACTCACTTTGGGGCTCAGACGGGAACATATTTTATTAATTCATAAGTGTCCTGTTTTTATATTTAAAATGTAGCAAAAGGGTCGTTTTTAATTGTATTAAAACAAATTTGCGTTTATTGTTCAGCTGCTATCTATAAAGGCGTGTATGACGCATTCTAGTAAAGGAAGGCCCGACAATTACATACCATAAATAATTAACTTTAACCTGACTATTGAACTAAATCCACGGTATCTAAAATTACCTGCCAACTCTATGCAAGCCCAATGATTTCCAATTGATGACACTGCCGTCACAGTTGTTATTGAAACTTCGTAATTGGTTATAGAGTCGTAGAGTAATTAGGCGTAGGGACTAGAAGTCAACTGATAAAATGATTACTAGCCGAAGTTTATTTATCTATAAGAATTTAAAATGCATACTAGTACTGTTACCCGAGGAGGTAGAATGCTGCAATTCTCACATAAATTTAGGAATGTCTGTGCCATATACCATTTGGGTAAATGAAACCAACAATTTTAAGTAGTAATGCCGCGAGAAGAGACGAGACAAGAGAGGGGCGTTCTCATCTCGTCTCGAAGCACGACAAAAAATTGATCTCTCGTCTCGACGAGAGCTCCCTTCTCTCGCTTGAGAGTGCATTTATCTCGTCTCGTTCCTCTCCTTGTAAGAACAGCTATCAAATTGCAAGCATAAATAGTTATGAGCATTAATTCATTACCTACCTATACTTAAACCTAAACAAACCTACCTGTACCATAGAAAAAATCTTTTGCGAATATTCGCCATTTTTTTAATAACCATTCTCGCAAAAATGGCGACTTCTTATTTTATTGACAACAGCTGGAATCTACATTCAACTGTAATTGATATTCTTCCATCTCCTGGACATCACACTGGAAATGTTATTGCAAACGTATTTTACACAATAATACTGTTTAAAATAATACGAGATTATTAAGGAGCTAGAAAAATTAATCAAAATCGATTACCCGCAATACCCATTTGACGCAGTAGATACGTTGAAGTTGTTAAAACTTGAAAGCGAATCCTCCGAAGAGAGTGATTATAAAGATTTAAGCGGAATTAATCAAGATGAAGACTTAATTCCTACAATGAAAGTTAGATGTCTATTAAGAAAATAAAAAGATATGAACAACTTCAAATCTTTTGAAAACTTGTGATACTGCCAATATAAAATACTGCCAATATAAAATACATGGCAGGTAATATCGATGTATCTACAAGGTGGAATTCCACATGCTTCATGTTAAATATAGCTATGAAGTTAAAGAATACTGACAGTAATTAATTTAATACAAACCAATGAAGATTTTAAGATCGAAAACTGAAGAACATTGGAAATTAATTGACGTTGTTTGCAAATTTTTAAAATATTATGTGGATTTTAATTATATATGTGGAGAAGTTTACTCGACATTACCGATGGTTGTGGTTGGTTAATATTTTGTTGGACAAACTGAAATCTTTTTTAATTGACTTGAATACAAAAGCTGAAAAAATCTAATAGAACGAACAGTACGAGCTTTCCAAGCAGGTACAGATAAGATGCTTAAGCACTATTATAAAACGAATTGGGTTTATTGTGCAGACTTATTATTAGATTCTAGACATAAAATTGAATTTTTTAATTTAACCCCGTGGGGAAGAGAAATTAAGGAAATGTCTTCACAAAAATTATTAGAAATGGTTTTTACAAATTACGTCAGACCTTCTATGACAATGACTGAGCTTGTACAAGCAAAAGCACAAGTAGCGATGAATTTCTGGGCGGATTGAAGCAGAAAACATCCGTTGCTACCAACAATGTAGATATAGCAAGGGCTGGGTTATATAGATATAGAAAGATCTACTCGGGATGCAGATATTCTACACAAACATGAGAGTATTCCCAAATTTTGCAAAAATGGCCAGAGATTTATTAGCTAATACGTGCCACCAGTATATCCCCGCTGAAAGGCTAATTTCAAAAGCCGGACTTGTAATTAGAAAATATCGAAAACGTCTTAATGCAGAATCTGCGATAACTCTGTTGTGTCTAAATTCCAAGTCCAGAATTGTTTAATAATGAATAAACATGTTTGTTTCTTATGGTGTTTTAGGAAAATAGACAATTTATTTTTTATATTTGCAATATTTCTATATTTGAATACGTCAAAAGTTGCATTTAAATTCTGGTTTGAAAGCTGTTAAGATTTTAGCATGTATTTATTTAGGAGTTTATTTTTAGTATTGATAAACACTAGTAAATAGGTGTTGCATGTTAAAATTTGGTAAAGTTTCTCCCTCCCTTTTATAATAAATCTTTGTGGGTAAAATTTCTTTCTCATCTTGTTGCGTATTTTTCGACTGATTTTAATAAATTATATAAATGATTTTTTCCACAACACAAACTACAAGAAAAGATAGTCGAATCGTATGTATTTTTCTTGCTGTTCAATGTAAAAAAATTAATCGAAAAGACATTCCGTTAAACTAAATAAATCAAATAATCAAAATTCTTCGCTTGAGAGAACGAGAATCCTTTGCTCGAGAAAACGAGAAAGCTCGGGAGAGAGGAAAAATTCTCGAGGAGAGACAGCATTCTCCCGTCTCGTCCCATCTCGAGTCTTCTGTCGAGAAAAATTCGTCATCTAATTTTAAGACTTTCGAATTTTAAGGTAACTCACCCTCTGACAGGGGGGCATTCTTGCGTTTCTTTAAATTGCACCGTTACTTTAATAGAGCAGCCAATGCAGATGATCGTATCTAGTTTTTTTACTATCTTCCGGACTACAACATTATTATTATTATTTCTGATCCTCTCAAAAAAGAAGTCAAAATTGAAAATGAGGTTATAAAAAAATTTAAAAATAATACACATAAGACTATCTATCAAATACTCTAGTTACAAAAAAGTATATATTTTATTAAAATGCGATAAATATTTATGGAGAAACAAACGTTAAAGTGTTATACTGCGCAGTCAGTGAGGGAATAGATTTTTTACGACCCTAATACCGATCGCCTCTATAGGGTGGTAGTAGTGTAATATGTACCATATAAGGAAAGGAAAACCAAATTATTCATTTATAACTAGCCTTTTGTTTTGTTTAATACATTGTGCGTGGTTAAGGTGTTATTATTCTCCACTTTATTTAACCTTATTGTTAGTTCGTCTGTCTTAAGCAACCTACGAAAACTGTCACTGCAATCAATCGTTAGAGGGTTATTATTTAGCACCCTTAACTTGAAGTAGAAACCATCAGTCTCGCTAACCGATGGCATAATTTATGTTTTATTTAAGGTGTTCTAATGTAGATGTTACCACATTTAGGTTTGCTTAGGTTGGAAAGATGTCTGCTACCAATGCAGGAACCCTAAACATGACAGCACGATCAAATTTGTTATCTTTTAGATCCTGTATCACAGCTCATGGACAATGAGCTCGATCATGATGTCGTGTTCTGGGTTCCTGGATTGGTGGTAGGAATCTTTAGGGATTATGGATGTGGTGACGTCGACATTAGAATACCTAAAATGAATTATTACCATAGTATACTATGGTTTCTACTGCCAGATCAGTGTGCTAATTATCGATTACTAATAGCAGCCAGTAACTTACTTTGCACGCAAGGTAATAGTATACAACTTTAACGTTCAGAATCACTAGAATGGTTTAAGATTTAGTACTGGTTTAATTTAAGATCTAGTTCATCAGAATTTTGTCCAGTCATTGTTAATAAGTTGTCAATAAAAACTGCTGAGTTATTCCAATGTTTCAGCGATTTGATTGGTTTCCAAATGATTCTCATCTTGGGTCGTATTTCTAGAATAAATTTTGTTCTATTATTGTGAAAAGTACGTACTAAAATTACACCGGCAAACAAAAAAAAAAGTGGTAGACCCATCTATCCATATGCATTTTGATGCGCTGAATCCAAATCAGAAGTCCGTTTGGCCAGTACACCCTCAAATTTAGAGTAAATTGCAAAAAACGCTGAAAATGGCTAAAAATTGCGAAAAAGTGCAGTTATGAAAAAGAAGAAAATTTTAGTGAACTAGAACAAGTGTGTATCTTATGTATTTTGATGCGCTAAATCCAAATCCGACGCCCGTTTGGCCCGTACACCCTCAAAATTTTGAGTAAATTGCGAAAAAACGCTGAATATGGCTACAAATTGCGAAAAATTGCAGTTTTGATTGCATGATGAAAATGAAGAAAATTGTATTGAACTAGATTAAGTATGTTTCGTATGTATTTTGAATCCGAAGTTCGTTTGGTCCGTACACCCTCAAAATTTTGAGTAAATTGCGAAAAAACGCTGAAAATGGCTAAATATTGCAGTTATGAAAATGAAGAAAATTTTATTGAACTAGATCAAGTATGTTTCGTATGTATTTTGAATCCGAAGTTCGTTTGGTCCGTACACCCTCAAAATTTTGAGTAAATTGCGAAAAAACGCTGAAAATGGCTAAAAATTGCAGTTATGAAAATGAAGAAAATTTTATTGAACTAGATCAAGTACGGTTCTTATGTATTTGGATGCGCTGAATCCAAATTCAGAATCTGTTAATCTCGATCGTTCATATGTCAAACATCGTAAAAAATAGCAATGAAGTAGCAGAAAATAGCAAAAAATAGTATTGTTCGTACGTACCAATGAGGACTTTTATTACGTATGTTGGAGTGATTTCTTGTAATATTATACTCTACAGAAGCCAAAAGTGACCCATTAATGTAGAGTTGAAGTCGTTTGATGACGAAGCCTGCGGGCCTGCTTTCTCACCCTGACCAGACGCAGATATTGGAGTTCCGAATCCCTGCATCGTAAAGCACTTATCGCTTGTGCCTGCCATGACGGCACACACGCCCGCGCCGTTAACCCAGGACTCTGCCATACGGTTCTGTTGCCCACCGTCACCACGTGGTGTCCTGCAGGTGCCCTGGTTACAGGCAAAAGCAATCAGTCCTCCGAAGTTGAATTGCAAGTTCTAGCTATTTTTCGAAGTTTTTCGCAATGTACTCAAAATTTTGAGGGTCTAGGGACCAAACGGACTTTGGATTCAAAATACATACGAAACATACTTGTTCTAGTTCAATAAAATTTTCTTCATTTTCATAACTGCAATTTTTAGCCATTTTCAGCGTTTTTTCGCAATTTCCTCAAAATTTTGAGGGTGTACGGCCAAACGAACTTCGGATTCCAAATACATATGAAACATACTTGATCTAGTTCAATAAAATTTTCTTCATTTTCAAAACTGCAACTTTTCGCAATTTGTAGCCATTATTTCGCAATTTACTCAAAATTTTGAGGGTGTACGGGCCAAACGGACGTCGGATTTGGATTTAGCGCATCAAAATACATAAGAAACACACTTGATCTAGTTCACCAAAATTTTCTTCTTTTTCATAACTGCACTTTTTCGCAATTTTTAGCAATTTTCAGCGTTTTTTGCAATTTACTCAAAATTTGAGGGTGTACGGGCCAAACGGACTTCGGATTTGGATTCAGCGCATCAAAATACATATCGATAGATAGATGGGTCTGGTCAAATGTACAGACCACTTTTTTTTTGTGTGCCGGTGTTATCCTTTTCTCTTCTTTCTCTCTCTCTCTCTCTCTCTATTTGCGAAAAAAATCAGGAACAAATTCATAGTATAAAACTTACTTGACTTATTCTTGCACGTGAGGTTAAAACTTTTGGTTGTCAAATTAGACCAGTCTAGCAATGGAGAATCTGGCCGTTAATTTTCGTATCATATTTTAAAACAATATAGCTATTGTAACCTTGACAAAGAAAATAAACATTTTCAAAACCTCGGCATAACAAAAAAGAGTTTTAAGCGCACCTTACACGGTCAATAATACTGACAATATTATTATATTGACATAAATATTGACCGTGTAAGGTGGATATATTGATGGTTTGATGGATTGAACTGACGCGAATTCGAATTTCCGAATATCAGCCATCAATATCAGAGAGTAGAGGGATACTGTCAGTATTACTGATCGTCTAGGGTGCGCTGTCAATATTGGATCAATCCTTAGTGTAACGTCAGCTACTGTCAACAATGAAAGCAGCAAGCATGCTTTTTTAACCAATCTTTCATCCAGCGCTTACGCTTTACTGTACGTTTTATGCCTAAACTAAAATTATCGTAATACATGCTCTCTGTCGAGGATCCATTTTCAACAGGCACGGATAATGGTAGGTTATATACTGAAGGAAATATTGACAATAATACTTATCGTGTAAGGTTGAAGAATATTGATACAGAGATTGAAGTGGATTGTTGAAATATTGTCAGTATTGATTGATATCAATATTATTGACCGTGTAAGGTACGCTATACTTGTAAAGCCCAAATTCATCGATTGCGGTCCCAATAAAAAAGACCTGGAGTTAAAAAAGAATTTTTAGATCCATTGTATTAAAAATATTCAAGAGTTGTTGACGCTTTTATGTGGTGCATTAATTGTTTAACACATTATATGCAAACAGTACTGTACTAGTATCTATAATAACAATCAGTAAGTACTTTTTTTAATTAACTTCAGCGCCATATTTACACTTTTATGTTTTATTAAATTTTAAATTCAATATCATTCTTGACTCTTCAGAATTCACATACTATTTTATGTGTTATGGCACTGACAACGTCAACAGTCTGTTGTTGAAGCCTCACATGGCTCGGTATTAGACCGGGGTTTTTTAGTTTTAATAAAATAAAATACTTTTGTTGGCATTATTGAAATTAATTGCTTTAAAAGCAATAAATTACTTTATCCTGCAGAGTTGTGATTTCGTTGCATTGTGTTTGTTAATTACATTTTATAAATGCGTTTATTTTTGAGATATATAATTCGATTAAATTTGTGATTGAGGCAAAGTTCAACGGCCAGATTCTCCAGTGCTGGTCCGGTCTAATTTGACAACCAAAAGTTTTAAACTGCCGTAAGTACAAGAATACCTATAACTATACTATGCATTTTTTTCGAAAATTTATAAAGAAAAGGACAATAATGGAACTGAATTCATTCTAGCAACCCGTTCCAAGATAAAAATCATTTGGAAACCAAGCAAACCGCTGAAAGATCTAAATAATTTATAAGTTTTTAATGACGACTTATTAGCAATGACAGGACAAACGCAATTTTTTTTAAGTACTTGTAGATGAGTGTTTGCATGATTGGGTGGCTCAGGTGCGTTAAGGCGAATTCCTTGAACCTACACTGCAGCCAATTGGCCTATAGTTGCTCTCTATCCTTCTGTTCAAAGAAGTCTTATCCCTTGAAATAAGTTTAACAGCTTCTGAACAAGTCCTTAATATAGTATAGGCTTTAGCCGACATGTCGATGTCCGAAGAATCTGTCTCTTCTGAGTCAAAGTTTCCTGTTTTTACAGAATATGAAAGGCAGTTTTTCCCGTTCTCCGTATAATCAGCAAATGGTAAGTCTGCTGTGTTATATCCTCGTTTTGTGCAAGCGTTTGTGTAAAAACACGATAAAACAGGTTTCCCGCTTTAATGCAGTAGGAGACGACCAGGACCTTGCCTTGCTGCGGACACTCTGCCTCTCTTATGACATGACTTAAATTGCTCAGTTACTTTACATCCTTCAGGCTTTAGTTGCTTTGAAGGATTTGCAATTAAATTTTTGGCGTGTATTATTTCACCGTGTTGTGCGCCGCGCGCCGCTCAAATAATGTTTTTCGTGCCCCAAAATGTTGCTTTTATTTATAGTCCTTTTATATGAGAGTTCTCGTCAACTAAAGGTCATATTGTTACCATTTGTAAAAGTCTCTATAAAATCCCCAGAACAAAATCGCCAGCCGAGATAAAAAATTTAGTCCGGGTGCATATATTAAATTAATTATACCTTTTCGACTATTGTTTTGTTCTAGTTTTTCTTGGAAGTTCAAAAGGCCTGAAAATAGGTGTAAGCTAATTTAAATATACTGTTTGCAATAAATTTAAACAATAATTTTGTACAAATAACGAATATATTTTGTTATTTATTTAACCCTCGGGCGGGCGCAATATCGGCACTGTATACCGCTTTTTTACTAATTTAAAGAATCCGCAAATATTGTTGGTTAAATCTCATTGTCCGTTTAGCTATGCCCAAATGACTATAAATATTTGGCAAATTACTACGCACAAGCCACGGCAATTTATGATTTGTTTAGTTGCTAGTAAGTCGTTGAACTTGTAGGTGTTGAGTTTATGGCATTCCGTGCCGCAGCGCGCCCCATCATGTAAGTAAAATTACTTGTGGTTGTTATCGAGTTGCATTCATTTTTACACAGCACAACAATTTTAATTTTTTATTGCAGGGATAAGAGATATTCAAGAAAATATTTGACGGCCGCGGAATTACAAGAATTGGTTGTCAGATGTCGAGGATGTACTTAGTAGACTTTAGCGATGAAGAGAAAGCCGAGGCTGAAAAAATTGACCTAGAGAACAATGACGGTGCATCAGAATAATCTGGAGACGAAGATTTCCAGAATCAAGAGTACCTACATGGAAATACAATAGTCTGATTACTTGTTTTACCTTGCCAAAGACGAACAAAATATTTGGAAGAGTACGCCAGCAACATAAAGTAAAATCAAAGCCAAAAATATAATAAAAGTGCTGCCTGGATTCAAAGGTTCAGCGAAAAAGGTCTCGACCAAATTGGAATCATTTTTTACATTTATAACCACGGATATAATTGACCGTATAGTTTCCTGTACCTACCAAAATTTATATTGAAAATAGAAAAGCTAAATTTCCATATCAAAGAGAAAGGGACTGTAAATTAACGTCCCGTAGTGAAATTATGGATATATTTGGAGCCCTTTTTTCAATTGCAGTAAAAAAAGGAAACCATGTGAACGATTTGCAATTGTGGTCCAATGAAGGGACTGGAATGCTAATATCGAGAGTTCTTTTTAGTTACAAGAGATTTCTTTTTCTTCTTCGTGACCTTCGCTTTGATAGTATTTTAACCAGAAGAGATCGTGAGAAGACTGACAAATTAGCTGCCATCAGATCGATTTACACGCTTTTTGTCACTAATTGCAAAGATAATTATAGTTTGGGAGAATTTGTCACTATAGATGAAATGCTTCATCCGTTCCGGGGTCGATACGGCTTTGTGAAGTATATGCTACAAAAACTAGCTAAATATGGTATCAAAATATAGCGCTTTATGACAGCAAGACGTATTATACCTGGAACTTCGAAATATAGACCTTCCAGACGTGCCTTACCTTCATAATTGCGATTAATATAGGTAGTTCGAAATACCCTTTTTGTGTTACAGTCGGGATGAATTAATTCACGCTACCATATTCTTCATCTATGTCCTGATTTGTGACAGGGATGCTTTCACAACAAGTCGGCGGTATCATGACATATTTATCAGACTTTGTATTGTACTGTGTATTATACTAGTATTATGTAGGCCGTTGACCATGTTAATAATGTTAATAAAACAAATGTTTTAAAAGTAAAGTAAAGTCGCGACACATCGCGGTAGTTATAGCTTCAACGCCTATGGCCGGGAACCATGATTTACGAACCCTCTTTATTACCCTGTACCTTGGAAATAAAGCGTTTCCGGACTTATGTTATCCGGAAGTTTTTTTCTTAATTTTTTGTCAAAGAATGGCCTGGAAAGTTAGAGTTTTGCAACACCCTCTGTGGGTTGTTTACATAAATAAATTCATCACTTTAGTGAAACTACTTACTACTTTATAAAATCTAGTTTGAAACGCACTTCTCACATTTTCGAGAATGGCAGGTGTCACTTCTTGGCAGAGTTCCAAAATCGACTTTATTACTGCCAAGAAATTCATGGTGGTCATTTTGCACAACTTTTAAAATAATAAGAGAAATGAAGGTAGGTACTTAAATTTTTTTCACAATTTGTAGTTTTTATGGGCGTGCCATTTAAAAATGAATTAAGATACAGACCTCGGACTTACGGTAAAATGCTTCTTTTTTGAAGAGCTTTAAAATGAGCTACTGCACGGCATAGGGTTGCATTTAAAATTTTTGATCTCAACTCCCCAGGGTCGCTGCTCAAGGGGGTTGAAAAAGTTAAATTACATAAAAAAGTTGATTTGTTAACCAATAAGACCTAAAATTTGGTGTTTCTATCTTTTACTAATGGCAAATATATTTGCTTATACTAAGACTTTTCGGACACCACGTATAAAAGTCGGTACGAATTTATTTCTGAACTTACTCGATGGCTAATTATAATTAAATTTGAATTAAAATTTAAACTTGCATGATGTTCTAAAATTTTAAGTTTAGTTGTGCGTTACCACTGCCACTGTGATGTCTGTTTTCAGTAACATCATAGAGCTTAAAGATAATCTTTTTAACTTTTTTTTTATAAAAATATCCATGATAATATTAAACGGTCATTTTGAGTAAGTGGACTTTTTGTAGACAATTTTTGCTCACTCTCAACACATTCGGGATATACTTTACTATCGTATAATATTTGTTTAAAAGTATGTACCTATAGTAGAAAAACGTAAAAATAATTTAAACGTAAGCTGCAGATTAATCGGTTACGTTGTTCCACCAGTCTCATCTGGCAGAAATTGAACCCGCCATATCAGAATCTGCTTTCTCCTTTTTTTCGTATTACAACAGGCATAAAGTCATTGTGCACTTAAATGGATTTTTTATTATAAACTTTTCCTAAAAATACCTACATTTGAGTTGGATTTGAGAATAATCAATGGTCATATCTTGCAGTAAAATTTTCCTCCCAATTGTCACAAAATAGTAAAATGAAGAAAAATAATAATTATTAGTTGGTTTTTAATTTCTATATGTTTAATACCCCCACTAGAATATTCCTAATTGTCAGTTTTTATCTAAAAATAAAGATGTTGTGAAGATATCATTTTGAAGGGATTGTCAACTTTTGCATAGCCCCTGTAAGTAACTGGGTTGATTTCTACATTTGTTTTTAGGTATTTTTATATGTTTTTTTTTGGGAGGTGTCACAACAACAATTTATTAAAATGTTTTTTGTTGTCGAGGAAGTCATTAAGAAAAAGGGACACAAAAACATGGATAGAAAAGTTTTCTCCTTGGGGTTTTATTAATGCCATGCTGCACTCAATATTTTCCTTTGAAAGTTCGCTCAATTTCAAGTTTTCTAATTGTTTCTCTATTTTGGTGACATGGTTGTTAACGGTCTACAGAGTTTCAATGAAACTTTGGACGAAACTTGAAAAGTCGTGTTTTCATTTATCACGAAAAGTTTTCATTGCTGCCTGTAGTAATAGCATTTTTACGAACTATTTGGAATGACTTGAAACATATTAAACCTACAGGGCTTTCCAAAAGTCAAAATAAATATGACACTTTAGATTTATATACTTTCTATAGAGTTTGGAGTTATGAAATATTTTGGGGTATTGTGTTCCGGCCAAGAATTATTTTAACATTAGACTGTTTCGCAACAAAATGCCAGAAGAATGATGTTTCTTTTACGTCGTGTTGATAATATAAAAATGATAAAATTTAATTTTCTGGTTTGATCATCCAGTGGCGGCTCGCCATATGATTTAAGTGAATCACAGATGTACCTACCTAAAATGTCGGTTAAATATGTTTGTATTATATAATAATAATAAAAATAATAATAACAAATGTCTTTTATTAAGCATATTATATGTTTTGTTGAAAAAATCTTTTTCCAGGTGGAATAATATGGATCAGTATTATTCTCGGTATTATTAAGAAAATACCATATAATGGAAGTATTCCTTTTGTGGGGCCGAACACAAGTAGTGTGATTGACTTATTTCGCAGGTCACGAGCCGCACTGAGAGGGTGACCTAAATCCTTAAGTAATTTTATTAACTGACTGTTTTACAGGAACTATTGTATTCTGCTAACGACGAATGTTTCCAACACAATTAATATAAGGTATGACGACTGGGTCCCACAATTATTTTATGTAAAGAACTTTCGTTCTAGATCTATAGGCAACTATTGGGAAGTCAGTATCCATGCCTATATACGGCTTCCTGTATTACGATACCTATAGTGAGAGATATATCGCTGGATTGGAAAATAAAATTCTTTCCTCCTCCACAAAGCCTTCTGACCTTTGTGGCTAATCACTGCTCCATAAAATGTCGACAGGTATATTGATATTTTCCGGGGCGTGATTTAAAAGAAGTACAAAAAACATAATTGGTTACATTAGAAAGTCATTGGTTTTTTTTACAGAAAATATTTGCACAATACCGTCCCGTTTCATTACTATCGACTCTTTCCAGTATAATAGAAAGAAAGGTTATGAAGCGCATAAAGTCCTTTATTTGCTGAAAGTGGTAAAATTCTTAATGCGATTCGGTTTGGATTTCAACAGGGTAAGAATACCAATGATGCAATGTTTTGATTGCTGGGGAATGTTTACAATTATATGAAGAGGGGCGGTTGCCGCGGCAGTGCCTTGTAACTAATCGATTGTGTGAGTCATGAAACACGGTTGCGGAAACTCAATTGTTATGGTTTTAGGAGAAGGACACTTGAGTGGTTTCAATCCTACTTAGGGGGTAGAAGTCAGAGGGTTTTAGTGGGTTCCGCGTTCTCCGAGAGCCGTACAATTGACTGTGGAGTACCTCAATGTTCAGAGTTGGGACCGGTTCTCTTTCTATTATATACTAGCTTGCGCCCGCGACTTCGCCCGAGGTATAACAATTTTACTCCAATACAAACGTTTAGCCCCCATTTAACCCCCTTAGGGGTTGATTTATTAAACACTGTAAACACGTATTTAATCATTTATTCTTTGGAGTACTTCTATAAAGTTTCAAGTTAATAGGACCAACTAATATTTTTACTGCATACAAACTTTTAACCCCCCTAAGACCCCTTTAGGGGTTGAAGTGTGAAAAATTCCTTCTTAGCGAGTCTCTATATAATACTGACAAAACTTCATATTTATAGCTTCAGCAGTTTCGGCTCGGCGATGATGAATCAGTCATGAGGACATGTTATTTTATATACATGTATGTTAATGACCTGACGTATGTATGTTGACATTGGGGGAAAATACACACTTTTTGCTGACGGTACAACTATACTATGACACTCTGATGACGCTCTCACTTTAAAAGAAATTATGATATCAGATCTAGTAAAAGAATGACTTCACTCAAACTTATTGTCTTTAAACGTTAAAAAAATCAATATTATTAGCTTTAAGTGTAGTATGAAGGGCTTGATTATTGGCGAATCACCCCTCAAGAACTGTTCTCGTCCAAGGTTTCTCGCCCTCGTTATTGACAGCGGTCTTAAGTTTGAGGATCATATCATGACATTAAGTAGAAAACTAGCCTCCGATTGCTTTGCAATTAAAGTCACTACAAACGAACTAGGTTCGCATATTGGATAAACGGTCTACCACGCACTCATTGAATCTCATCTTCGATATGGAGTTGCATTTTGGGGACTATCCAGCCGGCTTCTGCTTGGTATTTTGCTTGTTCTTTAAAAGCGCACTGTGAGATATGTTTGTGGGACTAGGCCGAGCGACTCATGTAGACCATTATTTGTAAAAAAATATACTAACTTTGACAAGCTTGTTTATTTTGGAAGCAGTATCCTTGGTATTTAAGAATAAAAGTAAGTTTGTGGCGGTTAATCCTCCCTACATGACTAGTCAATGTCATAGTCTGCCTTTACCAATGCCTACACATCAGACACTCAGAAAAAATCAGTTATTTACGAGAGCATTAAAACGTTTAATCATTTACCTAAGAAGATAAAGGAACTGCCCCACTGAAAGTGTTTCGAAAATCTTTAAAAGAATGTTGGTGAAGAGGTCATCTTACGATATAACACAATATTATTCTGATTTACTGTAGACTGTGCTCTAGTTTTGATTTTGTTTGCATTTTTTTTGAGCTTTAGGAATTATTATTAAATCAACTTTCACAGCTTTGTCAACAGGAACTTGCTCTTTGGATAATAAAGCATACTTTGACTAAACAAAGAGAACGAACAGTATAATAGTAATTAGCACCGAATAATGTTTTTAAGTGCATTAAAATGATCGAAAAGTGCAGGAAAGTTTGTTGCCTAGAGTCAGCTTTAGTTTATTTTTACTGTGATTTAACAAATGTAAGGAATATAATAATAAAATCAAATATTGTTTTTAAATACATCAAGTAAGTATAACTAGTGAATTTTCCAAAAACTTTTATTATTTATTATTTCATGAAAGGTAATTAGTAAAAGTAAAATACTCGTATTTAATAATAATTTAATTAGGATGTTTTAAAAAGCATCGCCAGTGGGGAGATTTCTTACCCAAAAGTAAGATAAATTTTTCGATCATTGCTTTGTCCCTGAAATACAGACTCTTAAAGTTTTTTTTTTGAAATATAACCGAGATAACTTTAGCAATTTAAATGACATAATGTGGGTGGTGAAAATGTTCAGCATTAAAAAGGTGTGAACAACTTCGTCAGAGGTATGCGGGCGGGCCGGCATTGAAATAAACACAATATGTTTGCCCCTGACTTATTTACTTGATGGGTTACGTATGTAGACCGTTTAATTTAATGTCAGTTTATTGATATTTTTCGATTTCGGCTTCACATAGGGGATCAATGTCATTTTATGGTGTTGCGTACGTTGTACTACTTTAATTTTTAAAAAATATATTTGTTACCTAAATCAACCTGAGAACCATCACAGGTAATGGTAAATATAACCATACGCTACATAATAAAATTGCATTTTATTTAGTTTTACTGGACATTTAACTGCCTAAATAACCGTGTAATCAAAAAGCGGCAATATATTTTTTTAACAAGATTGTTTCAGTGCCAGCCTGTACGCATGCATCTGGTGAAGCTGTCCATACCTCATTGATTTTACCTAAATCAACCTGAGAACCATCACAGGTAATGGTAAATATAACCATACGCTACATAATAAAATTGCATTTTATTTAGTTTTACTGGACATTTAACTGCCTAAATAACCGTGTAATCAAAAAGCGGCAATATATTTTTTTAACAAGATTGTTTCAGTGCCAGCCTGTACGCATGCATCTGGTGAAGCTGTCCATACCTCATTGATTTTTTTATCTTCGTACGACACACGAAGACAGCAAGCCTTAGTAATAGGGTCCCGTGGGTTGTATATATGTATATAGTGCAAAGTCGATCACACACCCAGTGCTGGAAACATCTATAAGGATTTCACTAGCCCTTCAAGAGGGTGTGTGGGTTGGTACCTCCTCGACTGAGGAAGATTCCTCTACCACCTTCCTTCATGTAGCATGCACACACTATACACACGCTTCAATAATACTGACAATCACAAACACCCTGAAGCAGGGTTGCTAGACCGAGGAGGTACCACCCCACTCACCCACTTAAAGAGCTTGTGAAATCTTAACGGATGTTTCCAGCCCTGGGTGCGTGAGTCGGTTTTTTCCTTTCCTTTCCTCTTCAGACTGTAATTCTTTCTCTATCACTGTTATGGCGCTCCCAGGGGTAAAAAATTCCGGAGTTAACCTTCCCCTCCCTTCGGATCTCTTAGCGAGGGGTACTTATGGGTGCCCACCATCGAGGAATTCCAAAAGTATAATAACCTTTGCCAATATCTGCGGGCTTAATTCCAACTTGGCCTGTGTATACCACTACCTCCAATCATGCAAACCCCACATTCTTTTTCGAACCGAGACCCAAATCAGTCCCAAATCCTCATCCAATCATCTCCTGTTTCAAGGCTATGAACTTCTGTCATCTTTTCGTATTCATGGTAGGGTATGCGCCTACGTTCGTAGCAGTCGTTCTTGCACCAGACTCCCGAACCTGGAATCAGGCAAGCCCGATATTCTCTGGCTAAAACTTACCCTTAAATCTTTCACTAAATTTATCTGCTGCATCTACCGCTCCCCATCAGACAACTCTCACAATGAGGTTTTCGACTTTCTCTCGTCAAAAATTGACCGTTCTATTTCTACATTTCCCTCCGCTGAAGTTATCGTCCTAGGCGACTTCAACGTCCATAGCAAGGAATGGCTGGGATCCACAAAAACGGACCCAGAAGGCAGAGCGGCAGACAACTTCGCAATCAGCAACTCGCTCACCAATATAATTAGAGAGTCAACATACTTTCCCCACAGTTCTACCCATAATCCAAATCCACTAGACCTTTTTCTTACCACACATCCTGTATGCGCTCCCCTTGGTCATTCAGATCATGGCCTCATTGCCGTCTTCCTTGTCTCATACATCCCGAGTTCGTCACCAAAGATCCACAGCTGATCTCCTTAACTTTGTCACACATAAGTAACTGGAGCAAGTCTCTCGAATTTCATGGCGAATCTCAGATTGTTCCTCTTGATATTTCCAAGGCCTTTGACCAAGTGTGGCATGCCACACCTTCTTACGGTCTTCCTAATAAACTATATGCCTGGATCAGTAGCTTCCTCTCTAATCGGCGCATAGTTTTCGTAGTTGACGGTCAGTCATCTAACTTCCATCCTATCAATGCTGGCGTCCCTCAAGGTTCAGTCCTGGCACCAACCCTATTTCTTCTTCACATTAATGACCTGCTCTTTTCAACTATCAAGCCCATCCACAGTTACGCTGACGATAGTACTCTTCACTCCAATATTCATTTTCCGGACAAGTCTCGAATCAAGAGCTGGATACTAGAGACAGATCTATGCACCTATCCCTTTTCCAAGATCTTCAATTAATCCTAGACTGAGGTGCCAGGAACCTTGTTCAGTTCAACGCCTCCAAAACCCAGTGTTGCTCCCTGTCACGCAAAAAATCTGACAACGCTTACCCCATCCACATGAATGGCCAACAGAACAATGAAGCGTTCGATCTTGTCGGCATCGATTTCGAACGTTATCTCAGTTGGTTCAAACACATTACTTCAGTAGCCACATCGGCAGCTAAGGAGCCTGGTTTTCTCTTTCGAGCCAGAAAATACTTTTCCCCTTCCAACTTATGCACTCTCTATTTTTCCCAAATAAGACATAACTTAGAGTACTGCTCCCACATCTGGGGAGCGGCATCACCTTCGATACTTAACATCCTTGATTCTATCCAAAAGAAAGCCATTCGACTCATCAATGACCCATTCCTCACAAGAAAACTCCCTTCTCTCGCTCATCGCCTCGTGTTGGGGATTTATCCCTTTTCTACCGGTACTTCCACGGATTTTGCTCTGAAGAACTAGCCGGTATTATTCCCCCTTTGACTGTTTCCAACAGAACAACAAGAGGCGCGTTACGTATACATCCCTTTACAGTCCAGGTACAAAAGCCTAGAACGGACCACTTCTCTCGCTCATTCATACCCAGGGCCTCCAGATTATGGAACAAATTGCCTGCAAATATTTTTCCTTCCCGTCCCTACCTCCAATCCTTTAAATCCCGTGTCAATAGACTATATTTCCCTTCTCTTTAGACCCCCACGGAAGTTAGTACTTAGTCTTGAAGTCTAGGTGGGATGTCTTAGATAAAAAAATGTATATTATACATGACTGATATTGTCACCAGTGCAAAATCAATTTAAAATTTCCACGTTAAGTGCTGGACGTTTTTCTTTTGGCTGACATTTTACATGTATTATTATTTCATTGGATACTATACTGTTAGGGAAATATAAGGCGTGTTGAAAAGTACTTGTCAACATGACATTTAAATATATGGTGCCAATTTCATTTGTTTTATTTTCAGCACACTTGATGAAAATGTTAGTGTTGAAAGTGAGGGTTTTAAAAGACAGAAATTGAGGGTTTTTTGTAAATATTTTGTGGTCGTAGGAAAAATATTGTACATTACTCGTGTGAAAGTAATTTTCGCACACTCGTGGGATTATCGCACAACATTCCCACTCGTGTGAGAAATGTCACTTTCAACACTTGTTATGTAATATACTATTACAGCTGGACACGTGTGATTGTATTATTATTACTTTTTTCCAATGATGCGTCGAAATATAATATGACCTAGTTTTAAGTTTAACCGCGAACAGTGGAAGACCGAAATGAATAAGACTTTTCTATTCCAAACACAAAAATTTTAAAATTGGGAATGTACATGTCTCCCCTTTTTGGTTTTCTTTGCCTAATATGTAGTCTTCAGTGAACCAGTAAAGTCGTGTCCCTGTTTTCCGCCTTCCAGGCTGCTTGCATCCGGCACCGCTTCGATTTCTGAAAGTAAAGGATGATGTTGTCAAAGGCAGGTGCCGCTGTTGGCGACATTAAATACGATAGAGATGTGATCTGACGGTTTAAGGCTCCTATACTTAATTTGATTATTTTTCTTTCAGATAAATTGTGTTTCGCCGTGTTGGATAAACTCGATTTGTTACGAAATCGAATGGTCACTTAGCTTGACAGTCAGTTAAATTGGTATTCACCAAGACCATACGGGCGAACGAGATTAACTAAATTGATTTCTTTGGGACATGTAATAGATTATTGCTGATATTATCCTTGAAGTGTAAGAAGAGTACAATGCTTGCATTTCTTGTGCAAAAGGTGTTACTATGTTTTTAGTAGTATAGACAGCATACATATTTACATTGCTACAGTAATTTTGTCATTATAACTAATCGGGATCTGATGACGCCATCGCCTCGTTCTTTGTTAATGAAATCTAGAATTTAGTTTCTAATTAAACTAAATATTTACTAATTTCAAAGTTAAGTATGTATTATTAATGCATTCCACGGGTGAACGGTTTACAACAACTATTTACGTAACCGCTTAAGAATTGTCCTATTGGCGTTTTATAGAATACATGTGTTTTTAATTTTGGCAAACATTAACGGCCAGATTCAGATTCACTAACGGCTAATTTGATAATCAAAATTTTAAAAGTGAAGTGTTAGAGTAAGACAACACTGTTTTTTTTTCGGAGTCTTTTGGCAATTTATAAATATCTACTAATTGGGCATTACGATACTCTAATGTTGAAAAATTAATATTTAAATAAAAATTTATGTCATTGGGTTTGAAAGTACAAAAATAAAACAAATGAAAAAAAAAATGTTGTGCTCTTTCAATTGAAGCGTTTAAATGTCAAAGGGGCTAAGTGCCAAAAATAAACAACGTAGAAATTCAAGAAAAAATATTTATTGTTCTTTATTAAGGATGACAACATAAACAATTCAAAATTAAACATGTATACAACCGCTTTATAGGTTTTGAACACTGATTAAACATAATAACGGCACACATAATTAAAGAAAAATAAAAACGAAGAAGAAAATGAGAAAGGGACTAAGTGCCTTACTTTAATATATGAGAAAGGGACCAAGTGCCTTACTCTACATGAAGAAATCTCATTACCTCCCTGCCCGGCGAATCCCTCATTGCAGAATGCATAAATTGTAACATGATAGCTGACTTAAGTAAAACATGTCCGAATGTGTTAGTGTTGGGACAAACAAAACCTGCTCCAAATCCATGGAAATAACACTAGTTGTACTGTCAGGTTCCTGACATTGTAGAACATCCGCTTGCATAGAAGAAGTAGCTGTTTGGACTTTTCTATGGTGCAGATCCAGCTGCTGTTTTGCTAAGAGACTACCTTCATTTTTAGCCTGAATTTCGCATTTTAACCGATCGCAAGTTTTGCATGTGTCAGTACGTGGTGGCCTAAATGACAGGTTTGGAAAATATTTAAGGAATATGTGACGATAGAACTGATAAGTTACCAAACTATCAGGGTGCACTTCCTCAAACGCTTTGTGTAGGCGAAATACATTTAAATCCGGGCTTAGAAACTCCTTGCTAGATTTGGCCCGAGAATAATGAGACTCATCTCGCGGAATAGAGTTTACATGCTCCCTTATCATTGAAATCTCATTATCAGTAAACTTTCTAGGACACATACGCGTTCTTTTATCAGTAAACGTTGTATCACCTTTTTCATTTTAGTAATAATAGTAAAAAGTCTTTTTCTGGTTACTCCGAAAATGTTCATGAAGTTTTTCTTGCAAACTTCAATGACATCTCCTTCACCGTCAGGTACAGTGTAATGGATTGTAGCTTGTCTGTGACTATTAGCAGGTTCATCGTAAGTTCCGTGTCGTCATCTATGTACTCTTCCTACATGGATGAGCCCCATTAAATAAGTTCCTTGGGTGGCGAAATCCGTTTTGTAAAACTTTTTAAATAACTCCAGCTTCGTTTCAAAAGATAAACCTTTACACGCAAATTTGCATTTGCATATCACCTAAAATATTTACATAGGTAAGCAGACATTCAACCAACACTTTATGTCAATTTTATTTACCTCTAAGCTCGGTCTGTCCTTTGCCGGGATTTCCTTCTTTTTACGAGATTGATAGGAATTACCAGACACTCTTAACTTTCTTTGAGCCTCCGCTACTGATCCAGTACCACTTTTTCGCCTTTGTTTTTCCACTTTTAAGGTTTTATTTAAATAACAACCCGAACAAATCGTGAACAACAGTACACGCACGAGATGATCGTCGGACAAGTGGACGCGGGGATTTTTACAGCTTGCATACAGCACAGAGCACAAAATGTTAGATACAGTAGTGGCACCTAGCATCATTAAAACTACCGCTGCACTTGGAGAAAGAGGCACCTATCAACGTACTCTTAAAGCGCAAAGTATTTTTTTGGTACATGGCTCCTTTCTTATATTATAACCGATGGCACTAAGCCCCTTTCTATGATACAAACTCAAATCAGCAAAAATTGGCACTTAGCCCCTTTGATATTTAAACCCTTCAATAATAATTATGGTAATGCCTGACCCGAATCTGTCACTAATATGTTAGGTATATATTCTACTCGAACCGAGACTCGAACCTATTCTGACCAAAACAAGTTTTTTGACGTTTTGAGACGTAATCTCTAGTCTCCTGATCAAATCTTATAAATTGAAACCAACTAAATTAGAGCTAAATTTAAAAAGTGAATTATGTACTTCTAAATAATAAAATAATTTAAATAAAGTAATACTAAATAAATAATAATAAAAGTAAAACAATGTAAATAAAATAATAATAATGAAGTAAATAAGTAATAAATGCTTAAACAATATAAATGTTATTTTTATTTTGGGAAAGTTCACTGATATGTTTGTTGCTAACTTAAATAATTAGTTTTAAGGTTGTATAGATACTTCCTGTTATTTACTTAAATACTGACATTATTGACATTGATGCCAAAATAAATAAATAAAATAGTTTATTGCCTAATTTGATCTTATTGAATGCTCTTTTTGAGATCAACCACTGTTCCCTCTATTGACCACTATATACTTGGTGTACCATGATGTACACAGTGGTTAAAGAGGTATTTTTTAAAAAAAAACCTTCAACCTTTTAATTCTTTTGAATTAGATAGAAAAGTCATACTCATAATTAAAGTTTGATAAATGGGGGTAATTCCAGAGACGGCTTCTAACCTAGTTGGAAATAAAATTAGGAGTCGATTTGAAAATAAAATACAAATATTTATTTACCCACATTGTGTTATTTGAAAGTGCGAGATACGAAAATATCATACAGGGTGTCTGAAAAGTCTTAGCATGGGCAAATATCTTTACTATTAATAAAGATAGCGACACCAAATTTTAGTTGTACCTTATTGGTTGATAAATCTACGTTTTTATGTAATTTAACTTTTTCAACCTCCTTGGGGGGTTACGCTAGGGAGTTGAGGTCGAAAATTTTGAATGCAAACCTATGCCGTGTGGCCTCTTCGTTTAAAAATCTTCAAAAAAGAAACATTGTTTTAGTATTTTAGTATTTATTTATTATTGTAATTCATTTTTAAATGGCAAGCCTATAAAACTTATAACTCGTAAATCGTATAATCGGTCGGGGCAAAAGTCGACCATTAGTCGACCTCTTGTGCCATACAGCACAAGTCGGCGCTGCTATTTCTTGTTTTGTGGGGCACTTTTTTCTAACTTTTCTCCAACTTTACTTCTTCATTTGTCGTTGTTATATGTTTTGTTTTTTGACATCTGCGCAGTAGACCAAAATGCGTACCACGCGCAAACCGAGCGTGCTAGACATGCGTACGCAAGTTCAGGAGATGTACTTGGGTGTCTACATTCGAACCTATTCACTTGTAAGAATATATCCCCAATAGTTAAGGTACCACTACGTAGTTAACTGTATAACTTTTTCCCAAGGTTTTTTCGACTTTATTTTTCTTTTTTTGCCATGTGCGCAGTAGACCAAAATACGTACCACGCGCAAACCGAGCGTGCTGGACATGCGCACGGACTTTTAGGAGATGGACTTTGGTGTCTACATTTGAACCCATTCACTTTTAAGAATCTATCTCCAGTAGTTAAGGTACCACTGCGTATTTAACTTTATAACGTTTTTCCCAAGTTTTTTCGATTTTAGTTTTCTTTTTTTGCTATCTGCGCGGTGGCAAATAATGAAAAATACAGTCAAAAAAAACTTGGGGAAAAAGTTTTACCATTGATCAAAATGCGTACCACGCGCAAACCAAGAGGGCTAGACAGTCGCACGAAATTTCAGGGGATGTACTTTGTTGTCTAAATTCGCAGTGGTACCTTAACTACTGGAGATATATTCTTAAAAGTGAATGGGTTCAAATGTAGACACCAAAGTCCATCTCCTGAAATTCCGTGCGCATGTCTAGCACGCTCGGTTTGCGCGTGGTACGCATTTTGGTCTACTGCGCAGATGTCAAAAACAAAACATATAAAAACGACAAATGAAGAAGTAAAGTTGGAAAAAAGTTAGAAAAAAGTGCCCTACACAACAAAACATAGCAGCGCCGACTTGTACTGTTTGGCACAAGTGGCCGACTAATGGTCGACTTGTGCCCCGCCCGATTATACGATTTACGAGTTATAATTTTTATAGGCTTGCCATTTAAAAATGAATTACAATAATAAATAAATACTAAAATACTAAAACAATGTTTCTTTTTTGAAGACTTTTAAACGAAGAGGCCACACGGCATAGGTTTGCATCCAAAATTTTGGACCTCAACTCGCTAGCGTAACCCCCCAAGGGGGTTGAAAGAGTCAAATTACGTAAAAAAGTAGATTTACTAACCAATAAGGTACAACTAATATTTGGTGTTGCTATCTTTATTAATAGTAAAGATATTTGCCCATGCTAAGACTTTTCAGACACCCTGTATGATATTTTCGTATCTCGCACTTTCAAATAACACAATGTGGGTAAATAAATATTTGTATTTTATTTTCAAATCGAATCCTAATTTTATTTCCAACTAGGTTAGAAGCCGTCTCTGGAATTACCCCCATTTGTTAAACTCTACTCATAACGTTCGTGTATTAAGTGAACAATATTATTCTTTATAGCAAATCTGTTTTGTGGAATAAAAAATATCCCTTAAGGAAGGTAATAGAAATTACATGATCCACTGTTTCCATATTGACCCTACATTATTTACTTTTTAAATTTAACTCTAGTTTAGTTGGTTCGAATTTATTAGATTCTTTAATCATGAGACTAGAGATTACGTGTCGGAACGTCAGAAAAATTGTTTTGACCAGATAAGGTTTAGGGCAGGTGATAGATTAGGGCCAGGCATATACGTATTAAATAAATATACCTCGGGTTCCCCATTTACCTAGTGTGCGGTTTTTGATGCCAACAATGTGAAATGGAGATATATAATCTCGCATAAGTCTATCCTTTAGTCCGATATTTCGTATACTGCGATTGCGCTAAATTTTGTGTTTGCTGTTGGCAATCTAACGGCGCCACGCTTCATAAGTTTCTTAACAGGGCTGGTTTTTTAGTATAATTGAACTAGTTTATTACTTTTTGTACATCAGGGCATAAGTTAGCACACTTCAAAATGAACCACAAGAACGCCGAATACAAAATACAACACGACACGAAGAAAAAATGGCGAATGGCGATCCAACTGTAAACTAAAAAAAATCAGAAAGCTGAAAGAAGCCGAAATAGACGCACAACAGCCGACGATTAGTACAATTCACCATCTAATTCAGTATAATGTCTGACCATATACAGAAATATCAGACTAAAGGATAGACTTATGCGAGATTGTATATCTCCATTTCACATTGTTGGCATCAAGAATTCCAGACAACCCTCGGTATATTTATTTAATACGTATATCGGGACAGGCATCTTTTAATTGAAAGGGCACCTACATTTTTGTCAGGATTTGTTTTAGTTTTGAACTTACAAACGCAGTGATTGCTATTTTTTTTAAATATATTTTTTTAACATTAGGGTATCGTAACACCCAATTAATAGATATTTGTAAAGTGGCCCTTATTTGCCAATTGCCAAAAAAATCCAGAAAATCACGTAAGTGTCTTATTCTAACACTTCAGCTTCACCTTAAAACGTTCGATTATCAAATTAAAAGTTGGTGAATCTGGCCGTTAATATTTACCAAAGCAAAGTTAAAAATACATGTATTCTATAAAACGCCTTAGGAAAATTCTCAGCGCAACACAAAATGCGGCATTTCTTAAGTGATTGCATACATAGTTGTTGCAAACCGTTCACCGGTGGAAAGAATCAATAATAAATACTTCTTAAAACACATTTTACACAACATCATGACCATCCAACTTAAAACTGTTGATTAGTTGCTAAATTTTAAACATATCGGTTAAATTATAACCATAAATTAAAATAATTGAATTAATAAATATTGATATAACATTATATGTAACTAAAATTACATTTCGTACGGTATAAAGGAGCTCTGGCAAAGTAATATTAATTTATATTTAATTAGTGGTGACAAACAAGCCATATCCCAATTTAATTAGGGAAACCACTAGGCATGTTATTTTAGTACTTCGAAATAGTTTGGCTTTGATATTGTATATAAGTAGTATAAGAAAAACCTCCTCCGTTGGATTTGTCTCAAATAATGTACCTACAGATCCTGTTTAACTCACATTAGTCTCGGTGCTTTTATATGATAAATTGACATAATTTTCTATATAAATAATGACTTAAAGTAATAGTTTCATATAATATGGCTATTTCTATACGGGAACGGACTACATTAATTACAAATACGTTACAACCGAAAAAGACTATTGTTCAAAATAAGGAATTTTTTAATACCGTTTACAAATGAAACCCAAATCAGAACATTTTCTCTATTATTGCTTAGTACTGTTTTTACTTTTAATATGATTTAACTTTAACTCACATTAAAAAAAAGAAACATCTACTTTTGACAAGCCTTAGAGGTAACTGATGTGAATATCTTGAAACTCTAATAAGACTGAATTGTTTCTTTAAATTTTACAACACCTAACCGACGATAAGTAATCTTAAAGCTTAGCTACAAAGCATTAAATCGCTGGATAATTTAAGGTAACAAAAAATTGTAAAACATTTTCTTATATTTCTGAGACATTTAACGCGCACATGAACGAACCGGTAATAACTTTTACAGCTAAATTTAAAAAGTAAATAATGTTCTTCTGAATAATAAAATAACTTGCCGTTCAATGAAAATTGAGTTTGTTCTTCTGAGAGGAAATATCTAGAAATTTCGAAGTTCTCCCATGAAATAATTTTTAACGTGTACACTCATAAGTGTATCAAAATTTTCCATTCTTGTTTTGATTTAAAAATAAGTATTTTTATTTTTTCCTTTATTCGTAAAACAAGGCATCATTATTTTAAAGATATATTAATCGATAAAAAAAAGGGAAAAAAAACAGTGCCCATTGCTGCAAGCTCTCTTTTTGTGTCGGCAGTTTACAGTGACAGGTGGGTGTTTTTTTCCAAAAAGCCACATCTGGTTTAGTGAATTTCTTCAAATTTAAAATAGAAAGCTTTGCTTTATTTTAGCAACTTCCTATTTAGTTTTACACACTTAACCAAAAAAATGTTTGCCGGTCATGAATAATTCATGCCTTTAATTCATTTTTCTAAAATTCCGATCTATGCGAAGGTAAGAAGTCGAAATTGTACTTGGGATGATTTATTTTTATTTTGGCATCTGTTTATTTAGTTTTACAAATCTAGTTTAAAACAGATTTAAAGAATTCTCTTTGTTATAAATCTTGTCGAGTGTTTAAAAAAATGGTTATTTTGTAAAAATCGTATTCACGGAGGTGACAAGCATGCGTTGTAATCTTTTTTGGATATTTTTATTTTTGTCCTTTGTTTACGCACATTTGCTTTCATTACATGGGTTTTAAGTTTTTTCTTAAGATGCTGTTCAGTTTTTATAATCTGATGCCAAATTGTAACGGAAGTGATACCAATGTTGTATAGGTTTTATAAGTGTAATTGTTGAAACATAGGAAATGCCTTAATACATTTTTGACATGGTTCACATTTAGTATAAGACATGAATTTTTTTGTGATCTTGTTGAATCATTTTTGAAAGGCGTTACCACGGTAATGGTAAAATTGGACCTCTTAATATTTTCTCGTATAAACAGAATACATAATATATCTCACGACTCCATTTGTCTTTTTATACTACCAAATATTAACAGATAAGTAAAAAAAATCTGGTCAAATTCATAAGACAACTGCGTTAACTACCGACATGAATGAAGCATTGCAATTTTCTATTGTATTTAATAATGACTTTTAAATTTAAATGCTGTAATTAATTTAA
Organism: Philopedon plagiatum; assembly: GCA_963971165.1. NCBI lineage: Eukaryota > Metazoa > Arthropoda > Insecta > Coleoptera > Curculionidae > Philopedon > Philopedon plagiatum. The sequence goes on along the minus strand of OZ020190.1, from coordinate 109,780,361 downwards.
AAAGATCACAAAGGTAGGTGTACAACCACTGAATGGAAATATAAAACGGGAGTGAGAATTGTGTTGTTTGAATAAAAAAAATAACAACAATATGTCGTTTAAATTTGAGTAATATCAAAAATATTTTAAAAATCCCTTTTTTAGGCTAGGCAAAAAAAGGATTTTTTGTTTTTGACGAATATCAACGCTCTGCATGAAGAAGTTGCCTAAAGTTGTATTACTCTTAAAAACCAATAATACTTCAAAATGTAGGTCAAACTAAGCCCTTTCGTAAATAGATAGCTAGATCCGTTTTGTCCTTGTTGGGACAACCATAACCACAATAACAATGTCATTTCACAAGTGTTTTAGGTTAGTTGTAGTGGTTTATGGATGTGTACTCAACGTCTGTCAACTCCTTAATTTGTTTCTCTCTCTAGTCAATCTTTTGTCTTTTCCCGTCTGCGCAATGACTAGAGCTTCCCAAATTTCCTTCCGTCACTGAGCGTAGCAGGCGGGGCGGGGAAACACCGAGTAACGGTATGTCGCGTCGCACCGCGATCTAGTCTGTAAATGTATGTATTCCGCAGTCAGTTGTCCTGGCATTGCAGAACTACCGATTTTAACACGATGGAGAACATGCCTTAAGCCGGCACTTTATTATAAATTTTAATATTTTAAGCAAATAGAGATTGTTGTTTTAAAGTTTAGCCCTAAAGATTCTCAAGCTATTACCGCAAGTCAGGACCAGTTTACTAATATTTAAGTATACCCTGATTAAAGTGTGATTAAACACAAATTAGGCGGTCATGGTAGAAGCCTCTTAACACAGAATCTTTAACCGAATCTCTAAATATTGTTAATATGGTACATTCTAGGCTCCAAGCGCTAAGAAACAGCATTGGCATAAAACTTTTAAAAGGTCTACATAAATTATTGGAAAAAATACCGATTTAGTGATATTACAGGACATTCACATACAGTATCACCAAAATAAAGCCTTAAACGATTGGTAAAAAGTTTCCTGTTTGCTAACCTTACATCATTAGATGCAAAACGGTCGTTTTCTTTGTATAAAAACATCAATTCGCCTCGAGAAACTTCACTGAGGGAGCAAACCGTAGAAACTTACCAAATACTACAAGTGTTCATTCGGAATAATAAAAATTATAATGCGAGATGCGATGTTTAAGGCAAAAGTATAATATTTTGTACACGTTATATGTTTCATGTTTGCATTCAAATGCTTATTAGATTTACTTACTCTTTTTATAGATACGAGCGTGGTTAAAGCAGAATTTTTAAGTTCTCAAGCCATTTTGTCACTTATTATTAGCTATACCTGCCCCAAAAATTTTATTTGAAAATATTCATACTACGCCTCTTACAAAAAAAAAATACTTGTGAAAGAAAAGCTTATATGTTTGTAAAGCCGAAATGCGTTTAAAAACTAATTTACCACTTATTGCCAATATTTGATATGGATATGTAAATGACGCCGCTGGACGTAAGGAAAACTGAGGAACCCCAGCAATGACCACCATACCACAGTTTAAAAAACGGGCTTTTCATAAAAATCGGGCTTTTCAGCCCGAATCAGTTGGGTATCTTAGCAAGATCGTTGAGGCTAAGAATTTGGACCAATAGCAGCAGGCCTGCCTAGTTGACGCTTGCGCATTTTTCAATTTATTCCAGGCGGCAAACATTGTTGCCACGACGAACGTTTAAGAAGGAGGTGTAGGAAAACCGGTAAATGCTATATTGCTAAAACTAATTATGTAATTCTAATCAAAGGATTATAGTCAAATTTAATACAGAAGACATATCTGCTAACGCTGACTGAACCAACTGGTTCCGTTAATATATTGATGGGTTACGCTTCCGCTTGGTTAATTTAGGGGGTAAAAAGGTAGTTTTATTGTAACAAGAATAGTAATACATTAGTTTATAGTCTAAAACAACCTAGAAATATAATTTTTACTGATTGTGTTATTTCTCCAATATTACTAACACAATTCTTCGGGTTTAGGGTTATCGAGAATTGGCAGCGTTGCAAGAAATGCTTACGATACGGATACGACGTATGTGGAACATTTTTCTTGCTCTAACTGTAGTAATCCGGTTCTGCCTAATCGTAGCACATACGTCGTAAATTGAACCATTTGCCGATATTTCGGCTCTCACGTGGCTCTTACTGCGCACACTCGAGATAGGCAGACAGCTATAAAAAACAATTTTGTGCTTCACGTTTATGAATGAAATTCGCAGGAGTTGACAAACTGATTCGCGTTGACGTGTTTTCTCAACTGTGACCATACTCTGATATTACCATCTATTGCACTGGAGAATTAAAAAGAATTTTCTAATGAAATATTAAAAAAAATTGGGATATCTGAAAAACAAAAGGTAGACACGTGTAGCCTTGAGTCATTTCGATAACATTTTAAAGCCGGTTTCAGAAAACTTTTTTTTACTTTAATTATGTAAAATTGTTTTAGAACTTGCGGTAACGGTTAAAATGTTTCGGCAGGAACGCCTTTATGGAGTTTTAAATAAACTGCAAGGTTCAAACGAAAGGCTTCCGAAACCACCAATAAAGCGATTAATTTTATTTGAACTGTAAACGTCTTTACCGGCTTTACATAGATTAGCTTTTATTATATTGCCGGGATATAAAATACAAAAACAAAGAGAGCCAAACCCTAGACAGATTTACAACAAAGCGGTGCGAAGTTTTGCTTCAAAGCTTATTAATCCTGGTAATGTTTTAGGCGCCGTCTTCAAATAAAAGCAATCAAACAACGCAAAGCTATATTCTTGTATCTTATATTTTATTTCTCATATTAGTACGGTCAATATAGGATTATTGAAGATAAATCTGTTTGTTTGGATATACAAAAGTCTACACTGAAAAAAAAAATAAATGTTGCCATAAATATACATTTCTCCAAAAAAACACACTCTATATTACCTAATTTTTACAACAAAAATCGGTCAAGTGCAAGCTATACTTGCACAATTAGTGTTCCGTGCCATCAGACCCCCCCACTTAACCTGAGCAAACCCCGGCCCCTGACGCCAACGCCGTATCACATCGCGTATGCGCGGAGCTGAGTCTGAGTCAAATTAAAAATTTTGAAAAACGCGTAAGGACAAAAGTTTCCTAACATCGTGAGAAATATTTTTTGTTGAACAACTTTTTCTCTAAAATCAACAGTTCAGCAGTTATAAGGAAAGAAACAATTAAATTATTTATGACAATTGATCGCACTAGAATTTTTTAATCCTGATAATTTTTGATTAATTTACACCTAATTCTTAATGTCATGATGTTTTCAAATTTTGATGAGCGATCGTTTTGGTGATAAGGGTGAGGGACAGCAATTTTTAAGCGTTTTTCCCGAAAAATGTTTAAGAAAATGCATAAATGCATACATGATATATATTGTTGAATTCGTGATTTAATAAGCTTTCATTTGACACCCTACACCAGGGGTCGTCAACATTTTTTTATCGAAGGGCCAGGTTTAGGTTTCCCTATCGACCGGCGGGCCAGAATCAGTGGAAAAGCGGCGCAGGCAAAAAATTGTCGGGACCACGCCCAAATTGTGTCAAGAATTCACCCAATTACTACCGTAAACTGGGGCTATCCTGACATTCAGGGTAACTTAGACATGATCGGGGGCTACTTCGACAACAAATGCAGCATAATTCGAAATTATAAGGAAAATGTTGGAGGAAAGAGATACCGCCAATATACTGAAGAGGATCTTCAGAAAGCTGTCGTGGCCGTGAAAAAATGGCATGTGTCAAAAGGCTGCAAGTGAAAATTTAAAATACCTGGTATAACAATCTTAGGTAGAGTGCATAGTAAACACCCAGTTCAGCAACTCTAATATTCCTAAAAATATTTGTTCTTTTTTATCAAAGAATTGTTCCTGTTTTAGTTCTTGTTTTTTTATACCTAAGAAACGTACCTGTGTTTTTTTGTTAAAACATAAGAATATGTATTTTTTGTTTCAATTTTTCTACATAGAAAATTTGTGTATTTCAGTTTTTTGGTTTTATTGTGTTGAAAAATATTATTTATAGGTACCTACTATATTCATGAAAATTTTGTACTTTAATTTTGTTAAAAAATATAAAAGTGGTCATTGAAACATTAAAAAAATACGTTTTTTGGTGTCGAACAAACCCATAGGCGAAGTTACTTTTCATCTTTTCACGTAGGTAATTAAATTAAAATGGCTAACGAAAAAGACAAGGACGGGATGACAGAGAATCTGTTTCTTCTTCACGTTAATGACCTGCTCTCTTCAACTAATAATCCCATCCACAGTTATGCTGATGATAGTACTCTTCACTCTAATATTCATTTTTCCAGAAAAGTTTCGAGTCGGGAGTTGGACGATGAACGCAGATCTATGTACCTATCCCTTTCCCAAGATCTTCAATTAATCTTAGACTGGGGTGCCAAGAACCTTGTTCAGTTCAACGCCTCCAAAACCCTGTCTTGCTCCCTCTCACGCAAAAATCTGGCAACGCTTACCCCATCCACATGAATGGCCAAGCCCTACAAAACAACGAAACATTCGATCTCGTTGGCGTCGCTTTCGAACATGATCTCAGCTGGCACAAACACATCACTTCAGTAGCCGCATCGGCATCTAAAAAGCTTGGTTTTCTCTTTCGAGCCAGAAAATACTTCTCCACTTCCAACTTATACACTCTCTATGTTTCCCAAATAATACCTAATCTAGAGTACTGCTCCCACATCTGGGGAGCGGCATCCGCTTCGACACTTAAGATCCTTGATTCAATCCAAAAGAGAGCCATTCGACTATCAATGACCCAGCCCTCACGAGAAAGCTCCATTCTCTCGCTCATCACCGCGCTGTAGGGGATTTATCCCTTTTCTACCGCTACTTCCACGGATTTTGCTGTGAAGAACTAGCCGGTATTATTCCCCCCTTCAATATCCCTAACAGAACAACAAGAGGCGCGTTACGTATGCATCCCTTTACTGTCCAGCTACAAAAGCCTAGAACGGACCACTTCTCTCGCTCATTCATACCTAGGGTCTCCAGATTATGGAACAAATTGCCTGCAGATGTTTTCCCTTCCCATCCCAACCTCCAATCCTTCAAATCCCGTGTCAATAGACTACATTTTCCTTCTCTTCGGATACCCACGGTACGTTAGTACTTAGGCTTGAAGTCTACGTGGGATGTCTTAGATAAAAAAAGAGAATAAAATAGCCTGATTGGTTTAATTTTGACTTATCTGTTGTCTGTCGAATGGAAGCAGCGCCTCTACGGTAGGGATGGTAAATAAATGTGACAAGTAACGGTTGCCATAATTTGTATTTAAAGTTTTAGGGTCCTGATAACAAATAGATAGCGTCATATTTTGTGCTCAATGATAAAACAAATTAATGTGCTGCTGTTTCTATTGTTGGATTTAAATATATTTGTTTATTTAAGAAAACACTATTGGCCAGATGCTGCAACGCTAGACTGGTCTAATTTGACAACCCAAAGTTTTAAACTGACAAGTGTAAGAATAAGACAACTAAGGACCTTTTTCACAATGTCTGTTCAACAGAAGGTTAGGATGCAACCTTGGGTTAAGTTGATCAAATGTGTTTCACAGTTCATCACCAGAGATATACTTGTCGATGTGAAACATTTCACATCCTTTACCACAGGTTAACCATAAGGTCAAGGTTAGGTGACCATACATTGTGAAACCGAGCCTTAGTTTCATACTATAAATTTCTAAGTTTTTTCACAAATTTATAAAAAAAAAGTGTTAATGTGCTTTCCACAACAACAGAAGTAAATTCATCTTAGCAACGCGCTCCATGATGAAAATCATGTGGAAATTAATAAAATATCAGAATAACTCATACGTTTTTAATGACGACTTGTTAACAATAATAGAACAAAAACCTGCCAAAACTTAACTGATCAACTAGAAGATCTTTACAAATCAGTACTAAATCTTAAATCTTTTTAGTGAACCTGAATATATATTTTTATAGTAAAATTAAGTCATTAGGATTTAAAAGTATCTTAAACTCTCATCAATATTCCTAACTGTAAATATTGATTGTATATACGGCATACCCACGGATGAAGGTGACAAGATAACAAATGTATAATATACTTCGTCTGACAAGTGTAAGAATAACTAAATTTTATAGTATGAATTTATTTCTGAGTTTTTCGCAATTTTACAAAGAAAAGCGCCATTTTGGCACGTATTCTCTACAATAATATAACTAAATATATTTTAGCAACACGTTCCAAGATGAAACAAAAAGAATAAATTTGAAAATCAAGCGAATCGCTGAAATATTAGAGTTACTCATACATTTTTAATGAAGACATTAGCAATAACAGGACCTAAACCCTAACTGATTAAGTAGAAAATCTTAATTTAAACCAGTACTAAATCTTAAAATTTATTAGTGAATCTGAACGATAGATTTTTTTAAACTGTATGTTTTTGACTTTTCAGCACTTCGTATACGAAACTTGAATATTCTTAACGCGAATCTTATTTTTTGGTAAACAAAAAAAAACAATTTTGTATAGAATTAAGTGTTTTTGGCTACACACTGTACATTTGTCTCTACAAAAATCAGACAGAATGTGTGACTTTTTTCTCTCTGCAAAGTTGTCTGATGTTAATTTTGGTCAATAACTGACACTCAACAGCAGCAATTAAGTCAATTCTTATGGCTTTTAGGATCAGTGGTTTGTACGTTGCGTTGTTCAGACCGTCGTGTTTTGTCTGCTTATTTGAAATTGCGGTATTACGGGTTCGCCTCTAATAGCGGGATGCAGAAAGAAAATTTAGTTCAGGATTAGCTAAGACCGTATTAAATTTTAATATAGGATTAAAGTTTCGTGCAGTATGATTTAATTGATGCTTGCCAAGGTCTGCCTTAAAATGAAATCGCTTAACATCGGCGTTTACATTAGGGCGAGCGGAAGCGAAGGTGTAGCTGCGAAGCGTAAAAAGTTGTTTTTAACCTGTCTTGTATTTGTGGCGAAGTGTAATTGTGTTTTTGGATCAATAATAATTATGAAAAAAAAACCAAAGGGACAGACCCTGCATTTATACTAAAGAGGAAAAGATCTGTTGCTACAAATAGTAGAAAAGTAAAAAGTTTTTGTTTTTAATAAATATACATACATACTTTATTCAAGCTCTACCTAGTTCTTTACACTGAACTAATATTTTCCTAATATTTCCTGTCCCTTAATTTTTTTTACGTTCAACCGTATAATTATAATTTTACACAAGAGGAGCAAAAAATGCTTTTATTTATAAAATTTTGAAAAACGACACTGAGGTATGTTATTCCAATAGTCAATATTTTTTTGTCAAAATGCACATTATAAGTTAGCTTTTTTTTGTCTCAGTTCTTTTTTAATAGTGTATATGGGAGTATCCACTTAGTTAATAGTGATAAATTAGAAGCCCATCTGCGGTACCTACAGAAGGGTATAATTTGATGTCAAATACTGAATAAAAGATTTGTCTTTTAATTTTTCGTATTAGAATTCAAAATTTTGCCAAATTAATTAATATTTTATCAAAGATTTTACGAAGGACAAATTTAATCCCAGCCTATTGTGGAATTGGTTTACATCAGAGTCATGTCCTCTCTGTATTAAAAGCAAATAAAAAATAAACATCTTCAATTATTTTGTAATCGCAATTGTCTATCTAAACATTGAAGAGAACATTTTGTGTAGTTTCTGTATACGAAATGCGCTGCTACAATAACTATCTTGAGTTTTTGGCACATGATTTAACACTGGAATAAAAGATTTGTACAACCCCGACTGGCACTGCAAGTCATTTCATATTCATGAAAAAGAATTTTATAATTGGGATCCAATCCAATTAACTTTTTTTATTTTTTATAATATTCGGTTATTGAAAGCATATAATTCAAAAATAAATTAAATTGACTTTAAGAATCACCTTTTTGGCAATGCCGTTAACATGAGTGCTGCCACATTGAAAGTGTTTAGTCGGATGATTATTGATTAAATTGCTTTGAGAAACACTATGTGTTTATTATTTTCCGCTGTTTTGGTTATAGGAGTCAGTGGCGCGAATTCCCCTGCCTTCGCCGTAGCGGCGCGCCCACTTTCCAAAATGAATTTTTTTTTTTAACTTTTCAATTAAAAAAGTTTATTTATTTTACTTAAAATGTTAATATTTCCACCTAAATAAGTAAAAAAAAACATAATTTCTGGCAAAATCTGAAAATTTTGCAGGTCGTTCGTTTAGCAGGTGTCTGATCGTTTAGCAGATTGAAACAAATAAAACCTATACTAGGACAGCTATGCCAGAAAATCGTTTAAACGACGCCTATTGGCGACTCAAATTGAGAAAGCCAGCTACAGTCAGCTGATTTTTAACGGGGAAGAAGAACTCACTTGACGACAAAATTGACAAAAATGCCAAATAACACGATAATAAAGACAAAGACGAAACGAAAACATTCCTCGTTATCGTAGTTAGCAAATCGGCTGAAGAGGGCGCCACCTTCTTAATTTGAGTCGCCAACAGAGTCAGACAAACCAACTTACCTTTTATACTGATATCGATGGTCTAATAGACAAGTTCAAGGCAACTAAAACTCGTAGATTATTATTATAGGTTTGTGTTCAGATTATTATTAAATTATTTGTTTAATTCTTTATTAGAGATATGTAAGTATAGAAAACTAGAGGGGAGGTTGGGAGAATAAGAAACCAAGAACTTGTGTACAGGTGATAGTTTTAAGTAGACCTCGGTTTGCTTTTTCTGGCATACTTACCTGAGGGTACTCATGTATGTGTAATGAATCATTTGAATTGAAAAACAAAAAATCATTGCAGGAGTAATAAGATACAACAACGGAATTTCTGATATACCAATAGTTAAAATTAAATGGGTGTAATAAGATACATTCTTGAGGTGTACTTTATAACCCTGAATTTCTTCAGATCTGTTTGTAAATGTTTTTTTTCAGCGGCAACAAAAAAATGAAGAAACCAAAGTTGTCTTTAATGTTTGAAAGCAAATTTATTAGCAATCAAAAACAATAAGAATTCTTGTATCTAAATATCATTTAGAAGATATTCGAATGCATTTAACAAAAAGTAAAAAACCGAAAGTGTATAGTGTATATCCTGGTAGTAGTTTATTAATATGTATTTAGACCTTCTCGAATAATAATAAAACAAAAGTTATAATAACATGTTACAATAAGAACAAATGCTTAATTTTGCATTTTTGCGCAATTAATAAATTAAAGCACAAAAAATAAATTTTCTTATTACCCCATATGAATGAAAAATTGGGGTTATAAGAAATATATAAATCTTTGTGGGCATCTCTGCTTAGGTAAAAAATATAAAAAAACACTTGAAAGACCTGTTTATTATCTACAAGCCCATAAAAACTTGGTTTAAAAATTTAACCTAAAATTACAAAAAAAAAATGTTTCCCAAAAACCACAACTTAAGTTTTATACAGGCCCAACTTGTTTAGCAAAGAAATTATAGAAAGTAGTGACGTAGCTCCGAAAACTTTTTAGAATTTTTTCAGAACTTTTCCACGTAAAAAAAGAAGAACAAAAATATGTATCTGATTACCAATGTTTCTTATTCCCCCATCCTCCCCTAATATGTCTTTAATATATACACGGTGCCCGAAAAGTCTTAGTATTGACAAATATCTATGCTATTAGTAAAGATAGAGACACCATTTTTATAAATATTTAAGATTTTAGGTGTACCTTATCAGTTCATAAATCTACTTTTTTATGAAATTTAACATTTTCAACCCGCTTAAGGGGTGACGCTAAGGAGTTGGGGTCAAAAATTTTAAATGCAACCCTATGTCGTGTGATACCTCATTTTAAAGGTTTTCAAAAAAGAAACATTTTACCGCAAACCCAAGGTCCGTATTAATTCGTTTTTAAATGAAGCCTTTAAAATTTAAAAATCTTGAAAAAAAATTAAAAATATAAAGTACCTTTATTTTTATTACTTCAAAAGTTGTTCAAAATGACCACCATGAACTTCTTGGCAGTAATAAAGTCGATTTTGGAACTCTGCCAAGAAGTAAACCTGCCAGTCTCTAAAATGTGAGAAGTGAGGTCCAAAATCGACCTAATTACTGCCAAGAAGTTCATGGTGGCCATTTTGAACTACTGTTAAAGTAATAAGAAAAATTTAATATATAAATTTTTACGGCCAGATTCTCCAACCCTAGTCCGGTCTTATTTGACAACCAACAATTTTAAACTGACAAGTGTACGAACAAGACAACTAAATTTTATGCTATGAATTTGTTTTTGAGGTTTTTGTAAATTTATAAAGAAAATGGCAATTTTAGTAAGTACTTCCGACAATAATAGAACTAAATTTATTCTATCAACCCGTTCCAAGATAAACATCATTTGGAAACCAAGCAATTCGCTAAAATATTAGAACAATTAATACGTTTGTATTGACGACTTGTTAACAATGACAGGACAAAAACTTTTCAAAACAACTTATCAATTAAAAAATCTTAATTTAAACCAGTACTAAATCTTTAAAAATTTTTTTTTGGTGGATTTTAATTTTTAAAGGCTTGCTATTTAAAAACCAATTAACATACGGACCTCGGGTTTTGCGGTAAAATGTTTCTTTCTTGAAAACCTTTAAAATGAGGCAACGGCATAGGATTATATTTAAAATGTTTGACCTTAACTGCCTAGCGTCACCCCTCAATGGGGTTGAAAAAGTTAAATTACATAAGCAAGTAAATTTATTAACCAATAAGATACACCGAAAATTTGGTGTCTATCTTTAATAATAGCAAAGATATTTGCCCATGCTAAGACTTTTCGGACACCCTCTGTAGGTACTGCATTGCAGTGCTTTGCAATTTACAACCCTAATTTTGAAAAAACAACAAGACCATTATTCACTAAGTTTAAGATTTTTACTTTGATTAGGATAAAACCATGACTGTTTGGTACACAGTAGCTTTGCTGGCTGCTGAGTTATTACTAAAATACTATTGTTTATGATTTTATAGCCTAATAACAATAACTTCTATAATCTATGCAAGTAAAATTAGTGAGTGAATTATTTAAATCTACTTGGAAGTCATTCTCATTTTAACTTTCTTTGTTTCCATCCCATCCCATCGGCGCGTTCAAATTTCTTCAAAAAAATTATCTGGAGATTCACTGCCTACTATGACCGCATACTCCGCAATAAAAGGAAAATAATTTGGCGCCCCCTAAATTGTTGTGCCTCCTCCTCCCCTACAGGCATGTCACGCCACTCATAGGAGTTGTCAGTCTCAAAAGCCATTACTCAACCGCTTAGATTATATAGGCCAAAAAGTGAGAGGCATCCCTAAGTATTGTAAAATAATCTGACATGAAAACTATTTTAACTGCCACTTCCATGTTCATACCATCTGATTTTAATGAACACCAATCAATAAGTTTCTTAGTTACAAAACTATGTTTTTCTAACTTTAAAAAAGCCAAAGCAACCAAAAATGGAAACACAGCTACAAAATTTAATTTTATTCCTAATTTGCAACAATCTGCATCCAGTGTAAAAGCATTCTGTATTCGTTTCTAAATATCAAAATACGGCGCTTATTTTCCTGTATTAATATTTCAGTATCTTATTCTCTGTGGATTCCGCCACTAAATATAGATTTTTGTTTTAAACATTCTCACTGCATAATTGCTCCCTGGCTGCTGCCAACTTTCGGTAACACAACTTCCAGATGACGTATGATTAACGATACTTTGTTGTAAATTTAAATTATTGCTTGTAGAACTATTATTTCTGTGGATGTGGTTGTTGTCCTAAAGAGACTATTAATAACATCTTGTTTGGTTTTTTACATTTTTCCACGAATGTTAACCTGAGTGTTAATGATAAATGTCTTATTTTCTTGGAAGACGTCTGTCAACGTGGATTTGTGGGGTCCCGAAATAAAACAACTACCAGATACTTAAGCTGGAATTAATGCTGAAGGTACTTAATTTAAAAATAAGTTATTTTAAATGGCGTGCCACAGAATAGTTAATAATATGGCAATATCAATTATTGACAAGTTGTAGCATCAAATCAGTACCAATGTATACAGGGTCTTTCCTTATATACCGAGTTATTTTTTTAAAATCCGACATTGGCTAACTTTTTTATTTAAACCTATATTTCCAAAAGCGAAATTTTAGATAATTATCCAACTAAGAAAAATACGAAAACAAATTTTCCCCAGTGTTGCTAGTTTGGAAGTAATTTCAGAAAAACCTTTTTTTTTTAAATGGCACCAATGCATTTTTTTGAAAAATTTTGATACATATCATGATTCTAAAAAAACACAAAGAGTAAAATTTTTTAATTGGAATAGCAGTTTACAGTTTAATTAAATTTTAATTAAAACCATATTAGATGCATACAATTTTTAATTTATTTAAAAAGTATCACTCTGCAGTGATCCTAACTTTAAGCGAGACAATAATTAGAAAAGAAAATGGGCCAACTTTGGTTAAAAAAACTACTGATTGGAAAAGCTTAGATTTGAATAAGAAAATAAAATTATTCTTAAAATCCAATTAAAAACTAAAGAACAATTAGAAGTAGCAGCTGAAAAGTTCAACAACATCATATAAAAAATAGCCTGGGACAACACAAAGGCCGATGCTCAAAAAACAATAGGAAACAACTATCCAATGGAAATAAGAAATCTTGTCAACGAAAAGAGAAGAGCCAGAAGGAGATGGCAACACACTGGGATCCATCGAACAAAAATGTTCTTGATAAAACTCAACAACTTAAACGAGAAATACAAAAACTTAAAGAATAATCTCTAAACAGCTACCTAGAAAACCTATCAGCTGATAAAGAAAAGGATTTCTCGTTGTGGAAGGCAACAAAAAAGCTTAAAAGGCCAATCCATAGAGAAAATATATAATAGAGAAATAATGTCATTTGCGAATGTGGCAAATTTACCAAGCTGAATCCGTAAACAAAGACGGTCTTCTGCGGGCTTGCGCCTTGTCGCACGTTTGCCTTGTGATAGACAGGACCGTACTTCAAAATTTATTTCACATGACGTGAATCTTTTATCGAGTAATAAATGCTAAATATATTACTTGTAATTATTCTTTTTATTAATGATAAAAATTTAACCATTAGTGAGATTTTAACAAAAATTGTATAGTTTGTTGGCTTAAATCTGAGTTTTCTTGCTATACAAAACTGTCGATAATTCCTCGAAAATAGCTCAGTTTATACATATACAGTGCGTCTCTTTAATGTTCCCCCTCTTAATTTTTTAAACGTTACATTTACAAAATTGAAAGTTCAAATAAAATATAAACATAGTATTCTAAACAATATAAATAAAATATGCAACTGTTTTAAGAAGTAAAATAGTAAATAAAAAAAATACCAAAACTATGTGTATATTTTATTGGATTGGCATCCCATCCTGCATAATTATTGAACAAACCAAGTTCTATGGTAAGATGTAAATATTTTTACACCTATTTACAGTGTGTGCACTTGATACTTTGGTGAAAGCGCTACTTACTTACGACCCCATGTCAATCTAATCCACTGATATCTTAGCGATCCTTTGGCGAAAGCGCTTTTTTCTTTCGCCATCCCTTTTAAAATGCTCCCCTCTACCCTAATCCACTAGAATTTTTAGTGCCCCTTTGGCGACAGCGCAAATATATCTTTTGGACACTCACTCACCCTTATGCAATATAGGGGAAGGAGGCATTGACACTATATATGACCTTCTTACACCATCTTACCGCTTATACAATGCCCCTAATATACACACACCCATCAGTGCCTTTCTGACACCTTGACCACACTCAATATAAGTCACTGACAAATATTTCTACTTCTCCGTGTGTGTATTCACTTCAACACCGGAGTGCATTTAAGATAAATTATATTTTTTACCTACTATTCTTTCACATATTGATATAATTTAAATTTGGAATTAAACTATTTGTATTTATGCACTAATTTTAAGAAATAGACTAAATTCCTTATATTTAAAAGTTGGATACATAATTGGCGAAACATATGAAATGTCTTTAACACTTTGTAAAGACTATTTTTGTATTGAAATAACAAGCTTCAGAGGTTCGCTATATTCGCCACCCCAACCAAAAATACCATAACATAAAAATGACTGAGATTTTGTCGGCCCGGTTCTGATCGCCGAGTTGCGTCATTGAGTTCAACAACCACTTTTGCGAGACGTCTCGAGTGCGCATGCCTCGAGAGAACCGTCGTTAAAAACCTGACTGGCGCCATATGCGTACAAACGCAGTTTTTCGCCCATACATTGGACGGATTCAGCTGGTATCGCGAATACGTTGTGACCGTCTAAATATATTTTGTCTATATACCACCAAATACCACCCATCAAACTACGAGATGGTACTTGGGCAAGAGATAATAAAGAAAAGGCTGAAGCTTGTGCAGAACATCTTGCCGAATTTTTTGCATACTTTGACTACATACTATTTTTACAAATTCTAAATTCGAAAATCTCAAAAAAGGCTTATGCACAAAACTTTTAGTAGTAAATTTAATTGACGCATAGAGTCATCTGTGGCAACGACATTAACATAAGTGCTGTCACATTACAAGTATCTAGTTGGTTGAATTCGTGATTAAATTGTGCAGCCGGACGTTAAACAAGCAAACTAATTATCAGAAAAATATACTCTTTAAAATGCAAGCCTTCCATTTCAATAAACTGTTTCCTAAAAATTTGTCATTGTCACTGTGTTCAACTGTATTTTCCGACAACGGATTTTAAAAGTTTGGACAAAAACCTAAAACTCATATATGTAACTTTTTGATTACTCTGTAAATATCGGCTGTAGGGATAGTATCAATATATTATTATGAGGAAAGTCCCTACACTTTCAACTCTATAAGATTCATCCACCATCCACTTAAATATCTCGAAAAACACGATCGCGGTTGGTTGCAGTATTCCAATTTAGTCCTGTTTCGACAGATTTTACAAAAATTGTGACAGTCTCGGTCTCAGTCACTGTATTTAAAGGGTTACACGTGTTTCGTTGCCTCAAAGGGCGAACCACACTGTGTGAATACACTGACTGAAACCGAGACTTGTCCTTTTTATAAAATTTGTAAAAACAGATCTCTTTAAGAATTTTTACGATTCTTTACGTCTGTTTCAACAGAGTTTTAAATTGAGTTGAATTAGGTGGATCGAGGATTTTGTACCTAAACCTTATCGAGGTTGAACAAACGAATCAAGATTAAAATATTTGATCTCAACAACTGATTGCGAATTACAGAATGATACACGCAAACAAAAGTACAAATGAATTTATTTTTAGTTAAGTGCGTGCTCGCTTTCCGTAATTGGAAAAAAAATATTTATAATTAAGAAGGAGAGAGAGCCGAAATTAAAACTAGTAACAGTAAGGTTAAGTTTAGTAAACTATTTTTTTCTTCTCAATTAACAAAGTTACTCTTTAAGATATTTTTTAGTTAAAGCAGATTTGTTCAAATTATCTGTATAACTTCTATAAATCTCTTTCACAAATATGTGCTAGAGTTTGCACAACAAAAATACTTATACAGTGAGAACGCAAAGGTTGGAATAAATTTGTTTAAAATGCTGGCACTTTTTTAGAAAAACGCTCAAGTTTTAATTTTGGGTGCGCATTGTTTAAACTAAATTTGATGTATACTGGGTGACCCAAAAAGAAGATATCATGTCACACTTAATTTTTTAAATAGAAACCTCTTTTTTATTTCGTTTTTGAATTCTGCCTAAAATTTCAATCATATTTCATGTATTATACCCTATAATATCTAAATGAAACCCTTTTTGAAAAAAAGACAGTTTAGTTTTAAAATAATAAAAATAATAAATGGCAAATTTGTGGAAAAATTATTTCAACAAAAAATGTTGTAATTGACCTCCACTAACGTCATGGCAATACCCAAGACGATCTTCGAATTCTTGCAGAACATTTTGAGCCACTTGAGTTTCTATTAATCTAATTTCTTGCCTTATTCGGTTTTTCGGGTCGTCAATATTATTTAGTCTATTGAGGTATACCTACTTTGGATTTGAGGTAGCCCCACAGAAAATAATCTAGAGGGGTTAAATCGGGGGATCTGGCCGGCCATTCTATTAGACCCAGTCGACCAATCCATCGCCCAGAAAAACTGTATTTAGATATTCACGCACCGGGCGAGTATAAAAAACTGTTCATATTAGGTTCAACTTAGATACAGGGTATGATACATGAAATATGATTAAATTTTACACAGAATTCAGAAATGAAATAAAAAAAAAAGTTTTTATTTAAGAAAATGAAGTGTGATATGACATCTTCTTCTTGGGCCAACCTGTATACATGAAATTTAATTTAAACAATGCGCACCTAAACCACAACTTGATGTATCCGAGCGCTTTTCTGAGAAAAATTGCCTGAATTTTAAACGAAATAATTCTAACCTTTAGATACGTTCCTATGCGTGATTTATACAATAAAAATTGCACGAATTGATTTTTAGTACAGATTCATGCAGATTAGGAAGTTTCCTATGTCAGAAATATCGAGTAACTTCAACATCATTTAATAGTCTTTCACTTAACTTGCCAAACAAAAAAAAATTATCTCGATATCTTCAAAATTGACGAACTTATTCAATTTCTTATTTAATATCTTACTTTCAAACATATTTATTAATTAACATATATGTACATCTACAATGGCACACTTAATCTACTATTTACATGTGGTCAGGTTACAACCCCCACTGGGGAGGTCCAACCCGACAAGGCGACCGGAGTACGGCCGGGGCTGGTGTTGGCCCTTGGATGCCAGCTGTAGTGCTGTAGGTGCAGGGGTGGCGACTCTTCCCGCCAGGCTTACAGAGTCAGGGGAGGGGGGGTTAAATTTACACGGGGTTTGAAAATTATTAGCTATATACAAGTTTCTTGTTTAATATTTACAGTTAAGATTAAGGATTGCTGGAAAAAATAAGTCCAAAAAACCAGCTTGAGCTTATTTAATAACTTCGCGCGCGGCTTTTATCGGCCGTGACGTCAAAATACAGAACTCTGTCGCCCCATGGTCGCCGGGCTAGCGGCCCGCTGCTGCTTTCGCGTGTTTACTTTCATGCATTGTATCCTGTCCGGTAAGAATAACACTAAAGATTAACCGGGCGCCTATTCCGCTGTTGACGGCGCCGGCGTGGTGTCGATTGACGTCATCGAGCCTCAGCCAACGTGAGCGTAGCATCTCAGACTTTGAAGGACGATCACTTTTTTATTTCTACAGATAACTAAAAACAAAAAATACATATGTTTTTTTACATTTTTAGGACTATTTTTTAAGAGAAAATGAAAAAAATGGAAACTTCCTAATGTGCAACATTTAAATCCATTTTTAAAAATCCAATTAACGTTTTAAAAATAGACTTATCAAAGATTTTGTTACAATTTATAGACTGTAAAAGTGGGAGTGTTAAGCGTGTTTAGCTGTTAAAAAAAGTCTGGCGGATTATAGTTTTTAGAGGGTTTATTTAGCTATAAAATTAATGCTAATTATAACTAAACAAAACTTTAAAAAATAATAACAAATATAGACATGCATATCAAGAGAAAATATGTAACGTTTTCTTTAGTCATAGGTATTTTTGCAAAATAAGCTTATTCATAACACAATAACTAAACGTCATTTTTTTTAACCAATCTTCGTGTCAATGCATTAGGGGTTACAATAAGTCTTGTTTGCGCTAAAGACAAAGCATAAACTTTTGCTTGCTGTATACAAAATCAATAAGTTCACATAACACTAAAAGACTACTTTACAAGTTTTACAACTTTTGGTAAAAATGTTTTAAAGTTCCTTATTCATAATGTTCAAATCACATCTGATAAAAGAGGGCAGAGAGAAATATTTGATTATAATTATTGATTGGTACCCATGATAATATGACCGTTGAGATTAAATATAACAACCTGATTAATAACGAATTGAATAAAGTTTTATATTTAGAACATCATCCTTAACATCAACCTGTCTTAATCAATTTTCCCCTTCTATATTAAAAGAAAAAGCACAAAAGGTAATCCTCGTGAAGACATCGATTTTATTTTCATTTAAGATCAAATTAATTGCTGTATTCATGTTTTTGATAAAATTTGGCAATTTTAAATTAAAATGAATGAAAAACAATTTTATTAACAATCCAAGAAAATTTAATCAATTTAAGGCGAAATAAATAACACAGACAGAATTTTTTCCGAAAATAAATGTTGGCTATTCCCACATTGAAAGTATCAGGGTACTTTCATGTTGGCTGTTCCCACATTGAAAGTACCAGGGTACTGAAACGTACATAACGCATTTTTAATTTTGTCTTCTTCTTGTATGGCGTCTTGGAAAGACTTTAGATTATTGAATGTGGTGACGTTACTCCAGACATGCGGTGTTATGCCATACTTGGGTGTAGTTCACTCATGTTGGTGTTCTCTTTTTTGTGTGTTTAAAGGGTTTTAACTTTTAATAATAATTTAGCATTGTATTTCTTCAAACCAACATTCACCTACCGTAATAGGAATTAAGTGCATACTTTAATATCTTTTTTTATTATTTAAGTGGACGTAGTTCGCGTGGATGAATCCTAATAAAAATAGTATCAAAGTTATCATCGAAACACATATAATATATTATGTTAAATTTATTGTCTTAAAAGTTTGTCGCGCGGGGAAGGTTCATACCGAAATTAATTTTGTTTGGCAGAAACTGTAGGTAAGTACCTAAGTATGTATTTTCTATTCACACGACAAGCTTTTTCGTTTTACTACATCTAAATAATAAAAGCTCGTTTTAACAATTTTTTTTGCATAACATTTTATTTTTAAATTTTAAGTTACATCCTAACCTAAGTATTTCTGATAATTCATCATTAGATCAAGACATTTTACCTGTTATCGTACTCTACTCGTCAAACCCTTTCATTTGATACCCATATCAAGGGTCTTATAAAGAAAAAGGTAATCCGCCATCAGGTGGCGCTCGCCATATTGAGTTTAGAATGACGTAGCTTAGCGTATTTTACTCGCAAAATCCTTTCATTTGATATCACGGGGATTGTGAAGAAAAAGGTAATCCGCCATATTGAGTTTAGAATGACGTCACGCAGCTTATCGTATTCTAATCATCAAACCCTTTCGTTTGATACACTTATCAAGGGGGTTGTGAAAAAAAGGTAATCCGCCATCTTGTGGCGTCCGCCATGTTGGTTTTAGAACGACGTCGCATAGCTTATCTTATTTTATTCGTCAAACTCTTTCATTTGATACTCATGTCAAGGGGATTGTAAAGAAATAGGTAGTCCGCCATCTTAGAGCGTCCGCTATATTGGATTTAGAATAATATTAGATATACTATATTGTATTGTCACCGGACTTATAAACGTGTGCAAAATTTCAAAGCTCTAGCTTAATTAGAACTAGTCGAAATTTTGATTGCAATATTTGACCTAAATATACATACATGTATATGCATGCATACATACATACAAGCAAACTAACAGTTGAAGTTAAATAAAAGCCTGTAAAAAACAGAAATTGCTGCTGGTTAGTTTAAAACCTGAATCTTCGTGAACTATATTCCAACAAACGAAATTAAGTACCTACTTAACACCACAGCATCTAAAATTCTAATGTGTTTTTGTTGTATTTAACGAGGCCCGTAAATAATCCAAATCATAACAGAATTATTATAATAGGCTTTGAAACAAAACTTTTAACGCCTATCCAGAACGTCAACCTGTCTTAGTCAGTTTTTGTTTCTATATCCAAACAAAGCGATAAAAGTTAATCCTTGTTACGGAGTCATTTACGGTTGAAATGAAATTAATTGTCGAATTGATTGTTTTGTTTCAATTTGGCGATTTTAAATAAAAACTGGTGTTAAGCTTGGTTGACAATTAAACAGGGTTTAATGGATTAACGTGATTTAGAGATTATGTCAATTCAGTTATAAAATAAATAAAAAGCAGCGCAAATTGTACGCGCAATAATTCCTACATATTAAAATGTAACTGACCAAAAGATCAATCTATTAACCCTTAACAAAAAAGTTTTTATACCGTCACTAAAATAAAACCTGATCAAACATGTTACTATTTTTTGAATCCTGATTGATCGAAAAGGTTGTACACTAGGGTAGGTTGATTTTTTGAGGTTTTAGAATTTTTATTTGGAATACTTACAAAACGTTCCCTATTATAATAATAAAAAAAGTTAACATATATAATTTTAATTAGTTTACAGCTTCCACCCTCTACATGTAGCTAAAGCTGGTTGTCGGTCGATTTTTACATTATCTTGAAAATTTCGAAATTTTGATTGATTGATTGATTTTGATATCGATAAATGGATTTTTCTTTTATTCATATACAGAAACTTTTAATTACATTCAACAAAAAAAGTATGTCTTCCACCCTCTACCAGCCTCTAAACATTAGAGCTATACCGTTCCTCTGGCCTGGCATACCTTGTTGTTGGCACCGTCCGGCTGGCGGCTATCCGTCTGGTGTTTTCCGTGTTTTATTTATGTTTAATATTAGTACTACCTAGGCTTTCGTCGCAATTGCTTCGTTAAAGTCGTGGTTTGTTGTGCGTTTAGCTTTATTGTCAGTGTAATACAGACATGAGTTTTTCAAAGACATTTTATAAAAGGCACATCCTTGAATGCCCGTTGGTAGGTTATCCTGCTGATTTTAAAGGCAATATACTTTCAAGTAAAGAGGACTTTTAAAAGTGTTACTTGTGGATTAGATTTGGTTTAGAAATATCGAACAAACTGGCAGATAAAATTTTGAATTTTTGGAAAAAATTAGGAATTCCCACAATGACCCGAAAGTATGTTTTACAGTTGATCAAGGCGCATCATATTTAAGGTTTGTCATGTATCAAAGTGCTAAAAAAAAAACCATCTATAAGTTTATAAGTTCAAGAATTTGAAGTTGGAATTAAAAAGCCATTTGACATTAGTGCCTGTACATGTAAGCACTTTGAACGAAGTTTATGTAGTAAAGAACAGAAAGTTTTGTTTTATTGGAACTTCCTGTTCTTCTACATATCAATCCCAACCTGAACTTTGTGTTAAAAGTTCTTACATTTACAGGCACTAATGTCAAATAATTCGTTAAATTCTTGTACTTTTAAATTAAAGGTTTCATTTTTTCAGCACTTGGATCAGGCGCGGCCCGTGAGTTTTTTTACAGGTGGGTCAAAATTTTGTGGACAACTAGTGATATCAGCGCAACAAGCAAAATACACTTTTTTAATCAAGAAAGGTTTTTTAATAATGTACCTACTTTTGCCAAGAAATTATTTACCTACAAATAAACACCACAAAAAACACAAAATAGGTACCTACTGTAGTTACTACACTACCTATGAAGCAAAAACATGAAACCTTAGATTACTAAAACTTACAAAGCATTTACTACATTCTCTACATGAATAATAGTTACCAGAACCAAATGGATTTCTAGTTATTGGTGCAATAATATCCAGTTTATCTCAAACAAAAATTTTACGATAGAAACACTGGTTACCTATTGCATAATAGAAATGTAGGTATCTGGATGTTTCCTTTTAACGTGAGCTCTCAAGTTAGAAGGTTTACAGAAATCCAATTTACATTCCCCACAATGTGCTTTTTTAGATTCTCATTTTCAACACTTCTTGTGGATTAACGATTTTGTAACAGAACAGTACTAGTAGTACTGTACTACCACATACACAAATGAAAGTATTTTACAAATAACCCAAAATACTACAGCAAAATTAAACAGTACACGCAAAAAAATTTGTACGGTTAAATACTAAAATTGTAAGATTAGACTCTACAAAAAAAGGGACATATAGGGACGGTAACAAGGAATGTAACTAGATAGCACAAAATTGTTACTGCATGACTTGTTTGATTGTTAGATAAGTATTAGCAAATTGTAGGATATCATTTGAGAAACTGCTGTTGTAAGTGTTATGTTTAAGAAGTAAAAGTTTTTACAATAAAAATAACAAGCTATCATTTTTTGTAATAATGACATTCATTGCTTGTAAAAATAAAATTTAAAATTTAAAGCAATAGCCTGACGTAATTCTAAGGCCTCTTACTACAATATCCAACCACTGGAGCGATAAATTGTAAGGTTATTTTGCAATTTGTGAGGTAATCTCCTGTAAAATTGTAAGACCTGGTTTTACTTTTTGGAGGATCTGTAGGAACAAATTATGCAGGTATGAGAATCACAATTTTTATATCATTTTTTAAAAATTATGCTAGGACTAGTCCTACATTTTATAGGCCGTACAGTGACAGATTATGATGCTCGCATACTTTATTTAACCTAGCTTTACAACATTGCTGTATAAGCTTTCGTAAATTGCAATACATAGTTCCACAAGATTGTAGTAATTATTACACCAGTTCTAGTTGTTCTTTATGGCGCATCCACAATTTTTTGTAAAGATTACTTATATATATATCATCATCATCATCATCATCATCACACTGAAGATATATATATATATATATATATATATATATATATATATATATATATATATATATATATATATATATATATATATAATCTTTACAAAAAATAGTGGATGCGCCATAAAGAACAACTAGAACTGGTGTAATAATTACTACAATCTTGTGGAACTATGTATTGCAATTTACGAAAGCTGATACAGCAATGTTGTAAAGCTGGACGAAAATATATAAAAATTAATATCATATTGCAGACATATGATGCATAACAGTTTTATTTTAAGGCTATTCAAAAACTTTCAGAAATACTTTTGAATTTGTGATTTTTTATTTCTTTTAAAAAACAAGATGAAGATGAGTTTAAATACAACCAAGTGGATAATTTGCGTTGGTTTTCATTAAGTTTTTGCAATTATTTAAAAATTAAAATACTTGTACCGTCTTAATGGCAAAATGTAATCCTGTTTAATAGTTTTTTATACTTTCGTAAATTACAAGCAGTACAGAGCCATTCAAACACAAGACTTAATTGGTGGAACTGAGACATCCAACTTGTGAAAGTGTAAACCTTTTTGTAAAGCTATAAAGGCATACGAAATGTTACTAAAACAAAAATTTAATTTTTAGTTTTTATTTTTCTGTAATTAGATAACATGTTCCACTAGTCATTATATCACATTAATCAACTTATAAAATATAAATACAAAACATGAAAATCAAAAATAACCAAAATACTTACACATGGTCATTCAAAATACATACTTTATATCTTAAATTGAACATTTTTCGGGAATAACGCTTAAAAATTTATGTCCCCCACCCTTACCACCAGACGGATCACTTAGAAGAATCTGAAAAAAAAACGTGAACATTGAGAATTAGGTGTAGATTGAGCGAAAATTATCAGGATTGAAAAATTCTAGCGCAATCAATTTTTGTTATAAACAATTTAATTGTTTATTTCCCTATAACTGCTGAACCATTGGTTTTAGAGAAAAAGTCTTTTAACAAAAAATATTAATCACGATGTAAGAAACAATTTTTGCCCTTACACGTTTTTCAAAATTTTTAATTTGGCCCATTCAGATCCGCGCATACGCGATGTGATACGGCGTTGCTGCCGTCTGTCGGCGGCGGGTAGCGCGGCAGATGGGCGGAGATCGGGCGGCTGATGTTTACTCAGGTTAAGTGAGGGGCTGATGGCACGGAACACTAATTGTGTAAATAGGTATAGCTTGAACTTGATAGAATTTTTAATTTAATAAATTAATAATATGACATTGGCGAAACACATTATAAAAACGTTTCCAGGTTATTTAATAACAGTCATGCGTCAAAATGTGACCGAAAACTTGGCCCAAAAACTTAAAAATTAACATTAAATTAAGAACAATTAAAGTTGGATCTCTCTTAGTTTAATTTACTTTCACGCTTAGTTTCTGAACATATATGCTATAATAATATAATTGCACTTCATTTCTTAGAGTTTGCTTATTATAATTTTATTTCTCTGTATAGTTCCATTTAGAGATGTTCCGCCATATTGCAAATTAAGAAACGTACAAAGATGCGACCACCAGAAGATTGTATTATTATTTATTACATTACATTACTTTTATTAGATGTATTAAGTTAAATTTCTTACCTTAGAATATCTCTACCAGTTTGGGGAAGCCCCAGGATTCTAACAATTCTGCACTAGTCTCACACATTATTACATAGTAAAAATAAAAACAGAAAAACAAAAGTATTGCATCACCATAAAAGATCGGAAGATGAAAAGGCAAGTGCGTAATTCCAACCAGAACACACGGGTGTTTCTGCTAATTACGCCTAACGCGTCGGGCGCAACGAACGGTTTTCGTTGCAGCATTGTCAGATCATATCTTAGCGATTATATTGATGTAGGAATAGAGGAGAAAAGGGGTATGTTTCTTATACTTTTTGTTTTGTTCGATAGAGAAAAATAATAAGCATTGCATAAATATGTATTTATTATCTAAAATTAAATATTCCTTATAATTTTATGTCATTTAAATAGCTAACGTTATTTTCTTATTTGGCAATATCCAGAAAATAATGTAATGTGCGGCAACACGGCTCTTTTTCATCCTAAAGTGCTGTAGGACAAAATCAAACAATTTGCAAGGGATTCTACATGATGGAATGTTGAAAAGAAAGCTATGTTTTGCTGTTAAATACTTTGCAAAAAAATTAACTACATTCTACAACTTGTATATTCCACGTCCAAAGTTACTGGCAAAGTATATTCTACAACAATGTAGAATATTCTGTAACCTGAAGTAAAGACCCACCCCTACAAATCTTTGTCACAAATTTGTAAAGTATGAGTAAAACCCCGACATGAAATTATACTTACAATTGTAGATAATAGTATGACAATTTGTGAGAAAAATGGGTGCTACAAAATTGTAGGCAAATCTTTGCCTGGACTTTTTTCAGTGTATTTTTGGTACCTCTTTACTAAAGTTTTTGAAGAATTTAAAATACAAATTCTGTGGTTATGTACGCAATTAATTTTGACACATCGACAGTGTTGCCAATGCGTCGCAGCCTTTTTACTGGCGAAACTTTTTAAAATTATTTACATTTACTGGTATTGTTTTTCTGCGATTACTTATACTTTTGTTAGGTTAAATGCAAGCATATTACAATACATTAATAAGCGTATTCGGAAAACGATTAATCCGATCAACCCATACCATATCGTATCCTTTTTATTTGACGCTATTAAAAAGAAACAAAAGATAACAGCTGATGACTTGATTAATCGGATCAATGTTCCCGGAAATCTCAAATATAAACCATAAAAATAAAAATATAAAAATCTGGGGATATGAAAGCCGCCAACCACCAAGCCACTAATATCATCCTTGGATTTGAGCTACTTAATTGGTTAGGAAAATGTCGATAATGAATAATTTTTATTTAACATTTAAATAGTTAAATGATATCATTAGATAATGTATATATTTTCTGAAAAAAAGGATTACTGGCAATTTACTGGCAGAGCCATAAATTACTGGCAAATCGGCAGCGCTGCACATCGACAAGAAAGGAAAACACAACCTAAACCGATAGAAGGGATGCTACGTTGCCAACTTATTGTCAAGGTCGTAATTTGTAGGTTTTAGTGTTTGATAGGCACAGTTACAATTATTATTATTATTAGTAATTAGCAAAATATCTTTAAATAAAATTAAGTAAGCTTATATTAAATGTATTTCGAATATTTTTCTAATAATAAATTGGTCAGATATAAATTAGTGAGCCAGAATTTGCGACAACCGGCGTGGCGGCGTTGACGGTCACGCGCACCCGAAAGCGATATTCTTGGTGGACCGTCGACAAATTTTGTCTCTTTTCACTTCCTCAAGCGCGTATGTTTGTTTCTCTCTTAAATGAATTTTATGTAGCCCATATACACCTATGAGGTCTATTTAAAAGACGGCGAGTCCGGAGCAAGCTTGGCTTGGTCACCGTTGTATACGGTGGCTTGATTCTTTCTTGGGGTGTTATCGCATGGAACTTGCATTTTTTTGAAAGAAAACACTACTTTTTGGTTTGAAAAAATAAATTATTAGGTAGATTATTGAAAATTTTAGGTGGGTCATTGACCAAATGACCTTGCGCCTGACTTGGATACCTCTCAAGCTCTAAAAATTTTTCATCATGCCTTAATAAACTGTAAAACACGTTTTTGGTCACTGTGGGAATTCCTGATTTTTTCCATAAGTTGTAAAACTGTGTCTCCTAGTATGTTCGATACTTCCAAAACTTTTGGCTCTAGTCCAAAATCGAGAGGATTTAAACTAAATCTAATCCACAAGTAATATTTTACAACGTCCTTTTTACTTGGTAGGATATTGTCTTTAAAATCAGCAGGGGGACCTACCAAATGGCATTTTAAGGTCGTGCCTTGTATAAGATGCCTTTGAAAAACTCATTGCTCTATTATGTACACTGATAATAAACCTAAAAGCACAACAAACCACGACTTTACCAAAGCAATTGCGACGAGAGCCTGGAGCTAATAATAATATTAAACATAAACAAAAAACCGAAAACACCCGACGGAAAGCCACCAGCCGGACGGTGCCAATAACAACGCATGCCAGGAGCGGCATAACTCCAATGTTTAAGGGCTGGTAGAAGGTGGAAGAAATAATTTTTTTTGTTGGATGTTGTTGGAAGTTTTTGTATGTGAGTAAAAGAGAAATCTATTTATCTATATTTTATATTAAAACTTCGAAACTTTCTACATGTAGAGGGTGGAATATGTAAATTAATTAAAATTATTTATATAAACTTTTTTTATTAATATAAAAAGAATCTTTTTCTAAGGTATTTCACATCGAAATTCTAAAACTTTCAAAAGTCGACCCACACTATTATACACCCTACTCACCGCAGCCGGAAAGGCTTTTGTGACCTTTGTTATTATACAGGGCCTAGTTAAAAAGGTTTGTCACATTTATAAAATTAACTAATACGGTTGCTGTCTTGTAAAGGTGTCTCCCTACGTAGCTAGTATTTTTTAGTAGTTTGTTAATCTCTAAAGAGTTAGTGTAGTGCATTCATGTATAATATAAAAGACAGTCTCCTCCTCTTCATTACATAATCTGCACAGGGTTTCATCTTGATACAAGCCCATTTTGGCCGGGCGCAGTGATCCGATATTATTTATCGTATTTAACAGAATGAAATAGTAAATTTATATTAAAGAAACATATAACAAGTATCTTGGTAGATTAGCATTCGTTTCGAACCTTATTTAGATCAGGCAACTTGTTTCTGCTCTAACCTACTTAACCCTTAACTACTACCCACCCGAAACAGATACATTACTACTACCCACGGGTCAAACTGACCCGTGGGTAGTAGTAGGTTTTAAAAATACAATTTAAGGAAGAAAACATATTTATTCTTAAAAAGTAAATGGTAACATATTAATTTATCGTGATAAATAGTAAAACAGGTTTAAATACAATTTGGACAAATTTGCGTGGTATTTTATTGTTGTAAATACGCCTCTTCATATGAGGCTCACATAGGCTACGTCCCAGTACTTTGAGGTAGTCCAGTCTTGAAATTGTGTTTCCATCAGTAGCAAATTGATATAATACTCTGCTGTTAATCCCAGATACATTTAAAACCATATGAAAGATTGCCATTGGCCAGCGGCGGGTTCTACGAGACGTAGAATAGTTAGAGCATTTCTGGTCCAACGCGTCAACACCAGCTTTAGTTTCATTATAAAATAAAATAATATCTGTTTTTTTTGTCGTTTTATCCACAGAATTGTCGTTATGCATAGTAGATATTAACATGACAGCCTTGTTCAATTTTGGTACATAAGACACAATGGTATGGTTTGAAGTAAACCCAAAAACAGAAGAACCATTCTCACGCTGTTTGGATGGTAAAAAACTTGATGGAATAAATCTCTTATTTTTTTTTAGCGTACCGACATAGGTTAGGTTTCGCTTTAAAAGTTCATTAGTTAATTCCAACGATGAATACCAATTATCACCTGTTATATTTCTACTGGTGAAGGCGACAGGTTGAACGAGGCGACATACTGTTTCTGTTGGTATGGAAAACTTGGACTTCTCATTTCGTTTCCCACTGTATATCTCTGAATTGACCATGTAATGTGTTTTTGAATCTGCTAAGATCTGCACTTTTAAGCCGTATCTTGCCGGCTTACTTGGTATGTACATTCTGAAGCTACACCGTCCTCGAAACGGTACCAACATCTCGTCAACGGTCAGAAATTCTCCAGGCGAATAACATTGTTTTGAGTTGACAACAAATTGATCAAAAATATCTGAAATTGCAGCCAACCTATTTTCTTTTACCCTTTCACGGCGTGTAGCTTCATCATCAAATCTGAGACAACATAACAAAAAAGAAAATCGTGCTAAAGACATAGTGCAGCGGAATATATCCCTACCAGTCCCATCGGTAGCCCAAAGAGACCGGAGTTCTTCATGACCAGATTTGAAAGACCCTTGCAAATACAAAAGACCCAATAATGCTTCTAATTCTACTTTGTCGGTTTCTTGAATAAAAACTGGTGAAAACAGTAATCTACTATTTCTCCTTTTTTTGAATTTACTATACTGACCTTGCATGTTTCTTATTTTTGAGTTTGTGTGTATAACCATTTTTTCAACCATACAGTCTGTTATCAGGAGTCTCCATGCTTCCAAAGGCGAAGTTGGGGGATCTTGTCGAGCTGGGCCTGCCAAACCAGGAAGTATTTTTATAATATTTTGCTGTTTTGCTTTTCCCCTTGTTGGTGCCGTTTTCGACCACTTGGTTTTATCTTTTGCGTACCACGATGGAATTTCCCGTAATGCTTGCGTATTTTCATGTTCGTCTTCTGATGAACTTTCTGAAGAAACAATTTCGCCATCATTTATGTCCCATTCAACTTCACTCTCAGAGTCGTGTTCGCTTAACTCTTCAGCATCGCTCTCATCTGGATCGCTTTCATCGCCTTTGTTCAAAATTTTATTGCAGGCAATACGTTTCTCTTCGCTGTCATTTGCGGTACTACTTGATGTCGCAACGTCCAAAACGCTTGTCGTGTTTTTTTCCCCTTCAATATCCACCCAAAATTCATCATTTTCAACAATTTGCATTAAATCATAATCGCTTAGTGGTTTATTTTCCATTTTCTATAAAATAAAAATTGAGACTTAGTATACTACCCTGATTTAGGCTCTAAATTCCATAAAAAACATTTAAGTCAACACAAGAAAAAACTTACCTTAAAACTACCCACGGGTCAATTTGACCCACTAGCGCTAAAAAATATATCAAAGCGACAATCTTTACACTCTGCACTTATAAGACTAAAATGCGCCGTTGCTAACTAGAGCATATCTCGCCGCATGCCGTCCCCACTCCTCAGATTCGCCTGAAATCACGTGTATCGACAGATCGTTGGGTCATATTGACCCGGGGATAGTGGTTAAGGGTTAATGACGTCACCATGACAACCAAACAAGCAGTTTCTTAAACTTTTAGTCTTATTAGTTTTAAGAAAAAGTTATAAAAAAAATTAATTAAACATTTACTTACCTCACCAATCTGAGATAATATGTAAGGCTTACATATCCCAAAAACAACCTGAAACAGAATTATCCACTTATCAGTTAGAATGCAGAGGAAGCAACTTTAAATAATCCTTTAGAAACTTTTACCCGATAAAAGCAGCGTGATATTGACGCCAAAACAGAGCACACTACTGTCCCAAGAGAACATTTTATAAAACTGAAATACCTATATTGTTTATAATTTTGACACTATTAGAGAAAGTAACAATATACGCCTTTGGTGGAAATTATATTTTATATTTAATTAATAGCAAAATCAGTTCACTTTGTAAATAATAATAAAAATATTTATTTACGCCCATAAAACACATAAAGAATATTTAATAAAACAATCGTAAATATACCAGCAAAGTAACTAAAACGAAAAAGGTACAGATATTAATTCAAACAAAGCATGTTATTAACCTAATAACAAAGAATCTAATATTGTCGTCCTGAATAACGTTTATTACATTCAGAAAAATAACATTTTTATTAAGTATATAAAAACTTTTTCGCTGGATATTACAATTCGTAATTTTCCAGACGTATTACACACCCCAATGTAAACAAAAAATAAGTGGGATACTCATTTTTCCTGCATCGTTTCGAAACATGAAAGAACTAATCCAATAAGAAAGGAAAACAATTTATCTTAAAAGAAAATAATCAGATTATAACAGTCGTCTTAAAATGTCAGTTCACATTCCCTTGGAAGTTAATGTAGCCACCTGCCACCGCTAACAAAGTGATGGCCTCGTAACATTATTTTGCCATTAGGAAATATTCCCCAGTGTTTTCGGAAAATATTTGTCTACTATTTAATTTTGATATAGGATTCTTTTGGGAAAGCAAGTATCCCAATATAAATGTTTCAAATACAGGAAATATAAAGGTGATTCTTTAGCAGCAGGCCTGTAGCCAAGTTCTGATTTTAGAGGGAGCGACTAAAGTTTTAGGAGGGGGGGGGGCTTATTTTAATTTACATAATCATTTAAAATCACGACAAGGTGCAAAAACTTTATTTTAAAAATAAAATAACTGAACAAAACGTGTATTTGAAAAAACGAAAATAAAATTAATCAAACTTTATTCTTAAAATAAAAATTGTTAATATACAAAATTATATGTTAGTTAAAAAAAAATTAAACTAACAAAACACAAAAGAGTAGTAATTTTAAATACATAAGACCACATTATCTTTTAAGGGATTTAAAGCATATTTAGTTCCTCGGGGATTAAAAGTTATGCTTCAGTCCCTAAAAACAGGGACTAAAATTGCCTTTTTTAGCTACGGAGTGCAAAAAGTAGTTTTTTTTTGATTTTATGTATGTACCATAAAAAGTGGAAAATGGTAAGTAGGTATATTTTTATGATGTAATATTTTTTAGTAGAAAAAGCAATGATTTTTTTGATTTTCTAGAGTGGGCAACTTTTTTTTTGAGCGGGCAGTACATTTCCTATGCAGTATACATGTAATATGTAATAAATTAGGACACACAGCTTTGAGGGAATGGCCTGTAGAACGCATAACAGCGGCGCCATCACTAAGAAGTAGTAACACTTGATTCGTTGACCGTTGAAATTTGTGTAATGTAGTTAATATCAGATGGTGAATTGCTTCGCTAGTACATTTTTCTAATCTTTACTGGTTAATAAATACGCATGTAATGGTTTAAGCAGATCCAGTGCACGTACTATAACGTTGGCCACACAATGTTTTTTAGAATCTGTTGTCTCGTCTACGGCTAACCACAGTTTTGTATTGTGTAGTTGGGATGTATCGTTCGTGCATAGCCGGTAAATTAATGTCTTTGCAACGTACTTCGGCCGGGCAATTTCTATTTAGGATTATATTTCTTCCAAAACTGACGAAATGGTTCTTTATTTAAGATCTATAACGGCACATTACACGAATACAGCATAATAAGTAAATTGAAACGAAATTGTGTATATGGGCGTTGGCCTCTTTTTTAATTGATGTATTGTACCGTTTGCATGCCTCATACATAAATATTTCTTAAAGGCCAATAAAGCTTCTCTGTCAAACCACACATATTATTTGCGACCCATTATATTTTAAATTAAGAAATTTCCATATAAACATTCTAACACTGTTCGCAAACAGTCGCGTGTTACTGCACACTTTCGGCATATTACGAACTACCAAATTCACAGCAACGCGATAGAAAAATATAATCAATAAGCGAGCGTGCACACCACACACGATAGCAAAGCTAAACTGAATTGCTGCTGCGGCCGAGTTCCCAACGATTTTATGTCACTGGAGCGTCACTCACGGTGGGCAGCTTTACTCATGAGTGGATTTAAACCCAGTTTCATGGATTTCAAGTGGGTTGGGCTGGATAATTTTGATTCTTACCATGAATTAATCCAAAAAATGGCATATCCTTTTTTATTATAAATATTTTTTCGAAGCAAGTTGGTTTACAGAAATTATTGCTATATAAATTTCGTAACTTAGGTATGTCTTATTTCCTAGATTATTTTGATGTGTATTTCATTTCATTATTCTAACGCACCCGTTAATATTTACCGTCCCCTTTTCCTGTTTTTTAAAATATTTTCCTCGTAAGCTCAAGAGTAAAATAAGAATGTATTTCCTGACACCGCACCGCTCTCACATAATATCTACTTAGTGTGAAACAGGAAAAATATTTCGTTAGTTACAGCACACGCTGGGCGCTTTTACCCTCCATTTTCACGGCCTAACAGCGTAATTGAGTGATTATTTGCACAGTTCATGGCTTTAATTACGCAAATCTTTGTCACAATATTGACGCTTTATAGATTAAGATTAAAGCTTTTATGTGCGCCTACATTAAAAAGCCACAGGAGGTGTTTTAATAAAATTTTCATCAGAGAAAAATTTATCTTGCTAATGTTCAATTTAAATTTTAACTAGGAAAAATTGTTTCTTCGCTGCTTTCAATTATTCAATCAGGTACGAGTTGGGAAGTTAATTAAGCTAACCAAGATTATTACTGCCTTATTGATTTTGAAAGCCTGAAGTGCTTTTCTTTGTTCAGCTATAGAATTAGAATTTATACATTTCAAGGTAGAGTATAGTAAGCTCTTAAAAATTTTTTTTAGCAAAAATTTGTAATTACCATAGGGGAAAAATCGGAGAGCAAGAAAAACTTTATTAAAACGTTTACTCGACCTACGATTCTTCTTGTGAACTTTGGTTTGTAAATAAATTTCTTATAATTTCTTAATTTAACTAAAAGTAGATATACACCAAGTAAGACGAATAAGTTTCAGGTCATTACAATTAGTTCGTGTGCTATGTTGTTCAATTTGTAGATATCAGTAAATTTATTATACAAAGAATGCATAGCTATGGTATTGTTGAAATGTCAAAACGGCTTTGATATTGACACACATTATTATTACTAGGGAACGGAATTTGTTTTTTTTTTGCATTAGCAAAGAAAGTTAAGTAAACAACTGGATCCATAGCCGTCCCACTTAGTGGAAAAATTAGTTGTTAGTGTTACATTGTAGAAAAAAGCCCTTTGCGGTTATTTGCATACATAGGGTAGTTCTATCCCCTACATGCCCTCGGATCATACCAACTATGTTTTCTGTGGATATCTTTGTGCTGAAATAAAAAAAAATTCTTCTTAACTTTTAGTTTTTTTGTTTTAACACAATAGCGGCACAACTTAATTTTTATTATTCTCATTTGGCTATAATGTTTGCAATTAGATTAAATAATTTTCCAAATATACTTATAATTAACTAGGTATAAGTAAAAGTACACTATTATGATACTGCAAATTGCAATATACTTAACACAGCACAACCACAGTGCAACCCTTTTCGGCAAATTAGATCACTATACCTGTTGGTAATCTCTTAATTATGTATTACCTACTTGTTGGACCAAGAGGCTGATCCTATTTAATAGCCAAGGAAAAAGAGGTGTGTTTACACAGGTAAAAGATTGCCTAAAAATTTTGGCATGAAGGTCAATAAATAAATGAGTAATTGACATTCCCATACAATTATTCTTTATTACTCTGAAGAGGAGATTATGGCTTGTAAATTTAGTTATTTTTTTTGGGATATAAATTACGGGTGCCAAGTTAGTTTTGTGTTCAGTTTCAGCTTAAACGAGTTAGTGGTGTGCTGAAATTAGTTTGTTCCATCCTATCTGTGATCCTTTACAATAGCCGCAATAAGTACAAGTAAAAACTTAAGCTGGAGAGGCTGCTTCCATATTCCACCATCTTATTTGACCAGGAACACGGTGTTTGGTGTTCAGTGTGTAACTTCGAACTTATTTGTACAAAACGATATCACATCGAGCGACATGTCAAAGGTCCAAAGCATTAATTAGAGGCGATGCAAGATGCGAGCCATTCGTATCTAGAGAACATAATGTACATATTACACGCAGGGTTTTGCATAAATTTGTGCGAAGCAGCTGCCATTCTTGTCTATAAAATGAATAATTCATCTACGAAGAAATTTTTAGTAAAATACTGCCACCACAGAGTACCAGACGAATCTACTCTTCGTAAAAGTTATGCGGATAAGGTATACTCACAAACTATTGGAAAAATACGACACAATATTGAATGAAAAAGTTGAGGTTTAGCATCGATGAAACTACCGACATCAAATGACCATACGTTGCAAATAGTTACATGGTTATCAGTCGGTATATAATATTACCATACGAATTACGACTTAACTAAAAATGTTATTGACATTCTAAAAGATGACGCTTTGAGTGTAAAAAAAGTAAAGAAGTTATGCACCGAATCTTAACAATGATTTAAAGTTTATTTCTGAAAATTTTAAATATCTTTCAGATGTAATTGAACCATTGGAGACACAAAACCTTCCCCTCTTGACTTCTTTTAATTTATTTTAAATAACTATAAACTAGCTCAAAGCATGTCCTACGAAAATTGGTAAAAAATTAAAAGTGTATATACCAAAAGTCTTGGAAAGAATATTTTATACAATGCATTGTAATTTTACCTCCTGTACTAATGGTACAACTTAGAGAGAAATGGCGTACCGTTCTTTATCTTACGTTTCCAGCATCTATTTAAAAACGTCAACTTTCGATTTACAGGAAGTAAGAAAAAAATGAACTTTCGTTCAGTCCAGAAGATGTTTTTGAATAGAAAAAAAGGAAATATGTAACTAAACTTTCTCTAAGATGAACCATTATTAAGTACAGACTGACAAATTGCAAAAAAAATCAAATATAGATATCTCAACAACAATTAAGTTTATAGGTACATAGAGTGCCTCATGAAAAATATATTGGAAATTTTAAGTATAATTCAAAAATTCAATAAGATACCGAGTGTTTCATTAAAAATTCGGGAGTTGCTGTCAGTTAGAGCTGCCAAATTTGAATTTTTTCAAAATATAGACTAGAATACGTCTCTGACCAAAATTTCAAAGAGCTATCCGTATTAGTAATTAGTAATGGGCCACTCATCCTAAATAATCCTGTATATCGCCTATATGCCATCGGTTCATGAAAATTCAGTTTTCCTGCAATATTAATAAATTACAGTAAAAATTTTAAAATTGACTTCTATATAGTAGTTTAGAATAATTGTTGTTACCTGAGTTGTCAAGTAGCTGACATAAAATTTTATCTATACATTTTTATACAATTTTATAATTATATTATTACTAGGAACAATTTTTGGCCGTTCGCAGAAAAAATCTAAATTTAAGTAACCCCAGAAAATACAAAATTGGCTTCTGAAACCTAAATTACTGAAGAATATCACACAAATACCGAAACTGACAATTATGTCAAAATCAACGGTTTGTTCTACTTGCAAAAATAATCTAAAAAATTTAGCCATATGCAATTCTTGTGGAAATAAACTTTGCAGGAACTGTTCTGGTCTGACTCAGAAAGAGTTCAACTGTGCTATACTGGTAGTTAGAAAATTAAAATTTTTCTGTGCTGAATGTGACAATACGAATACTACCTCAAATAATTATTCGCAAGATCTCTTTCCAACTCAAAATTCAAATATTTTAAATGATGGCCATGACAGCTTTAATGAAGAATATCTAAGCAAAAAAGTGTTTCAAGAAGAAATTTCTAAAATATTTACCTTTTTTGAGAGCATTAAACAAGAAATTACTAATTTAAAAGAGTCTAACGTTGATTTGGTACGATTTCTCTCTTCTGAAGAATATGTTAAGATGGCTCAGGCTAAAAATGTTAATACGGCACCAAAAAATATCCATCTAAACAGCCATTTTGGAGTATACAAAAACAATTACAGTTCTAATGAAAACGTTGATGATCTTCGAGGAAAAGTTTTAAATTCTGTAAATAATAAAAATCAAAACGTCAATCAAGAAAACGTCAGGCAGAATGTCAAAATTTACAATGAACCAAACTGCAAAACAAACTTATCCAGTGAAGCGAACTTAAAAAATCAAAATTCTTCAGAAAATGTCAACTCTTATAAAAAGGTAAAAACCAAATCTAAATTTATACGAGGCTCAAATGAAACTAAACTTTTAAAATCCTCAAATACATTCTGGATTTTTGCAACAGGATTTAGCAATAAAACCAAAGAAACCGACGTTATTAAATATTTGAAGCAATTCAAAGACCTGGAATATATTTGTGAAAGACTTCAAACAAAAAATCAACATTCTATTTCTTTCAAGATTGGCATTCCTTATCAGTACAAAAATGAATTTTTCAAAGAAGATATTTGGCCACTAGGAATATATATTAATCAGTATTTCCCTCCGAGAAAACTAAATTCAAAAAATGAAGGCGATGTTCCAAAAAACTGAATAATAGCGGTAACATACTAGTTGCACACTTAAATATTAGATCATTAAAATTGTCTTTTTATGAGTTTAAAAAATTTCTTTTAGATCTCAACCCCGACATTTTTGCAATAAGTGAAACTTGGCTTACTAATAACGACTCTTCATTAAGCTTTGAAATTTTTGGTTATAATTTTTTCAGGAAAGATAGAAATGGTAGAGGAGGGGGTATTGGTGTATATGTCAAAAAATATTTAAAAGTAAAAGAAATAAGTGTTCCAGACACTGCACCAATAGAATTACTTTGGTTAAATATTTTAATTAACAGAAAAAAATTAGGGTTAGGTGTTGTTTATAAACCACCAAATGTAAATTATAACTCTCTTCTTATTCTTGAGCAAATAATTCCACATGTTTATCTATCTGTTGATAGACTTATCGTAACTGGTGATTTTAACATTGATTTTTATAACAAAAGTATTGGAATTTTTCTTGAAAACCTGTTTTCTACATTTAGTTTAAAACAAATAATTACAGAGCCAACTAGGCACGAAAAATCCCCTAAAATTATTGACCATATGTATATTGATGAAAACCTTGACCTAACTGACTTTGGCACTACCAAAACACAAAATATTCAAAATAGCTTAGGTAAACCTATTACTGATCACTCCATGATATTTTGTAAGATTGCAATTCCAAACAAAATACCTGTACAGGTGAAATATTTTAGAAATTTTAATAATATAAATCTAAACATATTTAATTAAGATTTACAAAATATTGACTGGAAATGTATTGAAAGCACAGATGATTTTGAAAACAAAGTCAAAATTTTTAATAATAATATTATAAATTTATTTGATAAACATGCACCTATCCAAATAATAAGAAACAAAAAATGCAGTCCATGGATTACTAACACCATTAAAGAAATGTCTAAATTAAAACGAAAAGTTTTACAAAAATATAAAAGGGATAGATCCCAGATTTCATGGAAATCTTATATAGATGCTAGAAATATTTTAACAAAAGCTATTAAAAAAGAAAAGCAAACTTTTATAAGACTTAATATAAGTACTAACAATCCACAGCAATTTTGGAAAAATATAAAAAAATTTAACATTAATTTAAAAGAATCTAAATCTATTAGTGAGTATCCTGCTGCACACGATTTAAATAGTTATTTTATTAATTCTGTAAAAGATATACATCCTAATGAAAATTTATTATCATTTTATATAAATAATAAGTTTGCTGGAATTGATAAAAATGTTTTCTTTACCTTGAAACCTATTTCATGTTATGACATTACCAAGATTATATCAAAAATTAAAACAAATTCTTGTGGGGCTGATGGCATAACCTTACGAATCTTTGTATCAGTAATGACTTTTTAAATGCTCTTAAACATATAATAAACTATACTATACTTAATAATTCTTTTTCAGATATATGGAAAACCAGCATAGTTATACCTATACCAAAAGTATATAACGCGCAAAATTTAAATGATTTTAGACCTATTTCTTTACTTTCCATAATATCAAAAATACTTGAACGTGTAGTTTTTAATCAGGTTATAGAATATATTAATATAAATAATATTTTGCCTGATAACCAATCTGGATTTAGAAAAGGCTTTAGTACTACCACTTTACTTTGTAAACTTAAAGACGACATATTAGTAAACTGGGATTCAGGTTTTGCTACCAGTATTATATTTCTTGATTTGGAAAAAGCTTTTGATTCTTTAAATCATAATTTACTTTTAGCTAAACTTAAATATATCGGTTTTAGTAGTTCAGCCTGTCAGTGGTTTAAAAATTATTTATTTAATCGAAACCAGATTACAAAAATTACTAGTGAACATATAATAGAAAACTCTACTTCATTACCTGTTTACAGAGGGGTTCCTCAGGGATCAGTATTGGGACCATTATTATTTATTCTTTATACATTTGATTTTTACCTAGCTATTAAAAATGGAACACTATTATCTTTTGCTGATGATACTCAAATTTATTATCCAATTCACTATACAAATTTAAAAAATTATGTATCTTTAATAAATAAGGATTTATCTAATATTTCACAAACTATTACACATCATGGCTTAAAAATAAATGAAACTAAGACAAACCTTCTTGTAATTGGTCCTAAAACTTTGGTTACAAAAATTGAAAATAATTCTGATTTCAAAATTATTCTCAATAATGATTTTATATTACCAACTATCAAATTAGGAAGGAATCTTGGCGTAATATTTGATCAAAATCTAAACTTTGATGCTCATATAAGAAACATAGTAAAAAAAGGATATTATAAATTAAGGATCTTGTATCATTTTAAAGAATTTTTAAATATCGAAACAAAACTTAAACTTTTAGATTCGATCATTATAAGTGGATTAGATTATTGTGACGTTATATATCATAAAAATATCAGCTACAATTCTAAACAAAAACTACAAATCCTACACAATAACTGTGTAAGATTTTCAGTAAATCTTAAAAAATATGATCACATTACCTCAACATTCAATCAGTATAAATTAATTAAATTAGAAACTAGACGTGAAATTCATCAAACTTGTTTCATTTACAAAGTCATAAACACTAAAACACCTGATTATCTATTTAAAAAATTAGAATTTCGTAATAATGTTCATTACGTGAATACAAGAAATCAAAACAACTTAACTATACCATCACACAAAACAGAAAAGTATAAAACATCTTTTAAATATAATAGTGCAATCATATATAACAGCATTCCCTTCTATCTAAAATATTTTACTTTTTCAACTTTTAAAACTTATTGTAAAAATTATTTAATCGGGGTGGAGTTGGAAGAATGATTATATATAATCAAAATTCTACCCTTTTGTGCCAACTAGTGTGTTACTATTGTTATTCATTTTTGTAAAATATTTATGCATGATATTATATTGTTACTTTTTACACTGTTTATTGTTTACTGGCACAAATAAATAAATATTATTATTATTATTATTATTATTTTAATACTTCATCGGTGCAGCTGAATTTATTTGTCATTCTCAATTCAAAATCTCAAGTTGTTTCCTGAAACCTAAATATTTTTTACAACTTTCAGAAGCGACAAATAAATTTTTGTAATGATAGCACATTTGAAGTCTTCATAAACTGAGAGCCGACTTTTAAATTATTTTTTTTTGGAAATAAAATCACATTTCCTGACAATGAAGCACACGAAAAAATTATTAAATTGAAGATTCACGGATCGCACCCCGATACATCAGAGTTCTTAAAAACTTGATATTTGGTACGATATTAAAAAGGGGTGAAAAAGTAACTCCATTAAGAGTTTAAACTTACTCAACAAACTTCTTGTCAATATGTATAGAATTTGAGGAATCTATACATACGTGCGTGTTTATTCAACTGAAGCTTTCAATTAGTTCCATATAACACAATTTTCCTGCTGGTATTCCAACAACCTAAAATCGATTTCATTATTTTAGATCACACACAGTTTTATATGAATTAAGTTAATTTCAGTAAGCATCTTTAGAACTAAGCGAAAAATTTGTATATTCCTTAATCAACACACTACATTTCGCAGAAAGACAGGATGTATCTCCTACATGCCCTCGGTGCCTAAAGATTCAGTTCTCCCAAAATATTTATGCAGGTGTTAAAAAAAATAGGCTTCCATTAATTTGGCAGGCTTTTAAGTAATTTCTCACCATTGCAGCTAAAACACATTTTTGTCATTCTACAAAGTTGTATGCACATTTTGACCATTTGATTTATTTTGTTGAAAAAACCCCAATTAACACACAAGTAACAGACAACAAATAACAAAAATTAACGAAATTTTTTCAGACAAGGAATATAATAATATAGGTGTACCTGTATTCAAACGTTTCCAGATGATACTTTAATTTATATTAAGGATAACAATATATTTAATTGAATGGAAATTCTAAATGAAGAGTTAAAAATTAGATCAAACTGGCTAAAACTAACTTTGGGGATAATAGTTTATTCTAAATTAAAGATTTAAATAATCGCTTTGAAAATATTTTATCAAAAATTGCAAAAAAAATAAGTTATTTTAAAACAATCACTGAAAATTTAAGTTAATTTTCAAGAAAAATAGGTTACAATACTATAAATTTGCCACCTTTTTTTTAAAAGTCTACCCAAGATATCTACAACCGGCAGAAGGCTTAAACAGCGTTGCAAATTTGTTTGTAAACCAGTGTTGAAAAACTATTTAAGTTTTCCTTAAAGATTTAAACTTTTCTTACTGGTTTACAAACAAATTGGCAACGATGTTTCAGCCTTCCCTTGCATTCTTTAAATTCTTTTGCCGGTTGCAGATATCTTGGGCAGTCTAATACACTGTTCAACTGTTCTTTATAATGCTAATGAATTTGACAGGCTTCAAATACTACAAAATAAGGCAATGCGAATAATTTTAAATATAAATATACCAAAATAAGTTACATGTTAAATAAACCTATATGACTAAATGTTAAAAATTTAATATTTTTTTCATATCTGTGTTTTTATTTATAAATTTAAACATGATTTAGTGCCATCTCATTTAAATTGTTTTGTGACACAAAATTACGAAAATCCAAATGGGTCTGTTGCACTCCCTCGAATTTAAATATTATTTATAAGTAAGACAATAGGAGGTAGGGTGCAGTTTATCAAAATGAAATCAGATTTTTCTTAAAACAAGTCTACGGCAATATACTGAACGTGAAAGTTTGAAAGGAATTAAAAAACCCGCGATAGTTCACACCAATAAAATGATAATCGATTTGCGCTGTTGTAATAATGTCTGACATCAGTCGATATCAGTGATACATCAAAGGATTTGATATAAAACTGTTTCAAAACTCCCAATAATCAACAAAGAGTTCCGAAGTAATCAAAGATTTATGTCGGACTCCTTCAATATTACTCATTAGAAAAAGATAGCTTAACACCGTTATCGGCCCTGAATCGAGAAGTCCGCATTGAA
The DNA here is from genome assembly GCA_963971165.1 of Philopedon plagiatum. Classification (NCBI taxonomy): domain Eukaryota; kingdom Metazoa; phylum Arthropoda; class Insecta; order Coleoptera; family Curculionidae; genus Philopedon; species Philopedon plagiatum. The sequence continues at coordinate 109,738,790 of OZ020190.1, read as the reverse complement.
TGTAATCATGGAAGAAACCATTTCTGTCAGGCAGGGTGACAGTTGTGAAACAATGTAACCTAACAAACATTTTGAACTCTGTGTTTGTTTTATCTTCTCGTTGGTTTTGAACAAAACTCCATTCGTTTGTATAAGTGTAATATTAGTGATAGCTTATTCAGTGGAAAATTGACTAAGGCTTTGAAAAAGCTGATTCGGGCAATTTGCACAAGGTTACTATGGACATGATATAATTGATATATGAATATTTACTTTCAAATGCAGAATATTTTAGCGCTGAAATACGGAATGTGAAGATAAAATGATAAGTACAAGAAAGCTATGCTTCTCACCTTTTTCTCTATAATTATCTATCCATATTTCCTAGGAATACTTTTTTCGTAATAAGCAAATTTATATTGATGCAGAGAGGTTTTTTATATTAGATTGATTGCAAAAGACTAACAAATTAAAATGCAGGAAAATGTTTTACTCGATTTTTAGGGCATTTAACGCTTCCCAAAAAATTCCGAAAAAATATTTTTGCACTTCATTTTGACCATAAATTCTAATAAGCCGATAAAAAAATGCGCAAAGGACCCATTATTTTACACGTAGCAACGAGAACTTTTCTTTGACAAAACATTTATCATATAAATCGGTGTTTTATAAAGAATTAAATTAATAAAACAGTTTAAATATAAATATTAAATCTGAAAATAAATTATAAACATACTACATTTATGTACTTGTAAAATAAACAAAGTGAAACAATATAATTTTTTAAATAATTTAAAAAAATGTTAATGGCAAAGCTGTTAAAATTATATTAAACATGTAGATTAGCAACATTTTTTTTGCTAAAAAAACTTTTAAATTTCTGTTTTGGCACAGAAATATCGCAATAAAACCAATTTTTTGCCCCGAAGCAAGCCCCAAATGTACTTTATTAAATAATAGTAGGTACACTAACACGGGTGGCACGGCTTCGCACCTCGGATCTATTAAAAGAGTGCTATTTGCTATAATATTACTAGGGGATGAAAAAATATCTCCAATGAAAAGCTAAAATTACTCAACAATCCTTTTATAAATATGCATGAAACTTAAGCTATATTTGCACAACTTTGCGTCTTCATTGAACTGAAACTTTTTAACAAGTTTTTAATTAGCTATAACACAATTTTCTTGCCAGTATTCTAACAATCTAAAATTGATTGCGTTATTTTAGATCAAACACAGTTTTATGTAAATTAACACAATCCAGCGAAAACCTGGATTTACATCCAATTAAGTTAATTTCAGTAAGAATCTTTAGAGGTAAACGAAAAATTTGTGTATTCCTTAATCAACATAGAAAGTTTCGTTGGAAGATAAGAATTATTCATTTTGATGTTAGCTTTAAGACATAATTAATTCTATTTGAATAAATCTGAATTAAGCGATGTTAATTTATGATCCATGTTACTGTAAAAATTGCCGTGGTATTTCATTTGCTTTCCTTTCTTATACTTTTCGATGACTTTCAGGTGAATGATTTATGAAGTGTATAAGCTGCTAAATTGATTTTTTTCTGAAACTGGTACGTTGTGTACTTAATCCAGTCACTAGGGATTTTTGCTGTATAAAAGGTGGGGTAGGAACGATTTTGACAAATGTTGCTTAGGTTGGGACTGTTGGGGAATCCCAACAGTTTGTTTAATTCCTATAATTCTATTTTAATCTCTAAGTAATTATCAAAAGCCAAGCAGGTATAAAATATCCTTCAAAATAAATAATCTCAAACTATTCCTTCTTGTAAATTGAACTAATTTAATGTAAGCAGTTATCGGCAAAATACAGAAACATTCTCGGTAAAAATATCTAAATATAATCTTTCTTTACTTTGGTTTTCTTAAAAACGGCACGTTGTCGGCAAATATCAAAGGCCTAGTGTCATTTGAAGTTCCTTAGTTTTATTGCCTTTGCGTTCTAAAATTGCATTTCTCGGAAGCTCGTAAAGTATGCTAGCAACCATGATACAAAATACCAACCCCTTACGTCTCTGAGCCGTACCGAGTTACAAGATCTGCCTTTCCCTAGCCCCTGCTGGTATGATGAGACTCACGTGATCGCAAAAGTTCCCTGCGCCCTGCGGTTTGCCACGTCAGTTCAACCCCGATACATGAGAAGGCGGTACGTTTTTAGTTTGACTTAATCTCCGCCGAGAGACGTAGTCAGTTGATCAGGCAACTCAAAGCAATTCTGTTGCGCTCGGACACACAAATAAAAGTCGGTCAAGTGTATGACCAAGCGTTCGCACAAGTTAGGTGTAAAGTAGTGAGTCCGAGAAAAAAGTCTCTTCTTGTTCAGGTTTTCAGAACCTTCTGTCTACAGGCACAGTCCTGTTTCTCTTTTGAGCTAAGCTCAAGTAGGTACTTTCGGCCCAAGAGCCAACGAAGGAAATAATCCTCACTCAGCTTCGTCATAATAAACTTCGTTATAATAAAACCTCCGTCATATCAGTACTACTTCGTGTTATTAACCTCTGTTGATTTTACAGAGAAAAAAGTAAAGTCTCGAAATGTTATGAAGAGTGAAATTTTGCACAATTGCCAGAGTCTGTAGTTGTGTTATGTAAATATGTAAATAACAGTAAATATACAAAGTGTTTAGTGGAATAGATGTCTTTTAATGCCTACAAGTCGCAGCTGCAGGAGATTGCGCAAACCAGATGAAAACTGAACCAGCTACAATGGAAATAGTTTACAGTAAGTGGAGGTAGGGTTTAAACTAGAGCCTTACTGTTCCAGGGACCCTAACGAAATAGGCAAATTTTCGACCTTATGAGAGGGGGGGGGGGTGCGAAACGCCATCCATCTTGAATGTAAAGAGCTAAAATTGTTTTTTTTTAAATATATTCTTAGCGGTTGATCCTACGACAAAAACGTTTATATACAAACTTAAATAAAACAAAATTCCTGAATGGTTCCTTAGTGGTGACGAGCTGTTTGCCATTACATAAAAAAGTCGAAACGAATAAACATACTTGTACTAAAATTACCTACCTACTATTTTTAACACCTCACTCTGGTTCCACGCCCATACTAAGGTGCGACAAAAATAAAAAAATCCCTATTTTGTGGGTTTTATGACTAAGACAACTTAAGTCCAGTGTGTAAAACATTTATTAACAAAAATAGTGAATGTGCAGTGGTCTGTCTAGGGGGCTAAGGGGGGCATCCAGCCCCTCCCCGCCCTTAGTTCATGGCGTCCCTGTCATACTTAAATTTACACCGATTGTGACCCCCCCCCCAATGCTAGGTAGCCACTGTCAAGGTAATTTAACTCAAAAATCATAGACAGGAATGCGTGTAAACACCCATGGCCGGCTCGAACCTTTAATAAAAAAATTAAACTGGTGAATAAACTCAAAAATATTCGATCTAACCGAAAAATATTTAACAACTTTAAGTATCAGGTGCGTAACTACAAACAAACACTGGCGTAGCCCCCCGATTACTGTAAATCGTGGATCAACGTGGATCAAATTTAAATGAATTCACTAAAAAGAAGGGCATCTCTAATTTTTCAAAAAAGATTTTGGACTCTAGGACCAGCGAGAAGGTCTTGAAATGTGAGAAGAATTTAAATATAGACTAAACACAAGTATGAAAATACATTTTTAGCGCAGCTGTCAAACTGCATCAAAATAAAACAATATTAAAATTTAAAAAAATACGTTATAATGATGTACATACATTGATTGGGCTTGAAAGTCCATAAGAAAAATAATTCACAAAAATTACGAAAAATATTTAACAACTTTAACTATCAGGTGCGTAGCTACAAAAAACACTTTGGCGTAGCCCCCCGATTACTGTCAATCGTGGATCAACGTGGATCAAATGTAAGTGGATTCACTAAAAAGAAGGGCATATCGAATTTTTCCAAAAAATATTTTGGACTCGAGGACCAGCGAGAAAGTCTTGAAATGTGAGAAGTATTTAAATATAAGCTAAACACAAGTATGAAAATACCTTTTTAGCGTAGCTGTCAAACTGCAGCAAAATAAAACAATATTAAAATTTTAAAAATACGTTATAATGATGTACATACATTGATTGGGCTTGAAAGTCCATAATAAAAATAATTCACAAAAATAGTATGTTTCCGGGACTCAGCAACAAGACAGGTCACAATAGCGTGAGTCCCTGATAATACGGTCGTCGCACACAATGGAGGTTTACACTTTTGATGACGAAATAGGAATGATGGTAAAAAGCAAAGTACATTTAATTTATATTTTTTGGAAGTTCAGATAGGGTAAAGTAAGGTATGGTCGTGATAACTCTGATATTTGCGATTCTAAATAACAAATACTTTAAAGAATTTTATTAAATTTTGAATAGACATAATGTACAAGGTCTAGGAGATAAGCAGGTAGTGCTCAAACTGCAAAAAAATTAAAACGGCCAGATTCTCCACAGCTAGTCCGGTCTAATTTGACAACCAAAAGTTTTAAACTGAGAAGTGTAAGAATAATACAACTAAGTTTTATACTATACATTTTTTTCTGGGGCTTTTCGCAAATTTAGAAAGAAAAGGGCAATTTTAGTAGGTACTTTTGACAATAATAGAACTAAATTCATTTTAGCAACTCGTTATAAGATAAAAATCATTTAGAAACCAAGCAAATCGCTGAAATATCAGAATAATTCATGTTTTTAATGACGACTTAACAATGACAGGATGAAAACCTGTCAAAACATAACTGATCAACTAGAAGATTTTAATTTAAACCAGTACTGAATCTTAAACCTTCTTAGTGAATCTGAAGGAAAAAGTTTTTGTAACAAAAATATTTAAAAAATTGACGGCAAGGTTAGGTAAATTCGTGATAGTGGCAGGTAAATTCGTGATAAGGAATCACTACACAAAAAAAATCAAGCGGAACTGCAAGTCGTTTATTTAGACAAATATATCTTAGATTTAATGTGGTATGGCACCAAACAGTAGAAACATTTCACCCATTGTGCTTTTACTGACATAACTAAAAATTTTTTCGCTAACTTATGTAGTTTTTTTTCAAATAATAGGCAGGTCCTGGACCTTTTACACATACTGTATTATAACTCCTTATTATCGCTTAGGAAATGCTATTTTATTTATTTAGTTACTGCATTAATACTTTTCCACCCTGTACAATGTCAAGTTGAAAAGAGTATATAATTTTAACCTATCTTTTAGAGCGATTTCAAAGCACAGACACTTAAAACTTTGTTGATTGAAAAGGGGAACTTAACAGAAATTCTAATGACGACACTGACAAAGATAGTGTAAAGACGTTTGTTGAAGGAAATACTAATTAGATCCGTTTTAATGAAAATCGACTATACGACAGAAAGTTATTTCAAAGAAGGCATATAATGCCTTTATATATTAAGAATAGAGAAGGTTTTGCTGGTTAAAATTTCCCGATTGATTTTTGGGGAAATATATTTCAAAGTCTAATAAGAATGTTACTTATTATGACACTGATTTAAAAATATGAAGTTCATAAAATTATAATAAGAAGTAGATTTAGCGTATGGCATTTTGAGACATTTAGGATACAAATTACAATAGAAAAATATATAAAAAACATAATTATATAAAATTTATACTTATGTTTAACTCCTTGATGTATTCTATCGAATTTGGCATCGCGTACAGGGAGTCTTCTAGGACACTTCTAGGTCTCCCTCATAAGCTGTGATGGGGCAGTCCCGAACAATATGAATGGTTGCTGTGCCCCCACTCGTACTATTTTTGTTTACCTCATTTTGTGTATGCATAGAATGTGCACACGTGGTATGTTGGGTTCGTATCCTGTTTAAGGCGGACCATGTTTCAAGAGGTAGGTCGAAACCACGATACACATAAACGTGTATCGTGGGTCGAAACCAGGCGGTGCTTTGGCGATGCAAGGCATATTAGGCTGCTGAAACTGTACCTGCTTGGACCATTCTTGCATCCAGGCATTAGTCAGATTAAGTTTTCTCCCACCCCAAAGTCCAAGTTTTCTATATCGGGGCCGGCTAATGTTGGCATCTTTGATGTCCAAGTGAACTGGAGAACGTTACTGGCTGGGATCTTCTTATATTCTCTTATGCGAGTATTTTGTCCGCAGAGGTGGGGAGACGAGATGTGACCTAAACCAAAAATGGTGTGGACTTAATTACTGCACCAGCAATACACCAGCACATGGTATTGTTAGGGTCCACATCTACTTTTTTGCATGTGAGCTATTTATTAAAACTGGAGCGCAGTAATCGGCGGTGGACAAAACGAGGCCCAGGGTCGAGGAACAACGTATAATAGCTGATGTTGAGCCCCATGTTGTGCTACATAACTTTTGAATAATATTGTTTCTTATCTCTGGCTTTTAAGCGGTTCTTGATAGATTTTCGGCCAGGGGTAACTCCCAGATATTTTGGTGTTTCATTGTGGGCTGGAAGTATTTTTATAGAACAAAGAATAATCAAATCTTTGCTGATGACTGTAAACTGTTCCTTCTTTCATCTATTATTTCCGATAAAAATTTATTTTATATGATACATTGGAGAAACAAATTTTATAAAGTTTGTGCATCAAACAAAGGACTTTTTTCATTGTCTTAGTCTTCTGAGTCCGAATGAGATGGTACATTCTGACATTTCCATTAGCGTCGCAACAGCATATAACAAAAGGGTTTTTAATAAGCATTTAACTGATAAATCATGACATGTATACCTAAATTGTTGTATCTTAATATTACAAGAATTCTATTTTTTACCGCCACAAATTCTTTCAGCGGATTTCCTTATTCCGGGTGAAAGGTTTCACATTTTGTAATAGACGGCGAAAGTTTTTGTGATTCAACCTGTAAAGCTTTTTAAATTTGGCAAGATGCAAGTTTATATCAGTAGCAGGATGCTCCAAAAATCGCCTCTTGTCTTTACTCAGTAGTTTTAGCCATCAGACCATCCGTTAGGAGTTAATTCCTACTGGTAAAGCTTTCAGGTTTATAGTTTGGAAAACTATTTTAACTGTTTTGAACCCAAAACTTAACCGTCATGTAAAAAAGTATATTTTCAACGTTAGTGATGGGCTGGCTGATACTTCAAATCAGCCAGTCAAATCAGTAATGGCAAATTGTAATCATCAGAGGATTTATATATTTTGTGTTTGTAACAAGTGTTCCATATATATATATATATATATATATATATATATATATATATATATATATATATATATATATATATATATATATATATATATATATATATATATATATAATATATATATATATATATATATATATATATAGTAGAATCAGGGACGTATTTAAATTAAAACCAGAGATTAAACTTAATTGAGTCGGATTTGAAGCAAATCGTTTATAGAAGATGAAATCGGGTGCAGCATTAATCACTCGAAAATCGCGGTATTCACGATTGAACTTACGATGGGAGATAGTATTTCAACTAAGTACTGTCTGGAGAGAACTAAACTCGATTCGATCGTCGACTAGACAATATCTCCTGATTTAATACATTAGGTTATCAAAAGACGGCGATATAACTCAAACGCAGCAACAGTTCTGACAGGCATTTGAAATTTGAATTGAGTTGCATCGAATAGAACGATGTTTTTGTACAACAAACACTGCGTTTGAAAAAATTAGGATTCAAATGGATATGTTGTTTGACTGAATTTACTTAGGATATAAATTATGAATCGCCTGGAGTCAAAATTTAAGTAGTATTTTCACAACAAAGAGATACTTGCAAATGCTAAATTTTCATTCCAAGTCGAATTATCTTGAAAACTATGACTTTTCCGTATAATAAACTGTAGTGAAAAAGTAATGAATTTACACGTAGAATTCAAAAATCCATTCAAATACAGGGTGTCCCATTTAAAAAATCTATCATTGTGACACCCGTACCTTAACACACACGCTTAATATCGACAAATCCTATTTTCAAGGCAAACAATTACTCCGCGCAATCGTTGACTTACCCGGTACAGTGTACAACCATTGACATCTCAAACTTACAGATATTCATTGCGTTTCCAGTTAAACCTGAAAGTTGGACTTATCAATGGCTGTGCCATAACTTTTATTTAGAAAATTGCACAAAATTTCTATTGTAATAAAAATTCGTACAGAATGCAGCAAAAGAGCGCACCTTTTTTGAAATAGGTGGTGTCTTTATCCTTTTATCATGCTTACTCTGCAATGTATGCAAATGACAAAAATATTACTGAGACGATTCTGATGGTTTTCGAGGAATATGGAATTGGCTGAAATGAAATTGCATCCGCTTTGTTTCATCGAATCAGATTTTCACGGCACTTATGCTTATTTTATGTGACTTAATGTGCTGTTGAATATTTTACAAAATTATACCATCCTACATGTCCCGTTAAATAATAAAAATCTTGGACTATACTACAGAATTAAAATACTGTAACAAAATCATCAGAAAATCGATACGATTCTTGAACTAGGTTGGCTGAAATGAGGAAGGTGTTCATACAAACTTTTAACTTTGTCAAGGATTTGTAATTAAAAGTCGTCTCGTAAAGGAAGTTTAAATTACATTCATTTATAGACAATTATGTATGTTCGAGTATAGATGTCACGTTATATTTAGAAGCGAACTCTCTTTAATTAAAATCGTGCCTCGTAGTAAAATTTTATATTGTAAACTTGAGTGTTATCGAACATCGAGGTGGATGTTGACGTTGAATTTTCAAGATTTTCGGTACTAGTCTGTTTCACTTGAAATATTTACGCAGGATTAAAGTATTTATTTGATAGTTATCAATCTTATACAGCGTGTCCCACGGAGTTCTTGCTATATGAGAAAAGTTTTTACTGAGAGTTGAAAAAAATCACTTTGGTGTAGAAACGTTCTGAATACTAATAAACTAAAAATTCATATGGATAAAATCCAAAAAGACCCATAGGATAGTGACAAAAACGTAAAATATACCCAAAAATAAAATACCTCATTTAGCAAGATACAAAGATAAGTTATTGTAAAGAATTATTTAGAATCATTTTTTCTTTAAATAGGAAATTACAACCACCTACTAAAAAAATGACGAGTTTCAATTTAAAACAAATGTATTACTTATTAAGAAAGAATAAATTTACGAAATTCAAACTCCTTTTCGATGCATTTTATTGTTAACTTAGAGAATTTTGAAACAGTGAATTAAATCGATTTAAATTTTCTGAAGTTGTAGAGCACCAGGAGCGTCCGAACCCCATTGAAATTGGTGAGTATCGGAAAATGGGAAGTAATTCTTTTGAATTTTTTTAGGTCGACAATTGCCGTTTGCAGACTCCTCTTTGGCACTTAATAACTCGAAAACCAAACGTCGGACCAAAAACGCATTCATACGATAAACTTTAGAAACTCAAATACTTTCTTTTTGCGATACATTTACCTATACTTAGAACGGCTGGAAAGTTGATTTATTTGAGAAAAACTGGAAATTTAAATTTTAGACCCATATTTTTCATGGGTTTTAATTTTTTTGGGGGTCAAATGGATCCAAATCAAAATACCATATACCTGATCGGAAAGAGCTCGTCAAAATACATAGAATCCATATTTTTCAGTTTTTTCATTCTTAATAGGAAGGGAGCAATCGACGATTAAATTTCCATTTTTTGCCCTCGACATCGGTACATTTGAATCACTGTATTTTTTCCTATCTATTTTTTTCCAAATTTTTCAACGCCATCTTATAGATAGATAATCAGGCTTTAAAATTAATCTCGAATGGGTAATCCAGGAGCGTATTTAGGAGGTAAAAACTTTTTTTAATTTTTTTCTAAGAAATCCTACTTTCAACCGGCATTATTAAATATTATTTTTCTAATCAAGTGGTTCTTTCTGCCTTCATTATATGCGCTGAATATGTAAAAATACCTCCCAATGATTTAAAGTGCTTATTTTTTCGGTTCACTATTAAATAATTAGGGATAATGCAATGATAATTAGGGATTTGCGTCGCTTACGGGCAAAATTTAAGGATCTTTAAAATTTCGCTTGCACAGGGCCCAAAAAGATTATGTAAAGTCACCAAGGTTACAGCGTCCTCCAAGCGCTGCCGCAGTGAAGCAGATTTACCAGATGAGTACGGCTCGAATTAAACGAACGATTTTTCTGTATAATCTAAACAAGGATGGTGTGTAAGTGCGGCAACGCACGTTTATTATAGGTTTTGGAGTGCAGTACAATCAGGGACCGATTTAAATTAAAACCAGAGAATAAACTTAATTGCGTCGGATTTGAAGCAAATCGTTTATATTATATATATATAAATAAAAACTGATTACATTTTCAGCCTTATCTATGCACTATCTTGTCGTTTTTAGCCGGCTATTTTACACTGGTTTGAGCTGCATGCGATTGTAGTTTTAGCAACTTTTGTTCACATTTGTGGCTTGACTGATAAAAAGTGTTTTGCAAAGTGTTGTTTTAAGGCATAATTATGCCGCGAGTGCGTAGACTTGGGCAAATTCCTCAGCTTAGTGACTTTGAGAGGGGGCGGATTGTGGGCTTACGAGAAGCAGGTCTTTCAGTTAGAGAAATTAACAGAAGAACCAACAGATCTTTACGCACCATTTTGAGATGTTGGCAGGCATGCACCCAAGAAGCCCGTGAACACAGAGCTAGGGGCACTGGACGTCGCAGGGGAGCAACCGAGCGTCAAGATCGTCGTCTTAGACTTTTGGCTCTTAGAGACCGCTTCAGTACCAGTCGGGCGATTGCGACTCAGTGGTTTAAAGAACATGGAAGGGTGGTTGGGATGCGTACAGTATATCGACGGATAAGAAGTTTTGGTCTTTTTTCTTACCGTTCCCATTGGGTGTTGCCCCTCACTCCTGAGCATCGACCCAATCGACTGCAATGGTGCAGAGACAGACTACAATGGAACGATGAATGGAACAGAGTGGTCTTTAGCGATGAATCCCGCTTTTGTTTGGGTATGCATGATGGTCGTGCAAGGGTAAGAAGGCGACGTGGTGAAAGACGTAATCCACAGTTTGACATGGAGAGGCATGTTCATCATACCGTGGGGTAACATGACAGCGCGCCGTTACATTCAGGAAGTAGTGGAACCACATGTCCTTCCATATCTGGAAACCCTCCAGAACCCTAGTTTTCAACAAGATATCGCCAGACCGCATGTAGCTAGACAAGCCGTGGACTTCATGAACCAACACCACATTAACCGCTTACCATGGCCACCAAGATCACCTGATCTGTCACCGATCGAACATGTCGTGTGCGACATCATTGGTCGCAAGTTGTTAAACTTACAGCACCCTCCTCAGACTCTGGCAGCACTTAGACATGAGGTAGAGGTAGCCTGGAATGAGATACCCCAAGACGATATAGACCATCTTATCAGAACAATGCCCAGGCGTGTCAATGAGTGTATAAGAAACCGAGGATATTCGACACATTACTAAACCTAATTCCATTGGTGTTTATCGGATTTGGCTGGAAACCTAATCAATTATTAACCATTGTCTACTAAACATGTAAGCCATATAATGTGTGTCTGTATGTATACAGGGTGTCCTAAAAGTCTTTGTATGAGCAAATATCTTTGCTATTAGTACGAAGAGAAACTTAACTGGGTCGGATTTCAAGAAAATCGTATATTTGTATTATTTCTGTGGGTGTTTGTATGAGTGTATGAATAAAGGGTGTCCGAAAAGTCTGAGAATGTTCGAAGATAATCTTAATTAAGTCAGATGTTAAGCAAATCGTATATATTTGTATTTTTTTTTGTGTAGGTGTATATGTTTACAGGTCCAAAACACCAGGTTTGGGTGTATGTATACAGGGTGTCCGAAAAGTCTAAGGATAGACAAATCCTTCTGTTAGTACCAATATATATCTAATGAGGTCAGATTTCAGGCAAATCGCATATATTTGAATTTATATTTGTCGGTATTTCTGTGTGTATACAGGGTGTCCGAAAAGTCTTTGTATGGGTAAATATCCGTATGGGGAGCGGAATACCTTGAAAATATTTTGCGTCTGGGGAGAGGACGACCTTGGGGAAAATACGTGTCTGGGGAGCGTACGACCTTAGAAAAATATTTCTATGTGTAGGTGTTTGTATGTATATAGCGATACGGATACGAAAGGCGGTATATTCTTGATCATCAGTCCGAAGGAGTGTGATATCTATCTTAATACGTGCTCTAGAAACACAAAATTTTCAGGCCTTGAGAATGATGGTATTTCCGACATTATAGAGCCCTATCGGGGAGCGATTAGGCGGTCTACGCATCTAGTTACTCTCCAAGCTGTCGATATTTTCAAGAGGTCGGTGAAAATACACTTTTTCCTTTAAATATCCCCAAAGAAAATAATCGAGTGGGTTGATATCTGGCGACCTCGCCGGTCAGTAATTTTCTGAAAATCTTCCCATCCAACGCCTCAGGAACATTTCCTGAAGAAACTCGTTAACAGCTCGGGAACTATGGCATGGTGCACCATCATGCTGATACCATAAATTATTTCTAATGTTAAGTGGAAGGCCATTAACAAAGCCAAACAGCTGATTTCTCAAAAATTGAAAGTAAATATCCGACGTTAGGTATACTGTCTCGGAAGAAAAATGAGCCGATCAGTTGGTTACCTAAAATACCGCACCACACATTTGCCTTAAAATAATACTAATCTCGTCACTGGATAACAAATCCTCATTATATATCAGAGACGTGTCAGAGCGGCAAGCGGCAATTAAATATGCTTCATCAGAAAATATGATTTGTTTTGCAAAAAGACGGGTCATCTTCATGCATACCTTGATACCAAACCGAAAAATCAAATCGAATCTTAAAGTCTCCAGGTTTCAACGTGTGGACAAAGGTAGGTTTGTATGGATGAAAATGATTTGCTTTAAGAACTCTGCCAGCAGTGGATTTACAAAAGGATCGTCTATCGTTTCAAGGAGGTACTTTTTTCAAATTATTTCTCAACGAAGTCTTGGGATTTTCAACCACGGCTTGAATAATTTGTAAGTGAATTTCCTCATCATGTTCGGCCTGAACTTGATTTTTTTTTTACTAAAGCAGTTTTCCACACTTCCATGACTTTTAAATTTTGCCATTATGTGTCCAACAGTTTGATTGGATACAGATATTTCGGGATGCCTTTTATGAAAAATCTCAGCGGCTTCCCAATAACTTTTGTACTTGTCGTCAACAATTAAAACAATTTAAAATTTTTGTTCAGTGGTTAGTTTTGGGGGCCTAATTAAGGAACCCAATCAACTGAATTAATGTAACTATACTTACTGCAAAGAATGTCAATGTCTATGTCAATGTCATTCTTAGCATATTTACCTGATTTGTGTACATTGATTCCATAACGTTAAGTAACAATGTAAAATCATTTTTTTTTGTGGGTGACTGTAATTTCGTATTTAGAGACAAAATACGATTCGAAATAATTCTTTAAAATAGCTTTTCTTTGTATCTTGTTAATTGAGGTTTCTTTATTCTTGGGTATATTTTACATTTTTGTCGCTACCCTGTATACTATGGGTCTTTTTAGATTTTTTCCATAAGGATTTTTAGTTTATTAATATGCAGAACTTTTCTACACCAAAGTAATTTTTTTCAACTTTCAGTAAAATTTTTTCCCATATGGCAAGAACATATAAGCGTTATTGATGAGTGTTCAAACAATAATAGTGGGTCTTCTAACAGCAGCGGTAAAGTTAAAAGAACATATTTATCGCCGGACGCGAAGAAAATTGTAAACAATGTAAGTATGTTTCTTTAATAAGCAGGGGATTTTACGTAAATGCCGCGTTAGAAGAAATAGCTACCTTACCTAAAACTCCCTTATCTACAGTGACAGATATTGTGGTTAACCCCATTAACGAAAGGAAGAAAAAGGAGCGATACTGGAAAAAAACGGTGTTCCGACGAAAGTAAAAAAGATTTAATTCGGAAAACAATTCATAAGCTCATAATTAGTGTAGATGACGAAGAGAACGATAGGGAAGCAGAAGTTGATTTAAATAAAATAAAAATAAATAGACCATGGAAATAATTTTATTATTGCCATACTTTATTGAGTTATGGAAATTACATTAGTTTCTTAGCTAAAATTTAAACAAATCCGACCCTGCCACCTCTGAGGTATTTTGTTTGTTTAGGACTCTACAGAATGGTGTTTTGTCCTGTAAATTTTAACTACCCATACAGCAAACCTATACCTACATGTAGCTAGAACTGGAAACGTCAATAAGGATTTCACCAGCCCTTCAACTGGAGTGGTATTTCCTCAGCCGAAGAACAACTCCTCTACCACATTCCTTGGTTAAAGCAATAGAACACGACATTTCCGAGCGGTCACCAATCCAACTACTAAGCGTGATGGGCGTCGATTAACATTAGTGATCGAACGGGAGGGTTCGACCAGTAAAACCTTTTCCTCTTGTGCACTTCGGCGATATTAAAAGAGAATATATTTTTTGTTTAAAGAAACTATTATTATTGTAATTTTCCATTTATATGTAAAAAAATCTGCAGAGATTTATTGATCTATTTAACACCTTAAAAATATTTACAAAATCTTATTTTTCATCGTCAGGAACTTAATTCTGCCAATGAATTTAATATATTAAATTGTTTTCAAAGAGATTGCAAAATTTTAAAACAAATTATATTCAACACACTGTAGGAATCCCATTAATAAGCATTTTATTTTACCAAGGTATATTTGACTCAATCTCCCTAATTTGATTTCCAGTATCTCCAATCGCTTCAAAAACGGGGCACCCTATATACAAAGAGTCAAACTCGACAAATAAATCATATTTATGCAAACTTACATTAAATTACCAGACCTTAGTCCAGTTTGGCCTGTAATGTGGCTTTGGGTTAACATTCGGTTTTCATTCCTTCTGGGACTTGGACGGTTTAATCTGGGATTTACGTTAAGGTCGCAAGTTCATATTCATAACATGTGATTCTTTTAAACTATATTTTTTGGTGGATACAAGATCATAATGGCCAGGTGAAAATATGAGGAAATAAGAGGTACTAATATTTTCTTTTGTCATTTAAATTGTTATCGGTTATTTTAATATGGTGATTGTGGTGTGAAAAATAGTGGAAAATAAGAACAGATGGTTGTGGGTTTTGCGTAAAGCCAAACGCAAAAATAGCTAACACGAAAGATGAGGATCAAAGAACCAAGTTGAAAACTGAGCTTACTATTCACAAATTTTTTAAGTTAATGAGACAAGAATTGGTCGATACTGTATAATTTTGTTTCCACCTGTACAGGTCCTCCCAAAAGCAACCGTTCAAGAGGCCTTCCATGCCCATCAGCTAACTTTTATGCTTTTTGTGTGATGGATATAGTAATGAAAGCCCCTGTTTTATAGTTGGCTAGATCATGAAGCAAGGCGAGATGTGGTAGAAATCAGCTGCTCTTACTGACTTTTTAAAGAAGACTTTTGACCCAAGCATTAAACATCTCACACAAGCTATTTTTCTCGATCAGGGACGAATAAATAGCTTTTTGTCCATAACAATTTCTTTTTTGGAAAAGCTATTAATGCTTGTTGTGTGCTATAGTTATGTCAAAACAATACATTTTTCCGCAAAATTTTGGTGTTTTTTTCATCTTTTGTAATCTTATAGTAAACCTGAGGCAGTTTTTCTCATTTCCTAAAATTTATCAATTCATTAATTTCATGTTTCGATTGTGGTTCCTTAAAATCCAGTTGCTAAAAGTTCCGTTTTTTCCTTAGAAGTACGATAGAGGGTTCATTAATGAACAATAATTCTGGTGAAGATGTTCAACAATAAAAATAATACCATACTCAACAACAAAATGCTAGATAAGCAAATGCAGATTAGGGCGAGTTTTAAATTCAGCGCTGAAATCTATCAATGTGTTCTTTCTATTTTTAATACATTCATAACAAACATGGCAGACCACAACTGATGCCATCGAATGCAGAATGCGATTTGCAGCTAATAGAAGTATAGACAGAATAAAAGCTTCTCTTCGTACAGCCCCCGATTCACAAAAAAAAATTTGGCTAGTAGTGAAGTTGTCTGTTTTTATTAAGCAACAATACCCATGCATGCACCAAATCAATGCTAACAGGTGTGCAGTTCTTTTGTCTAACCTTGCCGTATCTTGCGCTAGCCACTAGTCGCTTGTCAACGATCAAGCTCCTTCACGCGTTGGTCGGGGTTATCTATGTAAAGGCAAGCGCCAAATCAACGCCAACATGTAAATAGTTCTTTTGCTTATTCACTTACAACAAAACGCTACGAACACACCGAACGCGCCGCGCGCTTCAACAAATTGCACTAGTCAGCTGAACCCTAAAACTTTAAATACGAATTATCGCAACTGCCACTTGTTACATTTATTTAACGACCCTACCATAGAGAAGCTGCTCCCATTCGACAGACACCAGATACGTCAAAATTAAACTAATGAGGTTATTTTATTCTCGGCCATCCTGCCCTTGTCTTTTCCGTCAGCCATTTTAATTTAATTTCGTAAAAAGATGAAAATTATTTTATGTGTGATTTTAACCACAGTTCATCGGCTTAGGAAAGTAAGTTAGGACTTTACTACTTTTCCAGGTAAGTGGTCTTTCGTATTAAAGAAAAATATAGCCTATTGTCAATACAAGTCTTGGAACATGATATTCTGTTACCTTATATAGTTCAGTAAACAAATGTTTTTCCAGGTATTTTTTACTTTAAATTGTACCTGTACTTTCTTTTAAAATGTGCAATTTCTTCGTTTTTTGTTATTTTTAAGTGCAGTTATATAAAATGCTTGATCAGGAAGTCTGTCTGCAAAATATACTTTGAGCTTACAAAAATAATACACACACCAATGTATTTCCAATACCAATATTTTCCGAAGAGTGAACTAATCGGTATTAATAATTATAATTTATTTATTTATTATATGATTTATAAGTGAACATAGTTTCGTAATAATAAATGATGAAAGTTGGGAATAGTGAATTTGGCCATTTCTGTTTTCTGATCTTTGTGTCATAAAGAATGATTTTAGTCAAACTTTTTTTATTGTAGATGTAAATAGACAAATCAGATATTGTAGGTAGGCAAGTACCATTTTCTTAATAAAATTTAAAATATATTTTGTGCTAGCTGTAACTATTTAGATGGTTTTAATTCCAAAACATTCAGTGTGATATATATTTTTATCATATTTTTTCTGCTTGTCGAACAAATTCATTTTGTAGTTTGCCACCCATGCCTACATCGTACTGTCTCTGTATTTTCTCTAACATGGCTGCAGTCATAGCAGCTTCTTTTTTTGGCAGAGTTAAGTACCTACTCATGTAAATATACATCGTGTAAGAATTTCTATTACACTAATGTTCCAAAGGATTATGAGAACAAAGTTTTTTTTATTTTCCTAAAAGTCTTGTCACATTAGAAGCTTGAAAAATAGCTTGCTGAAGAAGTCCTAAGAACTGTGCCAATTTCCGTGTATATAGAGACTATTTTTCATTATCAGATTTTAATAATGCCGATGATCCTACTCGACTTAAAACAGAAGCTTTCCCCTGGTTTCTGTTAAAATGTCAGGTACAAAATAAGCATAATTATTCAAACAGTCTACAGCCAAAAGTGTTATTTTCTGACGAAACATCTTCTGGAATTAAGAGCAACCACCCCACACATCCTCTTAAAAGGCTGGTGAAATCCCTACGGATGTTTCCAGTTGGGGATGTGTGAGTCGGACTTCTCCAGTAGACCCACGGTACAAATTACTTCGAAGATCGTGTCTCATCATCTGCATCCATCTCAACGAACACACAAAATAACACTGATACTGGCGGGAATGCAGCGAGCATATCGAACACTCTAAATAGCACGAACTTTTTCGGAAAAATAGTTGTTGCATTCGGCGCAGCGCGTTGGGTTTGCTCAAAGCGTTTTGATGCAAGTGAATACGCACCTTAACCTTTCCGTAACTCGCGCTGGCTACTCGTCGATGTTCGCGTCGGTTTTGAGGCACAGATCACAGGGATTTGTATTTAGAGTCTAGGCGGTACCGAGAATATCTATCCCGAAGGTAAAAAGCTGAATCATTCAAATGCATTAGCATTACCTGTATACTGTTTGCTCAGGTTTGCTGGGGTTTGTTCAGGTTTTACCCACTTTTGCTTAGTCTTTTTTATATTGCATTGTTTTGGTAGTGCGATTGATTATTTGTTTCGTAATTTATGAATAGTCACTAACGACTCATCAAATCAACAATCGTTCGGCAAAATTCGGGATAAAGATTCTTGCTACCGGCTAGACGCTAGTGGATTTGTATTTGCTCGATCAATATTGCCAAGAAGGTGCTGGCAACCTAAATGCATTGGAGGCGCTGGACGAGTGACTGATTAAAACGTCGACCAACTTGTGAATGGTAATACTCGCCTTGCATGGGGCGCCCAAACTCTGTTTACCTTGACGCTTAGTGTAGGCTGAGCCAACGTGAAAAGAGACCATTTCGTCCCGGTGTCGGTTTTTTTGAAGAAGAAGAAAATGCTTCGTACTAGCTGAACCAATATCGGCCCTTGGATTCCTTGCCCAACTTTCTCTATATTTATGATTGAAGTAGACAGGACCTTCCGTGGTCTTGTGAAGAGTCAGATCATTTTTATTATTGAACAAAATTTAAAAAATACAGCTCGTTTAGATATAAACTTCGGTTCATGCCAAAGGTTAATATAAAACAATATAATTCCTTAGAAACTGACTAATATTATTAATGCATTATTGGCACATGACCTTAACGTAGGTACCAAATTATGTCCACTAGGTCATGTATTAGTATATAGTTATCTTAACAGGTAGTAAGTTTTTTGGATTTATATTGCTTGGACAAAGACTAGTATCTGTGTCTACTGGACAGAAATCTTTATAATCTAAAGAACTCTCTATCAAACGATATTTCTTAAATTTGGTTCAGTTATGAAAATAGTCTGTCTTTTTACAAGATCCTTTTCTTCAGCAACATCACGTTAGGTACTTAAATTATTCAGATTATAATAATAACAAACCTCTAGGCTACTTAGGAGCAATCTTTTTAACGACATTTCACAAGCTAAGAAAAATTTGTATTCCACAAATTAATACTTTCATTTACTTTTACAAATTTGATGTTTAAATAAACCAAAATAAATTTAATATGATATAAAATCGTTTGATCTTGCTTGGTGGTTTGTGGTTTGTATTCTATTGAAAAGCAAATTTTACAGCCAGTGGATAAACCTGGTACAGTAAAGACATACTGATTGAATAGCGATGTGGTTAGCCAATATGGAGGCAGTAATAATAAAACGTTCATAGAGCAATAATCCTTTCAATGCCAACCAGATTATATTACTTGCTTTATTACTAAAAATAATTTTCTACGACTGTGTAATAAATATTCATAATTGTGCAGTTTTTAGTCACCTAATAATATTTATCATTACACAAGGGTGTTGAGTAATAGTGTATTATTTAACTAACGAGCGTTTACTGTTGCAATGTGCAAAACGAGGGGAAGGCGGGAGGAGTAATTATGAGTAGGGGAGACCGGGCTGGTTGGGCACACGGGTTGGTTGGTACCATCGCTATAACTCGGAAACTGTTCGGTTAATATCGGTGCTTCGCACCTGCAATTAATCGTCGTGACCACGCATCGGTCGGCAACCAGCAGCTTTAAAGTACGGCCAGTCTTGGTGAATTTATTCTAGTGCATACCATTTTGTGACCCGTAAGTAAATATTTATGTTTTTGGAATTCGTTTAATGTAGCCCTTATTGTTGTAGACTAAACTTGAACATTTTAATATTATGAAAGATTTCGTATTTTCATATCTTTTTATAATATTTATCCGCATCTAAAGCAGTGATAATCAAGGTTTTGAGCATTTTACAACTTAGTAACGGTCGTGGGGATGGTTGGTACAAATTAGTCGGGGCAGGTTTGTACACTGTACCAACCAACCCCAAAGCCATCAACTCGTACTCAACGTAACCATAATTTATTGGAACTAAATGTTGATGATCTTACAAATGCTCAGCCTGGACCCAGCAGAGTTTTAAGTCCTTTAGCTCCCACCAAAGATCATCATAATACAGTAAAACAATGTGTTAACAGTCTTCTATGTCCTCAGCCATCAGAAAAATTTCTAGTAAATTTTAGACCTCAGATATCAATAGAACAACTTAATGACAGTCTTCGAAATCCTCAGCCTGGTTGCAGCAAAGATCTTGAAAACCTAAAACCTTCCCCAAGAGCAGCGGAAAGGAAACTAAATAAAAGTCGTAAAAAAGTCAGCAATTTTGACAGACACTTCTATAAAAGAAGCATTAGAAGATGAAAAGAAGGAAAGAGAAAAAAAAGCAAATTCTATTAAAAAAATGGGTTTTACCAAAGGAGAAAAATCCTCAAGATCACAAAAAAATAAAAGAAATATTAAAAACATAAAAAATAATGATGATTCTAGTAGTGACGAAGAAGCATTTTGTTTAGTATGAATGGAACCATGGGCAAACAGTTTGCCGCAAGAAAAATGGATTCAGGGCACTTCTTGTAAATTATGGTCTCATGAGAAATGTACTGACGCTGGTCTAGTTTACGTATGTCACAACTGTCAATCAGATGGATCTGAAGCCTAATGCGCTATACTTATGTTTTATATTATATTAAAATATGTTTAATGTTATCAAAATAATATTAAACAAGTAAAATATTATCAAAATTGACTTAAAGTTATTGCTTTGCCAACCAACCCCTGGGTATGTACCAACCAGCCCCAAATTCGGGGTTGTTTGGTACAATTTCAGCCTTGCAAAATAAAGGCTTTGCTAGATTTACGTTACACCCACTACTGGTCCAATTTGGGAATTAGTTATCCAAAACATAAATAATACCTGTATTACAATTGATTTTTTCCCAAATATAACCAATACAGTTAGAAGCGCCTTAATGTAAAAAGTGTACCAACCAGCCCAGGTCTCCCCTAATAGCTGTTACAAGTGTTCAGTAATAAACTTTATCTAAAAGTGTTTCGATATTGTAGAGTTTTTTAAATTGCAGCATCTATTGTTCAGGTGTTTATATTTAATGTTATATTTAATGTTATTTACTTTTATTATATTACAAGAATAAACAAAAATTTGACGCTCACCATTGGGATTCCGTAATTGGTTGGAGTTACAGCCTAGTTTAAATTACAATAATTGTATACTTTAAGCTCATAGTCTGCCGTTCAGAAATTTGGAAAATTATGAATATTTTCGTAAATATCCATACAAATTGGAAAACTTGCGGTTTCGATTTTAGCGAAATATGGTTTTACTTTTGAACAGAAAAAAAGCGAGAAATAATTTCTATAGGTACTTTTTATTATTAATATTAACGTGTCCCTAAGTAGTTTTTAAATTTATTTCGATAAGCCTGACCGGATGTAAAACCGCATGCCATTTTAAACTCGGGATCTCGCAATGAAATCGTCTTTAAAAAAATAACTCAAGCATGGTTTTCGAAGTATTTTTCCTCAGCTTTCCGATGGTGTAATTTGTTTTTAAAAATTCCGGGTGCTTAAACTCAAAAAAACACTAAACATGCAGTATCCCGAAAAATGTCATTTTTATCTTTTTTTTTTAATACGCTAGATCAGGATTTTTTACGTCGAAAAAGCTATTTTCCAAAGGGGACTTGTTTTGTTTACGAGGAATTAATCGAAAAACCTTAAATATTAATAAGTATTTTATTCGCTTAAAATTTGTACGAACATGTTAAAACTAATAATCGTATCTACAGCTCTCTAAAAAATCACTAAAATCGGATTAAAAATAAAAAATCAAGCCTAAAACTTAATCAAAATTTGAAGACGGCCGTTTTTTTGCATGTGAGTGTATTTATTGTATACGTATCATTAGTTTTTCTTAAACTAAGAGTATCATCGAATCATATTTAAAAACCTTTAATAATAATTGTAGGGGGTTAGAGCTTTTAAGCTTCATTTTCCCACCTCGCCCATTTACTGCCAACTTCATTTTATTTCAGTACAATTGTTTGTTTTATTGTATGAACATTTTCACAGTATTAACCGTAGATCCGTTTTCTTTGTGTATTTTAAACATAAATTTCAAAATATTTTATAATTTATTTCAGGCAAATTATATTTTAAAAGAATATTGTGGTACTATTGACAGAAACAATGTCACCATATGTCTTTAAAAATACAAATTTTCTGAATAAAATCATTATGCACGTTGAAACTTTAAACAATAGACTCAAAAATGGTTGCTGTATATACTAGAAATTTTATTGCAAAAAATTGTAAAATCGAGAAACCTACTGAACCAACAAAATTAAATTAAGTTGGTAACCATGGACTTGATCGGCAAATGCCACCTTAACTCATTAATAGTATATTGTTTAACGAGCATGTAGTGTTAGCAATTACTCACCAGGATTAAATTTAAGACATGAATTAAAGGCCAGTAGTAGAGCTCGTCTAAATAAAATAATTGATAATAATTGTATTTACTACACACGACGAATGCTATAATTTTGTATCTGCTACTTTCATAAAATTTTGACATGGTTAAAGTAATATTTATTTCTCTTATTCGCTTGTTCTAGAGAACAACTAAATTACGAACCGAAGTTCAAGTTTTGTATAAGTATCATTACTAGAGAGCTGAACATATTTAAATATTTAAATTCCGTATTTTTTTCTAGTGTAACATGTCCTTTTCGTCTTATTTCAACGCCTACTATATCACTGGGAACATTTTTACATTTATCAGATAATGTTTATATCAATGCAGGCTTCGAAACCTAAATTTATATTTTCTAAGGAGACTATAACATCTGGTATAAAACTAAAATTAACCTTTATAAACCTAAGTTGCTAGCAACTGCTGAATTTTTAAAACATTTCTTGACTTTGTACCACACTGTGAGTTATCTTGCAGATCCAGAATTTTATTATTTCCTTGATTATCTCAAAACGGTCTGCGTAGAATATCGCTGCTTTAATCCATGTTGCCCAGCGGATAATTACGGATTCCGGAGGTAAGTTAACTCCTAGCAATTTTTCCTTATATAGTTGTACTCTTAAAGGTGCTTTTAAGACCCCTTTTTATATTTTAAATTAATTTATTTACCAATAAGGGGTACTCAATTCTGACTGATTCAGCAACTCGGTTTAATCCAGGAAGCAGGTAAGTAACATGAACCATATTGGGGTAAAATATTTTTAGATTTTGTCCCACTTTTACCATATAAGGTGCTGCATCGGACAGAAAACCTGAAAACTTTTCAAGTGGGATTTGATTGGGTAAAAAAAATTCCGATATAGATTGTTGAATGGAGACAGTCACGTTATTAGTTGTATGTAACTGTTTTGATGCAATTAAGTATGGCTTTCTTGGATCATCTTCTTTTAGGGCCTTAATCATAAGATGCACGATATAGCGACCACAGACATCTGTGCTCTCGTCAACAATGATGTAAAAATTATTTTCGTTTTGCACGACTCTATTTCGTGGATTGCGGTTTCTTACACATTTTTTTTTCTTAATGTAAACTGATCTGGAATATTGTGGTTACATTATTCTTGCAAAATTCCCTTAGTTGTCGATTTTGTAGCTTTTTCAAAGGAATATTGGATGCCACAAAAGCTCTACACAAGTCATGATTAAATCCCTCCTTGTCACTTTTCGTTTTGTCACCACTGGTGTAAAATGATGTTTTAATAGACTAACAGATTTTATTTTTTGAAGCTTTGCTTGATACGACGCTGGTTTTACGTGTTGATCTACCTGGGACTTTTTTTCACAAACAATAGTTTTAGCACAAGCATTGCAGAACACTTTATCGCCATCGAGCTCCAACTCAGGGAAATTTTTCACCCATAGAGAAGTTCGGCATTTTCAACATTTATAAACACAATCAGTAATATTAGGTTCTACACAATACTTTCACAATGCGGTCTATTTAATAATAATAACTGAACTAGCAAACAAGATGTTTTTCTTATTATATGCGTCTGTAATTCGTCAGCTGGTGCTGATACCTGACAATACATCTTGAAATTCCTAGACTCCTATTAAATTTATATGGTCATAAAAGTGGACAGAGCAGGCGGTTTAAAATTGGTTTGTTTAAAAACCCTATATGCATAATAATGCATTTTAAAAGTAAATATGCATTATTTTATTAAATTGGTCAAAATATGTTAAAACGGCATAATATATGCAAATTGCATATATTCCGCTCGACGGATGTCCGGACTCTTACTTCGGGCCAAAAATATGTCAAAACCCCTAAGGCATATAGATCTGAAATTCGCAGGCAGGTAGCCCTTACTTCAAAGGGATACAGCAGTATTATTTTTGATCTCCTCCTCTGCTCAGGCGATAAGCTGACTTTTTATAATAAACTCCTACTAGATAGCGAATGTGCTAGCCAGCACGGAGCTTTAGTTGCCTACTGCAAGTGTAGTCCAGCCATGGGTCGGGAAGATTCGCGTTCTATACCCGAGTACTCAAGTGGAGGTCTCTTCGCTTTGCGTTGTTCCCGCTGAAATTGTGGATTTATTAATGATAGTAAAATTTTAGCCATTACAAATTAATCTTTTTAAATAAAATTTCTTCCTATAGTCTATTCATATTTCAAATGCGCCTGATATAAACAAAAGCACATGCACGCTGCACCAGGTTGATGGTCTGTCGTCCAATACCGTTGCACAAATTGCAGTTCACGAGGCTAAATTAGCCCTCACGAGGCTAGCATGTTGTTTATATCGGGCGTATTTGAAATGTGAATAGAGTTTAGGTTAGCTTCCACCAAAACACATTTAGATACCCAGCTAAGATTTAAACAGCGATGAGAAACAACCTCAGAAAAATCAACACTTTGAGCCTTTAATTAAAACTAGTAGGGACTATAAGGATATGGATCTGGTTGAAACCTGTTAGGTAATGGACTCGTAAATACACATAACGAAAATAGATAAATATTAAAAATGTGTTAATAAACTGATCGCTTAGATTCCCTAAAGACGTTTCAGATAGTACTGGTTTCAATTACGATCTTCTAGTTGATCGGCTAGGATTTGACAGGTTCTTATCCTGTCATTGTTAATAAGTCGTCACTAAAATCTTCTATAATTCTTCTAATATTTTAGCGATTTGCTGGGATTCCAAATGATTTTCATCTTGAAACGTGACGCTTGAATGAATTTAACTCTAATATTGTAGAAAGTATGTACTAAAATTGCCCTTTCCTTTATAAATTTACAAAAAAAATTCAGAAGCAAATTTATTGTATAAAACCTTTTATCTAATTCTTCCACTTGTCATTTTAAAACTTTCGGCTGTCGAATTAGACCAGCCTAGCGTTGAAAAATCTAGCTGTAAAAAATTTTACCCTCATATTCACTAAAAAGGTTAAAGATTTAGTACTGGTTTTAATTAAGATCTTCTAATTGGTCAATTAGGTTTTGACAGGTTTTTGTCCTGTCATTGTTAATAAGTCGTCATTAAAAATGTATGAGGTATTCTAATGTTTCAGAAATTTGCTTGATTTCCAAATGATTTTCACCTTGGAACATGTTCCTAGAATTAATTTAGTTCTGTTATTGTGGAAAGTACATATTAAACTTGCCCAATTAAAAAAAAAAATTATAAAAAACTTCGGCAACAAATTTATAGTATAAAACTTAGTTGTCTTATTCTTACAGTTGTCGGTTTAAAACTTTGGGTTGTTAAATAACACCAGTCTAGCATTGGAGAATCTGGCTGTTAATATTTATGGTTTTTACACCTATTATGTCAACATAAAATTTTTAATATTTAAGTCTTTAAAATTAAGAAAAAACATCACCCTGTATATTGAAACTAAAGCTGATTCAAAAATTATCGCCATATTTATTTTAACGAGTGCTTACATGACCCATTCCCCACCTTTTCGCTAAATCAACCCCGAACTTTTAATTATCTCTACATTAGTTAATTACGTTAACCCTCTTTTGTCAGAAACAAGAAACAATTAGTTAATTAGTGAAAAAACTTATTATTTTTAAGATCTACTAGACAAACGTGAGCACGTAGGACGCCGGCCTTTTCGTGATCAAGTAGGTTCAGTGGCATAGGGGTGCAACCACCCCTTGTTTAGCGGTCGATAATACTGGGTTTCAGCTCGGGTTTCTCAAAAGGTTTGCCTTATTGGTTTATTAAAATTATTATTATTGCACCCAACTTATTGCCTAACCGCAGCTGCTTTTCAATAAATACGCCTTTGACATGCGAACGTCGTCTGGTGAATTTGAAATTTATTTTAATGGAGAAAATTGGCTAATCTAAAGGACCTTATGTCGGTGAAATCTGATAAGATATGTGTTCCGGCATATTGTTACGATATCGAAAATTGCAAAGTTAGCCTTAACATTAGTTTTAGTCTAGATTACCAAATAATCGATAGATAATACCATGTTTTATTTATTAAGGCTTATTAGTAACTAGCTTTTACCGGCGGCTTCGCACGCGTATAAATTATGTCCTTTATGTATTATTAACACTACCATTTGTGGCGCACCCTGTATCTTCATATCATGAAAAATTAAGCAAAGTACAAGATATAGCCGTGACATACCCTGTATATGACTTATACACAATAATAGTGTAAACTATTACTATTTTCCTATAGTGAACAAACCTTGACAAAACAAAACATTTTGCCCCTGTGCCCTGTGTCGCATACATAGTCTTTTCTGCGTCTCTGTGGCAGACCCTGTATATAAAATACTGTTAAGAAAAGGTTAGCACAGTTTAAACTTAGTGCCAGACTTTGGTAATTTCATTTAGGGATTGTTCAGTTTTCAAGTAATAATCCAAGGTCCACTTTTATTATCGCGACACCCTGTAGACTACTTATCGAACATATAAAAATGGTATACCACGTAAAAAAATTAAATAAAGTTGACGTGTTTTACAGTTTTTTTAAATAACAAATACTTTTTGAGATAAAAATTATTTTCATTTTAAGGGGGCTGTTTCAACCCCTTGGAATTTAAGTTTTGGAAAATCCCTTCTTTTCGAACACCTACACCCTATAATAATCCTGTATGCAAAAATTCAGATTTCTATGTCAAGCGGTTTGAGCTGGGTTGTGATTAATGAGTGAGTCACTTAAGGATTTTATACAGCCTGTTCAAAATGAAGTCGGCACTATTGCTAACTTTCTTATTAGAAGAGCTACGAATTCGACTAAATTAGCAAACTAGTGTATTGTTTTACGCTGATTATCATACTTATGTCAAAAAAACAATTGACAATCAGAATCACGTGATATTGACAAAAATGTATTTTTTTTAAATGGAATGCCCTATATCTACTATAACCGTATGACAGAGTGTGAAATTCTAAACAAAATTTGTATATTACTACATATCGCTAAAATTAATAATAACGGAGATATTTATATTTAAACCTAATTTACCATTTGTTAACGCAGGCGGGCGTGGACCGTTTTGATAAAAACAAAACCTTTGACAGATCTGTCAATCTGTCATGATCAACATCCTATTTTGAAATATTTTTAGTTAAGTTTGATATTTTTGGAATAAAATGGTATTTACACATTTTTTAGATAACCTTAATTTAGCAGATCGGCATGAAATATTTTTTCAACAAGATGGTGCGCCGCCGCACAATACCTACGTTGCTGCCAATCTACTGACTGAACTTTTTGGACGCGGACCAATTTTATGGCCTCCGCGTTCACCAGACATTACTCCTCTCGATTTTTATTTTTGGGGATTTTTAAAAAACGAGATTTATAAAAAAAAACGTACAATAATGTTAATGAACTACAAGAATCCATTACTAATATTATCAGTAACATTGATGGGCGAACCGTTTTGAAGGCTACACGGAAAGTTTTAAAATGTGCTCGGAAATGTGTTGAAGTAGAAGGGGATGTGTTTGAGCACTTGATTTAAGTTCATAATATTCTTATTTTTGTTAATGGCAAATAAAATCCCAATTAGTTGTCCTGGAAATTACAACAGAAAATGTATGTCGTTTTAATTATTATTATTTTTTTTAAATTCGTTATTATAAATAACATAATTATAAATTATTAATCACAACTACATGTAATAATCTTGTTTTTGTGATAGTTGCCTGTGAATAAGTTGTCGAGGAGGACCGTTTAATACGGTACACGGCCGCCTGCGATAATAAATGGAAAATTACATTTAAATGTAAATATCTTCGTTATTATTAGTTTTAGCAATATGTAGTAAAGGAGAAATTTTGTTTAGAAATTCACTATCTATCAAACGGTTATAGCAGATATAGGGCATTCCATTTAAAAAAAATACATTTTTGTTAATAACACGTGATTCTGATTGTCAATTGTTTTTTTGACATTAGTATGATAATCAGCGTAAAAGATACACTAGTTTGCTAATATAGTCGAATTCGTAGCTCTTATAATAAGAAAGTTAGCAATAGTGCCGACTTCATTTTGAATAGGCTGTATATTGGATAATTATGGATAAAATAAAAACAAAATACATGCGAACAGTCTCGAGGCACTCGTACGTATGACGCACGGCTGCTGTTCACTTCACGACATGATACAAATACCGCGCAGGTAGGCGTGGCCATATACGTCACGCCGTAAGTAATTCCGCCATATTTTGTAAACGAGACACATCTTTGTTAAGATCGCGTTGTGTTTTACAGTTATTTTTTGGTGTTTTTATATCACTTTTAAGAGTTTAAAAGTGAAAATGAGGTGTGTTGTGTATGGTCGTGATGTGGACAATCGATGCAAGGGCTTTGTGCCCGATATTAAAGTTTATAGCTTCCCCAAAGACAAAGAAACACAAAGTGTTTGGAAGTGTCTGTGCAAACGGGAAGATAAGAGTAATGTGAAAAATGCTAGAATCTGTTCCAGACATTATAACGAAAGTGATTATGCAGGTAATTTAAAACACGAATTGTGTCATGTTACGAATGTCAAATGTGTTTAATGATTTTACAAACTCGCTTAAATAAAAAAGTTTACTGTGACAAACAATTGCTAAAAATCTCTACTTTAACGAATCACCAGACTTTAATCGAGAAAATACGATAAAAAAGAGACCTTTAAAAAGGCTATTTTCTTAAAATATAATTTCTTGGTTTACCTAATTTCATAAATTTAGATATTTTTGTCTTGTTTAGAA
Source organism: Philopedon plagiatum (assembly GCA_963971165.1). Classification (NCBI taxonomy): domain Eukaryota; kingdom Metazoa; phylum Arthropoda; class Insecta; order Coleoptera; family Curculionidae; genus Philopedon; species Philopedon plagiatum. The sequence continues at coordinate 109,709,496 of OZ020190.1, read as the reverse complement.
TAATTTTTGGCATTTTAAGATTTTTTTAAATTTGAAAAATCAACTCGAAAATTAAAGAATACAAAAATTCAATAATTTTTATTAATTTACTATTTAAAATGTAAAAAACCCAAAAAAACTATCCTAAAAACATGTTCCCGTCGTAAACATACAGATGTTATTAACAGCAAAAAATATTTAACAAATTATAGGAACAAACAAAATTCTTATTTATAACATATTTTCGGAAGCATCTGTAGGTAGATATATATTTTAATAAGAATACGTCTCTAAATAAAATTTATAATCTTAACTATTAGGCATAGTTTTATTTTATAAATTTATTTACCTTTTCTTTTCACGTAAATAAATACATAGAACGCAATTGGCAGACAATTTACCGATATCTATTATTTTAAATTAACTTATCCCTATATTTACATGATTATTTTAAATCATATACTTTAAAATTTGTATTATAAGCAGGAGGCAAAGTATATTGCCAATACAATTTATATAAAATCGCCTTTAACTAACGTAAACTCTATATTGCGCGTTACAAATTTCAAAAATAACTCACGGCGTGATGTCATGCGCGAACCCGGACGAATTTGACACGGTTTGGTATCACCTTCTATTTATTGTATCATGATTTGACGACGGGTCTTAAACCGAGATCACGCCCCTCCCCCACTCCGCCTGCGCCGCGCGCCGCACAATAATATATTTCGAAACTAGAACGGACAAAATGAAATATCTTTTGATCGGAAAAAGATTTCGGGATGAACTAAACGGCGTTTTGTAGTTTAAGTGATTATGTATCTGGACAAAATAGACACAAAGCGCCTGTCCTATTGGAAATGCCCTAAAAAACAAGTAAAATTCGGCATTTTTTTGCTTTTTTCTTTCGTTATCTTGGTTGCTGCACTTTATTGCGTGTAAAACTAGACTGCTTTTTTTGGAAATTTTTAGACCCATTTTTCATGGAGTTGAAAGTTGAAAATTACAAGGTTTTTTATTAATATTTAGCATATTTCCATAGCAATAATGTACCTGTAGTTAATACATTTATAATAGTAACCTTGCGATTTAACTCTTTTTATGTGGTACAATCAAATTTTGAAGCGTCACACCAGAACACATAAAAGCCGGATCCGACAAGCGCGAACATTATAAACCCCCGAAGTTTTAAATCGTGTGCTCAAAAAGAATTTTAAAATGTTTGGAAGTAGATGAACGCCATCTACCAAAACGTACAGAGCATGGGCGCCCGCAGGGGGGTGCCAGGGGGGGGGGCGTGGCCCCCCTCTGAGATTGTGAGAATGTCATACTTTTTAATTATTTGTAGTAAAATCTTTAAAAATATATTCCTTTTTTTCATTTTTTTTCAATTTCTGGGAATAGATTTTCGGAACGTTTTGGACACTTTATTTTCAGTCATGATAGTTATTGGAAAATATTTTATTTTTACAAAAGAGCGTTGATTGATACGCATATACAAAAAAAAATTAAATTTAATAATATTGGACATAGGCAATTTTCATAGTTCTTAAATTATGTTAATTTGGAAATTATGCCAAACAGTTCTAAAAATACCTAAAAATGTATTTATTTTTTTGTTTTACGTCTTAAAGTACGAATTGAAATGAATTGAAAATGTTTAAAAGGAGTGTCTAATCGAGAACTTTCCGATAACTTTACAGCAGCTTATCCAGATCATCCAGTACCTAGAAAGATGACAACGTTATTTCATTTTTATTGTTATTGTCAAAAATAAAAAATACAAAATAGTGACAACAAAGTTTTAAAAGTTAGGACATGTGTCTTATTCCCACCTGGTATGCCAAGGTATAATTTTCAGGTGTTTTTCTAGAATTTTCTAGGCGTAATTGGCAAATTAACACAAACTTAAGACTTTAAAATTTACAGTGTCAAGATTTATCTTTATACTTCTAGTAGAACAGGGTCTACCATGGGGTTAAAGATTTAACATGTAAAACCCAGTAAAACCTCATGGGCTGTATGAAACAAAATGCTCTGCATACCTATTTTCAAATAATATTTTGTCTATACCACCAAATATATTCCTTTAATAAATTTAAAAATAACTCCCTTTAATAATCTTTTAAATAAATTTCTTTAATAATTGATTGATAAAACTATCAATTTAAATATTTCTATGATAATCAAGTTTTATTTAAATTTAGGTTAGAATCCTTTTGGGCAGCACATGGTTTTCCCATTTAGAATGGTCAATAGTTTAACCCGCATCAGCCGTTCTATATGTCAGTGGTTTTGCTGTAGTGGGGATCATTCTAATTGCTTGTGGCCCTCCGAACGATGCCAATTGTTTTGTATGAATTAATGGATATCTAGTTACTAGCAAGAATACTAAGTTCTCGTCACCAATTTAGTGCCAATAATTGCCAAATTATTGTAAACATAAAGTGCACATATCTGTGTTTGCTGTCGTCCCTAATATTTTGAAATAATAACATATTTTCACTGTTTGAATAATTTTTAAATACAAAAAGCGAGTTGTGTCGCAAAAAAAGCTTGTTTTGGACATGGGAACCAGTTTTTCATTATGTCTGAGTTTGATAATTTTTTTAAATCATTTCTAAATTTGTCTTAAGCACTGAATTTAGGAAAACAACGGTAATTAAAAAATGCATTGTGTTTTTAGTCTACAGTCGGTCATAGAAAAAATATTGTGTACACCACGTTTCGAAAGTGCTTTGCAATCACTCGCACCATCCCATCGCATTGCAAAGCACTACTTTCCAAACTGGGTATACAAATAACTATTTTCACTCCCGTTATAGAAAATTGACATTTCAAACATTGGTATCTAGATCGAAACATCATCTTTCTTATCGTAGGTTATATTGTCTTCATTACAATTTACTTTCGGTTCTATATTGTATCCAATTGTATGTGAGAATGATGACAGAAAAACAATTGAACAAGAATTCACCCTATTGGTCAGTTCCATGGACAGTTTACTCCAGAACATATTTTAGTGATCACAATATTCATCTTTCTTTCCTGATAATCACGGAGGAATCAGATTTCTATCCATGTTGGCGAAAGTGCATTAGACAATGACAAATAAAAAAAGAATTTGTTCAAATTCTTATCGTACCTTCTTTGCTTATTGAAGTATTGTTGGTTATATACTTCGAAAGATTAGTCATCGCAAATTTTTTTTTCCTGATAATTCGCAACGGAATCCGATTTCTTTCTATCCTTGTTAGCAGAAGGGGCATTAGTAAAAGACAAATAAAAACGATGTTGTTGCCAATAGAAAAGAATAACTAAACATTTTATCACAATCGGGTTTGTTTGTGCAAGGATTTCTGGTTGTCTACTGTGAAAGTTTAATCGGAAGTGTCATAAAAAATAAATTTCTAACCTGACAATATACTTACGTAAGTTTTATAATTTTATAAGGAATGTGTGAAGGCTGTGTGCACTTTTTGTTTTTTTTAAGTATGAATGAAACAAATTTTTGTATCAAGTGCAAATTTAATAAATAAGCACAGGGCTTTCAACCTTATAGGTCATCACCACTGCTACTTGTCAGGATAACAGTCGGAAATCCATCTGAACAGACAGCAATTAACACATTAAAATATTCTTATATTACATTGAAAATCAGACATTCAATTTTACAAAACAATTTCAAATTGAGTCCAAAAATCACATTTTCGATGGTGCAATCTGAAAACGATCTGATTGATATGATATGATTTTATAGCAAAAGGCCTTTATTTTTACTGAATACAAACAGCATTTGCAAAAATCTCGTATTTATTAAGCAAAACCAGTGTCAGCATAGCCACATTAACCTTCTTATTTTATACTACTTAAAACTGTTTCCTACCCAAGTAACAATGCTCCCCCTAACCAATAATTTGCAATAAAAGGATAGGAGGAAAAGTTTTTAAATAAATACGGAAAAAGTAGCAAAACTGAGTAAAGATTTTTATTAAGATAAACAATTTATAATAAGGTTAAAAAATATTCCCTATTCTCCGATAAATAATGAAAATGGATCTATAATACAGTCTACCTGCCAACAGTGACGTTTGTGTAAGTTAAAGACGCGATAAAAATTGTTTAATCGAAAATACCAAGTAGTTTCACAATTTGTAACAGTAAACGTTGAGTCGTAGTTCCAGAAGGATAGATACACTTTATAATGGCACCAATTCCTGTTTTCCAGGCGCTCGGCATTTCTTTATTTATTATAATTATTGCTGTATTTAAAATATCTTGTAGCTCCGAAATTTCCTCTTTTCCCAGAAATTTTATCATTTCTGGGGTAATATCATTATTGTTTATTGGGAAGGTGGTAGAGGATTTCTTCCTCGACCGAGGTGGTGCCACCCCACATATCCTCTTAAAGGGCTGGTGAAGTCCCTACGGATGATTACAGCTCTGGATGTGTGAGTCGGATTTCCCCAGTACACCCACGGTACATAGTACTTAGCCTTCGGTCTTCGTGGGAAGTCAGAACATAAAAAAAACTTCCTGGGACTTTCAGTAACTTTATTTTATCTATGGCTTCTAATATTTCGTCTTCTGTAATCTGTTTTATGTCTTGTCTGTTAGTGTGTTTTCTGTCTTCGTTTTCTATTTCTGTTTCTAGATCTGCTCTATATAATTATCCTTCGAAGTGTTGTTTCCATCTTTCAATTATTTTGTCTTCAACCGCAAAACAAATGCTGTGCAAAACCGTTTTTATTGGGATCCAGTTTATCTTAGACACCAGCAACCAGGCAAATGCCATTCAGTCGCGCGACCGCTGGTATCGTGAATGTATTGATACAAAAATATTGGTGTATGTTTCAAATATGTTGTAGTTTAGTTATAATGAAACGTTCTCGAAGCTTTTAATGCTCCGGGACGTGATAACAGAAAATTTGCATAAAATTATTATTATCATATAAAATGAATCAATATAAAATGAATCTGCGGCGGTTCTTTTATTATGTGTTAACAACAGAGAGAATATGGGCTATAAATACTTGGACGTCAATAATACGTTTGTAAGGAAAAGTATAGGTTTAAATCAATCAAACCTAATACAAATACGAATAAATCGTCCATCGATCACTAAACAAACATTCCATTTTACAATCCCATTGACCAATCTGGCACAAAAGTGAGCAAATTTTCAGTGTCTTTCAGTTTCATAGCTTACCGGCTACAATAATTAAGATACGTGCCATTAACACCATTAAACAATGGAATGACAGCCAGACAGAGCGAATGGAAGGCTGGGCAATAAACGAAGACAATTGAACGATTTCAAGGTATAATAATAGGTCGACAACGGATCGTCTCGCATGACTTTTTTTATTTCAATCAGTGAAAAATAAATATACGCGTAAAAGTCTAAAAATGGATAGAACATCATCAAATATGTTTTTATGTACAGGGTTATTCATTATATTTTGACTCCCACCTACAGCTCTTATTACAAGTTATAGAAAAAAACCTTAAATACAAAAGTTTTGTTTTTTCACGTAGGATCTTTTGGTAATAGCGGAAATAAAAAATCGACTTTACAACAGTGAAAAAATTAATTGAGTCAGATTTCTGGACACCCTGTATATTATTAGCTCAAATGAAAGATCTCTTTGTTTTGATTTCAAATATATATAATTTGTTGGCATTTGGTTCAGCCACTTTTGAAATATTTGAGTTTATAACTTATTTTTCCACAATTGGAGATCATCGGTCATATAAAGTTTGTTTATTAATATAATCAAGTTGCCTCGAAAACGTATTGTAAATATTTGTCGTACTTCAAATAAAGTACTTTTTTTAAACTCAAATATTTCAAAAGTGGCTGAACCAAATGCCAACAAATTATATATATTTGAAATCAGAACAAAGAGATCTTTCATTTGAGCTAATAATATATAGGGTGTTCCATTTAAAAAAAATATTACTCAATTAATTTTTTCAATGTTGTAAAGTCGATTTTTATTTCCGCTATTGCCAAAAGATACTACGTGAAAAACCTAAAACTTTTGTATTCAAAGTTTTTTTCTATAACTCGTAATAAGAGCTGTAGGTGGGAGTCAAAATATAATTAATAACCCTGTACCTATAGCCTCAACTATAGGAGAAATTGTAACACAAAAATTGTGTAATTTCCTATATTATTTTTGCGGATTATCAAAGTTTATTATGTTATAAATAGCTAAATAAATTCACCCAACTTGCGTTTTTTTAAACGTAAACCCCCGTCTGTTAGTTATTCTTAAAAAAAATTTTCCCGTGTTAAGAAATATATAAAACATTGACGTTCAGATCAGCCGTTTCTGAAATAATTAACTTTGAAGTGTATATAATGGTCGATTAAAAGCTGTACATAGTCATCACAAAGCAAATGCGCGACATTTTAATGTGTTGTGTATTGTAGAAACAAGTAGGGGCAATGTGGTAACAGTGGATCAAGTTATTTCATTACCTTCCTTAAGAGATATGTATTCTATAAAATAAATTTTCTCTAAAGAATAATATTGTTCACTTAATACAAGAACGTTGTAGGTATGACTATTCTAACTAATTATAAAGAATTAAAAGGTACCTAGAAGCTTCTTAAAAAAGAAAAGCTCTTTAGCCACTATGTACACAGTAAATCACATGCAAGTATATAGTAGATCAATAGAGGGAACAGTGGTTGATCCCCAACTACAGCATTCAATAAAATCAAATTAGGTAATAAACTATTTTCTTTATTCATTTTGAAATCAATGTCAATAATATCAGTCTCTAAGTAAAGAACAGCAAGTAGTTAGACAACCTAACCAAGTTAAAGTTAACCTAATTATTTGAGTTAGCAACAAACATATCAATGAACTTTCCCAAAATAAAGCTACAATTTCTATGGTTTAAGCAGCAAGTTAAACAATGTTACAATTATGTTCAACCTTTTCTGCTGTTTTAAGAAATTGTAATAATAGTAAATAATTAAGAAAAATAAAGTCTGTTAGTTTTATTTAAATAGTAAAACGATGTCCTAAAAAAATTAACATTTTAATGAATATTCAGTAAAGATAAATCAAGAGAAAAAGAAAAATATGCCTTTTGCCTTAGTGTGGTACCACCGAACAACATAGAAGGGTCACTCCTGCGCGGCACTGTGATGTTCTAAGATCAAAGCATCGCCGGCAGCAGCCGAATGAATTTTCTCGAATTGGAAGCCTTGCGAGGTCGCAGACGGAAATCCCAAAATACGAGGGCGATACGTGCACGCGATATGTGTAAGCGGGCCGAGCTGTTTTACGGGAGTTACTCTGTAGGAACGGAATAAAACTAAAAGTAAACTACAGTTTTTAAATTAATCAGCTGTATTAACATAGAGTTACTTATAAGAATGCAGTTCAATTTGTTAGCAACAACACTGCAAACTATTATTTATCTACAATAAAGTAGTTGCAATAGAAACAACATTAAAGTGTGTTCTAGATCGATCAAATAATAAACTTAATATATCTGATAAAAAGAAACTGAGATAATACATTTTTTAATTACATGTAGGGAAATATGTTTATTTAAAAACACACAGTTGAGCTGCGTTCTTGACTTATACTTAATTAAATTTGAAATAAAGAAAAAGTTATTGGATTACTGTTTTTTCTTAACCTAAGTATATATAATATAATTTGCGTAAAGTAAGTTCCAGCACCTACAAATAAATTAAATACTAAGTTTGTTTTTTGTTAGAAATCAGTTAATACTGAAAAAACAAGTGGTAATATAATATACCTAAAATAACTAAGAGATTATTAACGGCGTAACAGACCTTCCGAGATTTTGACAGATGTTACCGTTTTGGGGTTCCTAGATGACAAAAATGTATGTTATCCATTTCCGTCTGCCTGTCTGTTGGTTGTTGACGGAAAAGGATGAAATTTTGTATGCAAAGTAGGCATTAACCCTACTCGAAAAAGTATATCCTTTGTGTTCAATATATGCAGGGTGAACATTATAAAAAATTAAAATGTTAAGATTTTTGCTTACATTTTATAATTTAATATGACGGTTATAGAAGAATAGTTAAATATTTAATGAATCCAACCATATTGTGAGAAAGTTATACAAAGTGGCAAACTCTTTTTGTTTCTTTACCTACTGTTCTGTTTAAAGGTAGGTATTTGCCGATTTTATAATTGGCAAGTTCCAAGTGGTACCTATTATATTCATAAAAGAAGGCACATTAATTTGTAATTATATTTGGATCATAATCGATTATTTCGGTACATGCCTTATTGTCATGGCAGTATTTTGAAGATAGCAGCAAAACAAAAGGAACGTTGTATATCATTCTAAATAAAATATTTAAAAAATCGACAAATACCTTTGCACAGCAGTTGCCTCGCTCACAATGGGTTCACCCTGTTTTAAATATGTAAACTGTTTGCTCGGATTTGTCAAATGAAAAATATTTTTCTAAGAGAAATATTTTCAAGCCCGGAAAAAATAACATCAAGATCTGTCTCGCAAGGTGATTTTTTTTGCAATTACAATACTTTTTACTGACCAGGAATAGTGGACTGTAAAACCGGCAAAAATTAGTTAAAAAAATGGTAAGGTACAACGACATGGGACCTTCACAGAATGATTGACTAGGGTCTAGGCTATCTGAAATGGCCAATTACAACATTTTTTGGAAGGTCCAACTTTTTTTATGACGAAAAATGTCATAAATCTGACAAAATTAATGTCTCTTACATTTTTACACATACATACCTCGCGATATCTTCCGAACTAATGGAGATAATTCCGTTATATTTTTTTAATCGATGGAAGAAATGTGAGCGAAGGCTACTGAGTCAATTTTGTTTTTTTGAAAACTCTAGTAGCCATTTCAGATAGCCTAGAACCTAGTCAATCATTCTGTGGTCCCATGTAGTTGTACCCGACAAAAAAATTTAAGAAGGAAGCGACTTTTTCATCGTTTTTCAAAAAAGGAAAACAATAACATTCCTACAAATTTTTCAAAATTGTTAATTTGATATTTGGTTTATTTGTCTTTTGACTTTTAATAGCTCTATTTGCAAATTTTATGGTAAAATAAATGCGGACTCTTGTATAGAGTGATATGAAATAAGCTATAGGAAAGTTTTTACAAGGGTGAGGAAAAGGTATATCAGTAAAAATATTTTTTAATTTAGCACCTATACCACTTTCATATGCAAGATTATTAAACTTTTCTACAAAGTTATTCTCCAGTTCAGTAATATATTCTAACATATTTTTAGGTGGACCTCCGAAAGTTGTCTTATCTGATGAATAAGCTTTAAGACTACAAAAGTGGCTTTCCAGTTCTTCCAAAGTATTTAGGTTTTTGTATTCCTCACAAATTTCGCATGAATGCTGTATTAATGCTTTTTTCAAAAGATAGCCAGTTACATAGACTAAGGCATTTCCCTCACTACTGTCCAATTTCCTATAATCGGTGGTGAACACCTTAATCGAGGTTTTTACATTTTCAGGTTGAAAAAATATTTCTGTGTTATGCTGAAATACATCTGAAGACACATTTAGCAATATATCACTAATGTCTTCCATGCAGTTTCCGCCTTCTTCATGATTAAAATATTTAAGGGCAAACATTTTTTTAAATGCCCTACAAAATTGTATTGGTGTTGGATTCCTGTTATTTCCAGAACAGTTTCGAATCTGCCCAAAGAAATTTTCTAAACAATCTTGGTTTAAGTGTCTAGTAAGTAAATATGAGTATTGCTTTTCTTTTAGCAGTTCCCATATTTCTAATACCCCTTGTATTGTCATTTCCCACCCAAAAGTAAACTTAACTATATTAGTAACTTCTTTACCCTTTTCGTTAATAACTTTCATATTTTTAAACAATGTTACCATTTCCTGTAGAAAATTAATTTGTTTTTCAGTTCCTTTAAATATATCGACATTATTTAAATGGCTAGAATTCAAAATATCGAAGAGACGATTTATTTTATCGATAAAATTTGCAGTAACCCTTGCTGCTGGCGGTAATATTTTAAAATCTATAAACCAATTTAAGGCTACTGAGGTGCTGTGACTTAGTACTTGGGCGGCATATTTAACCTTCATTTTTTGAAAACTGTTAGGGTAAATGTGCTCATTTGTTAGTTTAGGACATAATCTATAGTCCTTTGATTCTTCGTAATGGTACATTGTTTCAATATACTTTTTATGTGTTTCTCCTTCAGGTAAAAGAAAAATGTACGAAAATAAATTATTTCTTGTCGATTTTAAGAGATGTGGCACATCAAATAAGTAAACAAGTTTTAGGTTATCCACAAAGAAACAAGGATTATCGGCGGTCAAATTAAGATTTTTCTTTACGAGCTTTTGAAAATTAGGCCCTTGGTCTGAAACTACACCTAATACATTCAGACCGATGGCGTTTAGTTTTCTCACACTTTCGTATAAAATATCCTTTGCTTCATCAGACGATGCCGTTGATTTATAAAAAAAATACGCAAGTGGTTGTTTCCAGTCATAGGCCACACCTCTAGCCATTACTACTAAAGCACTACTGGCAATTTTCCTGCTAGGATTGATACCTTCTTGGAAACCAATAATTTTATCTTTCGATATGTCATAAAAAAGGTGTGACTTTAAGGTTATCTCATCTAAGCAAATTATGCAGTCTTTTTCTTTGGGACTCATAAGCCTCGCTCTTAATTCGATGAGCTTCAATATAAAATCATTAAATCCTGGATTTATAACCCATCTCCTGGTAAATCGGTTTAATGTGGATTTTGACGGTAATCTTATACAGTAAAACCCCTTACTAGCGACCACCCTCGGGGAATCAAATGTTGGTCGGTAAACAGGGGTGGTCGTTTAACAGAGAAAATTAAAACAACTGGTCTGCATTTTACATTGTTTATTTACATATTATATTTATCTATATACCAAGCAAAGTACACTGTATGTTTGCTTTAAAATTCTTATTTTTTAAAATAATCAGAAATCAATGATTGTTTCATATTTTTTAGCTTGTTTTTATAAAATTCAGATTCACAATTTAATAATAATTGAGAAATATTTGTAGACATGTCAAAATTGTTAATCTTATTAAAAAAGTTTTCTAAGTCTCTCAAACTTGCGCAGGCTTCAGATAGGCTTGATATATTCGAAACTGGAACAATTTCAAGTTCCTCTTCCTCTGTTTCAGAATTGGGAGTACATTCATCCGTTTCTTGGATCTCTTCAATACAGTCGATGATAGTCAATTCTGCACTTTCTGTTGGTAAATCGCTATCAATAGTTGCAAATTGTTTCAAATTCACAAATGTGTCCTTAATGTTAGGAAACAGTTGTGCGAGCGGAATATTGTCTTCTTCTTCGAAGTCGTCAATATCTGTATTGCACATAAATCCGGCTTTCATAAAGCATTTCTTTATCGCCACTGGAGACAAATTGCGCCAGGCCACTGAAACCCATATCAATGCGTTGGTGATGGTAATGTTATTTTCTATTTCTTGAAGAGGAGAACCACTGTCTATACATGTTAAAAGCCTCTTAATAAGGTAGCTTCTGTAAAGCATTTTAAAATTCTGGATAATGCCTTGGTCCAAAGGTTGGCAATGTGAGGTAGTATTGGGTGGCAGAAAAATAAGTTTGACATTATCCAGTGTAATTTTAGGATGAGATGTTGCATTATCCAGAAACAATACCACTTTTCTATTCTGCTTCTTCATCTTGGTATCAAATCTGTGAAGCCATATTGTCATGATGTCTGCTGTCATCCACGCTTTTTTGTTCGAGACCCATTGTAGAGGTAACTTTTCGATATGTGCACCCTTAAAACATCGAGGATTTTTGCTTTTGCCTATTATAAGTGGTTCCTCCTTCTCACCTTCCATATTTGCACAGAACAGAATTGTGAGTCGTTGTTTTGCTGTTTTTTTTCCATTACACTTGTCATCTTTCAATGCATATGTTTTTGTTGGCAACGCACGATAGTAGAGGCCTGTCTCATCTGCATTAAACACGTCCCTTGGGGCATAATCTTTTAAAATGGTCAACAGCTTTTCTTTCCAAAAGTTACGTCTTCGATGTTGACATCGGCGGATTCGCCACATATTTTCTTGAAGGTAATATCGTGCCGACGGCGGAATCTTTCCAACCATCCATTTGATGCCTTAAAGTTATCTAGTCCTAAACATTGCGCAGATTCGAGGGCTTTTGCTTGAATTATGGGCCCAGATATTGGTAAGTGCTTGTTCCGTGCTTTACAAAACCAATTAAAAACAACTTGATCCACTGCCAATCCTTCGGCTTTGGGAAATTTTCTTTTTTGTTCACCGTTGCCACTTTCTTCAAACAAATTTCTAACTTCTGCCTTATTTTGAAGCAACATAGTCACTTGGGTTTTACCCACTTTAAATTTTTCAGCCAATTTCCTCGTACTTAAACCAGTTTTTTCACTTTCCTCGATTATTTCAATTTTATCTCTTAAAGAAAGACATTTCCTTTTTCCAGCCATCTTCAAATATATATTTACGTTCGTTAGACCAAAACACACAAAAACTGTTTAAAATAAAACTAATGCTAACAACCGATATCTTTGGTTTATGTATGGATTTGCCAACAATACCACAATAAATTAATTATCGTAAGTACCTATTATGTATATTTATTAAGAACACAATAAAGTACGTAATACATATTAGTGTAACTAGGTACCCTAGCTAGGTAGAATTTGGGTCGGGTTTTACTAATGGTTTTATTGCCCGTAATTGAGGGTGTTTTTTTTCATTAATGTCTACCAAAATTGGGATGATGAGTGCCCGCGGTCGTTTAACAGGTGGGTCGGTAAAGAGGATTAAAAAAGAATGGGATTTTCCATTTTTAAATACGGGGAATTCATAATTGGTCGTTTAACACAGGTGGTCGCGTTATAAAGGTGGTCGATAACAGGGGTTTTACTGTATAACGGGACATTTTTTTATACGCTTTGGGTCCTAGGAAATAAACGCTTAACGCAAACTGTTTATATTCGTCGGTGTACCTACATCCCCTAGGAGACTTATTTAACAAATTCAACTGCGATTTTAAAAGTTCACATGATTCTTTTGTATAATTCTTTTCCAAAAAGCTCACCACATCTTCCATGGTTATCCCAGATTCTAACTGCTTTTTACGTGAGGCATCACCTTCTTTCAAACTTTTGATTTCACTTTTTAGGTTCTTTTTTCTTGGGGTGTTAGCTGATAGTCGCCCAGGAGTTTGAACACATCGATCTAAAATATAAGCAAAATATTGTATCTCTAGGTCTGTACTAAGGTTAATTTTATATTTTTACCTTTCTGGGTTACATCTTCCGTTTTGCTAGAAGCATTACAAAGTATTTTGCAACTTTCAGTTTGAATATTGACATCAGAAAAAGTTTTGGCATCTTCTGTCTGGGTACAGCAATCAGAAAACGTAGTTTCGCATAAACTAGTACTTGCCTGATTGTCTAAAATAAGAAAGAAATATGCATTACTATTTACGATATACATTACTGTATCGCCTATATAATGAAGGAAGGGCATTATTCATTTATTTTTCGATACAATGTGTTGGTTTTGAAATACTTGCGATTTTTCTTGTTTACATACTTGACGACACCCGGTACAGCCACGTGCACACATCGGTTATGGATTGACTTAAATTTGTAAAACCTTAAATATCATAAATTAAATTTCAAATTACCTGTTTTTGTAGACAACTTTAAAGAAGGAATGGCAGTCGGTGTAAGGTGATTTCCAAATGTACAAGTAAAACTATCTTTTGTAAAATGAAGACTGCATATTCTTATACGATTATTACATTGCTCTGGCGTAATACTAGCATATTTATGATTGCCTGTGAATCCTAATGCATTTCTCCATTTTCGACATCTACAAAAATAATTACTTCGATACTTACTTCTTGGATAGTTAACTTCAAATACGCAACTGTCAGAACAAAAAATAACTTTTTTTATAACTTCTACAACTAATGCTGCACCATCTAAGATTATTAGTTTTTATTACAAATAAAACTTGATAAGCTGGCTAATTTTTATTTATAATGTTATTTTTAAGAATGCTCACCTTTCTTCATCCTTTGGACACTTAAATAATGACAATCCACTTCCTTGTTTAGTAGCACATTTATCCACCGAACAGTAAGCAGGCATGATAAACAGATTAACATAAACCAGAACGAAAAAGTAAAAAAATGTTCAACACACAAACAAGTATTAATTTAAATTTATTCAGTCACCCCTATATAAACAACACAGAACTCTCCGTACGCTTATTTGGTCCACTTTATACCACCACGCGTCGTCGAATTTGCCCTCAAGCGGGGACGAGATGAGAAGGGAAAATTTCGTCGCACAGTCTCGGGCGTATTCGCGCTTCTTGAAGAGTGATCCTTCTATGTTGTTCGGTGGTGGTACCACAAGTAGTTGGGTTTGGCAATATAAACTTCACATCGCGGTCCTTAACACGTTCGCGGACAAAGCGGCATGTGCCGCTCTTTGTTCTGGGACAAAGCGGAATATGCCGCAGAAGTTTATAGCTTTTACAAACACAAAGCGCCAAACGCCGCGCATTTTTATGTATAAACTAATACGCCCTTACTCATGGTGTCCCAGCAAAAATCAAAACATTTTGTGAATAGTCCATACAAGTGGATATAATTTTTATTTGGATTTGGATAAAAACCTATATTTTGTAAGTGAGATTTTATGGACATATCAAATTAAGCAACTGTCCGCGAACGTGTTAACTATAAAGCAAGATCTGGAGTATCCGATTTGGCATACGAAATTGGTTAGTAGTTCCTGCCTTTCTTAGAAAACTTATGTAGAAATATAGAGATTTATTTCGATTCTCCAGAACTTTTTTACGCGGAATTCTAAAAATAAGATAATACACGTGAAAAATTTTTCAGTAACAGTTCTGACTATAAAGGTAAAAGTACACAGTGAATCAAGACCCGCCATTTTGAATTGAATGCTACTTGCATAAAAATATCTCTAAATTTAAGGCATAAAGGACGATTTTGAAGAAAGAGACCTTACCATGGTATTACTTGGAAACATAGTAATACCTACTTGTAACGCAAACAAAATAAATAAAAAAAATATAACCTTAAAAAATAAAACTGCGGCCGTTGAAAACGCTACCAATACGTCTTACGAGTTTACCCTTAACGCTCAATGCCAAGTGACTAGAGTGGACGAATCAATGCCGAATCAATCGAAAACTAACTCGGTTCACAGTACCCTCTTGGTCCACTGTTCCCACATTGACCCTACTGGAGTTATAATTAAGTTGTAATTTTTTTTTTCTACGACTATCTAACAAAACCCCATTCTCATGCAATTTTAGACAAATAATATTAGCCATTATTTACGGGTAGTGAATAATGTTTTATTATTCACGGTCTGCGACAAAGCTTCAGGTTTGCTCAATCAGGAAGCAACTTTAACAAAGTTTCAAGAATACCAAAGCAATTGCTAAATCATTGTGCCAAAAGTATACAGTTAACCTAAATTTTAACAGAAGTTCTTAAATTTAAAGGTACCCACATAATTTATAAAAAATTTAATAATTTAATCTTCAGACTTAAAAAAAAATAGTTGTGGGTGGCAGTTCACCATATAGGGGTGAATTTGTATGAAAATATGACGAATGCGCTATAAATCAAAGACGCGCTAGGGGCCCCAAAAACTTGGGGCGGGGGGCTCACTGCCCCCCTAGCACCCACCTGCCACTGCTATTTATATCATTTGATTGCGACATAAACTGCAAATCTGCTTAAAAAAGTTCATTTCTTGAAAATAATCTGTCTAGTCGCCCATTCTCAGTACTCAGTTTGTATAAGCCATCATGATTAATTGCAAAAACAGTGGCTAATACATTTCGTGGAGTAAGTCAAGAGTGTAGACCTAGTAGTTGATTCTATATAAAGCTTAGCCAAATCATCTTCGAATTATTTTTTAAGGTCTTCGATCGTCAAATCCATTTTATTAGAAATTTCAAGAATAATTATATTATAGTCTTGATGTCGGTTAGGTTATGCACTTCTCTACTTTTCGCTTAGTGAGTATTTACATAACACGAAAATCGTCGGGTGTTTTCGATGGTCGTCGTAATTTCGCGTTGTGGATCTATCTAATGTACCCACAACGCGATCTGAATATCTAAAATGTACCGGAAAGGCGATGTGAGAAATTTGCGAAATTTACAACGCGTCCTGGGTATAAATTTCGATCTGTGGCCGAATTCGGTTATTGAGTGCAACATATACATAGACTAGCTTTCGCCCGCAACTTCGTCTGCGGTATAACAATTTTGCTCCATTACAAAATTTGAACCCCCATTTTACACCCTTAGGTGCTGATTTATTAAAAACTACAAAACGTGTTTAAACGTTTATTTTAAGAGTGCTTCTATGAGTTTCGACTTAATAGGACCATCTAATATTTTTTCTCCATACAAATTTTGAACCCTTATTTCACCCCCTTAGGGGAAAATTTTTGAAAAACCCTTCCTTGGTGCATGCCTACGTTATACAGGGTTCGGCAAAATGAACTGCCCAATTTAAACAGCTTATAAAAATTTATTAACTTGAATAATAAAACGAATTAATACATATTTTTAAACTAGAAAGATGGGAGTTTTTTATGATTTAAATATAATGCTTCGTAAATGATCGCCATTGTTCTCAATGCATTCTTCTAATTGAATAGCAAATTTTAGCATAACGTTTTGAAGAACGTGGAATATCATTGATTTCATTTCTGTTTAATTTCAATTCTGTTTAATTTCAAATCTCTCAAATTTCTGGGTTTATTCACAAACACTGTAAGCTTTAAATAGCCCCAAAGAAAATAATCCGGAGCTGAAAGGTCTGGGGATCTTGCTGGCCATGGAATCGTACCATTTATTCAAAAAAATAAGGCCCAATTATCCTAGACGATGAAATGGCACACCATACAGATACTTTAGGGCAATGTAAGGGTCGCTGATGAATTTTCCGAGGATTTTCTTGAGCCCAATAACGGCAATTTTACTTATTTACATCGCCGTTGAGATAAAAATGTGCCTCGTTATGAAAAGGTTATTTTCAATACCTTGGTGATTATCATGAATCAGACGACAAAATTCAAGTCTATTAATCTTATCTTGTTCATTTATTTCCTGAGCTATTGCGATCCTATATGGATGAAAATTTTTGCGTTTTAACATTCTTTTCGTGCTTCGATCACTCAAACCAAGGACGGAAGCATGTCTAACACCGGGTTTTTCCGGACTAGCAATAACTGCATTTCTTACATTACTTCGTTACGTTCATTGCAAGCAGTTCTTGGTCTTGCACTTGACTTTTTGTCTACAATAGATCCCAGTTGTCTCCATTTATTGCGCCAAGCCAAAATAGTCTTACGCTGAGGACAGCGACGGACATTAAAATGACGTCGAAAACACCTTTCAACAGCGACTACTGAATTAAATGGAATCAATTTCGCAATGCAAGACGCGATGTTGGGTAGACCAACGCTCCATTTTGACAACTGTCAACAATTATAACAAAATTTCCAAAGCCTACTTTTCCATTTAAAACTATTTTCATTCGAAATAACCGTATCGTTCTTGCGTTATTAATGAAATAAAATGGGTAATACATTTTGCCGAACCCTGTATAAGAAACCTATGTGCAAAATTTAAAGTTTGTAGACCCAGCGCTTTTCTTTTATACAATGAGAACGTAAAGGTTCGTTTAAAATTCGGGATTTTTTTTCTGCTGGGGCACGTCAAGTTTTAATTTTAGGTGGTCATTGTTTAAACTAAATTTGATGTATACAGTTTGACCCAAAAAGAAGATATCATGTCACACTTATTTTCTTTAAATATAAACCTCTTTTTATTTCATTTTTGAATTCTGCATAAAATTTCAATCATGTTTCATGTATCATACGATGCTATATCTACATTGAACCGTTTTTGAAAAAATACAGTTATTTTATACTCACCCAGTGCGTGAATATCTAAATACAGTTTTTCCTTGGTCGACGGGGTCCAATACAATGGCCAGCTAGATCCCTCGATTTAACCCGGCTAGATTATTTTTTGTGGGGCTACCTCAAATCCCAAGTGTACGACCAACTAATATTGACGACCTGAAAAACCGAATAAGACAAGAAATTAGATTAATACAACCTCAAGAAGTTCAAAATGTTCTGCAAGAATTCGAAGATCGTCTCGGGTGTTGTCAGGACGTTGGTGGAGATCAATTCCAACATTTGTTCAAATAATTTGTCCACAAGTTTGCCATTAAAGGTAAACTGTCTTTTTTTAAAAACGATATGATTGAAATTTTACTCAGAATTCAGAAATAAAATAATAAAAAGAAGTTTATAGGTATTAAAAAAAATTAAGTGTGACATGAGATCTTCTTTTTGAGCCACCCTGTATACATCAAATTTTACTTAAACAATGCGCACCTAAAATCAAAACTTGACCTGTCTGAGCGTTTTTCTAAGAAAAAAATGCCTGAATTTTAAACGAAGTTATTCCAACCTTTACGTGCTCACTTCTTACTGTATACAGAGATAACTATAAATTGTGATTTTGAATTTTGAAATGATTTTCTAGTCTAGCAAATATTTCCATCCAAACCTAATTAACATTTCTCAAATATACTTTTCATAAATTAAGTAAAAACAAAAGGCTAAACAGTAAACTATGGTACAATTGTCACTGAAAATTGCTCACTTTTGTGCGTGACAGGCTGCCTCTTTCACATACCCGCACTCTGTCTGGCATAAGTATTTTTGAATATTGAATACTTTAAACAAGCAGTTTACTAAAAATCAGTCGCTAAGTAATATTTCCTTTGATACGACAATTTACCAGTTTAGCTGAGTCTGGCGAACTTTCCACCCACGCAAATAGTTTGACACTTGTTATTATAAGCCAGATTTACTCAAAAAATCTTTTAAATAGTACACTACAACTTATGCGGTAGGCTATGAGAAAAAAACCGATATTTTACAGATCATTTCAAAATTACTTTTTAATATGACGTAACAACGAGTGTCCGAAATTGCATTTCCTTCATTTTTGCCGACATTCTGACAAGAATCATATCCATATTTTCTGTCAGACCACAATTTTAAATTGTTTCTGAACGGACGCGATAGAATTAATTTTCTTTATTTTTAATCAATTTACACAAAAACGGTGTTTTGTAAATTTCCATGTTGAATCACATGTTTGTTCTCAAGCTTCACTCTCGAGATTTAATCTTTGAATAAACAGAGCTAAATCCAGTGAGTAAAATTCCCTAAACCAAAACAGTGTTGGTAACTGTGGGAAAAGTGTATCGTTAATCAAACGTTGCTTGGTCACGTAATATTTGGGCGGATTATATACCTGGTAAATAATATTTACCCTCAAATATATTATTATAAAAAGAAAATAAGTTTACTCTAGGAAATGAGTTCGTGTTGACAATGTTTAATCCTTAAGGATTTATTATAAATTTGTCGCCGATTTTACGGAACTTTGTTTATATTATGCAAATTAAGAATATATACAGGGTGTTATGAAATTTACTTCATTTATTGAAACCGGTAAATTATTGCATGAATTTAGATTGGAAAAGGTATATATAAAGGGCGCGTCGACATAATAAGCTAGTAATAGCCCCTTAAGCAAATACATGACATAGGAGTACATGCAATATGCATGCAACCAGTAAGCTTACGTTTAATGCAAAGTTGTTTGAAAATACACATTTTTGAAAAGGTTTTACTATCATGCATTTGAAACCTAATCGCCCTTAACGGTAAACTAGTTTTACTTAAAATAAGAGATGTTTGACCAGTAGCTCCGGGTGAGTCCACGCTTGCGAGGAGCAATTTTATGCCTTGAAGATAATATTTGTCGATATTAAGCTTTTGTGTTAAGGTATGGTTGGATATGCAACACATTTTAAAAATACTTTGAATTATAACTGGGCGTTCAAAGAGTAGGGTGTCACAAAGTTAGATTTTTTAAATAGGACACCCTGTATTTGAATGGATTTTTGCATCCTAACGTGTAATTTTATAACTTTTTACTATATGTTTAATATACGAAAAAGTTATAGTTTTCAAGATAATTCGACTCTAATGAAAATTTAGCATTTGCAAGCATCTCGTTGTTGTGAAAATACTACTTAAATTTTGACTCCAAGCAATTCATAATTTGTGGCCTGGGTAAATTAAGTCAAAAAAAGATATCCACTATGAAATATTTGACATCCCATTTACAGGGTGATTTATTTATAGCTCTAAAGTCAGAAAACTTATACACAAAAAAAAAACACTTTTATCAAATGGAAGACCCTATATTTTTTTCTGCCATCTTGTAGCTCATTAAAAACTCTTCACATTTTGTAAAGAATGTCCTATCCCTACCCCTAATAGTTTTTGAAATATTTTAATTCACATTTTCAATATAATAGATAATGGGTACTTCCCTTCGCGGTAGAAGTAATTTACATTTACTAAAACGTAATGAGCCATTATTTCTGTAAATGTAACACCACAAACAAACTGTTTATTCTTAATAAATGTTCGAATAGATGTCCTTCTTGTTCCGATCTTCAACTGCGTTTGTTGCTTTCCGTCTACCCTGCCCAGGTCTTCTTGAGTAGGAACCAGTTTCTCTAAATCTTTCTATCGCATCGGATACCGTACTGCGTGGAACGGCAAGCTTGTCTGCGATATACCGAATGGCACGACCATAATCTTGTAAAGCTACAGCTTGCGCTAATTGTTCCGGTGTCATTTTCATTTTTTTTTTCAAAACACTTGTCGTTCGCGGAGTAGCTCCGAAACACAAAACACCTAGAGACACAACCAACTTAACAAACGTTATGGAGTAAATAAATCTGTGATTTGTTGGCTACTGCGTGACAAGAATCTTTATGTCAAGCCATAAAAGATGCCCAAGTTAAACTTGTTATAACAGACAAAGGCAACTTAAAAAAATTACTTGGTTATGGTTTGCTTAGGTTTGCTTAGGTTTCTTTAGAAATGCGTTTCTTCTTTAAGAATACAGATATTGATATGAATCAAAAAAAGAAGCGTATATCTTAAAGTATTAATCAAAAGTATCCAATACCGCCCCTAGTCATGGATAAACTTCAAATCCGTCCATCCAACCTTTCCACAATTCTCCGTCAACTCCCTAATAATAAAGTTCCCTGACCTGATGGAATTCCCAATATCCTCCTCAAAAATCTCCCGAGGAGAGCTTTTATACAACTTTTGTACATAACAAACGAAATTTTATTATTACAGTACTATCCAAATAAGCGGAAGGAAGCAAATAATTGTCCCAATATTAAATCCGGGGAAAAATCACATACGATTCACAATCGTACAGACCCATCGCTCTCTTAAACATGATGTCCAAGGTCGCCGAAAGGACCCTAATGATGAAAATGAGAAACCTGGGACTCGATAGTAAAGTCCAGAATGAACAATTTAGCTTTGAGGTGGGACACGGCACCACCCTACTGGTGCCCAGGGTTGTCCAAGTCGCCTTTCTAACTTTAATTGACAGATGCGTACTGTTGTACTCCTTCTCATTGACATCAAGGGGGCTTCGATAGCATCTGACATCAAGGGTTATTGTTCAAATTATACCACTATCATCAATTCCCCCTTCATTGGGTAACCCTTCTCCACCCTTACTTTAGTGACGGGACATTCAAGATCAGAGTGGAGGGGCACCTGTCCGAACCCGAAACGATAACTGCTGGAGTCCCACAGGGCCCTTTCACCATTACTCTACAATCCGTACATATCTTGGAAGGTGGTAGAGGATACCTTCGTCGACCGAGGTGGTACTACCCCACATCCTCTTAAAAGGGCTGGTGAAGTTCCTACGGATGTTTCCAGCTCTGGATGTGTGAGTCGTATGTCCCCAGTACACCCACGGTATATATTTCTGACTTCGGTCATCGTGGGCTGTCAGAACATAAAAAAAATCTGTCATGTCAACATATGCGCATACCAAGATAGCACTCTACGCAGTCGACGCGACGATTTGATTTACTCCCATTCTTACTATGCCGAGGCGGCTAAAAGGAAAATACAAACACATTTAAGACTTCTAACACCATATTAGGATAAATGGAAAATAGAAATCAATGCGTCGACAACACAAAATACATTTTCCATTAATAATCAGCAACAAAAGAATTCAGCTTGTTAGAAGGGTAAAATATCTGGGAGTGACCTTGGATGAGAGTCTTTCATTCATGCCACACATATCAGCTACCTAAGAAAAATCGTTTTTGGCGATGCAAAGCTTATATTCCTTCTCTCCACGAGGTCACACCTCTCCCCAGCTAACACACTTACCATATAAATAAGCGTCCAAAACGTAGATTGCCAGACTGCAGCGCATGCAGAATAAACTCTTACGCTGTATCACTCCCTCTCCAAGAAGAACTAGAATAGCTAACCTATATCATATGGCAAATATGGAGCTGGTTGCTGACTATCTATTGGCAACCAGTGATAAATTTTACAGGACCAGACCTGTGCTCTCCAGGCCAACCCATAACTTGACTGAAATAAGATTTGAACAAAATAACGAACCACAACATCTACCATAAATTGCCTATCTATTTTGAAAATAGACAATTAATGCATCGTTCCTTGAAAACAGTTTTAAAACACATCTAAATAACTATTAACTCTATAAAACCATTAGGTAACATAATAAATATCGAAATTCCCCTATCGATATAAACTCAACAGATTTTTCGCGTATACAAAGTTAAATGCATATCAATAAATAAACTACAAAACAATGTAAATAAAATATAAACGAACTGTAAATAATTAGTATATAAGCTTTAAATAACATGTAAATAAAACAAAACTAAATAAACAGCACGTAAATACAAACATAAAACAATAATTAAACAATAACATAAAACAATACAATACCCCTCCCATCGCAGACCGATGCGTCGCAATAGCTAGAATGAGGCAAACTAGCCAACCCAACCGATATACAGTGATAACCATGATACCGAAATTGAAAAGTAAAACTTGTTCCTTACATACCTAAATCAAGTTGGTTTTTTGCGACTAATTTTTCCAGCCAAAGCCAATTACCTTGTAAAAGATAATGTGTAGCAGTAGACGGTCCTTAAATTTTCGAATAAAAATGTGCCATAAGGTCACTTCCGTAAGGTAGTGGTAATAAACACTGCTCCGTAAGGTGCTAATAAATTCTTATTTAAATTTTCAAGGCGCTCCTAGGGCCAGCACCAGCCCGCAGTCTCACTGGCTTCTTCTTTAAGGGCTGGGAGTACACTCCTTACCTTAAGGAAATCTTCTTTTGTACTGCAAATATATATTGTATATGTGTTGTATATTTAATGTATATGTATGTCTTTTGTACGTATGTGCACGATGTATGCACATAAAAAAACCTTTGTTAATAACATGTAAATATGAATAAATGGCTTAAAAGTAAAGTACAAGATGGCAGAAAAATATATAGGGTGTTCCATTTGATACAAAAGACATTTGTTAATTAGAAGTTTTCTGATTTTGGACCTGGAAATAAAACACTCTGTAAATGAGATGTCAAATATTTCATAATGGATATCTTTTTTTGACTTAGTTTACCCGACACAAACTTTTGAAACGCTTGGAGTCAAGATTAAAATAGTATTTTCACAAAAGGAGATACTTGCAATCGCTAAATTTTCATTACAAGTCGAATTACCTTGAAAACTATACCTTTTTCGTAGATTAAACCAATATCTAAAATGTTATGAAATGGCACGCATAAATTAAAAATCCATTTAAATACAGGGTATCCTGTTTAAAAAACTTTGTGACACCCTACTTTTTGAACGCACCCTGTATAATTTAAAATATTTTTAAATGTGCAGAATATCGAACCATACCTTAACCCAAAAGCTTATTATCGACAAATCTTATCTTCAAGGTATAAAATTACTCCGCGCAATCTTTGACTTAATTAATATTTATTCCCAATTTTTTGAATTCAATCCTTATTGTTTTTAACCATTAATACTGTTAATAAATCAATTTACCTAAATGTACATTGCAAAAGTCCTATTTTCTACGATAAAGTAATAAGTGTGGCAACTTTGAATATCATGTCAATAATTTCAGTTTTTATGCTCGTTCCAAATTCATGTTTTTTTTCAAAATTTGATGTACAGGGTGTCAAATTTCGAAAATTACAAATGTGCCTATTATTTAAGTGAGGGCCTGGATTCTATCACTTTCGTATGTCATTTTAATCCGACAAGTAGTGCATAATATTTCTAGTCAATATGGACACTTTTATCAGGCTACCAACTATTTTTTAGCAGATTTTGTTTATTTGAAATGTACTTTCTCATTGATTTCTTAAAAACGCCTATTTTTTATGACTTCGTGGTAAGTGCGGCAACTTTGAAAACCATGTCAATAGAATCATATGTTTATGCTTGTTTGGAGTAGAAATTACAAGTTTCAAAAATCCGATATACAGGGTGTTGAATTAGAAAAAAATTAAAAACTAATTTTATTTTAAGTACGGACCTGGATTTTAGAACTTCTGCATATGGCATTTTAAACCCACAAATTGTACAAAATATTCTTATCCATTATGAAATTTTTATTTCAAGTGCTTACAGAAATATTACAAAAATAAATTTTAGGCAAAACTTATAAAACACCCTGTATCTCGGTAAAGGTTAGAGATTGGACTACTAAATGTGGGTGATTTAGAACCCCCAAGGTGGTCTCTATCTTATGGTATCGTATGTACATTTAGATCCGCGTCACCCTGTATATGAATGTGAAGTGTCTTAAGCATAAAACAGAAAAATGACATTCATATGACGGTTTAAAGTTAAGCCTCTTTTGAACGGTTCGTACAAAGGTCCATAAGTTATAGAAATTTTGTTGAAAACTCAACAGACGAATGATTAAAACGAGATTTGTTAAAATTGGCAAGGAAAAAGTTTTATTCTATGCAAATGCTAACTTAGTAAACAACTCGACTTGCACTAAATTTCTTGGTTTACATTCAAACAGCTTTCGAAACTTTGAAAATTACATTAAAATTTTAAATAACAAACTTGCGTCACGATGTTATGTTCGCGAAATATCTTGAGAATTGAATAAAGCAGCATCTAAAACGGCGTGTTTCGCATTAATTGAGTCACATCTTGGATACGGATAACTCCCTGAATGCATAAAGTTAATTTAGTTGGCTATGTTTCCAGGTAAAAATAATAATTTTGATGATACAGATTGACCAATTGTTTCATGATTATGTCATTCGCTTAACACATTTCATTATATTATATACAGGGTGAGATTTTTTTAAAGTGTTACAAGGCGATATCTCGAAAACCGTTTAAAATAATTCCATGTAATTTTGGTGAGTTAATAGGGAGATGGGGGACATATCTAAACATGTTTTTACATTTACCACCTCTCTTATTTTGAGGGGTGGGGGGAAACTTTAGAATTTTAAATGGGATGATGTACTTTTGTTTATAAAATTCGAATCTACGTAAAATCTACGTATGTGTTTAAAAAATAAATAAATTTTACCAATAAATCAAGTTCTCTTATTTCAGATTTAATATTCTTTTCCATGGAAATGCGTTATTTTTACTTAAATCAGTTCAGAATTTTGACGTTTTAACGATTATTTCTCAGTTTATGGCTCAATTAAACATGGAAGCGAATTTTAATGTCCAAGTTGATATGTTGTAAATTTTGGGGGAGTGCAGAAAGAGCTACAGAGAAGCTATACTAGTATGAGCGGAGACGTTTCCTAATAACCCGAAATTTCACATGACATTTAAAGGGCTGGAAACCAGAAGTCGTACTACTGGCAGTCTGAAGACGAAACTACGAGTTCGGAAGCGAACTAAAACGGACGAAAATAGGAACAGTAGCTATTGACCCGCATGTAGGTACCAGACGGCTTGCCAGGGATGCTGGAATATGTCAAAAGTCACTTGTGACCATATTGCACTTGTGCAATTTTCATCCATATCACATTACACTCCACCAAGAGCTCCAGCAATATTTTGCAATTGGGTCACAAGACAAATGCAAGAAAATAACGGGTTCCTAACGAACGTGTTTTTTTCTGACCAACCTACTTTCGATACTTGTGGGCAGGTAGGATTTTAATTTATCCCTTATCAGTAGAAATTTAGTTTCTTTTTTTTTGTTTGGTTATTTTCTTTCGGTAAATAGGCACAATATGCACGGGGCGTCGGAAAATCCCCACTGGATGAGAACTAGGGTGGGCCGAAAAAAACTTTTTTTCGAAATTCAAAAACGTATGTTCATAAAAAGTTGTATTTGGGTACCCATAATACATGGTTAAAATATCTTCAGCCTCCGCAACGAATTTGAAATATTAAAGAACTTGTAAAAACGAGCGTTCTTTTAAATTGTGGAAATTTTCAATTTCTTGAGAATATCAAAAATATACCCTTATATAATGCTGATTGAAGGTGCACTTAATTAGTTAGTAAAAATGCAAATCTGTACGTTAAGATCTTCAGCCTCCGCAACGACCCTAAAGTTTTGAAAAATGAACAGGAATTAGTATATTTATAAATGTTAAAAAGTATCTATTTTATATTGATTTAACTCGTTTACATCACCAAAATATATTATATTACGGCTGTAGATAGTAATATCCCTCCACAAAACTAAACAGACAAGCGCGGGCACGTGTCGCCAGCTCTGCCATTTTAATGATTTCAGCATGATATACAAATAAAAGAAGGTATAATACCAAACCGTGTCAGATTCGTCCGGGTTCGCGCATGACGTCACGCCGTGACTTATTTTTGAAATTTATAACGCGCAATATAGAGTCTACGTTAGTTAAAGGCGATTTTATATAAATTGTATTGGCAATATACTTTGCCTCCTGCTTATAATACAAATTTTATAGTATATGATTAAAAATAATCATATACTAAATAATGGGATATATACCAGGCAGGTCCATAAGGTCATTTGGTCAATGACCCACCTAAAATTTTCAGTGATCTACCTAATAATTTATTTTTTAATTTTTTAAAACCAAAAAAGAATCTTTTGTTTCAAAGTTCCATGCGAAAACTCCCCAAGAAAGAATCAAGCCAAGCCATCGTCAAAGAATATCCAAGCTTACTCCGGTCTGGGTCATATTTTAAATTGATCTTATAGGTTTATATGGACGATATAAATTCATTAAAAGTAAGAGAGAAACAGACATACGCGCATGAGGAAGTTAAAAAGAGACACAATTCGTCGACGGCCCACCCCCACCAATAATATCGCTTTCGGGGCGCGCGTGATTGTCAACGCCACCGCGCTGGGTATCGGGTTGTCGCAAATTCTGACTCACTAATTTAAGTCTGACCAATTTATTATTAGAACGATATTCGCAATTCGCGATACATTTATACATTTAATATAAGCTTACCTTACTTTATTTTATGTTAAGATATTTAGGTATTGACTACTAATAATAATAATATAATAATTGTATTGTGTCTATAAGACATTAAAATCTACAGTAATAACAGCAACCTGGCAACACAGCATTCGACGCTATGTCAGAAATGACAAGTGAAGTGAGTGATGCAGCAAACGTCAAGACTTTGTTTATGATTATGTTTATCGGTTTTATTTTCAAATATTTTGACTTTCACCTAATTTTACTGTTTTAGTTGGATATTATTGGTTATTTGTGTTATTTTTGTGCAATACTAGTATTTGGGTACTTATGTTAACAATGGCTTTAACAGTGCAAGAAATACTGCAGTGTAAAATAAGTAGTTCATTAGCATTTGAAAAACGTTTAGAAATTAAAGGAAAAAAACGCACCATAGAACAATTTCTTTAGAAATATGCGATATAATTTTGTCAGAAATCCGCTGTACGTCGTTTTAATTTTACAGAACATTTAATTGTCACACGTTTGTTTAATACAAATAATTTTGCTGATTATAACAGAGACTTTCCTGAAGACATTTGAAAACATGTTAAAAATAATTATGAGATGATAAACGTTTCCAAGCTTAAATCAGAATTGCATGTTTTATTTAGTCGTGAAGATTTTTATAATAGTGCAGGTGCTGTTGCTATTTTACAGATCTTGTTAGAATTGAATCTTGGTGAAACGTTTTCAGAAAGTGTAAAATTATTAGAGATTTTATGTACTATTCCAATGACGGCAGTGGAAAGTGAGAGGTGCTTTTCGACTCTAAAAAGGATTAGACTTTCTTAAGAAATACAAGGGCGGTGTCGAGGTTAAGCCCTTTAGCTGTTGAGCATTGAGAAACCTTTTATTAGAAGTATTTATAATTTTAATGAGCTAGTGATTGAACATTTCTCCCAACAGAAGGATAGAAGGATCGATTTGATATACAAACACATTTAACTACATAAAAGGTGAGTAAATTATAAAAAAACATAATACTAAAATGGCTTGCACTACTTAGTTTCCCACAAAATGTGACCCACCTGTAAAAAAACTCACGGGCCGCGCCTGATAAATACATACATTGATTACATTGATTGATTGATTGTCCACATCACAACCATACACAGCACATCTCATTTTTACTTCTAAACTCCTAAAAGTAATATAAAAACACCAAAAAATAGTTGAAAGCATAACGCAATCTTAAAAAAGACGTGTTTCGTTTACAAAATATCGCGGAATTGGTCATGGCGTGACGTAAATGGCCACGCCTACCTGCGCGGTATCATATCTTCTTTTATTTGTATCATGGATTTCAGTTTGATCTTTTGATCAGAGCACTGGTTAAGTGCGGATCAAAGTTCAATTCGTGCGTGTGTAAGGAAAATGGCGGAAACTCGCAAGTCTCTGGAGTCTTCGGTAGTTACCTGGAGTTAAATAATACGGTGTTACGTACATACAAAGATGTTATGTGGTATTATAATCATGTAAAACATGATATTAAGATACGTGATAATGGGAAAGAGCCGACTATTCCCGTTATCCCCGATGTTGTTGCCAAAAAGGTAGAAGAAATTTGGAAAAGAACGTCAATACCTATTTTCTCTCGGTTCGCGATAACTTCTAGGATTCAGACTTGTAATAAATCGGTTCAGACTATAAAGAAAAGCAGTAAAACAAATGACAAGGCATATAACAAAAATCTTCTTTAGAAATCCGACAAAGTTGCATGTTGTTTTTTTTTTAACTAAAAGTGCGAAAACCTCTGGTAAATACCTATCCTTTTTTGTGTGGTAACTTTCTATTTATACCCAATAAATTACAAACGAATAATAATATTTAAAGAAAACATTAACATATTTCCAATCTTAAAGGAAAAATTTTCAACCTCGTTTTTTTCAATTTAAACATTGTGTTACTTAGAACTATGTAATACTGGGCTAGAGCCTGGTCAATTAATTTCTGGTGTGGTATAATCGGGGATAGAGTTATTGGTCAGCGTTTCTTTGAAGGACATATAATGGAGAAATGTACACAGATTTTTTAAGAAACCAATAATTACTCTAATTATATTTGAGTAATTACTGGTTTCTTAAAAAATCTGATAATTATTAGTTAAACCTGAAATAGTACAGCAGGTACGAGATTTATTTAGAAAAGAGTGAGAAAGTGTTTGAAAATTGAAGGGGGACCATTTGAACAACTTCTCAAGCATGACAGACGCTAAATGAGTGGAAATTAAATGGTAATTTTTTTTTATTTCATAACCTAGTTAATCATAATTTCGCAACCGAAACAGCAAATCAAAAAAAATGTACCTTTACATGCGTAGATTCGAATTTTA
Organism: Philopedon plagiatum; assembly: GCA_963971165.1. Classification (NCBI taxonomy): domain Eukaryota; kingdom Metazoa; phylum Arthropoda; class Insecta; order Coleoptera; family Curculionidae; genus Philopedon; species Philopedon plagiatum. The sequence continues at coordinate 109,679,613 of OZ020190.1, read as the reverse complement.
TAAACAGAAGTACAACATACTATTTAAAATTATATAGTTAACCCCATCCTTCAAAATAGATAGAGGGGGTAAATGTCAAAAATATGTTCAAATATGTTCCCCTATCTCCCTATTAACTTACCAAAATTTCATGAAAATCTGTTAAACCGTTTTTGAGATATCGCCTTCTAACACTTAAAAAAAAACAACATGTATGTTAGTTAAACTACACATATTACATTTATATTAAAATATGACTGATGTTATAAAGACTTTTTTTGGTGTTTAGGCACATAGACGCTCATTTATGTTATTTATTAAAAATTCTATTTAGCATAAAATTGAGAAAATTCATTAGGCACAGAGTATAAAAATAAAGTAGTTTAATTCAGATTGTGTTAAACCGATTGAATAAAACATAAGAAAAAATAAAAACCTGTCATCCTTGGTGGCGCCACAGAAGGACCTTCTAATGTAACATCCGATCACATCCTAGAAAAATAAATAGCTCATGTACCGGGAAAAAATCCTTCTTTTAAAACTTGGTTTGCAGATATGAATTATATATTTAGAAACCGGCGTTTTTAGGAAAATAGTGAAAATGTATTTTTCCGAAGGTTTAGAGTACTGTAGTTCTAAATAAATAGTGCCGTTTGCTTTTCTTGTTATCCCTAAAACACTTAAACACTCCAAAAATCTTGGAAACACTTTAAAAACTACAAACGAATTCAAAAAGTAAGGTCGAAACATCAAAACTAACCCAAATCCTTTAGTTCAATGTGGGTGACAGCAACGTCGCTTGAGATCGCGAATAACACTTTTCAAACATTAACAAAAAAAAGGTTTTTCATAAAAATCATATCCCAAAAACGCATAAAATCCAATTTAACAGAATATTGGTAAATTCCTCAAAACAATTTGAATTCAATGCTTATAATGTGACAGCAGACATGCTAGTGTTGTTGCTACAGCTGGCTTAAACGTTAGTTAAATTTAGTACTTGATTAAATGCTTCAAAAGCCGAGAATAAGTAAGTTATCTGATAATATTTATGAACGTCATTTTGCATTATTTTTAGGCAAGAAATAATTTCAAAATTCGCCATTAAACATTCTCCATAAATAAATTTAATATAATCTTAATTAAAAACACACGTCGCACTGTTGAACTAAACTTTTATGTCCAAGAGCAAAACCCCAGGGATTCGATTATATACGTGATATTTTGTTTATATAAATTGGTCTCCAATTCTGTCGTTGATAAAGATAAATTTCGACCGAGGATATTATTGCTGTTCTATTTCCTTTGTTAGTTATTAATTTTTTTTTATATTATTTATTGACAGAAATAAAACCTTTTAACATAATTATATTTGGCGAATTTAATTTATATTGCTTAAGTTTGTTCTCACTTTCATACCATAAAAATTGTGTGCCTGCATTCTCTCCACAGTTTCATATCGTTTTGTCAATCTTTAGCTGTTTTGGTTTGCAGATCACTTTTAATTTTATGACGTGGGAATAAAAATGTGCAAGGAAACATCTCACAAAAACCGCACAAAACGTTATAGTTTCTATTTAGTTTAATAGGTTAGCTTCTAGGTTATCCTTCTTGTTTGGGAATTAACGGTAGTTTTTTGAGCGGAAGTAAAACTTTGTTAAATATCAGATGACTTTTATTTTTAATTTAAAAGTATTTTATAGATATTTGAATTGGCTTTTATTTCTTTTAAATAATAAAATAGTGCAACCGAACAAAAACTAGTAAGTAGCGATATGACACTATATGACCGAGTCGGACAAAGGTGGGCTTATGTAGAATCACTAAGTCCCTTAAAAGCTAACTATTCATTCTTTAGCAGTATAAGCTAAGTAAAAGTCCATTGCATCAATTGCACAACTTTAATAATCTGCTACAAAATTATCTTATAACCCATTATATAGTTCAGTCTAATTGTTAATACTGTTACATTGTGGTCAATACTGATTGTTAATTTGTTAATTTAATTAACGTGACATCTAGGGGATTCCACTTATGGCCGTTCACACAGTATCCTGTTAATCCCCCTGAGACTTAAACATCTCTAAAACGGTATTACTAGGAACTCTTAAGGTCGTCTTAGTGAAGGTTACCTTGAGCCCTCCTCAAAAACGCAGTTTTATAAATTAGTTTTATTACTTTCCTTGAAGCAGGCCAATGATTATACCCAAGAACCCTTGGGCATAATCATAATATATGGCAACGCAGTATTTTCAGTAAAAATGTGATCTTTTTTATCTTCTGACAGCCCACGAAGACCGAAGTCTAAGTACTATGTACCATGGATGTACTGAGGAGTCGACTCACACATCCAGAGCTTGAAACATCCCTAGGGATTTCACCAGCCCTTTAAGAGGATGTGTGGGGTGGTACAACCTCGGTCGAGGAGGAATTCCTCTACCACCTTCCAACAACAATCACAAAATATCCATGGTCGAAGCGGGATTCGAACCCGCGCCTCTCAGCTGCAAAGCTGGCGCCGTACCAACTCGGCCACCGGAGACCCGGTGGTTCTTTTTGCAATTTTAATAATAGTTGTAAATAATTTAAACCACTTACTAATTAGGTATAAAATTCTTCCTGAAAACTACCCAATGCAGGCACATGGCGTAATTGATAAATGGGTGCAATAAGTTGTAACAGCATTATCATGAATCGGGATTTATTGATGGATTGTTTTATTTTATGTTTAAGTGCCACTCTCAAAATATTGCTTAAGTTCCGAAATAAGTATCTCACTGACTTTGGTTTGGTTCTACATGGGCAATAATCTGTTATTTATTTTACATATTTCATTGTGTATTATGGCAGTATAATATCTCGGACGATCTTTTTGGAAAACCTGTATGTTCGTTTGATTTTAGTGATAAAATTCAAATAGATTTTCCATGACGCTTATTTACCTTTTTCGAATTGTTATTACATACCCATTCTCGATAAAATCAACAAAACCCTCCAAATAATCTATAATACAATTTAGTACACGAAACGCAAATTTCAGTTTTGTTTATGGGCTAAAAATGAAAACATAACCTTAGAAATAGCTGCGAGGAATACTTGAGGTAGCTTCTGGGCTTCCTTACACTCGAAGAATCCTTGAGCCGTACCTTGGCGACTATATAAAACGTAACATAATACTAAAATATCAGGGTCTAAGGAATTTTAAGGAATTCTAGGGTTCCTTAACCGACTACAGTGTGAACGACCAGTGTTATTAACTAGTTTTTCGAATTAAAAGAAGAAATATCGGCTGCTACACTTAATGGCAAAAGTAGTAAATTAAATAGTAGCTTAAATTTCATTTTATTCAATTTTAAAATTCGTTTTCTTTTGTTTCCTTGTTTTGTGAAATTTCAACAAAAATTGATTTTTAAGAATGCTCTTTGTTTTAGAGCGATGCAACTAATCCTTGAATTAATTTGTATAAATGCATTTTATTACCATTTATTAAGTTAATTTCTTTTCGAATACCGTATAATTTACCGAGAGTTTTAGTAAAAACACTATTAATTTACTGGGAAATAACTCCTAAGCAAAACTAAACAATCCTGTTTAAATTAATGTTCAGATCTAGCCTGGTAAGTAAATATTTCCTAATTCAAATAAAATATTCTTCTTAACAACTACAACGGTTAGAGTTTCGTAGCGTTCTAACTAATACCACAGTTTAAAGAATATATCTAATACCATACGTTTTTAAGTTTTCCAAAAAAATAAGTCTAAGAAGCGCTGGTTCTATTTAACAAACAACAATGAGTGCTGCTGGCTATAAAGATCCAACTCGAGGACAAGGATTTTTGCCACCCGCACGAATGATGACGTTATGTTTCTAAAATTCTGACTTTACCTACATCTGCAGAAATTAAAGCATTCAAGCATAAAGATATTTATTTTAAAAATTTTCATTGCTATGTGCAATGAATATTTTTAAAATGGTAAGAACAAAATTCAAAAATTTAAATAACTTTATTTCTCCTATTATTTTAAGAGTTCAAAATGACCTCCACGAATTTCTTGGTACTAATAAAGTCGAGTTTGGAACTCACTTCTCATATTTTCGCGAATGGCAGGTATTACTTCTTGGCAGAGTTCCAAAATCGACTTTATTACTGCTAAAAAGTTCTTGGTGGTCATTTTGAACAACTTTTAAAGTAATACGAGAGATAAAAGGTACTTACATTTTTAATTTTTTTCACCATTTTTAATTTTTATTTAAAAACGAATGAAGATACGGACCTCGGGTTTGCCGTAAAATATTTCTTTTTTGATGACCTTTAAAATAAGGTACCACACGGCATGGGATTGCATTTAAAACTTTTGACCTCAACTCCTTAGCGTTAACCCTCAAGGGGGTTGAAAAAATTACATAAAAAAGTAAATTTATTAACCAATAAGTAACACCTAAAATTTGTTATCTCTATCTTTACTAATATTTGCCCATACTAAGACTTTTCGACCCTGTATATTTGCGGTAATAGCCAAATAAAACTCTTTAAATCAAAACTCTTACCAGGAATAATTGATCCCTCTGCAAATATCAGATAAGTTTTGCACAAACAAATGTACCTATATTAAAACGCTATATGCAGTGCCCTACTTTTTGCATTATGGATAAAATTGATTACTAAAAGGATTTTAAAACAGATTTTCAGTTTACACGTTGGTAAAGCCAGTTTTGATGTATTGACTGTTCAAAAGTTAGGTACAAATTTTGCATGTGCGATAAAAATATGCAATAGTTAATTATTCGCCAATAATGGCTGGATTTATTGAGTTGAAATTTAATTAAACTGATTTAAGTTTTGTGTACACAGTTACCTCAAATAAAGTATTGAATTTAAATATTTAATTTTGTCCTACATACTATAACTATTATCGACATTTAGCTGTTATGATATCAAGGTCTATTTTTTAATAGTATATATGGAAAAATTCGGTTTTCGTTGTAATAATAATTATTAGCTATGAATAAAATGGTTTTTCAGCAAACCCAAATGCTATGCTATTATTAGTAAAAAAATTTCTAATGTGACTTTCAAAATTTACTACTATAAATGCTGAAATATGTCTTACTAACAGTTTTTTTTTGTTTGCAGGTAACTACGACTACTTTGATTATTCCATCTCTGAAAACACCTTGACGATAGAAATCTGGTAATTTTTCTTTTTAGTAATTAGTGGGAGAGTAGATAAAACGTCCAAATAATGGTGCCAGGTGACCCTTGACACCATCACGCCTTTTGTCGTTAATTCAGTCAATTTAGTAATATAATATTTAGTATTAATTAAAAACGAACCGCCTTTAAAAGATAATACAAGAATGCATGTTTTTATTAAGAAAAATTGTAAAATGTTATTAAAAGCCCACAACTGAATACAGTCGTGTTCTGTTAGCTTATTTAAATTAAAATTTATATTCAATTTCTTTTGCTTTGGCATTCACATATTTCAATCTCAGGATAGTTCCATACACACTATACACACTGTGAAACAATGTAAAATACCCCACACTTTGGTATACTTTAACTGTTCAGAATTGAATCACTATATTTCTCAGCTGTTATACCAGGACCGATCGGTATTACGCGCCTTCCCGTAAATAAACATGCTTCCAAATTATTTTGAATATTCCCAACAATCGACAAATGAAATAGAAAAGATTTCTCAATAATTATTTGAGCTTGCCATAACGGGCCCAACCGTCCACCGACGTGCTTTGAAATGCATGCATCTGTTTAGTTGAAAATCTATGAGCGGCTTGCGTGGATTTTTGTGGACTTTCTGTATTTATCATATAAATTATTAATTCAGTATATTTTTAATATTTAATTGCCCACCGCTGAATGTTGGTCGAGATTTACTTTTTATGGTGATTCAATTCAGAAGAGTTAAAGTATACAATAACGTGTATAATTGGGCTATTTATACAGGGTGTCATCAACAAAATCTGACGGTGGTTCTATCGCCGAAAATAAGGAAAAAGGTTTCTGTTGACATATACCTGGAAATGATTTGTTTCCGAGATAAATCACGGTGACGAGTTATAATTATTTTTTCATATTTTATTTTTTGTACGGTTTGAAAGATAGTTCAGTTAAATTTCACATAGAAAATATTCTTTGAAGTACCTATGAAATTACCCTTTGAAATAATCTACAAAGTGGTATTTACTTTGAGAGTACACAATCCTTTTGACCCACCAAACTGTCTTTTCCGACAATATTCACTATCGTTTTGTAAAAAAAAACATTCGTGTTTTAATTTTTAACTTTTTGGTATTTTGGATTTTTTGATATCTTGTACTGTTCAGATGATATCTGGAAAAATGCGACTCAAGGCAAGGCAAAAATTTTTGACGTGGTCTGTAAGCTCTTTAATACTACCAAATTAAGATTTATTATTATTTCGAATATTTATAAGGTTAGGTATAGGCGTTGTTAAGGAAGACATATCGGTGTACGGATATTTGTTTCTTCGTTTCGGTTTCGGATTCGAATATAAACTAGTCATAAGTCAAACTTAAGAAAAGTCTTGTCGTAAGAAGAACATTATTGACAAAAATTGTCAATAATGACATACTTAAATATGGCGAATATATATCATCATGATCATCATAATCATCATATCCAGCTGTTTCAACCATTTCCAATTATTATGGTGTAGCCTCCCTTACATATTCATTTTTCATTTCGGCACATCGTTGGCTATGCTGGCCCAGGTTAGTTCTGCTGATTTCTTTATATCAAGGTCCCATCTCAAATTTGGGCATCTTCTTGGTCTTTTCACGCCTCTGGGGTACTATTGTGTAATTCTCGAGGTATATATATATATATATATATATATATATATATATATATATATATATATATATATATATATATATATATATATATATATACATAGATAAGAAGAAGACCGTAAAATGAAAAATAAAATAAGGACTAAGTATTTTCTGATTCTGGTCTAGGTGCCCTCCTGTTGCAGGGATTTCTGGGCCCTCACCCTTCATCAGGGCAGGCTTGCGCCCAGGGTGTCTGAAGAACAGACCATAATTTTACCAGAATCAAAATAAGACCTTATATCCATCGGTTCGTTTAGGATGGGTAAGATACAGGGACTCTTGCCAACTAGTTAACCCAGTTTTGCTATTGACAAAAAAAAAGTACTATATATCGAATTTCTTTGACAGTACAAGTGCACCATTGTACGCCAACATGTAAATAATGGGAAATTTCTTCGGTCTGTATAATATGTACCTAAGTAATATATATATATATATATATATATATATATATATATATATATATATATATATATATATATATATATATATATATATATATATATATATATATATCTATATATATATATATATATATATATATATATATATATATATATATATATATATATATATATATATATATATATATATATATATATATATATATATTATAATAAATGTAAATGCGGAGATTTACTTCTTCGCTAGTGCAGCGAAAAGGCCGTGAATGAAAAATAAAAATAATGAGGACTATCTTTGATTCTGGTCTGGGTGACCTCCTGCTATCGATTTCTGGGCCCTTACCCATCAGCGGGCAGGCTTACACCCAGGGTGGCTGAAGAACAGACCACGATTTGACCAGAATCAAAGAGAGTCCTTATATCCAAAATGTTCGGAAAGGATGGGTAAGATGTAGTGGCTCGCGCCAACTAGTTCACCCAGTGTTGCTCCAAAAATGTTTGGCTGCTAACAGAATAATACTCGAAAGTATGTCGAATGTCGATTTTCTCGACGTCGACGGTACAAATGCACCATTGTACAACAATAGTAGAAAAATGAAAGATTTCTTGGCCTATACACTGATAAAACAGGACTACTTATGGGAAAAGAATTACTTTTTTTGCCAATTTTTTTCTTAGGACAAATGAAATTTATCGGACATAAAGATTCCACTCTTCGGCCAAACACACCTCAGAATTTAAAACCAGTCCAAAATTCTCTTGGGCTTTAATTCTATCAAGCTAAAAGAAATTCATTTAAACTAAAAACTTTTCCAACATAGTTACTCTATGATCTTCTATCAAATTCAAACTTCTGTTCTTAAAGAACCCAAGCATTTGGCACCAACATAACCTACGAGGCCTAGTGCCCTAAGCCATCGTGCAAACTAGTTTTTAGCGAACCGCGAGAACGTCGGAATCCCGGAATATCAGTGGTTGAAACCTGTTATATTTTCTTTGATCAGTTAGTTGAAAGCATTTGAATATTGGGATAAATAGTTGGTGTTTAGACCATTTGTGGCCATAATTTGATGGTAAGTAAATGCAAGAATATTCTTTGATAATTTGGTAGAATAATAATTTAGGAATTGAGAGGTTTATGCGATGAACATGTTAAACCTTACAGAATTTACAAAACCTGGACATTCGTTTTAACCTTACACATTATTTAGAACTTATTATTTCCAAAAAGCTCATTCGGTACTTGGGATAAATCAACTCGTATAATTTAAAAAAAAATGACCATAATTATTGAACTTCTTTGTAAATACTTCAGGGTAGGACATAAAAATGGCGATATCTTTCTTCAAAACCGCGGCACTTGTTACAAAAGAATACAAACTTCTTACAAGGTATTATGTCTTAAACTAAAAACCCATGGGTGGGTTGATAAAAAATTAAGATTTTCTGTTGATATGTATTTCTTTTGAGTTAAGACACTCTGCAAGTCTGCCAAGATTGTTTTTTTCACCACTCAAGAGAATTTTGAAAAAAATTTTACTAGTTATATTTTGTAAATAATTAAAAATCAAAGAACATCCTCATTCTAGAAGGCCTGAATTGTCTAAAACTTTTTCCATTCAGCCGTATCGCTAATTTAGGACGCACTGTTAGTTATACAATTTTTACCTACAGCTTCACTCGTATGAAATGCGATTGTGGACCAAATAACGGTCTCTAGTTTTTCAAAAGTTATTAATTTATTTTTGTTATTGTTTTCTGACAAGATTAGAACATAGAATTAATGAAGTTGAGATATTGAAATATCCCATACTGAAGAGCAGATCAATTCAATAATAGAAAACATAGAAGATAAAATCCGGCTTCAGCGAGGCGTCAAAAACTTGGATGAGTGCAGTTCAGGTGAAAATGTAAGCAAATTAATGTTAAATAACAGACAGTTACGAGTATTTTACGTATCTACTTATTTTATTATTATCTTGTGACATGTTTTTATAATGTTGCTGTCTTTTGCTATGTTACCTATTTTTATCGTAAGTAATATTAAATAATAATAATAAATAGTAGTTTTTGGGATATATTAGTTTTAAAATATTTTGTTAGTTCTCATTAGTAAATATCATTTTTTGTACGCTGTGACTAGAGTCCCGACTCGGGACCCAACTCCAGTCCCGAATAACGTCTTTTAAATTACGTCATTAGTAGTTTTGTCGGGACTGGTGTTCCGCCCCGATTCGGGACCCGCATCCGGTCCCAAAAGTTTTTGAGGTTATGCATGTTCGCATAATATTATTGTGATTATAAAGTTGTATGTGGTATACTGTACTTGATAAATTACCATGTAAAAGGTGAGCATTTGCTTATAAACAGTAGTAGGACGTTTAGATGGCACAACTAGAAATGTATATGTAAGTGTGTCTTTAATTTCAGCTCTCATATTTTTTTACCTATTCGTTTTTAATTTATGGGTTAGAAATTGGAAAAAAACTTGAGCTCTTATACTGATATAAAGAAGTGTATTTATCAAAATGAAAACATTGAAAACAATACATATAATAAGTTTTTGAAACGTGATGCTACACTCTTTTCATTCAATTACACCAAACGCCAAATTAAAAGCCATTTATTATATTCTTACCTTAAATATTCGTATATTTATGAAGGGCGACAATTTCGACCGAAATGTAAGAAGATAAGTGATACAAAGACTTTTAAAATGGAAGATTTGTGTCCGGCATAGAACTTAGTTTCTAATTCTAAACAACTTTTCTTTATAACAGTTTTTAAAATTTTAAGAAATTAAGGTACTTTGCTCTTACGCCAAATTTTGATGTTTGATGATTTCATTATAAGTTTTAGACCATGCAGAACTTTTTATAAGGAGAAATTTGTTTCCGAAGAATTACTGATAAAAAAGTTTTTCCTACGTAGCCAACTTAAGTAGACACACTGTATATCATGTTTGTAACTGGTGAATGTACGATTTGTCTTATAAATTCGGGACCGGATGTGGGTCCAGAGTCGGGGCGGAACATTAGTCTCGACAAAACTACTAATGACGTCATTTGACGACGTTGTTCGGGACTGAATGTGGGTCCCGAGTCGAGGCGGAAAACCAGTCCCGACAAAACTACAAACTACTAATGACGTAATTTGATGACGTTATTCGGGACTGAAGTTGGGTCCCGAGTCGGGACTTTAGTCACAGCGTTTTTTGTAATATCGTCAGCAGAAAACACAGGTGTTTGTGTTTCAAATATATTTTGTATTAAAATAAGTCATTGTTTTCTTGTTCCCTGTACGACAGTTTATTTAATACATGCATACGGTTTAGGTAGGGGGGGTTAATAACAGTTTGTAGACAAGTCTTACGAAACTTCTAACAAATGACTTAATTTTTAGAGCTAAAGTTGTGGTGATCTTAAAGTGAAAAATGGATTTTATATTAAAAGAATTAATCTTTTGACTAAAATTTACAATAATTTTAAAATAAGAAATTGAATTTGCAACAACAGGCTTGGTCTCTTGGCTTAAGTTCAGATGGTCTTAAAATAAGGGGCGGAATTTGTAATAATTAAATCAAGTTTGTGGCTCAGATCTACGATTATCTTAAAACAAAGAACGGAATTTGCACGAATTAACTCGATGTTATGCATTCATTTGCCTAGAGTGCATTATATTTTGGCATAGATCCATATTCTTTTGACTTGACGGTTCACTACTTTCCTAGATAAAGGATGCATTCTATGTAAATTCATATTCTTCTGGGTCAAACAAATAAATTGAATCTGGACCAAAGAAATGTATTGCTTATTTTAAATTCCTCATTCATTTGGCATATATCAAAAGAATCATTCGTTTGGGTAAATGTCATATTCTATTAAAACAAATGATCCTTTTTATCAGTGTAGGTAATATAATAAATGTAAATGCGAAGATTTACTTCTTCGCTAGTGCAGCGAAAAGGCCGTGAATGAAAAATAAAAATAATGAGGACTATCTTTGATTCTGGTCTGGGTGATCTCCTGCTATCGATTTCCGGGCCCTTACCCATCAGCGGGCAGGCTTACACCCAGGGTGGCTGAAGAACAGACCACGATTTGACCAGAATCAAAGAGAGTCCTTATATCCAAAATGTTCGGAAAGAAATCGATAGCAGGAGGTCACCCAGACCAGAATCAAAGATAGTCCTCATTATTTTTATTTTTCATTCACGCCGGCCTTTTCGCTGCACTAGCGAAGAAGTAAATCTTCGCATTTACATTTATTATATTACCTATAGGCCAAGAAATCTTCCATTTTTCTACTATTGTTGTACAATGGTGCATTTGTACCGTCGACGTCGAGAAAATCGACATTCGACATACTTTCGAGTATTATTGTGTTAGCAGCCAAACATTTTTGGAGCAACACTGGGTGAACTAGTTGGCGCGAGCCACTACATCTTACCCATCCTTTCCGAACATTTTGGATATAAGGACTCTCTTTGATTCTGGTCAAATCGTGGTCTGTTCTTCAGCCACCCTGGGTGTAAGCCTGCCCGCTGATGGGTAAGGGCCCAGAAATCGATAGCATGAGGTCACCCAGACCAGAATCAAAGATAGTCCTCATTATTTTTATTTTTCATTAACGGCCTTTTCGCTGCACTAGCGTAGAAGTAAATCTTCCCATTTACATTTATTATATTACCTATAGGCCAAGAAATCTTCCATTTTTCTACTATATATATATATATATATATATATATATATATATATATATATATATATATATATATATATATCTTGAGGTGGAGACCTTGGACTTTAATTTTCAGCTGGAGATTGTTGATTCTTGATGAATTGTGGTTCATTGAAATAAAACTACCGACTAACCATTATTTAAATGACATTTAAAATATGCAAATGAACCAAACGCTAAAACATATAAATATGCGGCGTTAAAGCAATTTTTCTTAATCTTTCAACGGCGCATAGTTCCTTTGTTATTAGCATAGTTTCACTGTGGTAATCAAACACATTGTCAAAAAAAAAATAAGGAACATAATTCTTTGGATTTATTAAAAGAAAACAATAGAGAATAGCATTTTTGAAAATCTTATCACTAGTATTAATAAACGTTTGCCCGCACGGGCAATGAAGGTAACTCTCCGAAATAATATTCAAAATATTTATTTCCGATGCGGTTTCGTAGGTATAGATTGTTCGGATATGCGACAGTTTCGATTTCTGATAGGCAGGCTCTGTAACATCCCTAAAAGCCTGTTCCTACTTTGTCGCATCGACAGAAAAAATCCGACCCGAAAAAAAGTCGGAGTTGCTCAGGTTTGCTCAAGTTTGCGCAAGTTTCGAAGAAATATATTATTTCGGTTATCCGATAGTTTCGATTTTAGATACGCAGCTCCATAACATCACTCTCGGGCTCTAGAAGCCCGTTCTCGCTATGTCGGACCGACAGATTTATCGGACAACAGTTATGACGTATGCGATAGTGACTGAACAATTTATATGACATTGTTCACATGTAATCTGACTTAATAAAATAAAGTCGGGTTTGCTCAGGTTTTGGAGGTATTATTGTTTCGCATATCCGATAGTTTCAATTTCAGATATGCAGTTCCATAATATCCCTAAGAGCCCGTTCGCACTATGTCAGGCCGACTAATTTATCGGACGACAAGAATGTGACGATAGTATTCTTCACTCCAATATTCATTTTTCCAGAGAAGTTTCGAATCAGGAATTGGATAATAGACGCCGATCTATGTTCCTATCCCTTTCCCAAGATCTTCAATTAATCTTAGACTGGGGTGCCAAGAACCTTGTTCAGTTCAACGCCTCCAAAACCCAGTCTTGCTCCCTCTCACGCAAAAAATCTGGCAACGCTTACCCCTTCCACATGAATGGCCAAGCCCTACAAAACAGCGAAACCTTCGATCTCGTTGGCGTCGCTTTCGAACATGATCTCAGCTGGCACAAACACATTACTTCAGTAGCCACATCGGCAGCTAAAAAGCTTGGTTTTCTCTTTCGAGCCAGAAGGTACTTCTCCCCTTCCAACTTATACACTGTCTATGTTTCCCAAATAAGACCTAACCTAGAGTACTGCTCCCACATCTGGGGAGCGGCATCACCTTCGACACTTAATATCCTTGATTCTATCCAAAAGAGAACCATTCGACTTATCAATGACCCAGCCCTCACGAGAAAACTCCCTTATCTCGCTCATCGCCGCGCTGTAGGGGATTTATTCCTTTTGTACCGCTACTTCCACGGATTTTGCTCTGAAGAACTAGCCGGTATTATTCCCCCCTTGAATGTCCCTAACAGAACAACAAGAGGCGCGCTACGTATGCATCCCTTTACTGTGCAGCTACAAAAGCCTATAACAGACCACTTCTCTCGCTCATTCTCTCGCTCGGTCTCCAGATTATAGAACAAATTGCCTGCAACAAATTCCCGTCCCAACCTCCAATCCCTCAAATCCCGTGTCAATAGACTACATTTCCCTTCTCTCCAGACACCCACGGTACGTTAGTACTTAGGCTTGAAGTCTACGTGGGATGTCTTAGATAAAAAAAAATGTCGTACGCGTGACTGAACAATCTATATGACATAGTTCATACGTAATCAGGCCCGATTAAAAAGATGTCAACGACACTTTCACCGGTTGGAAAATTTGATAAAACTATCTTGTGTAAAAAGTGTAAAACAAATTGCGTTGACATTATTGCGTCAGTTTTATTAGACTGGAAGCATTAATAATTCAATACGAGAGTGGTAAATAAAAATAACTTCATTGTAGTTTCTAAGATTATTTTGAATATTTACGGGAGAAATTATTATCTTAGCATTAAATATAAATTTAAACTGAAACGTGAAAAATATGAAAACTTACACTTACAAGAATGCCATGTGCTTAAAAGTCTCATAACACTAAGCAACATTGCGCTGGAGAAAGAAAATAAAAATGACGGGAAAAATATAATGGCCCTTATTTTTCAGACTGAATTAGAAAATATAAAGTCTGTTGTTTCCCGTGCCATACAAATAAGAGTGAAAGTTTGCCTGTCGGGAACAAGATAGCTAAAAATACATTGCAATATAATATATTACTGTGTTGGTGAAAAAGAAAATAATTTGTTTACTCATTTTAAGGCCATACGAAGAGTATAATATATAATACTAGCTGTTACCCGCGGCTTTGTCCGCATTATAATTATATTTTGTGTACGCGCTTCACGTAAAGGAAGTCGCTGGTATCGATTATAAACTTATTTAGCGTATAACACAAAAGCTCTAGTCTATTCAGCAGCAAACCGGTTCAATATAGTCGGAAAATTAGTTTTTCGTGTTTCACGTGAACGAAACCGCTGATAGCAAGATCCTAGCTACATACCAGTAAAAGAACTTTTCAAGTCGTTTAAGGAGTTTCTGAGTTACCTCTTGCATATAAACAAACGTGTTTCACGTAAACAAACCGGGAGGAATATTCGTATAGGTAGCCTCTGACTCCCAGAAAGGTCCTAGCTAGAGTCCGCCCGAGTAGAAGAATTTTTTAAAACTGTTTAGTACCTACTTACTGAGACTACCTGTTAAACATAAACAAACGAGGATCACGGCATAGTCGCATGTAGCTCACGAAAATTCTAGCTAAACACTAGTAATAATTTTTCAACTCAGTTCAGTAGTTTCTAAGATTATCTCTTACATATAAACAAACAAACTTACACTCTCTTTAATATTAGATACAGATATGCACAAAAATATATGTTATAGAAGCTACAGATAATATTAACATAACAGATACTGTACAGTTGTTGTTTTAATTAGGTTTTTGTTGACATAAATTTTAGAATTAATAGTTACGTTTAACTGTTTAATGAAGTAAGATATCAATAGACGAACATAGCAAACCTGAGTAATTTTTTTTAAAAGTGCTGTATTTATCTGTTTCTACTAGCATCGTATAATCATTTTTTAAAAAATTTTCATGATTTAGATATCACTATATTTGAGTATAAATTTAAGTCACCTCTATATCTTACATTAATTTAAAATATTTTTGGTATCTACTGGTATTGTATTAGAATAGTAAGTATATTCTGTAACAAGGTTAGAATGAAAAAATCGATACGAGTGGAAAATTCCGAATGCGAGCGCTAGCGAGCGTGAGGAACCACGAGTATTGAGTTTTTTCATTCTAACTGAGTAACAGACTATATTTTCTCCACGACCAGAAAGTATGAATCAAATGAATGAATGTCAAATTCTATATCTGATTCATTCGATTTTTGACTCATTATTTTATTTAAATTGAAGCTTTTCTGACAAAAATTATGACGCCGCCACCATTTACATCTGACACTGACAATTTTGAAATCCACAGCAATCTATGTCGTTTGGTTCGATTACAGAATATTCATACCGTACCTTGTTATGGAATGAAAATACATGCGAAACACATGAGAAGTAAGTGTTTCAGGATAAATATTCTAACTCAAGAGTAAGAATGTATATGTTCTATTATTAAAAATGATTTCGGAATTTCTACATTTTTTAATGGTTGTGGAGAAATATATATATATATATATATATATATATATATATATATATATATATATATATATATATATATATATATAGTGGACAGCAAAAGTATTCTTACACTTCCGCATTGTCCAAATAAAAAGTAATAAATACCTTTTAGTAAATTTTTCTTGTTTATCTGTTAATTTCTTATATTTTAAAGTAAACAACAAACTAAAATTAGTATTCAGTTGGAGCACATTTGCTCTTAAATACATCGTCGAACTTCTCCGTGTCATGGTATTACATTTTTACACCTTATTAGTTTATCTTTGTAAAAGATTAGTGTCGTTTTTCTCCAACCAAATTTCCATTTTTAGATTTTTGATACCTCCTGTAGGTCTTAAGCTAAATTTGCTAACATAAATAAAAAAATTAATCATGTTACATCAAATGTCAAAACTCACCTTGAGATAAAGTTTTTCTGTTTTTATTTTTACTGAACTATGACTTTTACTTTTTGAAGCCACCCTGTATGTCCTACATCAATGTTCCTGGTGCAAAGTTAATTTATTACGATGCAGAACTTTCTATGTCGAGTAGCTTTCTTCTCAAAAATCGATATTAAAAAAGTTTCCCACTTGGTAGAACTTCCGAAGACACGCTGTATATATTATGAGAATCTAAGGCCAGTCGAACAAAAAATTACTTTTATTATTAAAATTGTATCCTTTTATGTATGTAAGTAGCTGACAAGTTAAGTTTTGACACGTTTCTAGTTGCGTCATTTTTTATTATTTTACTCCAATATATTATATTTCGGATAAAAATGATACATTATATTTGGGTATTGCTACTAAAACGATTTAAACCCGGCAAAATCAGTGCCCCGTATATATGTAAGCGTACACTTAACAGGGATTTGGGTAAACAATTTTTGCAAAATACATTTTTCACAGCCGCCCTCAGTCTGACACGTACTTTCTAACTTTTTAATAAAGTTTTATTTGACAAGTGACGGCTTGCCTAAGCAAAATATTAAATAAACTTTCACGCTGCTATCATAATAAATAGCCCATTAATGTTTCCCAAGTAGAAAATATTGAAATTTTCATTAAATTAAATTTTAAGGGTATTTAGAAGACAAAAAGGGTTAAAAGTTACTTTGTTATCTTTATGAAGCTTTGTTTATGACAAAGTAAATTTTCGGAGGAGTGATATTACCCACAGCATCCTTATTATGGCAGTAGTCAGTTGTCTATAAATAAGTTAAGCTTAGTTCGGTAGTAGCTCTCTTCCAATAGGAAGTCCAAGACAATTTTAATCTATCAGAAACAACCAGCGAGTTACATAAGTCCGTCGCTATGCAACCTATTATATAGAATCATTTGGGCGACACTGTTTCTGATTAAATTTAGTTTATTTGCAACCAACCTACGAAAATTTACTGCCAAACAAACTAATTACAAAATATTAAATAATATTAATTTTAATTACCTTACCGTGGAAACGATGACAGAAACCTTAACAAAACGCAGCTTGCAAACTAGAACTTGTAATTCTGATTTACAACTAAAATTATTTTAAATATTAAACCTAAACGGCCAGATTCTCCAACGCTAGACTGGTCTAATTTAACAAGCAAAAGTTTTAAGGTGACAAGTGTAAGAATATGACAACCGAGCAAGATGAAAATCATTTGGAAACCAAATAAATCGCTGAAATATTAAAATAACTCATAAGTTTTTAATGAAGACTATTAACAATGGCAGGAAAGACAAACTGTCAAAACCTAACTGATTAACTAGATCTTAATATAAATAAGTACTAAATCCTAAACCTTTTTAGTAAATCTGAACGAAATAATTTAAAAAAGAATGATAATGTCATAAAATTTTTTCAAAATATTAAAGAAATTACCTTTAAACCTTTCTATACACGCGTATAAGAAGTTTAATTTACTTATGCGTAATATGAATCAACAGATTTTGACTCTTAGCTTACCTTGTAATCGTGTATGTGTATATTCACTTCACATTCCTTTATTTTACAAATCAATTTATTTTGGACTTTATAAAAAGGTAATTGCTTGTGTCGTAAAAGTTGAAATAGCTTTAACTGGGACTGTCTTTTTGGTTCGCCTTGAAAGAAATTCTGATGGATTGGCAATTTTATTGAAATTGGGTTATTTATGTCTGGCTTCAGTTCTGTCTGCCGAAAAAACAATACTTCCATTCCCATAAAAGAACCTTCTAACGAAATAGAGATGCGTATTGTCATAAAAAGTTTATTCAGTTTTATAAAATGAGTCTGTGTTATCAAAACAACAAAATAAAAACAATGTATAAAAGAGTAATAGCTATTTATGTTACAAGACCGGAAAGTATTACTTGACTGGAGGAGCAGGCAAAAGTCATAGAAGCCCAGAAGTACAGTAAATAGTATATTACATAACAAGTGTTGAAAGTGACATTTTTCTTGTCGCACGAGGCGATAGTCGAGTGCGATAATCCCACGAGTGTGCGAAAATTACTTTCACACCAGTAATGTACTAGTATATTACATAACAATTGTTGAAAGTGACATTTTCGCACGAGTGGGAATGTTGTTGCACGAGGCGACAGCCGAGTGCGATAATCCCACGAGTGTGCGAAAATTACTTTCACACGAGTAATGTACAATATTTTTCCTACGACCACAAAAATATTTACAAAAAGACCTCAATTTCTGTCTTTTAAAACCCTCACTTTCAACACTAACATTTTCATCAAGTGTGCTGAAAATAAAACAAATGAAATTGGCACCATCTATTTAAATGTCATGTTGACAAGTACTTTTCAACGCACGTGTTGAAAAGTACTTTTCAACACGCGTGTTATATAAGGCACTTCCTCGCCAAGTTAACTGTGTCGTAGGAAAAATATTTTTCCTACGACCACAAAAATATTTACCAAAAAACCCCAATTCCTGTCTTTTTTATACCCCCACTTTTCAACACGTGTGCTGAAAAACTTTTCAACACGTGTGCTGAAAATAAAAAAAAATGAAATTGGCCCCATCTGTTCAAACGTCATGTTGACAAGTAATTTACAACACATGTGTTGAAAAGTACTTTTCAACACGCGTGTGATATAAGGCACTTTCTAGCCAAGTTAGCCGTGTTTTTTTTGTCACTTTCATAGGTGGTCGTAGGAAAAACATTTTACAAAGGTGTAACGTATATTACCTTTTACTCTGCAACCGTCACCTATTCAAAGAAAAATTCTATTAAATGTACTTTTTCCAATATTGACCTCAGGGTGTTTTCCGTTCCGCTACCGACTGCTAGGTGCCGCAAATTAGTTTTCAAAATACCAAGAGGTACGAAATTGGGACTGACTGCAAAATTGGGGGACTTTACCAGCTAGTGTCGATTTTCCATCTGGCAAGCTTAGTACTAAAAACTAAAAATTAAATAAAATTTTACATTCTAACAAGGAATTGATTTTTCACAAGACACCTCCATTGGAAGTTTTACCTCAAAGGCTGATCATAAAAACTGCAGATTCCATCATAAAATTGGCGAGACTGCCAAACACCTTGTTAATGCGAAGTCATATTAGTCTTTAAAGAGCCCAATGATATAAACTGATTGAAATAAGTTAAAGATATTTGAAAATATCCCAAAAGAAAAGAAATTGCCCGGTTATATCCCTAATCTTCTTTTCAGAAAAAAACTAATGTTTATTCACATTTAAAATTGAACCAGAGGAGACTTATCGACAAAAATAAATAATGTGGAATTTTGTTTCTACACAGAAAAAAACTGCTATGCTATTTTCAATAATAGTATTATTTTTGACCACTGTCACATTAGTTATGTTAAAGTTAATGTTGTCTCTAAACTCAAACAAAACATTATTGAAACAATAAAAAAATCTTTCTTTAAATATAGACTTATTATTGGAGTTCAAAAGAATTCCTACTTCTTTGAAAACTATATTACCATTTTTTAAATGACTAAAATATTATTGGAACCCAATAAATTTCTATTATCTCTTAGTGTGTAAAATTGTTAAAACCAAAAAATTAAACTATTTGATGAGAATGCTTAAATATAACTGGGCAAAAAATGGCTATTCGTAGGCGGTGTGATTCAAATTACAATATATTTTATTAAACGAACAAGAACTACAGTTTAAGTAGAAAATCTAAAAATTAAGTCAATAATCCTTATATTATGTTAATTAAAATAAACACTCCAATAAAACAGATAAGGTATTAGAGAAATAACAAAAACATATTAATTCAATGGGTTCTATTGTTGGCTGAAATATTACTTCTGTTCCTCGCGGACACCCTTTGGAGAGGTTACAATTGTACTGTTGGTATTTGTTCGTTGAATAGTCGTTTAAGCTTGCAGCCTGTTTATTTATTGCGTTAACGGTACGCCAAAAATAATAATCGTGTCCAATTCTGGGGAGTGGAGCAACTCATTTCAGTGTTTCATGGTATGTAAGTAAAGCAAATCTAAAAGGCTTTGCAATAATAATAATACATATTTTTATTAAATACTATGTATATTCTTACACATAAACGTGAAACTAATGATATAATTTGTACTGAATTTTGAATAGGGTATTACTGCATCAAATAATTGTTACACTTAAATAGCATATTAAAAACCAATGAAACCTTATATTTCAAGCAATCTTATAACCTATTGGTTAACAATGATAATCTGGTCATTGAAAGACACCGAATTTGTATTGTGCAATACTTAATAGAGTGTTCATTGAGTGAATTGGTACGATAGTGTTTTTTCTGCGTATGGACTCCATTTTTGCTTTACCTTTGCTTGGTGATTCCTGTAATAACTGTGATTATGTTGATGTTTCACAATATGAATATGCATCACCTAACTGAAGACGAAGTAAATTAAGCCATTGGGTTGCTACTTAGAGGTGCGAGACAGATTGATGTAGCTAATCAGTTCAATGTTTCGCTAAAGTGTGATTTCCAGTCTGAACAACCGATTTAATGAGACTGAAACTATCAGGGAAAGGCCAAGAGAAGGCAGATCAAGGTTAACGAATGCCAGGGAAGACAGATTAATAGTCAGAGGAGCTAGGATGGAGCATTCAAGAAACTGCACGTTTTTGAGTCAGGACCCTTTTGCTGCCAGTAGAGTTCGTATAACCCCACGAACTGTCTTAAATACTTAAATCGTTTAAATAAGGCAGGCTGCTTTGTGTCTATAAGGCGTCCTCCTTTGACTGACCCAAACACACAGCTCAACGTTTACTTTGGTCCAATGAACGGGTAAACTGGCGTGATGAGTGAAAGACCGTGATGTTTACAGATGAGAGCCGCTTTTGCTTTCATGATGACAGATGTACAGGTCGTGTCTGGAAACCGTCCAATTCACGAGTTAATGACCGTATATCCAAGAAGTTCGGAGGTGGCAGTGCTGTGGTATGGGATGGAATTTTTTACGGAGGCCGAATGGAGTTGCACGTTTGTGAACGCACAATGGCATATGAAATTTATGCCCGAGACATCGTTAGCAATAGAGTAAATAATTGCCGTTGGAATTTGGAGCCCTATTTCAGATTCCTAAATGGCAACGCTCGCCCACATAGAGCCAGGGTAGTTTCAGAACAGCTAGTATTAGACGAAAGTAATAATTTTCCGTTATATCCACTCTCTCCAGATCTAAACTGTATTGAACCTGCCTGGGACATGCTTGAAAGAACAGAAATTGGTCGTCAACCGCCTCTTCGTGACGTAAGGACACTAATTTAAGTTCTTCCGGATTTATGTGATGTATTGGACAAAGATAAGTTAAATCGGTTAACTTAAGTGTGCCTCGACGAGTCTAGGCGGTTACAGACAACAGAGGTGGAATTACCCGCTATTAAAAAATGTTCAATATTCCAAAAATATTTTGTGTTTTGCTACGCGAGTAGACTACAATATACAATACAAATACGTTCGACACTGCAGACTTTAATTTTCTAATTGCTCAGGTTTGTCTACTAAAGTCGTTTATACAGCTGCTTAAAAATATCATTCTTTATAAAAACATCCGAGGTAGGTATTTCATTAGTCATTCCGGTATCCTAAAATAATATTAATGGCTCTAGCCATAAATCTAATATTCTTTTAGGCAAGTCATTTAGAATCGTTTACTTGTTTTTCTATTCAAAATTTCTATATTTATAATGCTATTTGAGGCGCATACGTTTATTTTAATGCCCCAATCAGTTCCATAAATATGTTAAAGGGTAAATTAAATTTCAGGGAAGCTCTTATAACTATAACAGATGCACGGAAATACATTTTGTACCTAGTTCTTGTAGTTGGTTACATTTGACTAAACTTTAGTTTAAGCTTTATGTTTTGACATGCTCTTTTATACTTAAGTATGAACGTATAATCTACTGAATAAATATGAATTCAGTTATGACAAACTATCAAATTTATATGCTTCTTAAAATTATCAAAGTGATAAAAATATCAGCCAAATCTGTTATCAGAAGGACTTAAGCATACAGGCTAGTTTTTATTTGGCAACTTGTGTGGTCCAGCTTATCTTGTAATTATACAAAACCGTGTTTACAAGGTTAATTTGACAATAAAATTAAGGGCTTCAGCTGCTAACAGTGCATATTTTAAATTCTCTATATGGTGGCCAAGTCACATGGTATTAATTTCATGCTTGTTTGATTCTGGTCTATTTAGTTTTGTTAGGTTAGTAGTATAAATTACAGGACCGGACTTAAAAGTTACACACCGTTAATATCATTTTATTTTGTAAGTTTACATCGGAAGTAAATAATATATACTTATAAAGTAGGCCTTACAAAACATGAATTTGTAAGGATAAGGTAAGGGGGCAAAATAAATTTTCAAACAAGTAAAAACACAGTAATAGACATTGTATTTTTTATCCTTTATTTATACAAAAATATGTACCGATATAGGCGTGTTTTAAAACTCACCGGTGGATCCACGGTTGTAAGTCATCCTCTTCAAATTAGACTAGTTAAGCAAAAATAGTATGCACACCGGTGATTTTAAACACACACCTCCGTCATAAAAACCATTCTTGGCTGTCAGAGCGGAGCACTAAAGAAAAAGGCCATTGTGCAAAGCTGACAAGTGTTGTTAGTTATAACTTATAGTGAGAACATTGTGTTTTTAGAGACACGACCGATGAGAAGTCTTTACTGATTGAGATATCTTAAAGTTTATGTTACGTATTTATGGCCTTAACTTGGCCTACCTTCACTCCTCCACCTCTGATGTCACAAACTCCGCCCCTTCTTGTCAGGCATTAACTGCTTGGGCATCAACTACTTGATCTTTAATTACTTGGAACTTAATTGCTTGGGGTATCGGCTCTTTGGGCATCAACTACTTAGGTCTTAACTACATAGGCCTCAACTACTTGCCATTTGGGCTCCAAAGCGTCAACTGTATAACGTATTGTCACGTATCATTTAGCATACGTCACCACCAGATCAACATCTTCACCCGAAAAGGTTGTTTCCAAGTATTAAATACATCCCTTATTGGCGCTTACACTTATAAACTACTTTTTTTACCCATGTAGCAACGATCTTTGGTCCAATTGTGTATTTTAAAGTTGCGATAATGGTCCGGTACCGTAACTTTAGCCACAATTACCAGATATTAACAATAAAATAAATTTAAGAAATATTTAAAGTTACCTTATTTCCTTTAACAACAGCGTCAGCTGAAGTACTAGGTAAGCAATAATGATGTTCCATAATTATTTAATGTCTAAAAAAATATTAATACAATTTCAATCCAAAATATTTTGAGCCAAGTGAATTTTACTTACTGCGATTTTAATAATAAACACCCACAACAAAATAACAAATAAAACCTAAAATGTCTAAAACTGAGTTCACTAACACTGTGAAAAACACTGTTAAAAGGCCAAACCAGAGACTATAAAGAATATATAGACAAATTCTCGAATACACCAATAAGCGGCTCTCCCTTAAGACATTTGGTAGGTTTACTGGTTTATGGTTTAAGAGTTTGGTTGTCCACTATTATATTATAATAAGTTCTCGCAAACTTATTGAAGAGAAGGATAATTTAAGTAAATTTTATTTCCAACAATAATACCACAAAATTCATTTAGGCATCATGATATTTGTAAACCAAGGGAATCACAAAAAAATAACTCATGAGTAGTTATTAGCAAAATGACTTGTTAGCACAGATGCAGGACAAAACCTTGTCAAACTAAGCAGCTATAAGATCGGAATTTTTACCAGTGTTAATGAGTTTTAGACCTTCTTAGTGAATACCTGAGTAAAATAGTGGTAGATAGAACATACTTATTCAATTCGCGTGTAGGCGAAGCATTACGATGAACTACACCTCTTGACTTCGCCTTATGTCGTAAACTGTATTTACATAAGTAAATGCTTACTTCACCCCGTCACTAAATATGAAATATATTATTAGAGTTCGTAAATCGAAGTGCCAGACCACAGGTGACGAAACTATAACTACCGCCATGTGGACATGCTTTGCGGTGGGGACAGGTTACCAAACTTTCGTAGAAGTCACCTGCTATCGCAGGATATTTGGAACTTAATTTTTTTTTGCTTTTTCGGACCTAAAATATGACTGGTGTCGCGTCTGGTGTCTGGTGTGCAATAAGGACTTATTGCGTTGGAAACTATCGCCGTGCTAAAAACATGTTAATAGTGAAAATCACAAGTATAAAAAAGGAGCTAAAAACCCTATGCCAGATTTATACTAGATTTAATATTTGTAATAATAATAATAATAATAATCATAATAATAATAATCGTCTTTATTTAAAGAAAAGAAACCAAAATTACAAAACAATACAATTAGGCGAATTTTAGCTAAACAGCTACTCTTACAATAATTAACCTAAATGTAAGGACATTAAACATAATGATAGCAAAGTAGATGGCCTAGACTCAATTTATCTCTAAAGTTCAACGAAAGATATATATAACAAATGCAGTAAAACACCCCTGCAGCCGCCCGCACCCCCCCGCACAGCAATCCAAAGCAAAAAAACTATCACCCCTAAAGTCATAAGAAGACACAGATTACTAGTTAAGTTATGAACTTTGCATAGTATAATTGTTTAATCTTGGCTTTAAAAGTTATCGGTAGAGATTTCTTGATGAAAGGATCTATTTTGTTGTACAATTGAGCAGCAATATATGAAAATGAACGTTGATAAATTTCCATTCTATGTTTAGGAATACTTAATAAATGACTCGATCTTATGTGGACGGAATGCTGATTTGATCTAAAAGTAAGTTTTCGGCGAAGGTAAGGAGGAGTTCCCGTGAGCAACAAGCGATGAGTAAAAGATAGTAAATTAATCTCCCACTGTTGAGCCATTGGTAACCAACGTAAAATTTTAAGTCTTGCAGATACACTATCACACTTCCTCAAACCAAACACAAATCTACAACATGTTCGCTGAACTCTTTGAATTCTATTTCTAGTAGCAATATCCAAGCATGGTCCATACACTATATTGCCATAGTTAAAAACCGAAGGAACCAAACTTTCACATAATTTCTTTCTGATATTAAAAGAAAACTCTTTTCTGTGGGCATAAAGTAACTTCAAAGAGCAGTAAGACTTTCTAAGCAGCTGGTTCACATGCTCAACAAATTTTAGTTTATTATCAATAAGTAGACCTAGATTTTTCGTACAACTGGTATATGGAATTAGGATATTGTTAATTGATAAAGAAAAATTTGTACTTAATTCAGGCCTGTGACTGCCAAACAACATATAACATGATTTCTTAGGATTGATAATTAAATTGTGAGAAAATGCAAAGTTATTAATAATATTAAGATCTTCAATAATGGCATTTCTCGCATAATCATCGTCGTCTGAATCAAAATTAAGATAAATTTGAGTATCATCAGCGTATCCTTGTATAGAACATGTCTTGAGTCCAGAAAACATATCAGATGTATAGATTAAGTACAACAGAGGACCCAGTATAGAACCCTGAGGCACCCCGCTAGATACGGGGGTGCTTCTAGATAACTCTTCGTTAATTATTACTCTTTGGGTCCTATTTGATAAATAGTTACTAAAAAAATTTAAAGAATTTTGATCAAACCCCAGGTACTTAAGTTTGGAAATTAAAACTGAGTGACTGACTGTGTCAAATGCCTTAGAAAAGTCCAACAGCACCAATGCCGTTACCTTTTTATCATCCACAGCTTTAACAATATCGTCAATAACATGCAAAAGTGCTGCCGTGCTGCTGTGATCCTTCCTAAAGCCAGATTGACACTCAGGCAATATACTATTAGCAGTAAGATGGCTATAAATTTGAACACAAATGGCATTTTTTAAAATTTTGGAAAGTATTGGGAACAAACTTATAGGCCGCAAATCAGAAAAAGCAAGAGGGTTAGCCACCTTAGGTATAGGATGTATAATGGCCTCTCTCCAGCTTGAGGGAAAGTATCCCTGCTCTAAACAAGAATTTATGATATGACAGATCTGGGGGAGCATAACTGGTAGACAACAATTAATCATTTTTAAAGAGAAATAATCATTACCAGCAGCATTGAATTTGATAGAGATTATTATTCTCTCGATATCTGCAACAGTGACTAACTTGAAACTAAAATTTATTCCAGGTTTAAACATCTTGCTATTGTAGTATTCTACAGTATTCCGACAATTACCATTCGTATTGTTTACAAAGGAGGAAAAATAGTTGTTAATATCATCAGGCTTGCTTAGCTCTGAAGGTAACTCAACCCGATCTTTAGTGCCAACACCCATTTCTCCCAAAGCACGCCACCCCCTCTTGTCACTCCGATTAAACATAGTTGTAGAGTAATTACTCTTCTCCCGCATTATGGAAGCCAAAACAAAATTTCTTAGTTGTTTATATCGATTGTTATCTTCTTCATTCCTAGTATTTTTGAATTTGGTCAATGCTAAATCACGCTCTTTCATTATTAGTTTTATAACATCTGTCAACCAGGGAGCCTTTGGCTTGCTGACTCTTATAGTGCGCACGGGCGCATGAATATTGAATGCATTTATAATATTGTCCGTAAAAAATTTAATTTTATCATTGATATCTTTAGAATAATAAAAATTATGCCACGGGATATTAAGCAAATCCAATAAAAAATTATTGTGATTAAAGTACTTAAAGTCACGAATTTTAACCATTTTTTGTTTGTGTTTATTGACTCTTATGGAAAGATTACAAAAAACAAGCCTGTGATCAGAGTAATGAATATCTAACGTGCCACTGTGACTTACCTCCTCAGGGAAGGTGATAAAAATTGGATCTAGCAAGGACTGACTAGTATAAGTGACACGTGTTGCCTCACTAATCAATTGAGACATGCTGTATGTACTCATCGAATCAGAAAGAGGGTTGTTCAAGTTAAATAGATTCACGTTCACATCACCCACAAGTACACAATGATCAACAGTGGGTAGCAAAAACGAAAACATATCATCCAGTTGACCGACGAAGGAATTTAAATTATTTCTCGGCGGCCTATACACCGTTCCCAAGAGCAGAGTTTTTGTGTGTACTGATATTTTTAAGAAAATGTACTCAAAACTATAGTTAAGATTAAATTCCACCAATGAAATTTTAAATTTAAGCTTACTACTCACAAAGACTGCAACTCCCCCACCTCGCATTGTACCGTCACGGTCCCTTCTATATAAATTATACTCAGGAATATTAATAGAAGCAGAATCTATGTTACTGTTAAGCCAAGTTTCGGACACACACATTACATCAATATTATTATTATTTATAGTTTGTTTTAATTCATCGAGATGAGGTATAAAAGATCTTATATTTAAATGGGCTATTTTCATAATAACACTAGAAAGATGTAGAAAACTTTAAGTTATGAAATAATTTTCAGTAATAAGGGTAACTCGTTAATTGCTCAAGACAACCGCAAGAGAGAACAGGAAGATAAGGTATATAAAAAATAAGATTTATATTAATGCTAAGCACTAAAAAATAATAATAATAAAAATAATACAACTATATTAACCTAATGATTTAGGCAAACAAGAATATCCAAAGGGTGCAGGCGGGCAACGTGTACAAAGAACTAAAAAGCAAAGAATATTGCAATGATCAATAATCAAGTTCCATGCAGAGTACAAAATGCGCGACTGCTGGCAAAAAGCAATATAAAAAAAAAACTATTTACCAAAAAATAGTAATAATAATAATAAAACGATCAATATTAGAAATTATGAATGGATGATAATAATAGTAGTAGTATCAAGTTACTTATTTCGACAGACACCGCATAGCAGAAATATCTATATTATTCATTAATTTATTAAATACTAGCCCCTTTAACCACAGATGATATCATTAAAAAAAAACAAAATCGAAAATAATAGCAAACAAGAGGCTCCTTATAATCCGCAAGCAATCCGATAAGAAAACATAAGTAAATATAATAAATTTCACTTGCCGGATTACCATAAAAAACCAGAAAAAAGCATATAAAAAAGGCAAACACATCTCTGTGTAGTAAATAAGTTTATCCGTTTTACAATAACTTAAATTAAATTTAATTAAATTAACCTCGATATGTCCAAGAAAAAGACAAAAAAAACACACATACAATCAAGAGACGTATTTAAAAGAACCTTGTATTTATAATAATAGTTATCATGTTATCCACTACACAATCCTTTCTTTCTAAATCCATAATATTGTATTATAAACAACGGGATTGCAAATTAACTGCATAATAACATAAAAGAAAACATAAATGACACTTCCTTGATATAACCAACAAAACAAGATAACAGACAGTCTTTCACTTTAAACGGTATAAGAGTCAAATTTGTTAGTGGAAAAATAAAGTTTTTTTTTCAAAATTTACTGAGTATGTACATTTATAAATAAAAACATTAACATAATTTACTATTATGAAAGAAAAAAAAACCGCTCTGTCCCGCTTTCCCCCGAAAAATCATACCAATATTTGTCAGAACATTGGACCACAAAAATAAGGATCTTGCTCAAAACAAAAATGGTTTAATGTAAATTTCAAAATAAAAATGCACCTTTCATGCTAAATTATCCAAGTCTTCATTATCGCTGATACGATAAACTTCACCACTCTTTTTGACATCTAGAAATTTCCGTTCAAGCACCAAGCACTTTTAAAAGTAAATTTTGCAACGGCCCGTTTTAATAGTGAAAGTTTGTACTAAGTTAGATCCTCTTGCAGCTGAATTCCTGTGGATTTCAGTTGTTTACGTTTTTTCAGCACTGACACTCGCGTCGTATCGTTATAAAAGCGTACTAAAATTGCTGGCAGTTTATCATTCGGTATTTTTGCCTTTACACGATGGCATTTTTTAATATCCCCGTCCTTGATATTTACCTTCACTTTATTCTTAAAAATATCGAGCACCACATCACGAAGATTTTCATTTTGTTGTTCTGAAACACCAAATATGCGCATGTTCAAATTTCTGGTTACCTGCTCGTACCTATTAAAGGCCTGCTCTAAATGTTTATTTTTGTCTTTCAAATTCGCTATTTCAACAGCCATCTGCGAAATTTGATTTTTTTGCTGTTTAAAACGTTGATCAAACCGGCTATCAATTATATTAGCTACTTTATCAGCAACTGCCTGCAAGAATTCTTCAGTAAAACAAGATTTAACAATTGATTTTATCTTTTCACAGTCGGCAGCTGACAGTGATGAGTACTTGTAATATGCCTTTTTATACAGTCAAGAAAAAAAATCGAAATTTTTGGACAAAATATAATCCCGACTGGAAATTGCCATGCGAAGCAACATTGCAAAATTATTTATCACGTTACGCGAACGAATGGAAAATGCCTTCTGACGTGAAGTAAATAGTAAAAAATTGCTGCTGACCATCGATGAATCAACGGATTTAAAGAAAAACTCCGTGGTCAATGTTGCAGTTCGACCATTAAATCCACGAAGACTGTGATCTCCCTGTTTAATAGCCAGTAAAAGACTCAGAGCTGTACTGGTGAATCCAATAAAAATAGTAGTAACAACCGTACACAAATTTACTGAGTAAGTGTTTTTTAGCAAAGGTTTTGGTTGTTTAGGTAGGTTTGGCACCGTCTGTACGACCCCTAATTATTCTAGCAAAGGAAGCAGTACCTTTTAAGAGTTTTTTTTCTATTATTTGGACAAGAACTGTCAAAAACTCATTGACAATACGAGGATTACTTGTCGTATGCTTACGTTTTCTGTTTCCTCTTTTTAAAACTGGAATGGTCTAAATTTTTAATTTTATTCGCCAATCTGTGTTTGCGAAATATTTATTTTATAAACATATTTGGGATAAAATAAAGAAAACACATTTTTAAAGTGTTTGTAATTTTTCAATAGCGTCAACCATAGTAAACAAGATGCATATTTTTTCCTGTTATTTCTGACTGTAGATATTTTAATCTTCTTAAAATATGTTTTTCAAAAATGTCTATGATCAATTAATAATTTTTTCCTTAAATTTCTAACAGTTTTTTCCACACGATAGTAAAGTCGAAAGCAAAATGTTTAGAGTGCCCTAAATTATGTGTGATGTTATCCCATGGAGAACTTTATCGTTAGATATGTGTCGTTTTACGAATGCTTGGGGCCGAGGGATCCTATTCATTGTACTCGTAATTTACTTTTTTTTGGATCCACGCGCCACGTAAGAATGGGAAAAAAGGTGCAAAGGAAAATGTTTTATTGATGTCGGTTTTTCATTTCAAAAAGGGCTCATCTGACTAAAATCCCCCAAATGCCCCGAAGATTTAAGATAACACTTAGCACTGAGTCATACCTAAACGTTGAATTTTTGTTGCACCGAATTTAAGGATGACTTACTTCTCTCGTAAGTCAGTTTTACTAGACCTTCGATTTGGAAGGCTTAGTAAGTAAAGTAATGCGGCGGTTTCATTTTGTATCGTAGTTGATGTGCGACAGCAAAAAGAAGAAGAACTGAAATTTGCTTTTTCATATTATTAAACGCAACTGTGATGACTACCCAAAACCCATAGATTTCTTATTTTCTACAATATGTTTATATTTATCAGTGGCGGATTTAGGGGGGGGGGGGCGCAGAGAGCGCCCCCCGCCTAGATCCTTGTACAAAAAGGATTTCAATAGCGAATTTTATAAAAATAAATATTGTAATGTAGACATTAACCATTTCTACGTATTCTACAAAATATTATAAACAGAAACAAACATTTTGCCGTCTATGTAAGGTCTATGAAATGAATTATACCAAAAATATATGAATAATAGATCAATACTAATATGTAATAAAAAAAATATGCAAGCCTTTCTTGGCATTTTTCATTTACATGCTCTTAGATTGTTTCTGAAAACATTCCTTACACATCGCACTGCGATCCTATCAAAATTTTGGGCCGGATAATTTTGGCTTCTCAACGAAACAAATAACGCAATATTTTTGTTTAAAAAACATCTCTTTGGAAAGTAAATTTTTTCGAAAAAGAGCTTTTTCGAAAATTGATCAACAAAATTTTTCAAAAATATTTTCTCGAAAACGCATTTCCAACCTACATTTTTTTAAAAATGACCTGGCCGCTTTTTAAGATGCTTTTTAGAAAACGGATTTATGAAATATTTTGAGAATATTTTCTCCAAAACCCGTATTTCGAAAGTACATATTTTCAAAAATGTCTCCAAACAAATAATTTTTAAAACAGGTATATTTTTCGAAAATATATTTTTTTGAAAACAATATTTAGAAACTTAAATTATCAACTCTAGTAGCTTGAAAAATGTCAATGAAAAAAAGACGAAAAAAGATCCTGAACAAACTCAGACGAACCTTTTTTGGGTTTGATCAGGTTTCCTTAGGTTTGATACGTTACTTTCTCGTAAATTTCTTTTTCAAAAAGCCGTTGCTTGAAAAAATTGATACTATCCGAAAAAATTTAATTTCGAAAAAGATGTTCCCTGAAAAAATGTATTTTTGAAAAGTGCTTTAAAAAAATTGAAAAATTGGTTTTAGACAAATAATTGTACTTTCGTAAGTACTCGTATATCCCCCCAAATGAGCATAAAT
Source organism: Philopedon plagiatum (assembly GCA_963971165.1). Classification (NCBI taxonomy): domain Eukaryota; kingdom Metazoa; phylum Arthropoda; class Insecta; order Coleoptera; family Curculionidae; genus Philopedon; species Philopedon plagiatum. The sequence goes on along the minus strand of OZ020190.1, from coordinate 109,647,691 downwards.
AATCCCCCCAGAAGGCATAATAAAAAAATGTCACAATATTTCTTTACTTCTATATTAACAAATTTGTCAGGCCGCGTGTAGGCTAAGATGACCAACTCTTTTAGCTGTTTCTTTCTTTAACAAATATCTTTTTTGATGTTAAGTAAATTTTTTTCGAAAAACAGCTTCTTGGAAAATACATATATTTAAAAAGAACCTATTTCCGGGAAATATAACTCTTTCGAAACATGGTTTTTGTAAATTTAAATTACGAATGAATAAAATGTCAATGAAAAAATGACAAAAAATCCTAAACTAACGTAAACGAACATTTTTTGTGTTGGTCAGCTTTACGTTTCCTTGTATTTGCTATGTTACTCTGTAGTAAATTATTTTCAAAAAAGGGTTGTTTTTAATACGAATATTCGAAGTCTTTCTCGAAACAAAGTTTCAAAAACGTTCTTTCTAAAAACATGTTTTCTTGACAATATTTAGTTTCAAAAAGTGTTTAAAAACATTTGAAGTAGGTTTCAGAGAAAAAAAACTTGAAAACATCCCTAGTTTTTGAACATCTGTATTATTGGAAAAGTTCTGTTTTCGAAAAAAAAATCGAAAAAATGTATGTATGTATCATGTATTTTCATATATCAGTCCAAATGGACAGAAGGTATAAGTAATTAAAAAAATGCTAGAATATTGATAAGTTAGGATGACAAACCGTTCTGTTTTCGCAAGAACAGGTTTAGATCTTTCGTCCATTATGAAATAGTGTACATACTGTACATTTCTTACAACCTTAAACCATAAAAAAGTAATGTCGCACTCGAGTTGCCCGTTTTTTTTTTGTGACTTTTAAAAGTAGTATTTTAAGTTAGAACAAAATTACTCATTGATCATCTTTGATCAGATTGTAATTGTAATAAAATGTCCCTAGGGGTATTTTCTTCATTAAAAAAAAGATTCTTCAGCGCTAGAGCGGTCTAAAATGACAACCAGAAGTTTTAAACTGGTAAATGGGTTTCACACTAAGAATTTGTTTCTGTATTTTTCGCAAATTTATAAAGTAAAGGGCAATTTTAACTCGTATAAAACCTATTTAAATGACGACCTATTAACAATGACAGGATGGAAGCCTATCAAAACTTAACTGATTAACTAGAAAATAATAATTTTAAACCTTTTTAGTGAATCTGCTCGTTAATTTTTTAGAGTAAGTATGTATTTATTACTTTCACACAAATTGTTAAATAAAAAAGTTGGTTTAAATTCTACAACTTGTAATACAAAATTTAAAAAAAAAGTGAACAGCACAAAATGACATCTATTTAGACGAATAATGTGCGGTACTTCAGACTTAATAAACTTTTAATTTTCTCCTAAAATTTTAGATTTTCGCTAACTGCAAAATTTTAAACAACTTCTTACTTCACGCTTTGCATAAAAACAATATATAAATAACGCACGTTTATTCTGGAAGCAATTCCTTGTTTTTATATTTCTCAGCACTCCGTGACGAAAATATCAAAATTTTCTCGTTGTGAATCTTTTTTTTGCACGAGAAAATTTTTAATAAGAATGACTTTTTGTTTGATTGGGTTGGGTTGGGTTGGTGCACTGAGAGTAACGCTGTTTTATATAATTAAAGAACCAAATTATAAAATATATAAGTTCAGTAGGCGCTTACATCATTTTCGAGAACTATTAGAATAATATCAAAAAATATTTATACAACCCAGTAGAAAAATCAAAAAATTGTATATCATCTTCTCTGGTTTGTAATTCAGCAGTTTGGCCTCTAGCACCTTTAGTTTAGTCAATTAAAATACGCATTCCTTTAGCGTAATTACTATATCTAATTAGAGCCTATTATAGTAAAATTTTGAGTTGCGTGATACAGATGATTTTAGAGGTATGGAGTTATTGACAGTTAGTATTAAGCACGCTCTAAAGAGTATAACGCTCCCTCTTTACAGCAGCTAGTGACGGGCTAGATAATTAAAGTATTACTCAACAACCTGCTTTTTGGGATACTCCTTCTCGTACGCAAATCGCCGAAATGTAGTATTTGTAAGGACGTAATATTAGCTTAAAGTCTATGAATTTACAACAGGTCTTACAAACCTGGACGGGAGTAAATATTATATCCTTTTAATTATAGAAGCTGGTAATACACCATAAACACAGCTTAGCACGTTTAAAATTTTGCTACTTAGGGAGACCTTAAAATGCAGGTGTTAAGAATAATAGAACGAAAGTCATTCTAACTAATATATAAAGAGTGATTTTTTATCCCGTACAGTTAAGTATTATGAAATCAAGCAAGCCATCTGAATTTATGCATGTGAAAAAAAGGCCTTATAACCTAATTTTACGACAAATTTTTGCCTTTTTTATAAAGGAAATTTATGTAAACTATTTAATGAATACCATAGTTTATTAAATTAGGTACTACCTGTTGCTAGTTACTTGAAACTTTATCCTGCAAGTCTTATAATAATTTTAAACTTTTTGGGATACGCCTTCTCGTACACAAATTGCCGAAATGTAATATTTGTACGTACGTAATATTCGCTTACCGGTCCATGAATATACAACCGGTCTTATAAACCTGTACCGGGAGTAAAAATATTATATCATTGTAATTATAAACCACTTTAAGCACCGCTTAGTATGTTTTAAATTTTGTTACTTAGGAAGTCCTTACAATGCAGTTGTTAAGCGTAGGTAATAGAACAAAAGCTATTTTAACTATTCTTTAAACAATGATTTACCCCGTACAATTAAGTATATGGAATCAAGCAAGCAAGAATTTGTGAATGTAAATAAAAAGTCTTACAACCTAACTTTGCGTCAAATTTTTGCGCTTTTGTATGAAGAAAATTTATGTAAACTGTTTAATAAATACCATATTTATTAAATTAGATATAACCTGTTGCTGTTTACTTACTTTAATAAAAAATCTTTAACCAGAAAGTCTTATATTAATTTAAAACTTTTTTATATCGAGGTAAAAAGTTTGACGTTCTAGAGAAAAAGGAGACTTGTTAGTGTTTGCTTATTATAAAGTACTGAAGTTAATTTTTTTGTCTCTTTAAAAATTTAAATTAAAATTGTAAGTTTTCCGGGATTTGTCAACACGAAAGTCTTAAAGACAAAGTTGCTTTGTTTGTCTGTTCTTTCACAGGGTATTAGCCACAAAAATTCATTACCTCAGTTTGGAAAATATATACAAAATTAATTTTAGGTAATTCCTTTATAATAATAATTCGGATTAAAAAAAATATGAGCAAGGAATTCTACAACAATGCAAATTGTTGTTCGAGTGTCTTCACATTCTCGTTAGTTGTACTATTAATATATGGACCGTGTGGTCTAAAAGGTTTCAACAAATCGAAATTTTTTTCATTAATGACTTTATCGAAATGTGAGTATTTCAGTGATGCATACCTAAAAACAAAATTATCCCTTATCAGAATTGCGGACGGTCAAATGACATACAGGGCAGAAACCAAATTTTGAAAATTCCTTTAAATAATAAAAAAATGGTATTAGAAGTAAGTAGTCAGCATTAAGTTATGTTGAAATATGAAATCCTGACCTTCTATTTGATTTTTTTAGTAACCCCGTATTACTGATTGTTTAAAATCTGATCTAAGGATTCTGTAAATATTGTAAAAATTTAATAGAATTAAAGGCGTAGGTACTATAAAAAACAAATGTAAATGTGTTAACTTTTTATATATTTACTTACTTTTTTTCTGTTATTCAGAAATGGTTTTTCTTCTTCCAACGGCAGTTATTAATATCTACATAAGACTAATACAATTTTTCGTTTGTTATGATACTAAAGTTTTGGAATAACAATAAATATAATTTAAAAAATTACACGTATTTACATTTATTTTTCCAACAGTTCTGTTTAGTTCTATTTAGATCTGACAAAATTTAAAAAAATATTAAACCGATTTTAAAAATATTCAGTATTACTCAAAAAATATGATAGAAACATTTTCCAAATAGGAGGCCGAAATACTGTATTTGATCATAACCCTTATTTAAACAACTTTTCCTAATAATATTTTACCTTATTTTAAAAATAAAGGTACCTACCTACTTTACTTCTGAGCGATTTTTAAACTTTCGTTTCTCCCCTCTATGCTATTTTGATTTTTACGATTATGATAACGGTTAATTTTATTTTTAGGTCGATATACCAACTTTTCGTAACACACATTTCGATAAACTAATTAATAAAAAAAATCCCATTTACGAGTTAACTCTTGGACCACACTGTATAATATAATCATATTTGAGAATTTTTGTCGAAGTTGATTTCTGAATTACTGTGTTGTCATAGTGATACGGTACGTAGATATGCTGAACAGATGTAAATCTTTTAACTCCCGCTAATTTCTATAGGTACCTCATTTTGTGCAGATCAACGAATGTAATGCCTTTTTAAAGAAATTCGGTTTTGGACCTATTAACAACATTATAAAGGATCTCTCCTTGTATAATGTCACCCTTGGTCTCCGCCACGCTGAAAACTTTGTATCAAAGTTCTTTTACCCTAAGAGCTTATTGTTGTTTTGTACAAATGGAAATATTGTGTAACTAACAATGTAAATTTTTTGTATAGATAAGGGTAAAAATTGTATTGTAAATTTAATTTATTTTAATGTATTTTATAACAAAATTAAAGTAGAAATATTCTTAAAATTGGAGTAAATTGCCTAAATAGTCAGCGGCAACTTCAATTTAGTTTACGCCATAGAGTAGGGGAGAGTGGGACAAAGCTGAATGAAATTTGATTTTTTTACCATTAATTATATCGATCCTTCTTAACGATGAAAAGATATCCATATTAATCGAAAGTTCGTTATGTTAGAAAAAAATGATATTGCCCGGTAATGTATACATATTTTTTTTAAAAACTGCTACTTTCCCTCCACTTTACCCCACCTATGGGGCAAAGCAGAACGACCAGTGGGGCAAAGTGGAAAATTATTTTATTTATCCTTCCGTCGGGTGCATCTGATCTGAGGGGCACATCTTCAACTTTTTTTAACTTATTTGTTAATCGCGCAACGCCGCATCTAAGCCCCACTAGGTATTCTACCACTTCAATGTGCGTAATAGGTAATAGATTAGTGTATAATGTGACTTACTCATTTGCACGTTGCAACAGTTTTTGGGAAAACGATCTCTCAGATCGATGCGCCTGAAGACGTTTTTAATATACCTATAGTGTGAGAAAATTTAGTTTTTTTAAATTTTTACACATAATTGGTGAGTACAAATATTTTCTTTTAGATAAAAAGAATTCTTGGCTGATTTGAACACCAAGACCAGTCGGATACATGCGCTTGATATTGTAACATTTACGTTAGATAATGGCTTTATACATAACCCAGAGGATCCCAGAGATGAAGAAATCCTTCTTAGTATGCTGGATGACGACGAAGACGATATACAGAAATATGAATTCTCGGAATCAGAGAGTGAAATTGAAGACGAAATTGAAACCAGGGTAGAAAACCCAAGACTGAACGGTCAGCAGAGCCTTCCAGCGAAGATGATGAGCAACAGGACTTCCTTATTGGCAAAGACAAAGTCACTAAATGGACAAAGCGGAGAAAATCTTCAAAAATTCGTAGTCACAATATTCTCAGCTTGCAGGAGTTAGAGGTATAGCTAGAGAGGCCAAATCACCTTATGAAGCTTGGAAGTGCCTTACAACAGATAATATGTTGGATTTAATTGTTACTTGGACTAATAAAAAAATAGAATCAATATCTCACAAATTTCACCATCGGCGAGATGCAAAAATAACAGATAAAGTTTAAATAAAAGCCTTCATTGCTCTATTTTATCTTGCAAGTGAACTACACAGTAACAGGCTATCTATAGAAGAGATTTGGTCAACAGATGGACACGGCATAGAGTTTTTTTTGACTAGTTATGTCAATAAAATGGTTCAAATTCCTGATAAGGTGTATGCGATTTGACGACCAAGATACTCGCACAGAAAGAAATAGGAGCGATAATCTTGCTCCGATTCGCGAACAATTGACAATATTTATCGAAAATTGTAAACAAAATTATTCTCTTGGCCAAAATGTAACTATTGATGGGAAGCTGGAAGCGTTTCGTGGAAATTTCCGCTTTAGACAATATATTCCTTCAGAGCCGGCAAAGTACGGAATAAAAATATATGCCCTAGTAGATGCACGTCATTTTTACACTTACAACATGGAAATTTACGCTGTAGAACAGCCGGAAGGAGAATACAGTATTAACGACAAGCCTTCGGATGATGTAAAGAGACTGGTATCGCCTGTACATAGTACAGGAAGGAACATCACGGCCGACATTTGCTTCACTGATGTTGACCTAGCGTCCTATCTGAAAGAAAAAAACTGTCATTGTGGGTACCATAAAGAAAGACAACTTCCCATGGAATTTGTAGCCGCGAAGAAAATATTAGAAAAGAGCAGTTTATTTGGTTATAAGAATATCAGGCTGATTTCAAGTTTGCATAATGATGACGCTATTGACAAAAATACTGGAAATAAACGTAAACCCGAAATAATAACGTTTTACAATGAAACCAAATCGGGGGTGTACGTTGTAGACAAGATGTGTGCATCCTATAACGTTGCCCGGAATATACAACGGTGGCCCATGTGCAGATTCTTTTCGATGCTGATTGTGGCAGGAATAAATTCTCAGATGATTATTATCAGAAATGGACAAATAGTCAAAAGGATACCTTTATTCCTGAGAGAGCTAGCCACGGAACCAGAATCAGAGCAGCTAAGAAGAAGAAGTTTGAATAGAACCGGTATTCCCACATCACTGCAAACGAAATTGAGATCTCTAAATCCAGGAAATTTCCAGAATCAAGACCCATGTCAATCGTCAGATGACGAAAATAATGTCAGTATCACTGGCCCCCGAAATAGTATATTTCATTACCAGTCCGGAAAAAAGGATTTTTCTGTGCGCGCTTGACAAATTCTCGTGTGAGGCGCAGCCGAACACGGGAAGTCAAGCAAGCACGGAAAATCCATTTCTGGACGTGTAATGAACGATATTTTTTATTATACTTCTTTGAAAACGATAACATAAAACAAAATATAACATAAAAAAATACATACATACAAAATAAACTTGGAATATTTTTATTTTCACAACTGTTATCGGAATTTAAAAATGGAAAATTAACAACGCTGACAATATGGTCTTTGGCAGGTATGATGCGTTTTCATGGTAACTTTCAAATCATTTAAAAGGTGATTTAAATTTGTCTATGTCAGATAAGATTGACAAAACGTCAAAAAATATTTCAGAAATTCATCTAAATATTCAAATATTTACGAAATAAAATACAAAATAGGTACATATTAAATATCAGATAGCATATAGACTTTCTTGAGTTTAGTTTATTTTCCTATACCTATATTTCTATTTTAAAGCCAAAAAATAGTCGCTATCTTCATTCAGCACACTGAAAGAACTGGAGACCAGGAAAATTTTTTCCGTGCGCTCTTTCCGTGCGCTAGCCCGAAAAAGCCCATCTTACATTATTACTAAAACAGATGAAAATAAGGTGTTTTCAAAGAAGTATAATAAAAAAGAAATTCTTGTACTCCCTGTACAACAGAAAAAAGAAGAAATTACTTCTGTAAGGTTTTCATGAAGGTCTCAGTCTTCAGCACGCTCTCTTTATGTGCCAAAGATGTTTTGAAAACGAAGAAACTCTCCAGGACTCTAGTTCAGATTGAAGTTATATGTGTATACCTAGGATTATTCGTTCCTAGTTTTTGTTTGTGCCAGATATTATATTTGTTACTGTTAATACGAGAATGATATGTGCTATTTTCATCAGATTTTTTTTATAGAACTTCTGCTTCTTCTTCTTGTATTATAATATGTTTGTAATATAACAAAATATACATTTCTTTGCTTAGTCGAGTTTTTGTGACCTTTAAATTGCAATTGATCTGTGAGTTCCATTGTGCCCGATCTTGCGTCAAAACTAGGTGCGCCCGACGGAAGGTTATACTACAGATAAACAAAATATTTTAAATGCAACATATTAATTGATACAAATCATAAATATATGCATTTTCATTCTGTGATTCCTATGAGGTACATTCCTCGTAGGCCAATCCATTGCACAGACTGCACGAAAGTCATCTTTCTCCCGGCTTGGATTTTATACGAAGTCAAATTCGCACAAAATGCATTGCGTGTCTGCTTGCTTTACAGATCTTCCCAAATCTTTATTTGCAGCCTCTTCCACTTCGCAGCATGTTTTTACCCTGCGAATTAGGGTAGTTTCATAGCTCAAACGATTTATTCTAACAGCCCAGCCGTAATTGCGTCAGCCATATCCTCCGCATCCCAAGACTGTTGGTTGGATTTGCAAACATCTGGCCATTTTAACGAATGTCTGTAAGAAATAAATAAGAATTTTTTTAGTATTAACTCAAGATGAAATTAATTAAATTCAGAAGTTCACATGATTCAGGGCTACATTAAAACAGATTTAGCAAAAAAAGGAAAAGAAAATATTATCCTCTCTATAATTTGTTTAGATTTTTTTTTTAGCTCGGAGCCCTAAAATACCATTTATTATCGCAATTTATAAAAATACTTATCTCCCAAGTAAATTTAAGATGATGGGACAAAGTGAAATTCATCGCAAATTGAAAATAGTTCTGCATTCCACTTTGCCCCAATGTCGCATTTTCTTTAAAGTGTCAAAAAATTCCACAAAATTCCTTATTTCATAGTCCTGTGTCCTGCATTTGGTTATAGTTAATCAGATGTCTTACCTTTACAATTTTCCAGTAGTATTTTTTATATACAATGAATAATGTAACTGCACAAAAGTTATTTACTAAAAATGTAATGAATAACATCCAGTTTTAAAGACGTAATACTTACTACTGAAACAACACTGCTCGTTCGGAAGTAAATCTAACTACTTTAAAAGCTTATTCTTTGAATAGTGGCGGATAGATGACTCTGCATGATCTATCCAATTTCACTTTGCCCCATTCTTCCCTATTAGAAGTTTCCCTAGAAAAATAGACTTTATATAAGTAAGAAATCGTTTATTTACCTAATACAAATAACCATTTTTAACAGACTTCAATGGGGAGGAAAAGGCACGATTTCTCTCTATAGGTAGGGTTTTATCGTTGGTACCCGTCATCGCTAATTAAGTAATGCCGAATGCGCTACGGTTCATTTAAGGATCATGTTATGGGTTTTTGTTATAATTTCGCTTCAAAAATAAACAGTTCTCCATATAGACTTAAAAAAAACTAAAGACAAAGATATTTACTATTAAAAGCAATCATGCATTGAATTTGACCTAAAATCTGGTGGATTGTATTGACTGGTCAACTTCAGACGGTTGCCAAAGTGTAGGTACAAAATGTCCTGATTGATGCCATCCAAGCAATACAGTATTACAAGATATTCATTTGACTATGTTTTCATCTAATAAAATTAGCATAAATAAGTATTAAGTAACAACAATAGTAATACTCACATTTTGTTCTATTTTATGCATCATAGTTGAATAAACTTTTATTCCCTTCTCACTGTGACAAATTATTAAGTTATTAAGTAAACGTGACAACGCTATTTGACGGTTTACTACCAGTTTTACTATGAATTGAAAAGTGACATAAGCGACCATTTATAAAATTCTTTGACGTTTGCTACATTGTTCGAAAGTGAAACTGTGTTATTTTGTGTTTTCTTGACGCTACGAGATTTCTTTGAAGAAGCTGACATTTAAATATGGCGCGGCAGGGTCAAGTTTGCAAAAAATTGCACTATTTAAACCGATAAATTCCTTTTCATAAGTAATTGAGGTTGTATTCACTTGTATCGTATCCATTGGTGTAGTTTTACATATATACACATTATAATATTAGGGTAACACAAATTTATTACAACAAAGCACACCACTGGTTTTGTAAGAGGCAGCCGCCAGGAATATTGGACAGTGTTGCTATGTTTTCCACTGTATCTACCTCTCTTAGTCACATCCATTGCATGTTTTAAACGGATGAATGATTTGGCGCGAAACGATTTTATGAATGAAATGTTTTGTCTATAGTTTTTTAATGTCAATGGTTCTCCACATATCTTACCGAAAACTCAGTAATTTAACATTGACAAACCATTCTATTTTGAGGTTAAAATGTCAATCCTGTGCCTATTTATATTCGTAAAATTTACTTTGCGTTCGCCGCCGCATTTAAAAGTACAGTTGTGTTCATAAATCTATAATGCAGATGTTTTAGTCTAGTGTAAACCGGTCATCGAAATTGTCATCAGATGTCTTGCTGACAATGACTGAGGCATTGTCAACATCACTTATTTTTGTCAACATATTTTTGTAAATAGGCAAATTTTGGGTAATTATATAGTATGCGGTTTTCAGCTATTTTTGCGTTTTTTGGGAAAATTCTTTTATGGTCACATTCTACTGTCTTTCCTGATTGCAAATATAAGTGCGCACATAATAAATTATGAGCAAACCTGACCACCTTTTTGCTCACCAACCTGAGCAAAAAGGTGGTCAGATTTGCTCAGTTTTCATTGATATAGATAATACATACTACAGTGAAATACTACAAATGAAAAATGAGCAAACCTGACCACCTTTTTGCTCAGGTTGGTGAGCAAAAAGGTGGTCAGGTTTGCTCATAATTTATTATGTGCGCACTTATATTTGCAATCAGGAAAGACAGTAGAATGTGACCATAAAAGAATTTTCCCAAAAAACGCAAAAATAGCTGAAAACCGTATACTACATAATTACAAAATTTTGTGACAAAAAATAAAATGCCATAGCTGAACACCCCTCAAAGGCTCAAGCTATTGCCTATGTCCAAGATGATATGTCTGTGACCGTCACCGTAGTATTATAGTGGTCTATATCCTCTTTTTGTAAAAAATGAGTTATATACACCATTTTTTTTAGGAAAATTAGCTTGTTCTATATCCTTAATTTGTAAGGAAAATAACCCTGCTAATAAAAATATAAATAGTAAAATACTGTTCTATGTCCCAGTCGACCCCAGATACTTAAAGAATTACCTTGGATTATATCCAAAAACAATTTCTTTTTAGCTACCTCCAGTTCTTATACAGGCAACGCCAAAATTATTTTGTTCTATATCCCGTTTGCTGGATATAGAACAATATTATATAGTCAGTAGTAATCTTATTAATCTGGGAATAATGTAAAATTATATTGGTCTATATCCACTTAAGAACTTTTCTCTCTTTCTTTCGCCATTATTAATTAGATAATATAATATACCTATCATTTTTTGTTTGCGGAAAAGGGAAGAATAATGTCACAGTTACGGCAAACTTGTGGGTAGGTACGCTGGTTTTAAAACCAAACTTTTTGTTGTAACGGCTCTTCAGTTTCAATGTTTTTTCTTGAAAAAGTGTTAATTATTTAAAGTTTAAAAGCATATGAGCGTAGTATTAGTGCAGTGCCTGAAAATGAATGATTCAGAACTATACATAGGTAAGTGTTCTTCCAAATAACAAAGAAATCAAATCTACCGGGAATCTTTTTTAACCATAACCACACATTTATTTTTGTTCTGGATTTTGTTTATTTTGTTTCAAAGTATAGGTAGTGTCTAGAGGTACGTTAACGTACCGCGATATGAAAAACTAGAGGCACGTAAATTACGTCACTATGGTAAACAAATAAGATTCCTATATTATTTCTTAAAATTGTTTTTCTTTAGCTTGGAAGACGACGTACAAACTAGTCAGGCTAGCTCACCGGCACCAGAAAAACCTGTAGACTCTCCAAGTGATGTTTGGAAGTAAGTCTTTTTATTTTTGCACTACAAATATTGAAGGGTATTTAAGTCACTGCTCAAGAAAATGCTGTTTTTTCAACCATTCTAATCTGTGTCTTTTTTTAGTTCCTTACTAGATTTCTTACATGAAGATGAATGCACAGAGAGGGCTATTAATGAGACTGAGAATATTAGGTAATATCGATACTTTAAGGTACAATTAGTTAAACTTTTAGGAAACATATTAGAAATAAATGTGGTATTTTTATTTCCAGTGAAGCTGCAACCAATCAAGAAAATGAAAATGGTATTATTCTTGAGATTATAGATGCCAATGCCGAGGGAAAAGAGACAATCCTGAATTCAGGAATTAAACCTGCAGCACCGCCAGGTTTCCAGATAGAAAGTATTGAAAAAGATGTGAAGATCGATGAAGATATCAGGGCTGAAAAAGACAAGAGCAGTGAAGATATCAAAGTTAGAAAAAACAAGGAAGTCAATAAAGATATCAGTTCTGGAAAGGACAACGAGATCAATGAAGATATGAGTGTTGAAAAAGATGTCAATAAAGATATGAAAAGTTTAGAAGACACTTTTTCACCTACAAGAAAACGTAAAAGAAATCCACAGAATTGGAAGCAAAATGTACTTAAAGAGAAGCGACAACGTGGCGAGAAATATATTAATACAAAAGGAAAATTAATCGCACCCAAATCCGTAAAAAAGGCTGGATGCAAAAGAGAAACATGCTGGCATAATTGTGAACGGAAAATTATGCCCGAGGAGAGGGATAACATAAATAAAAAATTCTGGAGCCTTGAAGACGAGAAGAAAAACCATTTTTATTCCAAGCATATAACAAGATACTCAGCAGTACGAAAGAGAACGAAAAGTGAGAAAAGTAAAACAGCGTATTCTTCCAATTATTTTTTTTATGTATATGGTGTACAAATTAAGGTATGCCAAGAATTCTTTTTAAATACCCTTAACATCAGTAAAAATCGGGTTTATTACTTTTTTAAAAAAGTTCAGGATCCAGCAACCAATATTCCGCGTTCTTCCATCAGAGGAAAGCACAAGAAGAAAGTAATTCCAGATGATGAAAAACGGCAAGTTAGAAATCACATTTCTTCGTTTCCTCATATTGAATCGCACTATTGCCGTGCAAATTCGATAAAGAAATATTTGGAACAAGACTTAAGTATTCAAAGGATGTACGATCTTTATAAAGTGTCTGTTGAAAAGCCAATAAAATTCCACTTATATAAGTCCATTTTTACTTCAGAATATAACATCAGCTTTTTCAAGCCGAAAAAGGACTTGTGCGATAAATGCCAAAATTTCAAAGTTAATAAAAACCCCACTACAGAAGAAAGATTGGAATACGAAGAACATATTAATAGAAAGAACATAGGAAAACAAGAACGACAACGGGATAGAGAAGGTTACTTAAAAGACGAAAAGGTAGGAATAGTGACGTTTGACTTGGAAAATAGTTTTTCGTTACCGAAGGCAAATGTTAGTAACTTTTTCTATAAAATGAAGTTAAACTGTTACAATCTAACTGCGCACCTGGATAAGACAAAAGTTGTATACAACGCAATATGGCATGAGCTTATTTGCGGACGAAGTGGTGTTCACATAGCCAATGCAGTGATAAAAATTTTGAAAAGGATTGTTCATGATAATCCCCACCTAGAAAAAATGATTCTATGGTCTGATAGTTGTGTACCCCAAAACAGAAATTCAATTTTGTCATTCGCTCTGCAGCATTTTCTTCTATCATCAGATTCGGGCACCCTAAAAATTATTGAACAGAAATTTGGAGAACCAGGGCACGGCAACATCCAAGAAATCGATGCAGCTCATAGCTGCATTGAGAGATTTATTAAAAACTTAGAGATTTGGGGTCCGATAGGTTTGATTCGCATTCTGTTAAAAATCCCAGACACTTGGAAGTTAAAGTTCGTTATTTTGCAAATGATTCAATTTGATTACAAAAATTATCAAATTGTATCTGGAACTTTTACTTACAATGATATACCATATACAAAATTAAAACATATTATTTACGACAAAAATTCAATTTATAATGTAAAATTCAGACTAAAATTTGAAGGAGAATTCTCAGACGTAAAATTATTGTCCCGCAAGAAATATGGAAAAGACTTAGATTTAGAATTCCCAGCATTAGTTCCAGGTATAAATTTAAGTGCACAAATACCCGATGCAAAGAAAAAACACTTACTTGAAATGGTAGAGTACATGCCACAAGAAGAAAGAATTTTCTACAAGAGTTTATTATCTAAAGCCTCTATAAACCAAGAGACAGAAGCAAAAAAAAAGAAAGTCCCCACAAACCAAAAACTAGAAGCAAACAAAAAGAAGCAGAAAAATAAGCAAGTCACGGAAAATGATAAAAAGTCATTGATTACTTGAAACAAGAACTCCTTGAATACAGAAAAGAATAAGAAAAAGTCGAAATGCAGAAAGTTGGCAAGAATTTAAATAGAAAAAAATATATCAAAATATTCCTTTTTTTTGTGTACCTTTATGTTCATTACGCCTTTTGTGTTATTTTCTTAATTTTTAAGTATAATGATACCTACAAATATTATGTTGTTCTTTATCCATAACTTTTGTTCTATATCCATAAAATTTCGCTAAATGAAGGATTTTTTTAGTCTTGTTCTATATCCAAAATAAAAAATCGAAATAACCTTAAATACGAATATCTCAGTGAATGTTAAATATATTAAGCATATTTAATAAAGACAAATCTTGAAACAAAAAAAATCCGATAAGCAACGCCTAAATATTTTTTAAAAAAATCGGTTTTTAACTTTGAAGCTTGTTTTCTCAGTTTGATACCTAGTGGCCGTAGAACATTATAATACTACGGTGACGCAGACGTCGTGCGAGTAATGTATGTAAGTGAAAACACAGCTCAGAAAATAAAACATCGATGAGAGACCCATGGAATATTAGATAATAAAAAGCAAACGGAAAGACTAAGGGCTAACATACAGCGCCGTGGCTAGACTAAATTTGACTGAAGGCAAGCCAGGATTTTGACGCCCCTATAACAAGCTTATAGACTGTTTTGCCCCCCTAAACCGAGCTACGGCACTGCTACTACACAAGAATAAGATAACACTCTTGTGCATTTTTTAGAAGAAAACCCATTCCAGGTAGCGGTAAAAGCCATGGCGAAAACAATTTTTATTGCATCGAGATCCACAGCCTGTCGAAGAATAAAGGAATCGCCGTTAAAAAATTGGGTTGCTGCCAAGACAATAATTTTAAGTCAGGAATATGAACAAGCAAGAATTAGCTTCGCGCTAAATAATTTATTGCGGGAAGAATAGAACAGGGTAACTTTCACTGATTAGAAAGTTTCCAGTCGTTATTCAACGGTCAAATAGGAGTTTATATTATACACCAATAATTTTTAGTAAATGTGAGGGGTTCGCCTAGCTATCAAGGTCTGGAAGTTTGTTGGGTAATAGATGAAAGGTTTACAGCGCTCAGCGCGGAACATTTTGGAAAATGTTATGTTGCCCAGTGTTTTAAAACATTTTTCCCACCATAATTTCATATTCCAACAAGACAACTGCCTTGTTCATAATGCAAAAATAATAGTAAAAGAATCTGTTGTGGCCTTCAAAAAGTCCTGACATCAATATAATGAAGAATTTGTGTAGTGTATTGACGAAACAAAATTACAAGTTAAACTTTAGATGCAACAACAAAAACAACCTTACAATTTTTTCAAGAAACATGGGACGAACTAAGTGATAAACCTGATTTGATAAGAAATCTTTATTCCTCAATTCCTAACAGACTTAATGTAATTTTAGAGCAAAATGCAATGCATGGCCAAATATTAAGTAAATTAGTTTTATTATTTTTTATTAACCAAAATTGTTAATATATAGGTAGTAAAGTAGCATAATAAGTAGTTTATTTATTTCGTAATTATTTTTTCATGTTGGTTTTCACATATATTTTTGTAGATAATAAAATATAACAATTTTTCCTTTAAAACAAATCTCTATAATATACTTATTTTATTGAGGTTGAAAACAGTTTTGCAGAAACTAGATTACATTTTAAAAATCAACCTACTGACTGAAAGTATTGTACCACTTTTTTGCGGTGCACCATAGGCAGGTTAATATAGCACAAAATGTGTCCTACTTTTTTATGAACACAAAATAATAATTTCTAATGATAGTATATAAATAATTAATAGGGAGTTGCTTCGACTTCAAAGTCTGGAAGTCGTGTACCAGTTTCTAATACTGAAACACAATAGGCTTACCATTAAGCTTAGGAATAAAGATGTAAAATTATTATTTCATACTTTTGAGTGCTTTCATTTAAGATTTTCTTTTAAATAAAAGTACATTGTAACTATAATTTTTTTTTATTAAATAGGGCTCAATTAATAATGTAGCCTGTTAGCCGCATCTTATTTTAGGCCAACTCGTGGGCCTTTGAACATTGTCATTCCATGAAGCTCAAAGAAAATAAAACAATAAAACAAGAAATACAAGGAAAAAAAATATGAAGGGGGGAAAAAGGGATCAAGAGTGTGAGAGTGAAATAGCCAGAAAGATTAAATTTAAAAGAAAGTGCTGAAAAGGGAAATGTTGCCAGCTATCGCCTTCATAGTTTTAGAATTTTCTCAAAGGTAATCATCTAATGCAAAATTGGGCAAGAGGGGATTTGGTAGACTTACGATTATATATATATATATATATATATATATATATATATATATATATATATATATATATATATATATATATATAATACTTTACTTTAATATATATATATATTATAATTAATATAGTAATTATATACAGCGTGTCTTCGGAAGTTCTTACCTTATAGCAAAAAATTTTATTATTGATTTTATGAAAAAAAGAGCCTCTTTATAAAAAGTTCTGCATCATGAGAAAATAGCATCGTCATTCCAAAATTTGATCTTGGACATAGAGGGTGGCTCAAAAATGTAAAAGTCCCAATCCACGTGAAGCTAAAAAGACACATACTACTATATATATATATATATATATATATATATATATATATATATATATATATATATATATATATATATATATATAGTAGAAAAATGGAAGATTTCTTGGCCTATAGGTAATATAATAAACGTAAATGCGAAGATTTACTTCTTCGCTAGTGCAGCGAAAAGGCCGTGAATGAAAAATAAAAATAATGAGGACTATCTTTGATTCTGGTCTGGGTGACCTCCTGCTATCGATTTCTGGGCCCTTACCCATCAGCGGGCAGGCTTACACCCAGGGTGGCTGAAGAACAGACCACGATTTGACCAGAATCAAAGAGAGTCCTTATATCCAAAATGTTCGGAAAGGATGGGTAAGATGTAGTGGCTCGCGCCAACTAGTTCACCCAGTGTTGCTCCAAAAATGTTTGGCTGCTAACACAATAATACTCGAAAGTATGTCGAATGTCGATTTTCTCGACGTCGACGGTACAAATGCACCATTGTACAACAATAGTAGAAAAATGGAAGATTTCTTGGCCTATAGGTAATATAATAAATGTAAATGCGAAGATTTACTTCTTCGCTAGTGCAGCGAAAAGGCCGTGAATGAAAAATAAAAATAATGAGGACTATCTTTGATTCTGGTCTGGGTGACCTCCTGCTATCGATTTCTGGGCCCTTACCCATCAGCGGGCAGGCTTACACCCAGGGTGGCTGAAGAACAGACCACGATTTGACCAGAATCAAAGAGAGTCCTTATATCCAAAATGTTCAGAAAGGATGGGTAAGATGTAGTGGCTCGCGCCAACTAGTTCACCCAGTGTTGCTCCAAAAATGTTTGGCTGCTAACACAATAATACTCGAAAGTATGTCGAATGTCGATTTTCTCGACGTCGACGGTACAAATGCACCATTGTACAACAATAGTAGAAAAATGGAAGATTTCTTGGCCTATAGGTAATATAATAAATGTAAATGCGAAGATTTACTTCTTCGCTAGTGCAGCGAAAAGGCCGTGAATGAAAAATAAAAATAATGAGGACTATCTTTGATTCTGGTCTGGGTGACCTCCTGCTATCGATTTCTGGGCCCTTACCCATCAGCGGGCAGGCTTACACCCAGGGTGGCTGAAGAACAGACCACGATTTGACCAGAATCAAAGAGAGTCCTTATATCCAAAATGTTCGGAAAGGATGGGTAAGATGTAGTGGCTCGCGCCAACTAGTTCACCCAGTGTTGCTCCAAAAATGTTTGGCTGCTAACACAATAATACTCGAAAGTATGTCGAATGTCGATTTTCTCGACGTCGACGGTACAAATGCACCATTGTACAACAATAGTAGAAAAATGGAAGATTTCTTGGCCTATAGGTAATATAATAAATGTAAATGCGAAGATTTACTTCTTCGCTAGTGCAGCGAAAAGGCCGTGAATGAAAAATAAAAATAATGAGGACTATCTTTGATTCTGGTCTGGGTGACCTCCTGCTATCGATTTCTGGGCCCTTACCCATCAGCGGGCAGGCTTACACCCAGGGTGGCTGAAGAACAGACCACGATTTGACCAGAATCAAAGAGAGTCCTTATATCCAAAATGTTCGGAAAGGATGGGTAAGATGTAGTGGCTCGCGCCAACTAGTTCACCCAGTGTTGCTCCAAAAATGTTTGGCTGCTAACACAATAATACTCGAAAGTATGTCGAATGTCGATTTTCTCGACGTCGACGGTACAAATGCACCATTGTACAACAATACTAGAAAAATGGAAGATTTCTTGGCCTATAGGTAATATAATAAATGTAAATGCGAAGATTTACTTCTTCGCTAGTGCAGCGAAAAGGCCGTGAATGAAAAATAAAAATAATGAGGACTATCTTTGATTCTGGTCTGGGTGACCTCCTGCTATCGATTTCTGGGCCCTTACCCATCAGCGGGCAGGCTTACACCCAGGGTGGCTGAAGAACAGACCACGATTTGACCAGAATCAAAGAGAGTCCTTATATCCAAAATGTTCGGAAAGGATGGGTAAGATGTATATATATATATATATATATATATATATATATATATATATATATATATATATATATATATATATATATATATATATATATATATATATATATATATATATGTATATATATATGTATATATATATATATATATATTCTTTAAAAATAATTCCTTCTCTTGTACTTGATCACGAAGACTAAACTGCAGTCACCGCTCGGTTTGTCGGTTTATGGTTTTGAAATTTCAAACCAAGAATATTTTAAGAAAAGCAAGAAAAATGGGATTTTTGGTACATCTGCTGAATGTTTTGCCCTTTCGGAAATATACAAGCTACATTTTAACATATATGTTGCGAATTCAAATACCGAAATAAATGAAATTTTAAAGAAGAAACCAATAGTTCTATCAGGTAAAAATTATAGTCAGACTATCAACCTTTATTTAGTGGAGATCCTGACAGAGGACATTACGATTTACTTGAACAACCAAACTTTTTGCATAGTAAGCATACATGCACTCTTTGTTCAAAATCGTTTAAAAATTCAAATGGTTTAAAAATCCATGTGGGTAAGATTCACTATAAATCAAATAATACACATTCAGATTTTTCTGTTAATGATTCAAATAGTTTTGACACACAAGACCAACAAAATACATCTTGTGATTCTGGTTATGTTCCTGATTGTACCCAACTTGCAAAAATACTTGCAGGTTTAAAATCTTCAACAATATTGGTCAAAATTATTCCAAAGAGAGCCAGGCCAGTAATTTCAGAAGAACTATCTTCACTTCTTGACAAATGTGTTACTAAAAACGATAGTTTGTCTTGGATTCACCTTTTTATTTTTCCATATGCTGCCCTAATTATGCCAAAAAACTCAAAAACAAACAGAAAATATTCTTTAACTTCCCACATAAAAAATAATTTAACCCGCTGGATTAATAACAAGGAACTCCCATTGTATGATCTTCTGGAGACCTACACGCCAAAGAAGATAAACTTAAGAAAATCTAATAAATATGTTAATGATAAATCATCTTTGGTAAAAAAAATTCAAGCTAGAGTTTCAGAAGGAGACATAAAAAATGCAATAAGACTTTTAAGTTCCAACGAAACTATCGCCAACAAAAATGAAGAAACACTTCAAGAATTGAAGAACAAACATCCAATCCCGGAAAAAGAAGAAGAAATATTTAAAATTTCAAATGATTTAAATATTGAGTTTAATATTTCTGAAAATGAAATTAAGAAAGCCATATTCTCGTTTAATCCGGGATCCTCTGGGGGTGTGGATTCTCTGAGGCCGCGACACCTTAAAGATTTGATAGGTGATGGTGCAGGTTTATTTTCTTCAAAATTACTTACTTCCCTTACTTTTTTTATTACTCATACTCTCTTTGGTGTCGTTCAAAAAGAAATCAGTCCGATTTTCTTTGGTGCAAATCTTTGTGCTTTTAACAAGAAAGACGGGGGAATTCGACCTATTGCAGTGGGCCTTTGCCTTCGTCGTTTAGCTGCTAAAATAGTTTGTTCTCGAGTTTACGAAAAACGTGGAAATGTTTTTCGCCCTTTCCAACTAGGATTTGGAACCAAATGTGGTGCGGAGGCAGCTGCTCATGCAATGCGTCGATTTCTAAATTTTCCTCATTCTTCAGATAAAGTTATTTTAAAAATTGATTATCAGAATGCTTTCAATATGGTTAATAGACATACAATTCTTAAAAGATCTAAAGAATTCCTTCCTCAATATTTTAATTTTATTTCTCAGTGTTACAGTGAAAATTCTATTCTTTCCTATGGAAACAACCACATCCTTTCACAAAGGGGTGTTCGACAGGGTGACCCGCTTGGCCCTGCTCTTTTCTGCCTAGCCATTCATCCTATTGTCTCTTCTCTGGACTCTGAACTTAACATTTGGTATTTAGATGATGGATGCCTTGCTGGTGAGCCAAAGAATGTTTTAGATAATTTTAAGAGAATAATAACGGGAAGTTCCAAATTAGGTCTACAACTGAACTTTAAGAAATGTGAAATATCTGTTATTTCTGAGAATCCTGATTTAATAAAATCAAGTTTTTTTGACTTTTCACCTTCTATATTGGAAGTTCCCATATCCAAATTAAATTTATTAGGTTGTGCATATTCTTTGTCCAAGATTGATTCGGAAATAAATAAAAAAATTATTTCTTTTTTTGATTCATATCAGAATTTAAAACTCTTAGATTCTCATATTGCATATTTTTTGCTTAAACATTCTTTTGCTATTCCACGAATGTCTTATTTACTAAGATGTGCACCTTGCTGGAAACTTAAAGAATCTTTAATGAAATTTGATTTAGAATTACAAAATTGTATTCAAGACATAACAAACTGTCCCATAAAGGATGATTCATGGTTTCAAAGTACATTACCAGTGAGAATGGGCGGTCTTGGAATTAGAGACACATCTACTCTTTCGATATCTTCCTTTTTGGGTTCAGTTTCCGATGTTTCAAATTTATTAAAAACAATACTGCCTTCTTATATTTCTGACAAAAACGATTTTGATTTTGATAGTTGTTTGGAAAAGTGGTGTTCTCTTTGTGAGTTTGAAATTTTACCAGTACCTTTACCAAAGTCTCAAAAAGAATTTGATAAAAAAATTTGTCAAATACGCCAAAACTTTCTTTTATTAAATTGTCAATCCGATGAAACCAAAGCTCGACTCTTAGGTCTTCAAGCTCAAGAAAGTAACGCATGGCTTCCGTCCTCTTCTATAGGAAATCTACTTGACAATAATTCTTTCAGAATTTCAGTTTCCTTAAGACTTGGTCTGCCTGTGTCTAGTGAACACACCTGCATTTGTAGCGAATCTGCTGATATTTATGGCTCCCATGGGCTAAGCTGCAAAAGAAGTGGAGGACGTGCATCGAGACATAGACAAATTAATGACATTCTTAAGCGTGCTCTAGTTTCTGCAGAATGTCCTGCTAAACTTGAACCTGCTGGAATATATAGGAATGATGGTAAACGAGTAGACGGAATGACATTAATTCCATGGAAAAGAGGTAAACAACTTTTATGGGACGCCACCTGCAGCCATACTCTAGCAAAATCATATTTGGATAAAACATCAAAATCTTTTGGTTCTGCTGCTCTTATTTCGGAAAACAAAAAACACGTCAAATATAAAGATCTGAAAGACAGATTTTATTTCGTTCCATTTGCTGTTGAGACACTGGGCCCTTGGGGTGAGGAAGCTAAGAGACTTGTTTCTGAAATAAATTTAAGAATTTTTCCTGAACAATCTCGAGGTTTTCTCACCCAAAGAATAAGCCTGGCTATCCAGCGAGGAAACGCGGCGTCAGTGATGGGTACCCTTAAGGAGGATTCTGGTCTTGACGAAATATGGGATATTTAGGTAAAAATTATGTCAATATCTTTTTCTTTTTTCTAGTTTTAGTTTTCTTTTTGATTTATATTATTAATAATTATAATGGTTTATCTATAGATGAATAAAATTAACGAAATAAATTATTCGCTTGTGCAATTCAAAATCGTCAAGAAAATCTCAAGAGATAGGGACTTTTGATTCTGGTACAGGAACCTTCCCGCTATCGCAATTTCTCGACCCTTACCCTTCATCAAGCAGGGTCATAGCTAGGGGCCTGAAGAACAAATCACACAAATTTATCAGAATCAAAATCGGATCCTTAACAGCCATCAATGAGTTTTGTATGGGTAAGATGCAGTGGCTCGCGCCAACTAATTTACCCAATGTTGTGTGCTTCAAAATAGCATTCGACTGGAATCTCAGTAGTGTATAGGGTTGCCAGACGTCCGGGAATTCCGGGAAAATCCCGGAATTTGTTAGGTAGTCCCGGATCCCGGAATTTTACTGTACTATCCCGGAAATCTTTAATCAAACAAAAATAAACAACTTGCAGCTGAGCTGCAAATTGGAATTAATTGCAGTTAGACTTGCTCAGAATGTTTGTCCTTCTTAAAAGGGCCTGAAGACGAAAAATTGTTAGAACTTGCCAATCTAGCGATAAATATAAGTAGTATTTGTAAATGATGTTACCGTCGTTCTTTTGGCCTAGCACATAGGTAAATTTTTTTTTTTTGGTTGACAGGACGTCCCGGAAATTAGTCTTTCGAATCTGGCAACCCTAGTAGTGTAGCAGACACGCAGTTTTGCTGCTGCACAATATTTTAAAATTATTTTAATGTATATTTTAAATTTGTTTCGTCCGATCTATATGTTCTATATGTTCTATATGTTCAATTCAGTCTATAATGTTCAATTGTAAACTCTGACTAGGAGGGTGCATTCCCCAAGATATTTTCGTTCACAGCACATTTTCTGAAGAAGGTCACTTGGGGGGACATTTAAAAGCAAAAATTTGTTCAACCCAGCCCAATTCTTTAGAAGACTTGCGACAACGAATAGTGTATGCGTGCCGGCAAATAACCCGAAATGCTTCATAATGTTCGCGAACATTTCGAATGGTGCCTTTAAGATTGCATGGAGGTTGGGGGTTGACATTTTCAGCATTTACTCGATTGAAACAACTGGTAAGGAATTTCGTTATTTTTAAATTTTAATTTTTTTAAGGTCCCATTTCTCAGAAACCACTCACCCGATTTCAACGAGCAAGGTCCCGTTGCAAAGGCAATTCAAGTCCTTTCAAAATAAGGTATCACTCGACCCCCCTTTCCATCTAAGATTTTATGGGTGAAAGCCGAAAAGTCGGCCTATAGGGGTTGAAGCACGGTGGGTGAAAATACCAAAAAACTATGACACCCTGAAGACTAAAGTATACGGATCCGAGCGTTTTTTTATCTATTTATTTAAACGAAAATAAACCTGGGTGGAATGTTTTCGGTGGGCCACTCTGAATGTTATATTTATGTTTCTCATAACCTAACCTTTTAGTAGTTGTAACAATCATAGCTTTCTCCATGTGCTTCTCTAGAAGAAATTGATCTCTGACTAGTGAGGCACATCGAGCAGGCTATGGTAAAAATATCAGGGTGAGAGAGAACGAATATTGATCTCTCCGTTATGAAACGAGTTTCGGTGATCATTATCAATTCAAACTGGATGCCTTGTTTAGTACCAGAGCTGGGCAGTAACTGCTTGAAACTGCTAATGGATGGCGCTGCCTGTATCTCACTACTTATGCAGTACGACATTGTAGCTTTAAGGAATTACTTTTTCGGAAGGTTGGTATGTGCGTCTATCCTGTTCTGATGAGAACCAACGAGTTCGAAACCGGTCTGCAGGTGACGACATTCTAACTAAAGAAAAAGCTTCCCTCTTCCTGGTAGTTTCTTGTATTCGAAACATTAGTATTTCTTGTCTAACTGTGTTAGAAGAAAATACGGCAGATAATTTTGGTATGTAATTCAGCGCTCGGAGGGGCATACAGCCCGGAGAATAGTTGTTTTACCATTATTTGTTGAAATCCTTATTGTATAAGGAATTTTCAGGTGGTTAGAGAATTGATTCTCAATTTGTGCATATTTAAAACTCTATTTTTTTCGTGGGTGGTAGTGATTTCGTATTTAGAGAAAAAAAAAACGATTCCAAAAAATTCTTTAAAATAACTTTTCTTTGTATCTTGCTAAATAATGGTACCTTATCCTTCGGTATATTTTATGTTTTTGTCGCTACCCTGTATACTGTGGGTCTTCTTAATTTTTTTCCATAGGAACTATTAGTTTATTAATATGCTGAACTTTTCTACACCAAGGTGATTTTTTTCAGCTCTCAGTAAAAAAACTTCCCACGGCAAGGACACCGTGGGATACGCTCTATACTTTCCTAGCATTATAATTTTTTTGAACAAGCGTGTTTGAGATTTTTTAAATTTGTTATAGGCTGAACTGTTTGTAAAAATAAAGGAAACCCAGGTAAAAAAAACTTGTTTTATGTAATCCGCAAATAATATTAAGCGTTTTACTATTTTTTTTTATTAAAGTTAGCATTGTTTTGAGGAACTGAAAAATGTGGAATCTAAGACCGACGTTCCACTGTGTATCCGACATAGTCAGGCTAACCCTAAAAGGTTAAAGGCTTGATACCAAAAGCAAAATACCTCTGCATTAAACAATACTTATTTGATTTATTAGTAAAGCTTCCTCAAAACAGTCAATGTTTTCATTTCTAGATAAACTATTTTTCTTTTCAGTTGAGAAAACTGATAAGCAACATGTCCTTTCTAAAATAAAACTTTTCATCTTAATTTGTGAACTTTGCCATTTCGAAGCGAACGAACAGCCATTCTTTTGACGCTTTAAAGTTAACCCACCCTTGTTAATAATGAACGCCGATTACTTGGGGAGAAACTTTCTTTCTTTAATTAGTGATAGGCAAATCAATTAAAATACTTAAGACGTGGTTCAAAAACTTAACTGCCATAATTAATAACAATGGCCGTGCCGTAATTCTTTGTTTACGAAATGGAAAGAAATAATGGAAAAGGGTTTAATTAATTTAAATTATGATGAAAATAAAAAGGCGTAAGAAACGCAAAATTAAATTTTCTATTTGCGGTTAAAAGGATTTTGCGAAATCTGGAATCTTTTTCGTTTCTTTATTATAAATCATTGTCGAGTTTAATCGCAGTAATGAGCAGAATTTTTAACAAACATTTATTATTGCAAAACTAGTTAACAGAACTCTGAATTAAAATAAAATTGAATTGAAAAAAATTAAATTAATGATTGGTTATTTAGTTTGTTACCTGCAAGCCAATATTATTGCACCTTTTTAAAACAGTTTGTAACTTATTTATATTATTAAATAACTTGTACCCGCAGCTCCGGATGCGTATGAGTTATATCATTTATGTGTTATTTATCATTCGCATTTATGGCGTACCCTGCATATGACATGAAAAATTAGTCTGATTATTTCTGAAGGTACAAGCTTCCTTTCTGTAAGAAAAAAATAAATTAGTTTAATTATTTTTAAAATCTTTGGTACAACTGCGAACCACGTATGTATGTGACTAATGTAACCTTAGCAAACCCAAACAAAATATAAAGAACTAGTTAAAAAATATGGGGCTCACTGACCGAAACAAAATCACTGCTACTAACGTCTTAGCATTGCCTCTGATCCAGCATACTTTTGTCACCATTCGATGGACAATTGAAGAGCTGCAGGCCTTGGACCGAGCAACGCGCCGATGTCATCACCCTAATGCATCTACTCAGAGGATGTATTTGCCTCGAAGCCTGAGAGGTCGTGGACTCCTAGTTGTAGAAATGCAGTATAACAGGGCGGTGTTGCTTACGGCACACCGCGTTGCCACGAGCCGTGGTCCTCTTCTTAGGCTTAGTTAGAGAGCGCGAGAATACGGGAGCCTTTCTATTTCGATCAGTCAGGAGAGCGGCCGTAGTATACACATTACCCCTGAGTCTGGAGGATGACCAGGGGGGAGGAGCGACAGCAACTGAGTAACTAGGTAAATAGGAACTAGTTCCCTTACCTTGGGATTCCTGCGATTTGCTTGGTGTCCAAATGATTTTCATCTTGGTACGAGGTAATTCTATTATTGTCGAAAGTACGATCTAAAATTGCAATTTTCTTTATAAATTTGCGAAAATGCTTAGAAATAAATTGATAGTATAAACTTTAGTTGTTTATTCTTACACTTGTCAGAATAAAGCTGTTGGTTGTCAAATAATACCGGACTAGCGTTGGAGAATCTGGTTGTAAGAAATTAAAGTAAATTTCGAAATTTAGGTTAACAGTATTGGTGACTCAAATTAAGGAAGCCAGCTGCAATCAGCTGATTTTTAACGGGGAAAAATGGCTTACTAGACGACAAAATTGCCAAAGATGTCACCTAACACGATAATGAAGACAAAAACGAAACGAAAATTTCTCCAGATATAGTAGTTAGCAAATCGGCTGAAGAGGACGCCGCGTTCCTAATTTAAGTCGCCAATACTTTTGATACAATGACTGGTCAATTGTTTTTATTAACCTGCTTTGGTGTTTTAGAAGTTTTGTGAAAATAACTTCCATGCATGGTTCAAAGAACCTTAAATAATAAATATGCTTTGTTGCAAATGGTCACAGACCGCGAATAGTGAATCAATATTTAGTACTCGTAGATAATGACTAATATTATTTTTCAAAAATTGCATGAAGATGATAGTTTTATTAAATATAATAGAGTAATGCTAAATTATTTTTTTAGAGCACAATAAGGAATATGCACATATTTCTTTTATTGCATAAATCGTTTGGAAGTCATTACAAACCCAAAAAAAATATTTTGAAGAAAATTACTAGGATAATTTAGCTGCAAAAAATGTTTACTTTTCGGTATAATTTATTACAATTTAAAAAGCAGCCATTTGTCCTTAGTGAAAAGTGACGTCAGGAGATCAGCAAAAGTCTACAGGTTAACTTAAAGTCGAACAGGTTTGATTTTCTCAGAAACAGTCAGAGGGAGAGAAATCGAATTTTTTGGGTTGATAGAGGAATAGTTCAACTAGCTGCGGTAAAAAATTCAGTTATACAGGATGTTTCGTTTCGGAGCTATTAAACGTCAAAGTCGAAATTTCCGCGATTTCCGTTGAAATCGGGTATAGGTCGCAAATGTGAATTAAATCGATGTAAATTTTCAAGATTGTAGGGAACCAGGAGCTTCAGAACTCCACAGAGACTGGTGAGGACCAAAAAATGGCAAGTAATTCTATTGAATTTTTTTAGGTCGAAAAATGCCCTCTTTGATACCTAATAAATCGAAAACAAAATGTCAGATCGAAAAACAGATTCATAAGTGAAACTTTAAAATATCAAATACTTTCTTTGCAATACACTTACCTAAACCTAAAATCACTGGAAAATGGAAATATTTGGAAAGAACTGGAAATTTAGATTTTTGATCCAAATATTCCACGGTTTTTAACTTTTTGTGGGGTCAAAAAAAATCGACATCGGAATATTTGAATCACTCTGTATTTTTTTCTTCTAATTTTTTCCCAATTTTTCAGCACTATCTTATAAATGGATAATCATACTTTAAATTGAATACCGAATGGGTCATCCAGGAGCGTATTTAAGGGGTAAAATTCGGATTTTCTTGATTTTTTCCAACAAATCCTATTTTTAACCGATATTATTCCACACTATTTAGCCAATTTAGTGATTCTTTTTGGGTTTATTTTATCCGCTAATTATCTAGACATAGCTCCCACTAATTTACATCGTTTAGTTTTTCGGTAAAGTTATGAATAAATAGGTTTATTTGCATCGGGGACATCTAAAATTTGAAAATTTTTGAATTTTCGAAGAATGCCATGAAAATAAAGAATTGCAGTTTATTTACTCGAAATTATTAAGATGATATGTCAAAACTTCGCAGAAATGCCAATTTTTGTTGCAAAATTGAAAGGTTCCTGGGCCGATTTCGGCTTGAAGTATACATGAATAAGATTTTAGGAACCTTCTTCTTTAAGTGCAGGGATATTTCATTGGATGAGTTACGCATTAAATACCATTTTTATTGAGTTGTCGATGACTACAACACTGGAATTCGCAATATACTCATAAGTTCAGTTTTGACGACACAGCCAATGGGATCACGCTTTACAAGTTTGGAAATTCGCACGACAATTTGCAGTTTTAAAACCTTTTTTTGTTAATAAAGACCAAAATAAATTTATAACAGCAACCGCCATAAACATTTAATTTATGTAGAGAATATAAAAAAAAATTTCAGATTTATTTGAGTTATATGCATATTCCCTATTGCATTATTAACAGCAGTAATTCTGTAATGTCTTACGTATCTAACTAAACACTTAAGACATGTTACGGCATTGTTGTAGAATAGTGTATTATGCAGCCAGTATGTAATGATTGCTATTAATATACGAGCATAAAGTAAGGACACGAGCCTTGGCGAGTCTTGTTACGAATGTTAGTGTACTAATGGCCGTTACATAAGAGTTGCATATACTAGTTTTTCTACGACCATTTATTAAGAAATATTAAACAATACAACATCTATTTAATTTAGCAACAATTAAACAAATTAAATTCTTCACTATCACTAATACCATAACCTGCCATAATTCCTAAAAGTTTTAATGAAAATGCAAAATTTAGTAAAAGAGCTGTCAAAGTCAGGTCATTTGTATTAAAATGAGACCACTTGATTAAAAAAGTGGGTTTCAAATTGGCCAATAACGCGTTTCCATAATAAAAATTCGTACATAATTAACATTATTATGAAACATATCGAAGATATTTAATTTGAATATTAGAGTATGTGGTACAACAAACTATCCTTATTTTATGCATTATTGCTTATTGCCCATGACATAATATGATTAACATCACACCAAATACTATTATAGATAAAACTTAACTAGACAATTATAATGTTACAAAATTTGTTTTGTAAAAATTTTCCAGTTTTTGTTCCTGTGTTTAGTTCTATAATCCGAGAAATGATGGTTAAATATAAAAATGAATATAGGTGAAAAACAAATACAGATGCAAAAACTGAGAACCAACAGCACGGTTAAAGTACGCTTACGCTGGATTCAGCAAAAACTGACTGCTGCATTGGAGCGAGCACAACCGTATTATGAAAGATCTACATGTTTTTGGCTTCGGCATTCGCTTTGGCTGGCGTGGTTAGAATTTAAAAGTTTTTGTGTGTGTTAGAAGTTGAAATAGCTGCATTATTGAAAAAAGTAAAATAGTATTAGTTTTTAAGATATTTTTAGAATATTTTAACAGGGTCAATTGTGCTAAAAAGGATAAAAAATAGGTTTAGGGTGAGCCATCGAAAAAATAACTTAAGAAAAAATAATATAAGGAAACTACTGGCATGCGCTTTATTGGGTACTAAAAGAATGAGTCTGTTGCACTCAATCGAATTTAAATATTATTTATAAGTAAAACAATAGTGGGTAGGATGCAGCTTATGAACTGAAAGTGAACGTTTGAAAGGAATAATTAAAAAAACAGCCATCTTTCACACCAATAAAATAATATATCGATTTTTGCCATTGTCATTTCTGACATATAATACCAAGTCGATATCAGTGCGAGCAGGTACAAAGGATTCGATATAAAACTGTTTCATACTCTCAATAATTAACATAAAGTTACGAGGTAATCAAAGATTTATGTCCGACTCCTTCAACATTACTAATTAGAAAAGGATAGGTTAACACCGTTATGAGTGTAATAATGAAAAAAAAACATTTCTGTCAGGCAGGGTGACAACAACAATATAACCTAACAAACATTTTGAACTCTGTGTTTGTTTTATGTTCTCGTTGGTTCTGAAAGAAAATTTATTCGTTTGTATAAGCGTTTTCACCATTAGTGATAGCTCATTCAGTGGGAAATGGATCAATGCTTTTAAAAAGCTGATTTGGACAATTTGCCCAAGGTTACTATGGACATGATATATGAATATTTACTTTCAAATAGAGAATATTTTAGCGCTGAAATGCATGTGAAGTTAAAACGGTTCGTACAAAATAGCTGTGATTTTCACATTGTTCTCTATAATTATCTATATTTCCTAGGAATGCTTTTTTCGTAATAAGCAAATTTATGTTAAGGCAGAAAGAAATATTTTTATTTTAGATTGATTTTGTATGTTTGGTTGAATGCCAGCTCGAGCGACGAACGATTCGGCAACATTGCAAAAGTCTAACAAATCAAAAAATTCCGGAGAAATATTTTTGCACCTCGTTTTGATCATAAATTCTAAGAAGCTAATAAAGAAGAAGTGTGCAAGGAACCCATAGCCAATAGTTAATAATAAATACTTCTTGCTGAAAATGTATAACATAAGGAAATAAAGAAAATATATAAACCGATCAAGAGCAAATACGGATAAGCCAAATTTTAATTCTCTGTGTGATATTTTTCTTTTATATTTAGTAAATTATGTACATCGAAGGAATATCTTTAAACTTGATTTTTATTTGCTTTAACTACCACTGAAGTTGTTTTTATTGAAGTTAAACAAAAATTTAACTTAACTAATTTATCCTACCTAACGAAAATAGCTATAGTCACTGTTTACCAGTTTTTATGTAGTTTATTTATTACCAAAATGTATTATATGTTACCTTTTGTTTATTTTAAATAAGTCATGTTAGTTAAAACATTTTTCTCGTTTTAGGTGCAATATCCTATGTCGGACTTTGAGGTAAGTTCAGAGACATTTACTTTAATCAAACACAACCAAAAACTTTGTCTAAGGTTTTACCATTCTGCTATTGTGGTTACGATTACTAGTTAATACGAGAACTTTGCTTCCCGTCATGGTATAAAAACTGGCTTTAAATAATATTTGAAGATAATCGTATCTTTTTTTTTGGATCATCAGACATATCTCTGGGTAGCAGTTTGTCTTGCTGTATTTGAAATAAAAAAATATGATTGTTATTTAGGTACTTGGTAATTTGATTCTACGATGGAGTCAACTGAAATATTTAATTAGCTATCCATGAATTAATATGATAGCAGGCAAAAGAAAAAATGTATTTTAAGCACATTAGAAAAAAGTGTTGGTGTTTCAATATTAAATAAACTGTTACCCTTTTAGTAAAATATGTGTATCATTTCATTGTAAGTAATGAATAAAAACTAAAATATGTGTATCATACAATTTCTAGTTATGAATAATAAACAAAATACTCAAAAAAAATATTTTGGATATTGTTTATTTAGATAAAAGGGTATTTAATTAATAATAAAGATAAAAACATGCTCCGTACAATATTATGCCTTTCGCTTATTTAAACGTTTCATAGTGACAGAGTCGAAAAGGTTAAATAAAATATCTACGACCTCGTTTTTGTAGTCGTATTGTAAAGTTTGTTAAAAAAATGTTATAAAATGTTAACTTTCAATCCGGGTTAGTTAAAACAAAGTTCTATTTTTCTGTTGTTTATATCGGGGATTTCGTGACAATCTGTTATTAAGGCACTTTGGGTTTTCTTGGAATAGAAACATTTTACGGAAACAATTTGTGTTATTTATTTTCTTTAGACTCGTGAAATAACAACTTGGTGGAACATTATTTTAGTGAATTATTCGTGTTTACAAATAAAAATTACAGGGTAAATGCCAATTAAATTATTTAAAATATTTAGAACATAACTTGATATAATCTGACAATGGGCTTTTGGAAATGATAAGTATGTAAACACATGGTCTAAGCGGTAGTTGCAAGAAATGTTACTTTATCTAGTGCAAGCATGCATATTATTTTCAAATCAAGAATGTATATTATGAAAATAAGTAATAAAAGACAAAATGCAGCAATCATCTATGCCTATCTTTTAACAAAATCTCGTATGTGCTATTTAGATCTGAAAATTGCTATTTACACTGAAAATATAAACTAAAATATGCGGCTAAAATTATTTAACCAAAAATATGTTTCTTGTGCACCCTGAAAAATTTACTTTTTACCACATATAATATATCTCCAGAGCAACGACGACATGAAAGAATACAAAGTTCCCAGCTGTCAATACCGCCGCGCCGGTTGATTGACTATTCTACACAAAGACAATGATCAGAGCAAGCGATCAAGAAACCCTACTAGGCTCATTCATGGGATGTAGTATGTAATCCGGAGAGTAGTCTAATCAAAGAATTTAACTTGTAAGAAAAAAGACTTAGTAAATTAGGTTTTTTTATTTTTGTGAAGAAAAATGCATCTTATTCGAGAATATTTCAGAAAATAAAACTGAAAAATTAACAACAAATATGAACTAAGTTTAATCTTCATCAGTCAATGTTTCAGGTGTTTCAGTTTATTGCCAATCCAAGTTGAAGTAGAAGCAATATTGCCCAAATATTTTTAGATTATAGTAAACTATGAGAAAGTTATCCTTTGTGAAAAAATTTTTAAGTCGAAAACATTTCACAACATGAAAGTTAAAAAATTAACAAAACAAAAGAACTGAGTTGAATCGGCATCAGTCAAGGTTTTAGTCGTTTTGCTTTATTGTCCATCTAAATTAATTGATTTAACGTGAATGGGTGCTTTCGCTTTAATTCTTCGAAATAACCGTTTTTGTTGCCACCATTTCAGAGGGAATATAAATTTAGTATCGTAATATCAATATTAATATTATTTCACCAGGCACAATTTAGCATTTAATAAAATATTAAATGTTAGAACGAAATTATTAATATATGCCTTTGCTGTTTTGGTAATAAAATGCGCACTATTAATTTGGAATAAAAAATTTTCAAAATAATATCGTTTTAGTAATTTCAATAAAGAGCGGTGAGATAACAGAAACATAAATAAAGATAGAGACAACAGGACATATTTGTTACTTTAAAATGGGACGCAAACCTGCTTAAATAAAATATCTGTCTTATATTTAGAATTTCAGGGGTGGATCTAGGAATGGATCTAGCGGATTTAGAAAAGGGGGGGCGGCTAGGCTTAAAGTGTTGCTAAAACTTAAACATTTACCGCCAAATCCACAAAGAAGTTTTAAGAATTAAGATTTAACCAAAGGTCTTAGTAATTAATTATGGTACTAATTATTAATACTGCTGATGAGGCAATTGCGCCTAAACGGTACGCGTAAATTATAGGAAATTTTGTGCAGATTATTTTAGTATAGAATAATAGTTTACCTAAAGTTAATAGTTTTTGAGTTATAAGCAAAAAACCGGGAAATATTTTTACATGTTTTTTGACTAAAAATCAAATTCCAGGAGAAATTTTCTGTTGGCAAACCTCAGATTCGTAATCAGCACCCCAAAACAAATAAAGGAGCAAAAAATCATAACTACTTACGGTTTGTTTTTAACAAACTACCCAATGACTGGATTTTAAGTGTAGTATGTCGATATGTCTATGGTTTCTATTTACTTTCAAAGGTTACAATGTAGGCAACCAAAGTTACATAGTTGTATCAAACGTAAAATATCAGGTCTTCTAGTTACTAAATGGTACTGATCACTCACTCAAAATTTAATGGATTTCACATACAACAGTGTAACTCTAAGGTAACGCAACCTTTAATTATTGAAAAATTTGTATTTACCTCTTATTATTCACTGCATGTGATACAACTAAAAAAATTAAATAGGACTTATATATAACATAAAAACTTTTATAATGTATCTTTTTATTTTGCTAAAATATAAAAATAACTTATAAAAGTTATTTTTATATTTTATATACCTAATACGATTTTATTAATTACAACGTTTGTAAATAGTAAGGAATTTACTTTAATCCCTTCACAAGAATTTCATGAAAAACGTTCATTAGCGAAAAACCGGCTTTTCAATAA
Source organism: Philopedon plagiatum (assembly GCA_963971165.1). Taxonomy (NCBI): domain Eukaryota; kingdom Metazoa; phylum Arthropoda; class Insecta; order Coleoptera; family Curculionidae; genus Philopedon; species Philopedon plagiatum. The sequence continues at coordinate 109,613,495 of OZ020190.1, read as the reverse complement.
TTTATTTCCTGACAAATAATAATTAACGACTTAGGTTTCCGAAGAGAGAAAAAAGGGTCTTAATAATTCCCTGGTATTAGTCAATGTTAATGACTCGTCTGCCTTATTACCAAGAAAATTGACGCAAACTGATAGAGATTCGTTTTGTCGGAATTTTTTTCCTTGGGGAACACTAACAACCTTTGAGTGTAATCAAAGTTACAAGTTACGGTAAAGGTATTGGACAGGTATCGTGTATTTACTAGTTCCTTCCATGGTCGTGGGTCTGATAATATAAATCAGTATTAAATCGTCATTGAAAACTTATAAGTAGGGTTCGTAAATCAAAGTGCCGGACCATAGGCGCCAGAAATATAGATACCGCCATTTGTCGTGACTCGTTTTGCGGTGCGCAGTGGTTCCGGCAATAGGTTAGAATTCTGAATATTTATTGTTACTTGATATGCTTCAAAAAGAACCAAATTTACTTAAACCGCTAAAATGTTGGCACTTACGGACTAATTTCAGTCGATTTATGACCGGAAAACATTGTGCATTTTAAGTACGATTGGAGCAGTATAAATATTGTGTTAGAAGTGGGTTTTTTATTTAGTAATGTGATAACGAATAATTAATATTTAGATCCCTCTTTAAGTTGCCCTAGTAGCGCAGGTACCTGGTTCTTTTTTAGTAAAATATTGTTGTTTGAAAGGTTTTATTTGCAGATGTTTTTGGACATCATTGTCTTCCGGAAAAAAATTTGATTTATTAAAAACTGTAAAGCACGTGTTTAGTCATTTATTTTTTGGAGTACTTCCATGAAGTTTCAATTTAACAGGACCAACTAATATTTTTTTCTCCCTGCAAACTTTCTACCCCCTTATGACCCCTTAAGGGGTTTAATTTTGAAAAATCCCTTCTTAGGTTGGGTTTTACATTATAAAATGAAACTACTGGTCAAACTTCATATTTATAGCTTAAGCGGTTTCGGCTCGGCGATGATAAATCAGTCAGTCAGAACAGAACATGTTATATTATATATATATATAGATTATGTGGAAGCTTGGATTAGTATCTAGGAATAATAATTTTTTAAGTCCTGTAACAAGAATTATCATCATAATTATTGTTTTGAAAACAACTATGAATTTTACGATATATTCAACAACCTGTATCGTGTCTATTAGTATTATTAGTTATATATTATTTTAAAAAAATATTTTTAGTAGGCATGTTTCATAAAAAATCATAGTTAAATTAATATGACTTAAGCGTTTGACTTTTTAACGGCCTTTTCTGTTTCTAGTTAATTTTTACTCGGCGTCTGTCTGTCACGTCACAGTCCTCTTTTTCCAAGACCAACGTTAAGAGCTGAAATCTATATATAAAATAACATGTCCTGACTGACTGACTGATTCATCATCGGCGAGCCGAAACCGCTGAAGCTATAAATATGAAATTTGGTCAGTAGTTTTATTTTATAATGTAAAGACTCATTAAGAAGAGATTTTCCAAAATTCAACCCCTAAAGGGGTCATAAGGGGGTATGGAAAAAAATATTAGTTGGTCCTATTAACTTGAAACTTCTTAGAAGTACGCCAAAAAATAAATGATTGAACACGTGTTTTACAGCTTTTAATAAATCAACCTCAAAGAGGGTAAAATGGGGGTTCATAGTTTGTAATGGAGTAAAATTGTTAAACCGCTGACGAAGTCGCGGGCGCAAGTTAGTTTAGCATAGGAATAGGTAAGGTCATAGAATAAAAGCAGACTTAAAATACAGAAAAATTTATTCAAAATTTTAGAGGCTGTTTTTTTGGGAGCAGACGAGTGACCACTTTGTTTTTCTTTCAAGATCAGTGTCTGGGGTATCAAATGAAAGTCCACAAACTTTGGACAACAAACATTATATAATTTCCTGATTTAATATAATCCTTGTTAAGTAAAATTTCAAACTGTTATCAAATCTGTTGTCTTTTTCCTACACTTTGTAAAATCAGAGTAGAAAAAATCTGACAAAAATCAAGGGTTTGTAGTATGATGTACACACAGTAGCAAAAATTATAATAATTAAAAGTTGTACTATGAAACACTTATCACGCTAGTTGGACTCACACTTTGCCATTTTTTGTATGATTTCTTTACAATAGCCCTTTTTTAAGTACAAAAAGGGTATTTTTAGTTATTAATTTTCCAAAAATATTAATTGCAATAATTATGACCGAACTCTCCATATAGTCGGAACAGTCGGAGTCGGAACCACTGTGCGGTGGAAATTGGTTACTAAACGTTCGTAGAAATCACCTGCCATCGCAGAATATTAGGAAGTTTATTTTTACTTTTCTGAACCTAAATATAACGGGCCTCGCGTGAGGCTTGTGGTGTGCAATAGGGAATTACTTTTAAACACAATTTACTTACGGTCCCGCCGTCCATAGTCAGGCACCTTGTTTACGAACCCTACTTGTGGTTTTGTTTCCAAGTCTAGCTTGTTTTCAAATAATACTGTTTCATTATAGTAAATTAAATAAACGCGATTTCGAACAGCTAGAAAAATTACGACCAATGGGAGATGGCCTTTTACAAAGAGGTATACTTGATTTCTGGTTTATAGATGCCCGAACGAGAGGGATGGGCAGTTGTTAAAAGTTATACTTATTATTAGAGTTACAGCGTTGCGAGTGAGAGCATAGATATTTAAAAAATTTCTAAATAAAGGTACTTTACTTTAAGTAAAATAATGTAGCAACAGTGCGAGCCCTAGTGTGCTGGGTTGTAAAGTAACAAAGTAAAAATCACTTACCCAGAGTTCAGGGAGTCCAGAATGCACCTTTCGTTGATTCAAACATTTGTTTAGTTTATGCAAATGCATGCATCACTAAAATAACTTCTATAGTTGTCTCTTTCAAAACGCGTACGCTAGAGTTGGGAGATACAGCGATTTCCCGATAAATGTTAAAAGCGCGATAGTGATTTGAGAATATCCGTTATTTTTAACGGTGATTTTTCACTACAGCGATTTTTATTTTTAATGCGAGATGGAGTAGCATGGTTACTTTTACGAGACTAATATTCGCTATAAATATTGAATAAACTTATTATTTGATTTGGTTAGTAACTAGTTATTAGGGTAAAAATAGTATTTTTTCAATTTGGCCAGTGGCAGAGTGCGAATATTTATCGAAGATTACCTTTGGTCTTCATTCTTGCGCTAGATTAAATTAAAAATATAATCTTTTTTTCTGAAATTAGAATTAGTTTTAGGTAATTTTGAGTACTATAGGTATACTTAAAATGTTCTTGTGATTTTATGACACTGAATCTAAATACGACAATAATTTATAAAAATAATCTCTTAGTATTTTCCTCTTGTCAACTCCATCCATGGATACACTTTATTAACTAGCTTTCGCCCGCGACTTCGTTCTCAGTATAACAATTTTACTCCATTACAAACTTTCAACTCCCATTTCACCCCCTTAGTGGTTGATTTATTAAAAACTGTAAAACACGTGTTTAAACGTTTATTTTGTAGAGTATTTCTATGAACTTTCAACTTAATAAGACCGGCTAATATTATTTCTCCACACAAAGTTTAAACCCTTTCTCCATACACAGTTTGAACACCTATTTCACCCCCTTAGGGATTGAATTTTGAAAAACCTTCCTTAGTGGATGCCTATGCTATTCCGTGCTATTTGAAGTTTCTAGACCCAGTTTAGTGAGTAATCCACACTTTGATTTCCCTAAAGAAAAAGTGTGGGTCACTGGTAATTTTTTCGTTTAAAAAGCCAATAGCAGCAAAAAGCTTTGACAAAAAGTATGTTGTATTAAAACAAACTTATTGTTTTTTCGAAAATATCATGACTAGTTCACCAGCAACATCGACTACAACCTACCGGACCGACAAACAAAAATCACTGAGCAATTAAACGGAAGCGAATACCGAAAGAACCAGAAAATGCCAAAAAGCAAGAAGCGATAATGACTGGCAACAACTCTAGCAGCGATTTTGTTCCTTAGTATTCCAAGAAATATTTATTTCAATAACTGGCGATTACGTGGTCGCCGTGATCTATTTTGTTTCGGTGATCCGTCCGCACAGAGGTCATTTTATCTATTCTAGCAATGAATAAATCCAAAAAATAAGCTGTTGAAAGATCCGAAATAAACTAGACTATTTTAGCAAGAGCAGACTATGTTAAATTGAGAATCAGCTCCCTAAACCACCTGAAGATGCCTTATATAATAAGGATTTGAACAAATAATGTTAAAACTGCTATTGACCGGGCTAGCTGCCCCTCCGAGTGCTGAATTACATTCCAAAATTTGACGTATTTTCTACTAACACTGTTATACAACAAGTAGTAGAAAATACGGCAAATTTTGTTAATTTAAAGCACAAAACTAATAAAGGTAATCAAAATTATAGTATTTACCTCAAACTAAAATACTTCACACAAGTAGCGAGCGCAACATAGGAAAATATAAGGCCAATGTACTTCAAATATGCGAGGCAAAAGTGACTTGACTGAAGTAAATGCATGTTATTTGGGATACAATTACAACTTAATGCGAGCGGTATGGAGAAAAATATTTTCGATTATTGTAAACTGGTATGTTCTTGTTAAAATAGTCTAGTTTATATCGGATTTTTTAATAACTTTTTTTGGATTAATTAATTATTGCTAGAATAGATAAAATGACCTCTGTGGCACGGGGCGCATGCAGATTTGTTACTTATTGAATAACTGGTTTAGCGAGATTTCGATCGCCCGCTATCGATAGTGATTTGTCTTTCACGGTGACTGGATCACGGTCATTGATATATCTCCCAACTCCAGCACGCTTATGTATAAAGACTGCATTATACTGTGAAAAGGAACGTTCAACTTCCAGTGATGTACTAGAGGTAGACGTACCTCCAGAAAGTTTCTTTCCACAATATAATAAGATCTTTACAGATAAGCATACGCTTTTAAAAGAGACAAACATAGAAGGTATTTTAATGATGCATGCATTTGCACAAACTGAACAAATGTTCAAACCAAAGCTGCCACGCCAACGAACGCTGCATTCTGGACTCCCTGAACTGTGGGTAAGTGAATTTTTATTTTGTTACTTTATAAACCAGCACACTTCTGGTAGGGCTCGCCGTGCTGTTATATTATTCTATTAAAAATAAAGTTTCTTCATTTTAGAGATTTTTAAATATCGACCTACCGACGCCTATGCTCTCACTCGCAACGTTGTAACTCTACTTATTGTAGTGTTAACTGTCGTATTCATTTATAAATTAAACCAAGTAATCATGCCTCAGTTTAGGAATTATTTAAAAAAGAGGAGCCATTAAGCAAAAGGCAATCAATCCATTTAAAAAAAATCTATAAAAATATGAAGTTATTGCAGTTGGTTCAATCATGATTTAGAACATCCAGTTTAATCTAAGTGGATAAATCCAATAGAAACAGTCGCATTCATATCACTCAACTAATCACACTAACGTAAATCCAGCCGAGTTTAAACAAAATTTTCTCTTTTCCCCTTCCCATAAAATAATATCGGTTTAGAAGTATTTTGAACGCTGCATACTTTGCTTTGGAGTCCTATTTGCCATAATATCAAACACATGTTCATAGAGATTGAGATTTTGCTCATTGTCGAATCCACATCGATGCGCTATCTAAGGATTTCTGGAAGTCATTTCTAATGTATTTGATAACGGGCAATTAAAATTTTTCTAACCTTTTTCTTTTTATTTTGATAAAAAATAAAAAAAAAACCAATGATAATAACTTAAAGTTAAACCAACATCGAGTTGAAATAAACAGCAAAATGAAATAAATCCACATCTCGGTTGTGCAAACTGCCATAAATCTAATAAAACTGTATACATATTGTTAATATGGCAAATATAGATTAAAAGTAGCAGTATTTCTTAAAAAGAAACGATTTTAGATCATTTGCCAAACGATAAAAATAGCCATTTTAATAGCTTTTACGTTGATTAGTTTTTCTCATTTTACTGCAAAGCAGATATTTTGTATTTATTGCGTTTTGTTTGGTTGCTCCTCGTGTAGAGAGTGGCAACACCTGCTTAAATGGATAATTCTATCTAATTGAAGATTTCATCTTTTTATTCGTGCTGGTTTTACGAGATCTATACAAATTTTCTGAAAAAACGAATTTTTTTGAAAAACATTTTCGAATATATTTACTTTTTGAGACATATTTTTCGAAAACGAATCTAGGAGCAATTGTGGGCAGCCAATTTTACGAGAACGCATTTTTTAAACTTACATTTATAACCATATTGCTGAAATAATAGATAGTATAATAAAGGCCAAGATGTATGACAACAAGTCATCGACTAGCTCTGATGTACTTGAGCAAGGTATTAGAGAAGTAATAAAAAACATTAATTCAATGGGTTCTATTGTTGGCTGAAATATTACTTCTATTGCTAGCGGACACACTTTGAAGAGGTTAAAATTGTGCTGTTGGTATTTGTTCATTGAATAGTCGGTTAAGTGCAGTCAATTTGTTTTTAATGTTAAAACGCCAAAAATAATAGATCTTTTGCAATTCTGGGGACTGGAGCAACTCATTTCAGTGATTTATGGTATGTAAGTAAAACAAATCAAAAAAGCTTTGCAATAGTAATAACTATTTCGATTAAATTAAAGATGTATATTCTTACAAATAAACGTTTACTGAAACCAATGATATATTTTGTATTGAATTTAGAATAAGGGTATTACTACATCAAATAGTTGTTATATTTAAACGACCTAATAAAAACCAATGAAACCTTATATTTCAAGCAATATTATAACCTATAGGTTAGCAATGATAAACTAATTATTGAAAGAAACCGAATTTGTATTTTGCAATATGAAATATTGCAAATGTCATTGAGTGAATTGGTATCTAATTCAATATACGATAGTGTTTTTTCTGTGTACACTCGCGAATACACGCGTTTTATTTGCTTGTGCTCAAAAATAACCAAAACTTAATCAGCAATTGAATTACTTGAACATGTAACAGTAACAAACGATACACATTTTTTTGAAAATTTTTTTTTTTTGGAAAAGACGATGTTTCGAAAATGACCTTTTTCAACAACAGAATTTTTCGAAAATATAACTTTAAATTTTTTTTTTAAATACAGATATTCTAAAATTAAATTATGAACACCATTGATTTTGAAAATGTTAATGAAAAGAAGACAGAACAAGATCCAGAGCAAATCTAAACTATCTCTTTCTGGGTTTAGACATTTTTCGTTACGAGTTCAAAGTTACATTATAATATTTTCTTGAGAACTGGTATTGGAAAAATGCTTTATTGAAAGAAAATATTTTTTAAAAAAAAATTACAGGGTTATTCCGTATATTTATACTGCTTCTACTGAGTTTATTATAAGAGATAGAAAAGAATGTAGTTACAAAAGTTGCAGGGCTAGTCCTAAATCGCTAGAAACTGTTACGAATTATGTAAAACAAATAAACATTGCAAAATTAGTTAAAAGTATAAACTTTAATAATAAAAATCTAACAAACACATTTTTTTTTCTGAGTTCAAAAATATATAATATCAAACGTATGAATGAAAGTCTACTTGTCAGGGGTACATATAAATATGCAAAAATTGAGAATAAATTCTCTAACCACCTGAAAATTCCTTATACAATAAGGATTTCAACAAATAATGGTAAAACAGCTATTCTCCGGGCTATATGCCCCTCCGAGCGCTGAATTACATACCAAAATTTGCCGTATTTTCTTCTAACACAGTTAGATAAGAAAATACTGTTTCAAATGCAAGAAACTACCAGGAATTTGCTTGTTGTTGTTGAAATCCTTATTGTATAAGGAATTTTCAGGTGATTAGAGAATTTATTCTCAATTTTTGCATATTTATATATATAATATCAGCAAATAATTGAATATTAATTTTTAAAAAATTATTATACTGTTTTACCAAATCGCAGTTGCCATGAATAAACAAACAAAAACGTTAATAATTGATTATTTCGCTGAATGACAAATTTCGTGTCATATATTAAAATGGACTACACAGAAGAGGAAAAATTCGAAATAATTTATTTATTCTATAGAAATAATAATAATATTATGGTTAAAGCTCAGGCAGAAAATCGGCGCATTCATCCTCAACTGCCAGTTCTTGCTAAGTCCACCTACTCAATTGATTTTTTTTTTATTTAGAAAAAATACTAACAATGGCATTTATTGACAACGTAGGCGCAAGTCATGGCAACTGCGATTTGGTAAAACAGTATACCTAATCAAATTTTTTAAACTGAAATATCTCGAAAACGGCTGAACCAAATATCAACATAATATTATATAGTTTTGAAATCAGAAAAAAATGTGTATTAAATTTTGAAAAAAATATGTTGGCTGTTCTAATTAAAATTAATCAGGTTTGAATTTTTATCTGATTTTCCGATGTTCATTTGTTTTATTACGTAACAGTTTAGGACAAGTCGTGCAACTTTTGTAATTACATTTTTTTCTACCAACCCAATCAACTCGGTAGAAGCTGTCTAACTATACGGAATAACCCTGTACGTCCACAAAAAGATTTTATCGAAAAAAATATTTTCCAAAATACCGTTTTGAAAAACAGATTTGTGAAAAAAAAACGAAACATATTCATAGTTCATCCGAACGGAATTTTTGGAAAACTGTGGTTCCACAGATTTCTTCCCGGGTAAATATTTTCGAAAAATTGCACTTTCGAAGAAATGTAGGTGCTTTCGAAAAATCCGTTGTAGATTCGCTTTCTAGGATACATATACAATATATTAAGCTACCACATAGGCTAAAATTATAGCACATTTAAATTTAGTAGCCCCAAAAAATCGCTGTATTGACGGCCCTGCTTCTAGCTTGTTTTTATACGACCCAGCCTTCACACTATTTCTTATGTATCTCAAAATTCAATTCGGCATAACATCATTTTAAGATTTTTTGCTGCACTATTGGGGCCTATCACTCCATACATAAAAAGCTTAACAAGAAATTCAATTTCCAGTGAAGTGGAAAAATCAAAGATACTAGGCTGAAAACCCCGGTGATTGTCAAATAACGAGTATGTATCAAATCCTGATAAGCTGCGGAGAACAAATTGGAGATCCGGCTCTAACATTGCGTCTGACGTAAACTTTTGCGATAACGAGTTTGTATGGATGTTCCCCATAGAAAATTTGCACACTTTTAGTAGAGAATGTTTCGGGTTTCCCCAATACGAAGATAAACAGAAAACAGGGGGTTTGTAATGGTAAATATGTTGCAATATATCAGCACTTCTTACTTTTATTTGTTAAACTCTCTTTCTAGAATTCTAAATGAAGATTAAATACCTTTAGTTAAGGGAATAATTCTTTAGGTTTAAGTACAAATTTTAATTTTGTAAGAGCACTCTTTTTGTTGGCCTCTTTTTTTAGTCTTCCGTGAAACGGAACACTTATTGTATCACTTTGGTGTCCGTCCATCGGTCCGCCCCCCGCCGGATTCTCTAAAACTATTTAACATAAAAATTTGAAATTTGGTACAGAGATAAAGTGTGGTAGCCCAATTATAGACTTGAAATATAAAAAGTTAAATTTTAATTCTGGGGGTTAATTTCGGGGGGTAAATTGGGCAATGGAAAAAAAAGTTAATGGCATCGTGTAGGGTGTCAAATGAGAGCTTACCGAACCACGAATTCAACGATATAAATGACGTATTTTTTATTGCATTTTTTTAAACATTTTCCGGGAAAAACTCAAACATATCTGTTCCCTACCCTTATCACCAGATGGATCGCTCAGAAAAATCTGAAAAAAATCAAGAGCATTACGAATTAGGTGTAAATTGAGCTAAAATTATCAGGATTGAAAAATTCCAGCGCGGTCAATTGTTATAAACAATTTAATTGTTGCTTTTCCTTATAACTGCTGAACCATTTCTTTTAGAGAAAAAGTTTTTCAACAAAAAATATTTCTCACGATGTATGGAACAACTTGTGTCCTTACATGTTTTTCAAAATTTTTAATTTGGCCCCTCAGCTCCGAGTATACGCGATGTGATACGGCGTTGGTGCCATCTGCGACTGGTAGTGCGACAGTTGGACGGAGATCGGGGTCTGAGATTTGCTTCTCAGATTAAGTGGGGAGCTGATGGCATGGAACACGTATTGTACAAGTATAGCTTGCAAGCTATACTTGCACTTGACCAATTTTTTTTTATTAAATGTATGCATTAATTTACAAATGAACTAGTATTACTCTTATGATTATTATAATAACCTAACAAAAATTTTGCGGCATCTAAAATGAATTCCCATTAAATACCAGAGTTTGCTTGCTCTGTTCAGTAAAATAAATCGATTTATGATAAAGCGATTACAAATTTAACTTCGAGATTCGCTACAAAGGTTTAAGTTAAATCTTCTAAAGGGTATCCCAATAGGTACTTCGGGGTTTAAATTTGGCCCCGTTTTTCAACAATCTTTACATTTTATATTTTGCATGTGCCATCTAGACGGCAATAACAATGGTTGTTGTTATTAATTAATAATTGTTAATTCAGTGGCTGGACAATTTATTTAAGGGGGGTTTTATAAGCTATAGTTTACTATGCTACATGCCAACGACTTATGAATGTACTTACCAAAACTAGACGTACACCTCTTAACACTATTAGTGTGTGCCAGTAAACGGGTCTAATTTGGCGCCTGTTACAGTTTTATAAATGTGTCAAACAGCACACTACCAATAATTAAAGCTACGGCAAGTAAACTCAAAAGGAGTACAAAATGAAAGAACGTTAAAAATTAATTAGATGTTTAATATAAAAAGAAAAAAATAGTAAAGGGCATTGTAAAAAATTAATTGACTATATGAAAAAGGGTATATATGATGTTTTAACTCGTCCTAGGTAGTTGCAACACCTTTACATGCTATAATTCTATATTAAAACCGTTTTCTCTATGAAAATATTTATATTCATGGAAGATTTGTCTCTCTACGCTACTGTAAATCAAAGTACATACTTAGCTTCCTGTTGCTTAAACCTTGGACTCGGGGTCACCAAGAGTTGTTTCTTTTCTCCAAAAACTTGACGGAACACATGTCCAGGAGTTCTTTCAAACTAAAACAAGTTCACCACATGGATTATCCAGGTAATAAGGTAGTTAGGTAATTAGCTAAATAATTAAGCTGATCAAATGATTAGATGATTGGGTCATTAAGTAACTAAACCATATGGAAATGGGGCTGGGTCTTCCTAAAAAGAGAATCACAAAGTCAAATTCCAACACATTCAAATTTAGAGGTTAGAAAACACGCCCATACAAAATATACAAATATAATCAGCAAAATAGTCCCTACGTACCCTCTAGAGTCCCTAACAAAGGATTATTTGTGAAAATAATAGGGATGCAACTTGATTTAAGTTTCTCTGGGAAGAAAGCCTTTTGCCTAGTCTCGCCCTAATTGAAATATGGGAAAAACGACGACTGACAAAAGTCAACTCAAAAGACGTAAACGTCAATCAAGTTCTATAATAATCATAATAGTAATTCCTTTCTTTGTAGCACATGACTAATAAAAAAAATGTAAAATAGTACTACCTGGAGTTCGCGCTTTCGCGAATCCAAGCGACTAACCTTAATCCTCCCGAAAATACCAATGCAACGAACGTTATACTCGAAATCACCAAGTTGAGTTCATGCTGTCGCGAATGCCCGTTTTTACGCATTTTACCGCAAAATATTAGAAAAGCTGTTGTTTTACAATCAATCAGAATCCACAATTGCAAGAGAAAGTTTCATCAGTTAATTGCGAATTAAAAACCTCTGTATATTATTAAAAGGGATAAATACTTGCTTTAGTTCATAATTCACAAAGTTCAAAGTTTCTTTTCTTCTAGTTGCTTGATTGACAAATTAAAATCAACTATTTTATTTAACATTTTGTGATACAATGATAACGAACATTTGTGGATAAAACATTTTTGTTTCTGTATTTTTTAAGCATCCAGCATACAAAATAAAAATTTTATTATCGCCAGTATTATTTTATTGGCACGCAAATATTTTCTATTTATCCTCTTGTTAATCCCATCCGTGGACATCCTATACATAAATAAGCTCAGCATAATTATCTCAGACCACCTTCAATTCAATTGTGTAAAAAACAAAGAACTTCAGTTCCAAAAGTACTTAGTAAATTTTACCTATCAATAGAGACACTGTTAAAATAGCCCCACAAACCAAGAGACAAAATATTTTAAGATACTGTAAACACATTTTTCTATTAATTATTGTCTAACAACTTGTACACATTTAATTGAAACCATTACCACAGTTCCAGCCTCTATATTGCTTTTAATTTCATCGATCGGCGACATATTTACCTCAACGTCAAGAAAAATACTTTCATTTTCCAAGCAAAACCTTTTTAACAACTTGTCCTTGACATTCCCCTCCAAACATCGCCTGAAGGTGGCACCATCCGTCAATACTGACTATTCTATACAAAGACAATGGTTCAGCCATTTATTTTCCTGGCAACTGATCAAACTGCCTTCTTTATGAAGTGATTCAAAAAGGGAACAATTTTTTTTTATAATTCTCTTGATAAAACTAATACCATTATGCATTTTATAAACAGGGACAATATTGGCAACATTGCGTATGAATACATGCGAATACGCATTAACACGAACAATGATAGCATGGCTTAGGGGATATATTTCTACAATGGAAAATCGATATCTTAAATCATGAATGGAATTTGAGGCTGGTGTTCGACGTTCGCGGTTCAAAGCTCATAATAAATTAAAAGTTTCAGAAGTGAAGAAATTAAAACTACTATAAAGACTATCTACATCTAGTAAGCAATGAAAATAGTTAAATATTTTTAACTTTCGTGTCTTGCAGTTAACTCTCATTCCCTTATTAATTCAGAGGCCTAAGTGCTTACAAGGAGAGTACCCCAGGTGTACCTCACTGATTTCTTTTATTCCGTGATACATTATGGTAAATCCAAAAATATTAGATACGTTTTTCACGTGCAAACTCCCCTAAATAAGAGAGAAAATCATCCCTGAAGTTCAGCCCCGAAAACGAACTTGATTAATTTCACCTATGGAAAGATAAAATTTGAGTTGTATGTTGTAAATGTGATAAATTGCCAGTGGTTTAATTTTAAAATTTTATCTTTTAGATGAAATCGCCCAAAATTTATTTTTGGTGCTAAACTTTAGAGGTAATTTTCTCTCTTAGTAGCGTGTAAAAAATACGTGCCTAATATGTTTGATATCTATACCTAAAAGGTAGTAAACGTAGGCTATGCTAGAAGCGTCTCTACACTAATTAGGATCCGATTTGAAAATAGAATACAAATATTTATTTACCAACATTATGTAATTTAAAAAGGCGAAATACGAAAAGCCTTCGGTTAAAGGAATAGAAAACTATTTTATTCACCCGATGTATGGATACCACACTATACCTTGAGGCCAACGCGTGTAATCTAGTTTTTAGCCTATGTAAACGCCTGTAATGATTGAATGATTATATTTTGAAAATAAACACCCTACAGTCAAAGATGTAATGCTTGCGTATCTAAAACACTGTAAGTTACTGCCGCAATAATTAAAGCACTTGCGCACTGCCCAATATCACATAGGTGCACGAAATCCGGATTTTTGTTTAACAAAGACTTAATCGCAGCCTCAACACCAGCGCCATCTCTTAAAGTTTGTAGAACTGTATTTGCGTTATCATCAACTATGTTGAAGGCAGTCAATAAGAGCTACTAATACACGATAATTTGCTTTTATAGTACGCAAATCTGTTTCAATTTTAGGGTTGTTAAAGTGGTACTGACTTTCTTTAATGCAGATGGCAACTTAGATATGCATACAGAGAAAATATATTTTAACTAAAAGCATTACTCTTGAAAGTTTGAAAGTATGTATACGAGAAATAATTAGATCCCATCCTGAAGTAATCATTTCAATGGAAAGAACACCCTCGACTCTCACCTTAAATGTCCTACCAGTTATATAAGGGTGCATAAGTGCCACCAAATATGGTGAGCATTTATGTAACAGACCATTGAACCAGACGCTGTCAAATGCCCGTTTGACATCCAGGGCAAGCAGCACTGTACTTTGAAGCATGTCCATTTTGTTTATAGTGTCTTGAATGACTTTTGCCACTAAGATGGTAGTGCTATGCCCTTCCCGAAAGCCAAACTGGGCATCAGGGATGTTTTTGTCTAATTTAAGGTCCGTCATCTTATTTAAGATCACTCTCTCAGTAACTTTTGATAAGCTGCTTAGTAGAGCTATAGGGCAGTTAGAATCGGGGCGTGTCGATTCCTTTCCCGATTTAAGGACGAATTATTACTGCTCTTTTCCAGAAACTGGGAAAGTGCTGTAACAGAATAACTGAATTGATTATATTATAGGGTAAACAACCCAGTTATTGGACACTTAAGGTTTTTAATAAATTCAGGTGCGTGTCAAAATATTATTAATTGACATAGCAATGTGAGCTTTTGACCATTTTAATTAGAATTATATTGTTTTCAGTCTTTAGTACCCACATTAACTGATTAGAAACTATCTATTTTTACATATATGAAAAACGAATACTATGCCAAAAAACTTAGTTATTGGACATTTTTTTGAGTAATTGGACATACTCAATCTAGTTATTGGACACCTTGTAAAATATAATTTTTATTTTTTGTTAAGTACCTACAGTACCTACTGGCATACCTACCTTTAGGTAATACTTTTTTCAATTTATAACTTTAGTACTAACTTAATATTACAAAAACTGACGTCGTATTTAGAGGTTTCGGATCAAGCACCATGCAACTTTTCTCAAGAATACAATTCTCTGAGAAATGTCAAATAAAAAAATCCATTCATCTAACACTTGTTCTCCCTGGTCATCAAGTTTTTGCCTTTCTTCTTGTTTCTGTTTTTCGTTGTCTTCAATTTTTTGCCTTTCCTGTTGTTTCTGTTGTTTCTTGTCTTTATTTTTTTGCCTCTCTTCTTGTTTTTATTTCTCTTTGTCATAAATTTTTTCCATTCTTCTTGCTTTTGTTCTTCCTTATCATCAATTCTTTGCCTTTCTTCGTGTTTTTGTTTCCCCTCGTCATAATTTTTTTGCCTTTCTTCTTGTTTTTGATCTTCTTTGTCATCAATTTTTTGCCTTTCTTCTTGTTTTTGATCTTTCTTATTATCAATTCTTTGCTTTTCTTCTTGTTTTCGTTTCTCCTTGTCATCAATTTCTTGCCTTCTTGTTTTTGTTCTTCCTTGTTATAAATTTTTTGCCTTTCTTCTTGTTTTTTGTCTCTAAAATTATTATTTGTAAATGTCTTATCACTATCTGCGTTCTGGTCTCTCCAGTCTCTCTTGTCGTTCTCAAACTCTTCAAAATTTTCTTCACTGACTGTTTCATCACTTCCCTCTTCATAACAATTGTGGCACATAAATAAATCGTCATCCTCAAAATCGGGAACATGTTTCTTGTGGTCTTTTGGAATGCATAAAACTATTTTTGCCACCTGAGATTTTTCTCTAACCGTCAATATGGGTGACGGACCGCAAGTTTCTTTATGGCCTGGATTTTAAACTTTGCCAGTGTAGATTTGGGCACACCTTTTTTTGCGGCTGCTTTTAATCCCATATATCTTTTAATATCATTTATTGCAGACTCCATGGAGCTAGCATCACATGGGCTTTTCTTTGGCATTACCTATCTAACAATTAAAATCCCTTAAATAGATATAGTCAAGGATAAGGTAGATAAGGTAGTTATTGGACAGTTTAACAAGTATTTATTGGACACGTGTCCATTAACTAGTTAGAACGTGAATAGAATATCAAAACTTATATTCAAAGAAACAGCGTGAAAAAAACTTGAATCTCTTGCATAAAACAGGATAATATGATGCAAATCAGTAATTGGACATTCGTCCCATTACTGAAAAAGTTTAATTATTCGTCTTAGTTATTGGACAGTCCTTAAATTCTAACCTAACTAAGTTTATTTTCAACGGTAAAGTTCTAAATCTTAGCTTTTTTATGACTTAAGATACTGTAAATTTTAGATTCTATATATCTTCACTATTTAAACTAATTTTCACATCACTTTGGCACAAAGTTTCTTAACAAAACAAGAAGATAAACTCCCACTTTTTACATACCAAGGAATAACACGGTATCGCGTCGAAACATGAAGACAGACACGTTAAAGTATTAGACGAACACGTGAAAAATGTATATATGATGCCATCTATGACGTCTCGAACGAACCAATAAAAGTAGAAATCTTCTTTTAGTGATTCAAATCTAACTGTCCAATAACTGCCACGTGTCCAATAACTGGGTTGTTTACCCTATGTAAATTGAACAATTGTTGTTCTTGGGATATTTTTGAGTAAGACATTCGCAATTTCATCATTCCCTGCAGCCTTATTGTTGGGTAATCTTTTGATTATTTTTGTTAATTCAGTTGGCGTATTAAATAATTTTCCTAGCGTTGTAGGTGGAATCGGATACTTTCTGAGCACGACTTTAATGACAGTGCCTGTAATAGTATTTTGTTCAGGTGTAGTGCTCGGCGAACCCTTATCGCCTAACGTGTGTATTCTCCGGTACGCCTGTCAGTTGAGACTGTTTAGGCGACCAGAAAAAATTTAAAAATAATATATTCGTCCGGCAGACCTGACGAGGGCGCAGGCGTACATTAAGGAGTGTGTGTGGTACGGCGCGGCGTCTGTCAGGTCGTCAGGCCATCAATTTGATCAAGTTCTTGGTTCATATGATGCGATCGATTTATTTAAAAAGATAGTAAAAAAAGTCGCGTGAAAAAGAAAACACGTGTTGGAGGAGCCAATTTTAATTTACTCAGCAAATTTACATGGGAATACGTGTCTCTTCTTTTTAGCCACTCTTTGCACCATAGATTACGTTACTTTCTTAATTTTTTTACCCAAAGCGACTACTAAACCAAAAAGTGCTAGAGCATCGTCATCATTAATATAGGCCAAGGCTGAGACTAAGAAGTTCGCTAGATTCACCTGAACGTTTGGTGGATCGACAGCCCATCCGGCGACCGGCCTTCAGTCGGACTGTTCAGTTTCAACTGACCGATTTGCCGGATCGTGTGTAGCCGCCTTAAAATGCTACAATGTTGCAGAGCTTAAAAAGTGTTATAAATTTCTTGTATCTCCAAAAAATAAATTCAAAAATGAATAAAAACCAAAACAATTTAATAATTTCAACAAATATCTTTAGTATTATTTATTTTAAACAAAATAATTTCGTGTTCGTTTTCTCCGATATTATTATAAATATTTTCGATTTCTCAGTGGCTTGTAATGCATCATGAATTTCCTCTTCTTCTTTCATCTTTTATGGTTACGGATGTGCCAATACTAACATATCGAGTTTGTATCACCCTATAGAGTGGCTGCTTGGAACTAAAACTCAGTCGAATTTGCGACTGTATCGTGTGCCAGGCGATTATTATTACTTCTTATAGCCTGTTTACATTACGTGCAAGTTGGTGCCATGCAAGAAAAAATGACCTCCAAGCATGCGCGTTGCTAGCTTTTCGATCAGCTGATGCAGTTTTACTTGCATTGCATGAAATTAGGGCTTGTTCTAATTTAATTGCAAGTGGCATGCATTTTTAGTAACTTTTCTAGTAATATTTCGAAGCACCAACCATATAAAAAGTAAACATAACCTCAAAAAATATCCATTTTGTTTTGAATGGCGTTTGAGTGGTTTATTTTGCGAATTTAAAATATTTTTTATTGTTTATCTTTATAAAAAATAAAGCCGTTATATCCCAAAAAACAGCTTGTGGCAGATAAGTATGTACAATAAAAACCTATTTTTTAATCAGCTGAGTTAGGTATATTTTTAAAGTTGACGACATTTCTTGTCAGAGTACTTGCATACAAAAATTGCTTCATGTGTAAACGGTCATGCAATGCAATTAATTGCCTTGCAATAACTTTCATGCTATAAATTGCAAGTAATGTAAACAGGCTTTTATAACTATTAACTTTGAATTCCAGAAATAATGATTTTTGACTTACTGTGAGTAATTGTGAAAAATTGTATGGCCGCTTTAAAAGATATAATTGACTATAACATCGGTATTTAGTTTTATTGGTAAGTATAAGTAAATTTTATTTTTAGGGCAAAATTGGCCCTTTTAGTTAAAGCTTATAATTAGTATCAGCATTGAAAATTATTTATGGCCCAATTACTTTAATTACTAATTATTGTGTTCGTTCTTGAATACAGAATTACATCGTAATAAATTTAGCTTTATAATTTTGAATTCGCTCAATTTGTAATTAGCCATTTTCTCTGCTGCGAGAAAGCACTAGGCTCGATATTTTACAATATTATATACACAAAAAGACTCTTAAATTAATGAAAATTACTTTAAAATAAGTACATCTTGTCTTTGATAACAATTCTTTCCTCCTAATACCAACGAGAGGACTGTATATTGAAAATAAGACCCTTTTAAGTCTTTATTTTATTTCACAATACATTTGACACATTTGGTAAAAGTAACAAATTAATATACTGAACACTTTTTGGAATAACCCCATGTCGTCCCATTTTTATTCAGCTTTTGACTCCACTTTTTTAATTCGATTCGATCGCTATTCATTATTTCACCATAGTTCACTAGACCATGCTCACAATAGAATAAAACTATTTTTTGGTGTTATGTTAAGTTGTCGTAGTCTGGCTTAATATTAAAATTCAGAAGCACAAGTGAAATTAACAAACATACTCATTAATGTATTGAATTGATGTAGCCTTTATTTGATGAAGATCCATTATTAAAATATTTAAAAATAACAACAAAATTGTTTCAATCTTCACTAAATTTTTATTCAACCTAACAATAACAGAGAAAAATAATAAACATGATTTTTCAATATACCACAAAGCTTCACACACTGATATCACCATACACACTAAATCTAGTCATCCATATACTCATAAAATCTCTTCTTACAACTCTTTTGTTCATAGACTTATTACCATACCAATGTCAGAGGAAAATTATAATAAAGCAATAAATATTATTAAACAACTGGCAGTAAATAATGGCTATAATACTAATATGATTAACCAAATTATTAATAAAAAACAATATAAAAAAGCTATCAATTTAGCATATCCTACTACAAAATCAAAAGCTGCACTTATACTCGATTTGAAATTGGTTGATAGTAATAAATCATTTTTAGCAGCCGATTCCATAGGCGCACCTACCTGACGTGCCGGTTTGAACCCTATTTACTTATCCGAATAATTTAGTAATCATTATTGTCATAACAGGTAAAAATAATTATGCCGAGAATTCCGGGAACAATTAATACACAATGTTACTTTTCAGGTAGTTACGAAAAATTAGGTACCTCTACTTATTGGTATAAAACTGTGAGTCATTTTAAGAGCGAACAAACCTAATGCGAGTATTCTAGGACACACATTTGGGTAATTTTTGAAAATGGAGAGTCTTTCAGGATTTATTCCAGTTAAGCGAGCTGCGAAATCAGCGCTAAGCATTAGTGAAAAGATTATTGTGCTTAATGTATTTAATGCACTTAGATATCAAAAAAGTGCAATAAGTATCGATTCTGCAGTGGAACTTTGTTCAAAGATGACAGGTATTGGAAAAGCAACCATCTACAGGCTGATGCGGGAAGAAAAGACAGGAACCGTGACGCCACCAAAACCATCTCCAGGAAGGCGAACAATACCGATCGATGAGGACGAAAAGGCCATCATAAGACGAAAGGTGCATTCATTCTATTTCAATAAGGAGATCCCTACTTTGGATAGAGTTTTAGGGGCAGTAAAAGAAGACTTTCCTGCAATCAAGAGAGATAAACTATGGAAAGTTCTAAGAGAAATGAATTTTAGATGGGAAAAACATAGTCGGAAGTCTCATTTGCTCGAAAAAGATGAAATAGTATGTTGGAGACGTAATTATTTGAGAAAAATAAGAAAATTTCGCAATGAAAACAAAACAATTATCTTTACTGGAGAAAACGGTCGAACCACTTATTATCAATTTAGGGGAAGAAGACAGTCCCTCAGATATTTCATTTTCTGATGATGATTAATTTAAAGCGAAGAACTGTAATGACTTACTATAAATTTTATAGAATTTCAAATAGAAACATTTTTCCAAATTTACTTGTTTATTAGTTGCTTTATTGTTATTAGTATTATATTTATTCAAATACAAGGGTAACAAATTATGCCACACATCCGAATGTTCACTAAATTATATAATTATTGTGTTTAATATAAACTTAAACCCACCCGAAAGCACGTGCATGAGTGCAAAACATCACAGGTAGAATACTACCGCTTATTGTTCGAGCCTCGGGTTAAGCTTTGTATTCGACGCCCTTATCAGATCTATAGGAATGGAAAGTTTAATAAATGCAAAAGGGTCTAGACTTTCAATGTATATACTATTTAAAACTTGGCAATTTAGGTGGACCACTCTGTGTACGTGTTTGACGGATTTTAATGATTTATTACTATCAACCAATTTCAAATCGAGTATAGGTACATAACACTCACATAATAATATACCGGTAAACTTACACAAAAAATCAAACCACATTTAAATAAACTAGATTTGCACATTGCTTTCTAAACGAATAACAAATTAGGAAAATTAATAAAAAACAACCAAAGTAAAATTAAAAAATAACAAAAATGTGGTGTATACAAACTTAAATGTGGCAGTTGCCCAAAAATTTACATTGAACAAACAGGTAGAAGTTTTGAAAAAAGACTTAAAGAACACAAAACTAGTTATAACAAAAAAATTATTAATTCACATTATGCTCTAATTTGAATAACGAACAATATAGGTTTGATGACGATTTTGAAATTTTACAGTTAGAAAACAAATCGGTAAAACTTAATCTATTAGAAAGTATGGAAATAAATAAATGTAAAAAATTAAACATATTATTAGATGACCAGCTGGACTTGAATAGTTCCCCTTTGTTAAATTTATAATTTGTTGGAAATTCCTCCAGCAATAAAACGGTATTGTGGTACATTCTATAACTTAAAATTGTAAATATAGGACATTAACTAATCGTAATTGTATTGTAAACATAATCACCAGGTTGTAAAAATTTAGGTAAAAAATTTGTTTAGTATTTAATACATATAATAAGAACAGTTAGTTTATACCAACCATCCGACGAAGATACTGTGAGTCGAAACAATTGTCATATTTTATGAATAAAAATTTAGTGAAAATTGAAACAATTTTGTTGATATCATTAATGTATTTTTTAAACCCATAATAATAAAATATCTATTTGCGTCTATAGCCGTTTTTATTTCTACGTCACTGCATTCACATTTCACACTCGTCTTTTTGTTGGAAATTTTCTCAGGATATTTTTAAACAATTTTTTAATTATACCTTCAATATGTAATCTATTAATTCTACAAAATTTGTTCTAATAAGAAACACTCTTTAACTCAATATAAATAAAATATAAAATATCATTTGTCAGGACATGTAGACTACTTTAGTAAAGGATAATTTATTTTTAATAAGTCTAAATAACAGACAAACTTTAACTACGAACGTCCATTGTCACCTAGTGGTTATATATTAATCACGATAAGGTCTACAATAAATTGGATGTCGGATCCGACGGTAAATAATAGTTTTTCGATAATAAATTTGTTTAGCAATTTATATAGTTTTAACCAGCGGAATGTTACAATTCGTTTAACACTCTCGAATTTTTTTTGCGACAATACTGATTTTAGTAAAAAGACAACATTCCTGTTTTATCCTTTCACTTTTTGCTATATTGAATATTGAATTTTTTTTATATCTTGTATGGCAAAATTAAAGCACCTATAAATTTTAACATGGTCTATTGGCTTTTGAGTCTCAGTGAAAGTTTGATCTATTGAACCGTAACCCATCACTCGGTAGATTATGTCAAGTGGATTATGGGTTATTCCATAGGTAGGTACTCCAAATAGAGTTATCTGTAGGAAAATAAAATGAACTTTCTTTGAAAACGCGTAAGATAAACAAGTAGAACCGAGGGCGTATTTATGCAAAAGCGTTTCCCCCCTGTAGGCGCTCGAGTTGGCTTATTAGAGTACGAATTGGCTATTAGGACCTCGTACCAAAAGAATGTCTACAGTTGAGTTTTTGAAAGTTTGCATAAAGGCCGACAGTTCAATTCCAGCAAACGTAAAAAAGTTCGCCCAGTTATAAAAAAAACGGCGGCGGTTTTGCTGGGAGAGAATTTGCAAAAAATTCGACAATTTTGGATTTTTATCTTCGCATACTTGAATATTTTTTCTCTACACCCCCTTCACAACACGATACTTTCATTATGCCCCTGAATAAAACCAGAATAGAATCAAAATTGTATTACCCTCTATGTCGAAAACCAAGCATTTCCGGACGGATTGGAACTTTTTCCTATTTCTGGTCTTTAAAATTTTGTGGGAAAGTTTTACGACATCCTGTATAAGTATGTATGCTATTTTGAGCAGATGAAGCTAATTAAGTACAGTTCAATTTATTTAGACACCGTAGTTTTTTATCAGAGATTGAAGGCTAGGATCGGGTGCAATATTTCTACTTAACCCTGTTCCGAAAGAAATTTAATTCGAGTTGAATTGTACGGTACCAAATCCTCGTGCGATAAGCTCCACGTACATAGAAAATTTGACCGTCGGCTCTTGTACTATTAGTGTAAATGTATGCAAGAAGGAAACGCATTATATCTTTAAGTATATCCTTAGTTCTTTACGTTTTGTTTCTTCGACTTTATGGAAATAACAAGAGGATTACTAAATCGAATATAATAATACTTTACGACGAAAACGAAATTAACTTAAACAAAGTAGCATGAGCTCGGTCCCATCCGATCACGATTTGACACACATTTTACTTTTGAAGAAAAGTGGTATGTCATGTTAGGGTTAGTGGTGTATCAAAGCGCACAGAGTGCGTCAGGCCAAATTTTCGCAAAGCCGACCGGGCGCGCACTGTGTAATATTTACACGAACCATTTCGAGCACTTTTTGACCCCTCTATCTTCGAGGCTGGTTGCGTTACAGGACTGAATTTTTTCAGGGGGGTTAAGGTTACAAAAAGAAGCAGTATTCCAAATTTCATACGTCTTGGTGGAATAATTTCCAAGGTACAGGTGTCCAAAACTCACAATTTCGGGCACTCACTGTGTTACCCAAAGACATTGCGATAAATACACAAAAATAATTTTCACCAAGCTTAACGGATAAACTACCACACCATTATTATACAGTACTGAATGAGTCGTTAACCGCTTATTACTTTTTATGCGAATCTCGGCATTGTTTTCGTGTACGTGCCGACAATTTAAAAATGTTTAAGGGGTAACTCAATGTCATAGGGGCTAAATAATCTTTTATTTTATATTATATTTTAGTGCATTTTTAAATTTTCTCAATTTGGTATTTTGTCCAGCTAGTCTCTGTATAAAGGAAACACTGTGCGTGGGTTTAGGCACCGCCGAGATTTTTTCACGAGTTAATAAAAAGTGTTCTACCTCATTTGTTTTTTAAATTAATGTTAATATATTTTATAGGGTTATCGCTGAAAGTCCGTAAGTTTAATATGCTCAATATTAATTTAATGAAAACAAAAATTTAGTTTCTGTTAGATTGATTTAAAATGAAAGGTTAGAATACTCCTATTGTGGAATACGAAGCGGGCCCGAATGTAAAATATTCCACATTAGGATAACTTTTTTAAAATCCATCGTTTTTGCAAAGATATTTCATTTATTTCAGATAAAATGCCCTTAAAAATATTGTACAGCATAAGTGGAAGGAAGAAGATATGAAAAATGCCGTGGAAGTAGTACGACCCCAAATAATGAACTATTTAAGAGCTGCTAAACAATACAAAGTACCTCGTGCCATATTATTTACATATTGCAAAAGCGACGAAAATATCAATGATATCAAAAAGGCAGAACCCCTATTTTACCGCAAGAATTGGAAGCTAGACTTTTGGACTACACTCTCAAGATAGAACAAAATCCCACTGCCAACAGTCACCATATCAGAAGAAGAAAATGAAAAAACAAATATTAGTGTGTCAGTAGCTGTTAGTCCAGAAGATGCCCATTTTAAAGAGAAAAGTAGGAAATCGAGGAAGAAAACCAGGAAAAGCCAAAATAATAACTTAAACACCGACTAAGGAAGAGATTGAGCAATCTATAAGGAATATCAGGAAAATAAAAGCACCGACTAAAAAAAAAAGAAGGATACGGTTAAAAAACAGTATTTTCCGGTTGGGAGGAAGATTTGTCATCCTCAAGTTCCAAATCTGCTGCGTTGAGGATTTCTATGCAGAATTCTTCGGATGACGAAGAAGTTTTTCCAGAACAAGAAAATCCTGGTCAAGACGCTTATTGTCTTTTTTTGTGGAGAAACGCTTTAAAGAATAATCGAGAATAAATTTGGATTATTTTTTATCTAAGATATCCCATGTACACTTCAAACTACTACACAGTACTAACGTGCCGTGGGCGTCTGAAGAGGAGGGAAACGTGGTCTATTGACACGGGATTTAAAGGATTGGAGGTTGGGACGGCAAGGGAAAACATCCTGCAGGCAATTTGTTCCATAATCTGGAGGCCCTAGGTATGAATAAGCGAGAGAAGTGGTCTGTTCTAGGCTTTTGTAGCTGGACAGTAAAGGGATGCATACGTAACGCGCCTCTTATTGTTATGAGCTAGAAAAGGGAGCTTTCTTGTGAGGACTGGGTCATTGATAAGTCGAATGGCTCTCCTTTGGATAGAATCAAGGATGTTAAGTGTCGAAGATAAGGCTGCTCCCCAGATATGGGAGCAGTACTCTAGGTTAGGTCTTATTTGGGAAACATAGAACGTGTATATCAGTTGGATGGGGAGAAGTATTTTCTGACTCGAAAGAGAAAACCAAGCTTTTTAGCTGCCGATGTGGCTACTGAAGTAATGTGTTTGTGCCAGCTGAGATCATGTTCGAAGGCGATGCCAACAAGATCGAACGTTTCATTGTTCCATAGGGCTTGTCAATTAATGTGGATGGAGTAAGTGTTGCCAGATTTTTTGGGTGACAGGGAGCAAGACTGGGTTTTGGAGTCGTTGAACTGAACAAGGTTCTTGGCACCATAGTCGAGTCTAAGATTAATTGAAGATCTTCGGAAAGGGTATCTGTGTCTATTATCTAGCTCTTTATTCGAGACTTGTCTGAAAAAATGAGTATTGAAGTGAAGAGTACTATCGTCAACATAACTGTGGATGAGATTGGTAGTTGAAGAGAGTGGATCATTAATGTGAAGAAGACACAGGGTTGGTGTCAGGACTGAACCTTGGGTGACGCCAGCATTGAGAGGATGGAAGTTAGATGAGTGACCGTGAACCACAACAGATATGCGCCGATTAGAGAGGAAGCTACCAATCCAGGTACATAGTTTGGTAGGAAGACCGTAAGTAGGTAGTTTGTTAAGGAGTGCGGCATGCCATACTTGGTCAAAGGCCTTGGAAATATCAAGAGCAACAATCTGAGATTCGCCATGAAATTCGAGAAACTTGTTCCAGTTATTTGTGACAAAGCTAAAGAGATCAGCTGTGGATCTTTGATTTTATATGCCTAATGGGTAACTGTTGGGTACATGACGAGTAAGCACTGTGCAGGGCCTGAGAAGTAACCATATGTTTGTGACTTCTGCCGTTAATTTGATTTTTCTTTTTAATTTTTTTGTTAATTTGTATCTAATAAAAATAAAAAAGGCGAACTTTTTAATATATTTGCTTTTCCCATTTCATTATTTTCTTTCTAAAATCGTTTTTTAATCGAAATTATATAATAAATGATATTTTACTTTAGGGTCACAGGTATTCTACATTAGGAATTAATTTTTGGAAATCTGAATCTCTTTTTATACTGTAAATTTTTTAAATTTTATACTGTCATTTTTTTTAAGTTTGATTGCTTATATATTCTTGTGACATAAACCTTATATCCCTAACAACTAAACCTATAAATGTATATATACAAAAAAATGTAAAAATCTAGAAATTTTACCATTTTATTTAATTAAAATAAAATGGTGATTTTATTTGAATTTTAGTAACTAGCTAAGTCAGATTCAGACTGAACCAACGAATCTACTATTATATTTTCTGCCAATCGTATAACATATTTGAAATTTTAGTAACCTTAAATTTGTAAATTTGTTTTTTTCTTTAATTTTACCCTTTCTAAAATTCAAAAGTATTCTGTTTTTAAGCAAACCAAGACATTGCGAAATAACTCTCTTCGTAAAATCAAAGATTTTCTTTCTTTTTGACAAGAATTTTCCAACACACACTGTACGTGTTAATACCAAACATATTCAAAATAAATGTAGGCTCTAATAATCCATCTCAGTTCACACACTTAGTCTACAAATCTTCATTATAATCGAATAATGGCTATGTATCAATCCTAATCAGCTGCACAACAAATTGGATATCCGACCCCAACATAAATAGTTTCTCGATAACGATTCGTGTGGATACTTCCTCTAGAAAATTCACACAATTTTAACCAACGAAATGTTATGAGTATCTGACAAAGGGAAATAAATACACGGGCCTGTGATAGGAGAGACATCGCATTAAACATTTTCTGTTTCCGTTTTTGCCACTCTTTCGCAATTTCGCCTTATTCTGGCGTCCGTTCCGATAAATAACGAATGACTTTTGGTAGGGCGGCAACGGGCGCACCGCTACAAGGGTGCCAACCCCATCAATAATAATGACTTAGAGTTCCCTTTAAATACACACTTCGCTTAACTCCCTGAGCGAAATATTAATGCAAGTAAATTGAAAATCGATATGGCTAAAGCTAAAGGCCGTACACGAACGATTTCTCTGAGGTCTGTTAAGGGCCCTGAATGATTGAGCCTTTTTTCTTTTCGGAAACCACAATCGTTAATTTTATGCCGTAATTACTATTTGTCAAGGAATAAATTATTGGAAGTTTGCTTTGTGCTAATGAAGAATATTTAGGAAATCTGGAAAAAAGTGGATTTGATTCTCCGGAAAAATTTAAGTTGCCAATTTATTTTTAAATTGTGTTTAATGGAGGAGAAGAAGAACAAATAAAACCCTAACCAAAAATTTATAAAATCATATTTCAAATTGGTGGAAAATTACCCCGTGTTCCCTGTTTTTCTTTTAAAATATCCCAGCGGAAATTTGTTAATATAAATTTTAATATGAAATTGTTAATACAAAATCCAATAGGCAAGCGTTGTTAGTTTGTAGCTTTTTGAATATTTTTGTGAGATGCACGAGACGTGCATGAATATAAAACATTTCATTTTTGTAAGAAAAACTGGTTCATTAAAACAATTTATAATATATTATTATCATGGCATCCCTACCAACAATTTCTACAAAAAATATATTGATAGTAAAGTAATACCGTTGAATAAGATACTATTTCATTAACACACATTCAACATTAGTCAAGCTGCGTCGCTTAAGCAACAGTCTAATTTTTTTTTTGACTTAAACTATATTAATAGACTACTAGCTTCCTCACGCGACTTCCTCCGCGTGGTATAGGTGATAATAGTGTAGTTTTTTGATGTCATGATTATGGAAACATGAGTTTTAGGTTAGGTTAGTTATATCTAAAGACCGGATTTCAATATTACATGACGCAAAAATCGGGGTCGGACTCAGGTAACTGATAGAAATGGCAAATGAAATTAATATTAAATTTTGTCAGGTTGTATTTATGAATTATAGTTTCAAAAAAATATGTTTTTTTTAAGAAAATGAACCAATTTCGCAAAAGGAAAAGCACTGAAAAGTATGAAATCATGTTGTTACGTATTTATTACTACGGTTAATTTTTATGAGGCAATTGTTTCTTTTTCTTTTTAGTGCACCTATTCACCCCCCCCCCCCCCCCCTTCATCTTATCTCCCCAATTTAAATTTGTAATTGCCATGGTATATTCGATTTTCTGACCTCAATAACCCCAAAAATTAGATATTTGTTAAAATTTTTGAAGCAATTCCCACCAGTCCCCCTCTCCACGCCGTTAATTTTTATATTTGTTCCACAAAATTAGCTTTTCTGACCTCGCTGACCCAACCCAACCCAACCCAACCCAACCGAAAATGTTACATTAGTTAACATTGTTGGAGAAATTGCCAATCGTTCTTTTTTACACCCAACCCCCCCCCCCCCCCCCCTCCGGTTAATTTTCTATTCATCTATTACACAAAATTATATTTTTTGACCTTAATCACCCCAAAGATTATATTTTTTGGAAAAATTGCCAATCACTCCTCCCTTCCTCCAAATTTTTTTATATAAATTTTAATATAAAATTTTTACTACAGAATCCAATAGGCAAGCGTTGTTAGTTTGTAGCTATTTGTTTATTTTTGTGGCATGCATGAGACGTGCATGGCTATAAAACCTTTAATTCTTCTAAGAAAAACGGGTTCATTAAAACAATTTATAATATATTATTATCATGTCGTCCCACCAATAATAATTTTTACAAAAAAATATATGGATAGTAAAGTAATACCGTTGAATAAGATTCATTAACACACATTCAACATTAGTCAAGCTGCGTCGGTTAAGCAACAGTCTAATTTTTTTTTGGCTTAAATTATATAGACTACTAGCTTCCTCCGGCGACTTCGTCCGCGTGGTGTAGGTGATAATAGTGTAGTTTTTTGATGTCATAATCATGGAAACATAAGTTATGTTAGGTTGGGTTAGTTATATCTAGAGACTGGGTTTCAATATTATATGACGCAAAAATCGTGGTCGGACTCAGGTAACTGATAGAAATGGTAAATGAAATTAATATTAGATTTTGTTAGGTTGTATTTATGAATTATTGTTCCAAATTTTTTTTATTTTTTTAAAGAAAATGAACCAATTTCGCAAAAGGAGAAGCACTGAAAAGTATGAGACAATATTGATACGTATTTATTACCATGGTTAATGGTCAACTTGATTTTATTCATTTTTATGAGAAAATGATTTTTTCTCTTTCTATTGCACCTATTCTCCCCCCCCCCCCCTTCATCTTATCTCCCCTTCTTAAATTTGTAATAGTCATGGTATATTAGATTTTCTGACCTCAATAACCCCAAAAATTACGTATATGTTAGTATTTTGGAAGCAATTCCCATCAGTCCCCCCACCCCGCCGTTAATTTTATAACATTTGTTACAGAAAATTAGCATTTCTGACCTCAATTTCCCCGAAAATGTTACGTTAGTTAACATTGTTCGAGAAATTGCCTATTGTTTTTAACATCTATTACACAAAATTATACTTTTTGACATCAGTCACCCCAAAGATTACATTTTTGGAAAAATTGCCAATCGCTCCTCCTCTCCTAAATTTTTTACCATCTGTTAATCTGTTAGACAAAATTAGATTTTCTGACCTTAATATCCCCGAGACTGATATATGCGCCACCATTTTTGGAGAAATTTTCAGCCGTTCCCTTTTATCCTCCTTCCTTGATAACTTTTTAAACATCTGTTTAACAAAATGGGATTTTCTGACCTCAATAACCCCGAAAATAACAAATTAGTTAACGTTGTTGATGAAATTGCCAGTCGCTTCGCCCCCCCCCCCCCCCCCACACACACACACGCGTTAATTTTCTTAACATCTATTACACAAAATTAGATTTTCTGAGCTTATTAACCAAGGAAATGGCATATTAGTTCACATTTTTGGAAGAAATTGTTACGCTCCCTTTTTATCACCCCCTCCCTGGATATATTTTTTTCCCATCTGTTAGGAAAATTGGATTTTCTGACCTTAATAACCCCAAAAATGATACATCTAAACATTTTTGAGAAACTTTTAGCCGCTCCCTTTTGATCCAACCCCCCCCCCCCCCCCCCCGCCGTTATATTTTTAACAACCGTTGGACAAAATTAGATTTTATGAGCTCAGTAAACCCGAAAATGACATATTAGTTAACAGCTTGGAAAAATTTCCAGCCGCTTTTTTATACCCCCCCCCACACGTTAATTTTCTTAACATTTATTACACAAAATTAGATTTTCTGACTTTAATAACCCCGAAACTGACATATTAGTTTACATTTTTGGAAGAAATTGTCGCGCCCTTTTTAATAAAAAATAATTTAATTTTTAGAGGTTGCCCCTTAGTGGGCGAATTTTGCAATATCCTTTTCTGGTGGTCGTCTGCGGCGTAAAATAAAGCTGTGTGCAAAATTTCAACTTTTTAGCATTAGTCGTTATCGACACCCTATATACTGCCTATCGAACATTGGAAAAATGATATACTACGTAAAAAAATAAAATGAAATTGAAATACTTTTTGAGATAAAAATTGTTTTCATTTCTAAGGGGTTGTTTCAACCCCTTGGAATTTGAGTTTAAAAAATCACTTCTTATCGAAATCCTACACCCTAAAATAAACATGTCTGCCAAAATTTAGCTTTCTATGTCAAGCGGTCTGAGCTTGAAAAATTATTTAATTTTTATGGGTTGATTTTACCCTCTTGGAGGGTGACTTTTGCAATATTCTTTCTTATTGGACGCCTGGGGCCTAAACTAAAGCTGTATGCAAAATTTCAACTGTCAATCTTTGATAGTTAGGGCTGGGCCTTGCTAAATCAGTGATAGGGGTGTTTTTACCCCTAGGGGTAAAATTCCAATAGGAGGAAAGGTAGCCTTATGAAAAAAAACAACAAATAAAATTGACATATTTTGGCGTTTTCCTTAAAACTTAGTAGTTTTTAAAATTAAAAATAATTTAATATTTAGGGGTTGCATTTGCCCCATTAGAGGGCGAATTTTGCAAGATCCTCTCTTGGGGGGCGTCTACGGCGTAAAATAAAGCTGTGTGCAAAATTTCAACTTTTTAGAATTAGTAGTTTTGGCTGGGCGTTGATTAATGAGTGAGTCAGTCAATTTACTCTTTTATATATTAGTGTAGATAGAGATGAGTAAACATTTAATTAAACAATATAAATTTTTAAAAGGAAAAACTAGGACCATCTTAATTTTAATATTCTAGTTGATCAGTGAGGTTCTTATCGTTGACCTTCAATAAGAGGAGAGGGAGCCGTTTATTTTTAAATAGCCTTTTGTTTTGTTTTACACATTGTGCATGTGGAGTATAAAGCAAGATAACGCTATAACTGCGGCTCCCCGCGACACCGCTATGGTTTTTGGGCTGTCTGTCTTCCACCGAGCAAACCTGTGAAAATAGTTCCGAATGAGGCACCCACTCCACACACTTGGCAGTGACGCACCATTTCTCAGAGTTTGTGGATAAAATCCTTTTAGGAAAAAACAAAAATCACTTAAAATTTCATTACAACACATACAGTGTGTCCACAGGAAGAGTCAGGATAAGGTGTAAATGTCAAAAAAATTTGAGTTTGATGGTGGCATTTAAGAAGACGCTCCTGCTTTCTTTGGATCTAGAAAATAAATAACTGAAAGGTAACCTTAAACCTTATACACACAAAATAGTTAAGGGTAAATTTACCCCAGTAATTCACATATTGTTCGTGTAAATATAGTTTTTAAAATTACGTCGGCAATGTATATTTACAAATTTTTGGAAAAAGCTCTAAAATTTATAAAATATTGAAACATTAAGAACCACATACATTTTAGTTTGTGATTATTCATTACAAGTACATTTTTAAATGTAAATATATTCTCAGTATACAAAATTTTTATAATCTTTCCTAACTTTTACAATTTAGTGAAAATTTATGTTACTATTCCATGATCGATTTTTCTAAATTTTTTTCTAAAAGGAAAATATTAGTTCTTAACAAACTTTAAGTGAAGATGAGTTCTCTGCATGTGTTTGTGCTTTGGTGGAAAGTTGTTGAGAAAAATGAAACCTAAACTTAGGATGATACTGATTGTTTTGTTGTTTTTCTTTTATGGCTGTCTTCAAGTGGATAGCGTGAGAGCCTCAGGATGTAATGGTTCCATACAAATATTTGTAATGTTTAAAAAAAAAAGATCTTACTTAACGCTCTACTCTCAAGGGGAGAAGCATACCAAAATAGCAGAATATGGTAAATTATCTTTATGTTAACGATACCGGTATTTAATAATTTCCTCAACTTCATAGTTGCCAGCCAACTATAATGGACAGCCAATGAACAGGGTGAGTGATCATACTTTGACACCCCCTAATAAAGAATTTTTACAATAGCAATCGTATGGCAAATGCAGAATAATTGCTTCAAACTTACCAAGAATTTGTTTTATTAATAATAAATCACAGTTTAGAGCTTCTATATTTCGAATAGATGCTGGCCCGTTGGTTTGAATCAGTGCTATATAACACAACTAACATAGACACACATATTTCGGCCAAAATTACAGTATCAAAAAGGTATGTCCAGGTTTGTTAATTTTACATGCAAATTACGGTAATTGGCTTGCAAATATAAAATCTTTTTACTACCAAAGCAATGTAATTTCACAAAATTTCTTTTAGGTACAGCTATTTTCCAGTTGAACTGTGAAATTACATTTAGATGTGAAAAAACATTTTACGCGCTATACTTTTGTAGTGAACTAAATTCGCTGTAAATTTACCATAACTCTTTTTCAGTGTACAATAATAAATATTATTTAAGGAACTGAGCTTGAACACTTTATATAGTTTATAAAATCAAATAAAGTAACGTTACAATTCATAGTAAAGGAGTGTCTTTCTTTAGTCTTCAATCAAAGTCCGTGCTCGTGGTTGGAGTTGCATATTAGACGCTGAATTAAACATCCCAGGTTAACACCTAAACTTTTTGAATTTAATTGTTTAATTTTCCAACTGCAATAAAATTTAAATGGGAACTTCGAGTTGTAAAAACAGAAGAATTAAGTTCCGGAAGTTTTTAAAGCAAATTATAAAAGAGCCTGGACTGAGGAGTTTTAAAACAATAAAAAGATTTAGAAAAGGCAGACTAGGAGATTCATTATTTTCCGTTAATTTCCTGAAGGAGCAGAAACCGATTTGTTAGAATACACTTGAAATGTACTTGGTTCTTAAATAATTTTACATACATACATACAAGTGCTCTGTGTAATTACTATGTCTATAACCATGGATTTATTAGGACTGGATACGGGATGAGTTCACATTCTTTGAAGCCAAAACAAACCATTCCAAACGACACTGTAAACACAATTTATAAACATTGGCCACATTTTATTTTACCTTGTATTTTTGTACAAAAATACGTTAGAAGCATCACAAGATTTACTAAAAGTAATAAAAGCCCCAAAATATTTTATTTTTCTGCTAAATGGTAATAAATTTAAGTTAAAAAGGTTTTATTATTTATAGGTTATGTTATGTTAGGTTATTTCTAAAGGCGATTATTTAAAGTCGCTCTGAGTCATTTATAAATCTATACGTCGCACTTTTTCTTTTCTAGTTCATTAGACAAAGACGTACGTGTAACCGAGCGTTCCCAGACGTTTTTCCTAAGCACCCAGCAGACAACAACACTTCTGAGCTCCAACACTCCAATGCTATTTTATCTCTTTCTACTACCATTCTTGATTCAATTACGTAGTAATTTGTAGTCTTGTCTATGTTCGTAGTTCGTAAACTGCTCTCTCAAGAGAATAACAAACAACAAAATATTTATATTATATAAGGCTTCACGTTCGATACGCTCACAGTATACGGATATCGAATCCATATTATAATAGATCCATGTCTATAACAGTAAAGATAATAGTCAGTAGGCATATACAGTATACAGAGCTTTCATTTCAAAACTAGCCACTTTTAATAACACTTGATTTGAAGTAAGTTCGATTTGAACAAAAAACCCATTAATTTAGACATCGAAGGGGAAATTTAAAACCAATACATATTAAATTTTACGTTTGACCTCCTCACCTCCAGCTATCTACTTTAAAATTTCAAATGACATAACCTTCCTTGTGAGACATCGTTTAATAGATCGTAGAAATCCTGATAAAACCATGTGTAAAAAATTAAATTCGGGTAATTCTTTAATGAGTTATGGTCCAAAAACTAGAACATACTGTTGCAAAATGTATTTTCAGTAACGTATCAATTTTAGAAAATCCAATTTTATAAATGTCCAAATGTGCCCAGTATGGGCTAGACAATATTAGGTTTATTTTAAAATCCTCCGCGAATATTCTGAAATATTTGAACTTTAAGCCGCCCAAATTCTTGACTAAGCTCTTAAATATTGTGGTGCGGGATTCTGTAAACTACGGTTTTAATTGACCCCGGAGGAAGAAATCAAGCGTACCTAGAAATCTCGCCGGCAAATCCATTTTCCGGGAAATCTTTGATCCAACCATTCTTCATATATGTTGCATAAAATGGGGGGGGGGGGAGGTTGCCATATTGGAACGTCCGCATATAGTTAGAAAATTATTATTTATTATAGTCTGTTATTATAGTCTAGCCAATAATGAGAATATTTTGAACACTTACTAAAGTGTATTTTCTAAAATTGTATTTATAAAATATTAGTGAAAATAAATTATCCTGGACTGCGTCCTATAATTTTTTGACTATAACTTATTAAGAAAGCATCCGAATTTAATTTTTTAAACGTGGCTATATCAGGAGTTTTACGACTTTTGAAATTGCAAAGTAGAGGTAGCTGGAGGTGAGGGGGTGAATTATAGGATTTCTGATCTTTTCTTGTAATAACGATACTGAAAAATAATACGTTGCATTTAGTTCAATGTTTTATGAAACGCACTCGATACAAATCGCCCAGAAATATTTCGTCTACAAAACGCGTTTTTGGAATTTATGATAAACAATAGGCCGACCCGTCGGCA
The DNA here is from genome assembly GCA_963971165.1 of Philopedon plagiatum. Lineage (NCBI taxonomy): Eukaryota > Metazoa > Arthropoda > Insecta > Coleoptera > Curculionidae > Philopedon > Philopedon plagiatum. Next base: position 109,578,509 of record OZ020190.1, on the reverse strand, counting down.
GCACTTTTATCTAGTATTTTAATCCCATTTTATGAAGGAATTTTACTGACACGTTTGTGATTACTGATTATATGTTGGTGTAGACCATGCCGTTTTACTTTCCCCCATTTATACGTTTATAGCTATATGCATATTATGTCCTTGCACTCATAATCGCGATAAGCAAATATTTCTCTGGAATGTCACTAAATTTCCGCGGTCTAGTCATATAATATAAGATAAAAACAAAGTCCTCAAAGTATGCCGTGGAATCAATCACGCATGTCTTGAATTATGAAAAAAGTCATCAAAGTGTGTCATGGAATCAATCACGCATGTCATGAATTATTACTCTTGAAAGATAACATACACAGGTAAAAGGTATAGGTGAATGAAAGATAGAACTGTCAAGTTCTGAAGTTTTTATTTTTAAGAAAATTAAATATGGTAATCCCGGCAGAACAAAAAGCTTTTATGATCAAAAGTTACTTTAGAAATGGTAGAAGGGCTGATGGACAGTGGCTTTATTCAACACGGGACGCCGTTCAGGGTTTTCAAACAGAATTTCCACACGTAGTCATGGATTTCGACCAGTTTTGCCAAATTTTGACTAGATCTGTGGCTTTGTTTAGAAAAACAGGAAGTGTGAATAGAAAGGAAGACAGTGGGAGACCCAAAGTTCGCACTACACAAAAAGTAAAAGAATTGGGGCAAATTGTTAATGAACACCCTCTGGCGTTTAAGCCAGGAAGTAAATGTATCCTACGGAACCTGACAATCCTGAAATGTGACCTGCATATGCACGCTTATGGTCTAAGCTCTGTCCAAGAAATGTTACCAAACGACAAGCCGCAGAGAATGCATTTTTCAGAGTGGTTTATGGGTGTGGCGTACCCACTTGCCCGGTACACGATTTCACAAATTGTTATATGTACCTGTTAATGTTTGGTAGTGATACCTTTTGGGTAGATATAAAAACAAGGTTGTTTAAAAAACAAGTGATAGATATAAATAATAAGAATAATGTCAATAACAAAATTGTAATCATCACTGTTAAAATTAGTTAACAAAAAGTTAAAAATAAAATGAATATTTGATTCAGAAGAAGTAGTTCTTTTACCTCCTCATTCTTCCATACCTAGAGGTCACAATTAATTTAATTCCCATCATCCTCCACAATGGGTAATTTGCATAATAATGAAAATGTATTTGAAAAAAAAAACTTTTTTACTGCCGAGGCATGGTTTTACCTTTCTGGTTATGTAAATTCTCAATAAATGAGAATGTGGAGTTCTGAAAATTCATATTTCTTTATAGAGAAGCCACTGCATTCACAGAAAGTTAGTATGTGGGCGGCCATATCGAACAGAAGGTTAATTGGACCGATTCCCTATGAACGGACTCTCAATTCGGCGCGATACCGTAAAGAAATTTTAGGAAATTTTATAAACGCATTAGACGATGAAAAGATGAGATAATGCTACTTCCAGTAGGACGGCGCACTAATTCACGTAACTCTTGATAATTTAATTTTTTTGGAACAAATTTCGAAGACAGAATCATTAGTCGTAATATGCCAGTTAGGTGGCCACCACGGTCCTGCGATCTCAAACCGTGCGACTTTTTTTATGGCCGCACATTAAAAATTCGGTTTTCAAAACCCCTTGTGAAAATTTAGAAGACCTATGGGCTAGAATTACAAATAAATTTCAAAAGATTAAAAACTCCCCCAAGTGCTTACCAAAGTTTTTGGTGCTGTAAAAAGAATGAATTAGAACATGTTTGGATGTAGAAGGTCACGTCTCTCATTTAGTTTAAATTAATAATTTTTAGGTCCTTTGTTGTATATGTTTTTTTTTTAATTCTGTATTATGAGGACTTTTTTTATCTTACGTTATTTTAGCGTGTGGTATTTAGGAATGCAGATATTAACTTTCAGTAATTGTGTTATTTTGGTATAGCTTATCAATCTGAAAATATGCTACATAACTGACAATCTGGCAACAGTCATTCTCAAGAAGTAGGTGAAGGACTATATAGTTATAAATAACTTGGGACTCCCTGATCGCTCTAAAATGTAAATAATGGTATCTCGTACTTATTTATAAACCACTGGTGTCGCCAATTTTAAGTAGGCATATTTGGCTATTTATTTATTTTCATGTTATAATAAATCTTAAAAATTTGAAGACAAATATGGAGGTTATGGTTTACCACTGTCAAAGTAAAGCGTAAGATCAATAAGAAGAAAAATTTAGTACCTATCATTTTCTTAAACAAATACCTAAGCTTCACCTTCTTTAATTTCTGCAAATGTAGGTAAAGTCAGGATCTGTAGAAAAATAAGCGGTCATCATAATTAAAGCCACCGTCAGCAAGGAAGAACAGAATACGTTTGTTAGCCCGCAACTAATCTGATTGTCTTTGTGGTCATTGTGTCGTGTGCTCAAAAATCGATCGGAAAATCAAAACAAAAGTCATATCCGTGAGGAATACCGACGGAACGCTTGTCATAAACTATCATGCAAGCTATGTCAAGTTTGTTAGGATTAGGGTCGAAATCCAACCTGAAAGACGGCCGAGGACCATCTGTTTCACCTTAAAATGAGAAATCATTCAAAATAAAAACTTTAGAATATCAGCTCAATGCAGCACTTAATAACATTGAGGAGCTAAGAATCGTTTATTTGCAGCCCAAAAAAACCTATTGTCTAGTCAATTCGAATGAAGAAAATGTAGTGGCTCAAGAGCGTGGCTACTAGCCAAAAATAACATCAAAAATAGAGAAGCCACTAGGTCGCCAGAAAAAGATGACAATGGTTCCGAACCTGAACTTGAAATGCCCAAAAATAAATTTCTTGTCCCAAAATTGCAAAAACCATCACCCGTGATCTTAATTAATGTTAAAAACTTTAAAAACATAAACCAGACGCTGGAGTTAAAGAATCAAAAGCATTTGATTTCAAAGCAAATTGAATGAATATTACCCAGCTAGAAATCGATATAGTTACCGAAATAGAATATAGAGAACTAGCTGCCTTTATGAATAGCACCGACATGGAATGACATACATTTTAAGGCAAGCAGACAACCGCTAAGGATGATGAAAGCAAGCAGTTTAGACCGCTAAGGATAAAGGCGAGAAACCTATACCCCTTATGTGATCCACAAGACATCAATGATGATTTATTTTTTAATAACAACCTAAATATTATATATTTAATTAATGTAGAGGATACAAAAAAAATTATATTTATTTGGATTTGATATTGCCTATTATGAGTGACCATGCATCAAACAATCAATGTGTTGTTTATCATTAATGGTAATGGTAAAATAAGTCTTACAAAAAGTAATTTTATTATTAGATATTAAGTATGAGAAAATGAGGTTTCCTTTATAAGTCAAAATATGAGATTTAAGGGCTTCATAACTGTTGTGAAAACGTAGTAAAGAGACTCATCAGCAAAAAAACGGACAAGAAAAATTTGGATCGAGTTTAATGTTACATAAATTTGTTAATTGTAAATTATTGTTAAAAAAAATTCGGTAGATTGTAGACGAATTTATCGAGATTATCACGTGCTTTTCAATTTAAGAAAAATTTTGACATGTGTATCGATATTATATCGACGAAACCAATGATAATTTTTTCCTTAGTAATTTCATCACCAACATTTTGGTTTTTATTCTTCCCGATATCTGTTCTTGAGAAGATATAGTTTTTAAAAAAACTCTTTAAATTTTAAATGCTGCATTTCTTTATAAGTACCATTTGGAGGTGGAAGTATAGTGGTGTGGGCTAGAGGGTCCACTAACGAACGCACCGAGCTCGTTATAATTGAAAATGGTGCTATGACGGCTGACCGCCATATTAATTAGCAGAACATTTGCCCACTTCAGAGGGGCGGACTTTCCTGATACAGGACAATGCAAGACCACATGTCGCACAGATGGTAACCGAATATCTCGAACCCGAAGTTAACATTCACCGGTTACAGGGGCCAGCTCGTAGCCCAGATCTTAACTCCATTGATGATCATGTTTGGGACATGTTAGGGCGACGAATTCAGCAACGACAACCACCTCTCGAAACCATCTCCAACTTGCGGAAGAATGGAACAATAATTGCCAACTGCATTGAAAGTGTACCACGCCACATGATGACAGATGTGACTCAAAGTCGGGAAGGCAATACACGCTATTAATTCATGAAATTAACCAATAGCAATATTTACAATTTTGTTTTCTGTTTTTATTTGTTAAATTTGTAAAAATTTGTTTAGATTTTGTTAAGTTTTCTGTTTCTGTTAAATTATTAAAAATGTACATTGTTTATATATCATGCATTGCACATAAAGTCTAATTACCTGTTATTTTATTAAGAAAAACTGGGGACATGAACCCCTGAAATTTATTTTAATGACGTAAAAATTCTAAAACTTACAGGGATTTTCTAACAAAATTCTGTCTTGATAAAGAAAGCAGATATCGGGATGAATCAAAAACCGGATATTAAGCAAAGATGCGAATTTCATATGAAATACACTGGCAAATCATCGTATCGCCTACTTTTTTCACAGGGTGTTTAGAAGTGAATGACAAAAAGTATCATTTGTTTCCCCCGGTGTAATATCACACATGTCAAAATTTTTCTTAAATCGAAAAGCAGGTGATAATTTTGATAAATGCGTTTACAGTCTACCGAAAATTTCACTAAAACAGCCTAAAATATATAAAAGTTATTTAACATCAAAAGTGATCCAAATTTTTCTTGTCCGTTTTTTTGCTGAGTGTATTTGTTACGGTAAGCTTTGGCTTGATCTGCATAATAATATGTATTTTAGATAATATGTATCAAAAAGATAACGTTTTCGGCTAACTTTCGTCACGGTTGCAGTTGATAGTTTATGCATTAAATTTCATATATCAACTAATTATTGGTTGACAAATTAAGTTTATCTATAGGTACTTTAAGTGTCAACCGCAATCGTGACCATGGGTCTGTCAAAAACACTAATGCCTGGTTGTACAATAGTAGCTTAAGCTTAGTTCAACTGAAACTCGGTTCAGACTTAAACCTTCCCATAACAAATGCATTGCTGTCACATTGAATGTATTTTTGACAGCAATGCAATTTATATGGGAAGATCTCAGTCTGAACCGAGTTTTATTTGAACTAAGCTTAAACCACTATTGTACAACCGGGCATAAGTGTTTGGATTTGTTTTTAATAATATTCTATTGAGCAGACTACACCGCTGATGGTATTATTATCTTGATTTCTATAGAAATATGTCGTTTAGTTGCTTTCTAATATATTGGTACATATAGTGCGTTTGTTTTTAACCCGGGTAATAGGATTTTACGTGTTAAATTTTCAACCCCATGTTAGGACTGCCATGGCTTCTGTATCGGCACAGCTAAAACTTTAAACAAATAAAGTTGTGGGTTCTTAAATTAGGTCAGGTGAATAACTGTCCTAAAATATCTACGAAGATAACCAAAAAATGTGATTATTTTTGGATAAAAAGTATCTTTCGATGCACCCTTTATGTGCAAACCTAGCAGGTAAATAAGAACAGGATGTCAAAATAAATGTCAAGTTTTCTGATACTGATACAAAGCGTACAAAATCTAGTTTATTCGGCTCTTTTTATTTCATTTTTTTTTGTAGAATGCACAGTTCGATTTTTATTGTACATTCATCACACAAATAATATCCACAAAAGTAAATAAATTTCAAAGATTTATTTGAAAAAATGTCAACAATACATATTAAAATATTTTTTATTTTGTTTGTTGACTTGTACAGAAAGTACTTTCATCCGAGCATAATATTTTATTTGTGATGATTTGGTCGTTGTTGATTCGTTCTATCCACTGTTCACAAAAGTGCATTCTAAGAAAATAATCGTTTGGCAAAAGTTCTTGAACATTCCTGACTTCAAAAGACTTGTATTTCTATTTTTTAACTGCTTTGTAGCAACTACTCCTGGATTTTCTGGAAACATCAGGAAGCTGAGTAAGACTAGTTGTTGGATTCTCTTCAACTGCCAAGCGTCCTTCCATTTTGAATTCTTCGTTGACAGCAGTTGCTTTGCTTTCACTCCTCACGTGAGAACTTACGATACATCCAGTGGTTATAAATTTTTTATGGAACTGTTGTACTGGTGTTCTGGACGGGACTGGAAGGCCAGGATAAGATGCGGCAAAGTTGTCGACCACTTCTTGCGCCGACATTCCTATGATGTAGTTTGGGACTATCTGAATACGTTCCTCTGTAGTGTAAATTAACATTTTCAAGAAATTTTCGGGAATTTCAATGCACAAATTTAAAAATTATTTTGTGACAATGACAGTGCGTCACCTATACCTGCTATAAAATTAAGAGGCAAAGGTTACAAGGTGCACAAAAAGTAAATTTTTTTGATCGGAAAAATAGATTTTAAAGATTTTTCCCAAAGTTTGTTGACGTAAACCTAAGAACCTAAAGTTCACCTGTTTCAAATTTCAGATCTGTTGCTTCAGTAGAACATTGTTTACCATGGGGTTAAAAATTTAACACGTGACTCGAGTTTAAAAAAACGCACTGTAATTCTGCTGTTGTTCGGTCACTAAGTACACGAATAAAAAAACATTGGCAAATTATGTAGCGTAATATATTTAAAAACCAATGCCAAAATTTTTTTAAATAGCCAAATGTGTGTAATTGTGTCGTAATATGGAACAAGCAAACGCGTGCGTACCTGAGACAGAAGAGATTTTTTTTATTTCCGATTTCATGTTTGTTTTTTTATTGTAAAACATTATCTTACAGTTTCCCAGTTACAAAGCAGGTACAAAACAACAAATACCAATATTTAAATCTATAAACTTTACTAAAATAATTAATTTTCTACACAAAAAGAATTGTGAAACTTAAAATAGTTATTTGTGTTACTAGTGCACAAAGTAGAACTTTGCTGTTCGAGAATGACAAACAAAAAATTATTCGAGAGCACCTAGGGTATTTTGCAGAAGTTTCACACAATATTTTGTCTATAACTCTTTTCCTAAATCCATAAATAAGACTAAATTATTTAAATTTAAAATTAAAACTTCACATCAGCATGAAAATACAAGTAAGTGTAGATACAGTAACTATGAATATAATTATATTTTTTGACAAGCAATTTTAGTTACCATTTCTTTATTGCGCTCCTAAAAATACCCTCAAAATCTAAACAACAGGATGAAAAAACATATAGGTAAAGAATGGCGTGATCAAAGAAAGTTGGTAAAATTAGTGAAATGTTTTTCTAGCGTATTTGAAAGAAAAATCAAAAGAAGTGAAGTCTTCTACACGGTGGTCCGTATATTCGATGTTAGAAACGACACTGAATGTTAAAGAGAATATAGATAGATATAAGAAAATTTAAGAAACTTATTCCATATTGAAAAACTCAGTTGGATATCGCCCTAGGAAGTCACAAATTTTAACAAAAGAGCGAATAACCCGTTTTATGAGCGAAGCCGATGACGAAGATTTTTAATGATAATGGTAAACAACTGCAGAAACAATATTTCTGTCACTAGGAACTACTTATTTTACTTTCTGTTTCAGGCTGTTTTGATTAAGGATATTTCTGGGACTTGTCGTCATGATAAATTTTCTTATATCTATATTTTTTTTGTGACACTGTTTATGGCTTTTCGTTGGACTCTGCAGACAGGCGTCGTATTCAAGTGTTGCAAAACTCGTGTCTTCGACTAATATTTGGCATTAGAAGGAGAAATCACATATCTAATAAACTCGCTGATGTTGGATGGTTAAGTATGCATAATAAGCGCTTACTGCATGCTGCTTGTCTTTTTCACCATATAATTCTAACAAAAACTTCTTCGTATCTGTATAGAAAAATTACATTTAGATCTGATGTACACAATTTAAATGTACGATCCAGAGGACGTCTTACTCCTCCGACCCATAGAACTGAAAAGTTTAAAAGGTCGTTTTCCTACCAAATTTCGAAAATATATAATGAAATCCCTGACAATATAAAATCAAAAAGCTCTGCATCCTTTAAAAATGCATTTAAAAAACTTTTATTGAACCGCCAATAGTTTATCTAACATATTGAGCCACCCTTAATTAATTTTGAACGTTGATGTGCCCCATGGTGACTGACTCTCTGATCTTTCTTGCCTTATCTATTCTTTGCTATCGCATAAATCATTTTATTGGTGTCTTTTTTTTTGCTTAAGGTCAAAAACAGGGGAAGCGTTCAGACTGCATCAGTCTTACACTTCCAGCTGACCTTCGGCATTTTCCAAAATACTAAATATGTTTATATTAATTTATACTGTGTATCGCTTCATACTATGTTGTTTTTGGAAATAAAGACCTTATTTATTTATTTATTTATTTAAATTAATGAGATTATCCGTTGATGATTTAGAAGATGTAGGATCGATTTTAATCGTAAAACTACCTAATACGAAAACAGATATACAATGCACTTTTACTGTTTCAGATATTGATTAGGTACATTAGACTGTACCGAAAATGTGTATGTTGCACTTCGCCCAACGCATGTTTCTTCCAGATAATTTTTGTTAAATATTAAAAGAGAAAATGCATTGATCAAGTTGTTGGGATATATAAAATAGAAGCGATTCCTAGTGTAATCGGTAAATACTTTAATTTGTCAAATGCTGAAAGTTATACTGAGCAATGTTCCCGCAGAACCTCAGCTACTCGCCTTGTTGATGCAGACCCTTATATATGAAGCATCAAAAGACGTAGAGGTTGGAAGTCCACAACTCTCGCGGAAGATAAAGATTCGGTAGAAAACAAAGTAAACATTTTAAATAAAATACCAGATTTTAAAGTGTCAGATCCGAAGCCAAATGATATTCCGTCTTCTTAAAAATGATTGATATCGCAGACCCGTAGCAAGAAGCGGGTTAACTTCACCCGGTATAAATATTGGGTCATGCAGTGGGTGCTGTATTAGTGGTAATATTGTGAACAATAGAAACTAGTACCAGTGTTTATCTATTTGTTTAATACATTTGACATTTATGTTGTTTTTAATGTTTGAGCTTTTATTCCTGATGTGAGAAGTGCACGAAATGTTTTGCACCCCAGTGCATGTAATATTTCGTACATTACGAAAGAAGAATGAACTGCTGTCAAAAAATGTTAAACTTCGTACACTGACATTAATGAAAATTGTCGGCTTTTTTTGATAGTTATGGATAAAGAAATTTAAAAATATATATGTAAATATTTAATTACTTTAGAGAGGTATGTAACATTTAACTACCCACAAAATGTAATAGCCCATGAACTATCATAATCCTGTTGCAGCTATAGAAAGTTGTAGGTAAGAGGAGGTAATCAGGTAATATACATCTACATCCGAAGAGCCCTGGTTAGCATAAAAAATGAATGGCATTCACTTACTATCTTATCAGCATATTGTTTCAGTTTTCAATCGGATGTTATTATTCATAAAGTGTTAGAACGCAATGTTTCAATTTATTATAACTGCTTAACATAAGACAACTAACAGATAAGTATCAAAAAGAGGGTTGGTGATCCATCTCGCATATTCCCCCTGTTAAAGGTGAAAACGTCCCCTTAAATTCTTTTTTGTTCGGGTAATAAAATGGTAAACCTGATACTTTTTAGGGTAACAAGGTAATCGTATAAGGGCAAACAATATTTGTAATGTCGGTCAGATCAAAGAATAATTTACTACTATATTAAGTGTAAATAATAAATACCTAAATGAAACAAGCATACAGATGAAAAGAATGTTAAAATTATTACTTAGCTTTAACAGCGCAATGCACACAATGCGGTTTAAAAAGGTTTTTTAGATACGAGTAACTATGCAACTAGTGCGTGAAACGCATCTTTAAAGAACGAGAGCGTAGTTTTTTAACTGTTAAAAATACAAAAAGAAAATATATTAAATTTTAAAATACCGCTTCTTAAAAAAAATTGTTTATTAACAATTAATAGTTGTTGCTTTCATTGTTACTATTTAAACACCTTATACGCGTTTATTGTTATTTGTTGTTTTTGCCCATTTAGCAAAATATCGTCAAAGTTGTTGAAGAGACGAGCACAACATCCATACACAGACATGCATACCCCGGTTTTCTGTTAAATGGTACAGCCATAAAACATTTTCGTCTTTAAACAGATAATTAAATTTAAAAGCGTGAGGCGCAGTTATATGCATAATAAACAAAATATAATGTATGCCTAGACCGCTATATACGTAAGTGCGCCCCACGCTTTTAAATTTAACACGTTGATGGACAGTGGATTATGGGCGAGTGACCTCAGAAAGTCACTGCCACATTTCAGGAACCAGTGGACCGATTATCATGATATTTTAATCAGGTAATAATAAGGTCATTTAAGGGCGAATCACGTGACCAAAGGTCTATACTGCTATAGCAGTTGTGACCCATCACATAACTTTTTGTGATGTGGGGGGGCAGTGATACTGCAATAGCAGTTAATTTATGTGCTTTTGTGTGACAGTATTACTGCTATTGCAGTGTATGTTTTTTTGGAAGTAAATGAATAATTTGAGATAAATTGGCATCGTTTTTATTGTATGTAACAAAACCTAAAATAATATAAAAACTAGTTATTCATGAAAAACCTCAAAACAAGTTGGGCAATGCTGGTTTGTGCGTGTGTTTTCCTCGGGGGACACAACACAACTGATCACATGTAAACTAAATCAGCCGTTACTGCAATAGCAGTAGGCGCGCGCATTTATTCTTCCATAACAACACAAACACGTTTCACTAATCAGAACAATTTTTGCTCTAGAGGGACATTGCCCAAAGTTTTATAAAGTTGCCGGGGGACAGCAAACATAAATAGATATGGATTACAATGGATAAACACACTGCTATAGCAGAAATGACTTTTTAAGGGGGAAATATAATTACTGCATTAGCAGTGAGTGTCCAGTCAGATCACTTTAAAGTTACTGCCATTGCAGTACTGTCCATCAAGGTGTTAATTACCTATTTAAAGACCAAATGTTTTATGGCTGTACAAGTTAACAGAAAACCGGGGTATGCATGTGTGCGGAGTGAAGGGAGGCGCAGTTTGTAAGTTGCTTTACTTTCCGCATGATGCGCGCACTGTACACCCCGGTTTTCTATTAACTATAAACGGGATATATGTACTTATTTTTAACTTTTTAGTGCGGTACTCATTAAAGGATGTTTTTTAATTTTTTAAGCTATAATTTATTCATGCTTTTATTAGGTTTGCCGTCACTTTAGCTAAGAGCCCTTATAATAGGGCCATTCGAGAAAATTCATTTACAAAACAAAAAATAAATCATTAAAATTGGTGAATTCGTTCAATTATTCGCGAGCATACATAAAGAAAAACAAGTACGGGTCAATTGTGAAGTCGGCTAAAAAGAACTTACGTTCGCATTATTGGCCTCTTCTGTTGGATTAAATTAGAAAGAATCTTTCACGTTTGACATAATATATGTATATCTCAAATATAAAAAATATATCTGTATCCAAGCATCCAAACCGCCAAACCATTCGTACAACTTCGCACAGTAGACATCAAATTGATTCTCAGTCAATTCATGTTCCTAGTTTAGACTGCGGAGCACGAACCACGATAAGCAGCAAGGGATTTGCAGGGGCTTTTAGGCGCAGGCTATTCCTGCAACTTAAAATGTGCCATCCCTCAATATATCGGCTAAACAAACTATATCCGATGGATATATTGTGCATGTTTCTGGGGGTGATTTAAACCTTCTGTCTCTAGAATTTTTATATCATCTATTAAAATAATTTTTCGTATTTGCTGTATTGAAAAATATCGACCAGAGTTTAAATACTCGTTTATCCTAGTGCTATCACTCGGACAGCCAAACTTGCAATAAATATTTGTATATTATTTTTTTAATTCTTTTTGATATCACTGTATGTATTTGATATCACCTGATGTATTTTAACTAATAATAGATAGGTATCTTTATTATTTAAAAATTCACAGCGAATAAATTAGGAAAGGTGTCGGGCCTTTTCTAAACCTATAAAAATATATTATTGGGGATAATACAGGTGTCCACAAATGAATTTCCCTTGTTATAGGCTAATTAATTTTTTTTGGAAGTTTTAAAAAGAATTTATTAAAGCAAAAATACAAGAATATATGCGTATTTTATGTTTTAAAAATTATATTGTCAAGGTGCCTTCCATATCGGTCAAAACACTCTTGCAATGTCGTATTCATATGGTCAAAAACTTCTAAACATATCTCAGGTGGTACTCCAATAATTTCTTCAAGTATTTTTTGTTTTAATTCTTGCAAAGTGATGGGTCTATCAACGCGAACTTTACTTTTGAGGTATCCCCACAAAAAAGTCCAGTCGGGTAAGGTCGGGAGACCTAGCTGGCCAGTTTAGATCTCCAAAGTGGGAGATGACATTTTCCGGGAATAACCCTCTAACGACTTCCATAGACGCTCGGGCTATATGTGTGCTAAAATCATGTATTCTGATTGAAGCCATTAAATTCTTGTAGCTGAAGTACCAAAAATCTCAAGGCATCGCGCATTTTTTTTATCTAGGATATTCCACGTAGACTTCAAGCCTAAGCACTAACGTACCGTGGGCGTCTGAAGAGAAGGGAAATGTAGTCTATTGACTCGCGATTTAAAGGATTGTAGGTTGAGACGGGAAGGGAAAATATATGCAGGCAACTTGTTCCATAATCTGGAGACCCTAGGTATGAATGAGCGAGAGAAGTGGTCTGTTCTAGGCTTTTGTAGCTGGGCAGTAAAGAGATGCATACGTAACGCGCCTGTTCTGGCTCTGTTAGGAACTGTCAAGGGGGGAATAATACCGGCTAGTTCTTCAGAGCAAAATCCGTGGAAGTACCGGTGGAAAAGGGATAAATCCCCAACAGCGCGGCGATGAGCGGGAGAAAGGAGTTGAATGGCTCTCTTTTGGATAGAATGATTTCTTCTGCAGTTTGGGCAAATTTTGTGAGCAACTATCAACGTAACAAGCAAAATACACTTTTTTAATTATGGAATGTTTTTTAATAACGTGCCTAGTTCTGCCAAGAAATTATGTACACCGCAAAAAACATAAAATATTAAAATTGCATTTTGGCTCTTGTTTCAATACATTTCCTACTTAAAAACGCAGTAATGAATGACAGTTAATGTGTTTTTACCCGAAACAAGAAAGCGACTATAAAACACAGCAATGGCAATTACTGTGTTCTTGCTTGATATTATATTAACTTATTTTTAAGATATACTTATGCAAAAACGCACTATTAGTCGCCGAACTGCACCTTTGCTGGATTGTTTAGTTAATTATGTCATTAAAAGCAATGCACCTAAGATTTACTAAATGTTTTATACCATTATCTTGAAGACTGGTGTAAGGCTTGCCAATTATATTAAAAATATACTTTTCACCGTTGTAACTAAAATGCAGTTACTTTGTTACTGAATAGGAAATATAGTCAGAGACATGGGTTTTCCACTTTACAGAAATACTTCTTTGAATACCGTCAAATGCCAGATTTACTTATTTGTAAGTATATTCTTGAACTGAAGAGTTTCTTTTTTTGCGGGAACTTATGTCTTTAAAATAGCTGATAAAACATAATATTTTTTATTGTTTTTTTATGGGGTACTCGCAATATTAATCCATTAAGAAGTTCTACACTGCATAGAACCGTGCCAAAATGGCGACTCATAAGTTTTTAAAAAGTTTGCATTTATAAATAGCCTTGGTACAGGTTTTTCTGTGAATTCACCCTCGTTCGCTTTAGCTGTTCTGATAACGACCGTAGCACAGTCGAAACGCATTTGATCCAGGGCCGTAGCTACCACCGGGGCAGCGCCCGGGGCCTCCGCGCAAACCCGAGAATAGGGGGCCTCTGAAGTGAGGAGATAAAGGGCCCCTCGATCACTTGCTACCCCGAGGCCCCAGAGCCTCTAGCTACGGCCCTGATTTTATCAGAGAACCGGGATTAAATTCACACTAGTGAAGAAGTCCTGTTTTAGTCTTAAAAGTATTACCAAGGTTTTAAATATAAAAGTAATGTTTTGAAAATAAAATAGAAAAGAGACTGGAAAATTTTTGTTTATTGAAAATTTCTCACCCACTTTTTCTAACCACTCACAAGCTTTTATTTTAAATCGTTTCCATGGCAACGAGAAAAATTTCCGGAAATATTCATCCTGCATGAGCTTCCGGCAAAATTACACTGGAAATTTTTCGGTCATTTTAAATGTCAAAATATTGACGTCCGAATCGGAGTGTCTGAAATTAAAGTTATTTGTCGATGGAAAAAAGCATATTCATTTGGTACACAAATATTTTATAAAACGTTTTTAAAGTATTCATAAAAGTTTTACTTAACTACAGTTGGCAAACGTAGTTTTATTCCGATAAGGAATTTAGTACAAATTTTCAAATTTGTTAAAATATTTCTAAAATTTTGCTAGATGCCAAATTTCTTACCGAATATTCCAAGAGCTTCAATTAATTACCCGAAATATTTCCTATTTTTAAAAAAGTATCCCTCGCCTACGGCTCAGGATAATTTTCAAAATATTTGTGACCTCAGAAAAATTTGCTGTAATAATGTAAGCACTAGGGATATAAGTAAACATAAAATTATTCCTAAGAATTGGGTTATTTTTCTAATATATTTTTTTATTAATTTTAATCGCTAATTGTTATATACTAATTATTAATTATGCTCATTTTATTGTTAGTAATCATTATGCCTATTAATTGGTTATATAAATTAGGTATGTTGATGACAATATTTACATAAACTCTAGGGTGTGTCTACAACGATAACGAAATTAAATATTCACTAGCTTTTAACGATAAAATCGAAGGAAAGCATAAAGGCTATACTTCGAAAATAATGTGTTTTAAAAACGAAATTGCTAAAGTTTACCATCAGAGATTTGAAAGACGTATATCATTCCCTATAGATTCTGAAACTGCTCAAACATAAAGTTGCTTTTAAACTTGTTTGATACGCTTCTTTGCAAGGAGAGTAATTTATTTCTAAAACTTTTATTTTTCAATTCTTCATCAAAATATCCATTTTTATGAAAAAAGTGGGAACAGCATTCCATTAAAATATTTCGAAAAGATGTGCCCATTAAAGATAATTTATTATTGTAGTATCTTTTATATACAAAGATGGAAAAACACGCTTTTATCATAGAACATGTATTTAATGGTTTAAGGAAGGTAATAAATAATAAAAATGGTCCTTCAAGACACATTTAATTTATTTTCTTAGCTGGTAGCCCCCGTTCACCGTTATTAGCCATTCCTTGTTTGCGCGTTGTTAAGCAATTTTGATATTCATTTCTTATTTTTAAATTAAAATGGGAATTTATTTCCACTTATTATGCATTCTTTTTAAATTTCCGATCCTTGTTAGTACTGAGATTCCAATTTATTTTTGTATTATTTATCGAGTCTTTAATCATCTCCCTTTCGACGAGTTTGAAATTAAAAAACGTAATAAATAATTGTTTGCATCAATGCTGGTAGACTGGAGTGCCAAGAACCTTGTTCAGTTCAACACCTCCAAAACTCAGTCTTGCTCCCTGTCACGCAATAAATACGGCAACAGTTATCCCATCCACATAAATAGCCAAGCCCTGCAGAACATGAACATCGCTTTCGAACATGATCTCAGCTGGCACAAACACGTTACTTCAATAGCCACATCAGCAGCTAAAAAGCTTCTCCCCTGCCAACTGACACACTCTCTATATTTCCCAAATAAGACATAACCATGAGTACTGTTCCAACATCTGGGGAGCGGCATCAGCTTCAACACTTAACATCCTTCATTCTATCCAAAAGACATTCGACTCATCAACGACCCAGTCTCCACAAGAAAACTTTCTTCTCTCGCTCATAGCCGCGCTGTTGGGGATTTGTCCCTTTTTTATCGATACTTCCACAAGAAGCGTGTTAAGACGATCTGACCGCTAGGAAATTTCTTCGTTTTGAGCGGCTTTGTTAAACCAAATTTGAAAAAAACTAGAACGGATATTGAATTTTTTTTAACGCCAATAGAAAGATGATATCCATGTGGGTGTGCGAACGTTATTTTTATGTCGAAAAAAATCCAAGAAGAAATTACAAGCCAATGAAAACGTTCAAAAATCAGTAAAGTTCGTTCGGCTTATTAAAACTATTTATTGTTATTTTTTCGAATTAAAAATAACTTTCGCACACTTCCCAAACCTTACAGAATCCAAATCAAAAAAGTCTGTTTAACTTAATTAATTACCTTGGTCAGGATTTGGTTTAAGAGACGGCAATGTTTTGTAAAATTTGTAGGCTCCGAACTCGATCAAAAATACTTTGTCTCTGTTTTACGTCTACACTTGTTTATAGGCACAAGCCTTGTTCAGGTACGGAATTAATACTGATTTGTTGTTTTGTATTTAGTACATGAAACAATAAAACAAAGCTTGCGTTTGTCTATCTGAACGTCAAAAACTGTTAGGGCGATTAAATACTTTAAAATGCGGTCGTTTCCGGAGGATTTTTTTTTTAACATAAATCACAAAAAACTAAACAAAGCATTAAAGTTTTTCTAAGGTCAATAGAAAGATGACATCCATATGGCTGTGCGAAAGTTATTTTTATGTAGGAAAAAGTATTCAAAAAAAAATCATTGCCCAATAAAAACGAGCAAAATTAATAAAGTTTTATAGGCTCAATAAAAATATAGGACACTACTTTTTTAAGTTAAAAATAATGTTCGCAAAATCCTCAATCCTTATAGAATCGAAATCCAAAAAGTTTGTTTAATTTAATTAATTTACAGATGGCAATATTTTGTAAAATTTTTCGTCTCTGAAATCGATAAAAATATTTTGACTCTATACTTGTTTTTAGAGACAAGCCTGGTCAGGGATGATATTAATATACAACTGTTACTTTATATTTTTGCTACATAATACGTTCGTAATTATATTAAGGATATATTAATGCAATAATTCCTATTGGCGGTTCAGTAATATAATATTAATTTGTTTCTACACAGTGGTCAAAGCCCTAAGAGCAAGAGCAAATTTAGGGTTTTCACAATTTACAAACTTATGACTTTCCATTATTTTTGTGCTGCACAAAAAAAATTCTTCAGGCTGTACGGAACCCTCTATGAGCGAGTCGAACACGCACTTGACCGTTGTTTTTTTATTTCACACAATCACGGCAACGCCCAGCAATTAAATTATTTTTATCAAATGCCCTATATGTATGTACGTACTTAAGAATTATCGGCATTGACGCCTCTGGTAACAGACCCAACTGGCCAAGTCTATTATTTATTATGTTAATATTTTGTAAAGTTCATTGGTTCCTTATACAAATTAATAATTTTAAAAAAACTCTAACTACAAAAAACGGCGTCGCCCTGAAATACTAATATTTGTCTGTTCCATATTAAGGTTTTTTTTCCGTTATTAAATAATTTTAAATTAAATCCCCTAAGAGTAATAAAAAACCAGAAATAAATTAAGATTTGGGTATTTAGGCACAGTAATAAAAAATAAATTAAAATTTTTATCTGGAGACCCCCGTTTATTGTTACTGGCCATTATTCGCTTGTGCCTGTTAAGCAAAAAGTTTGATGCTTTTATTTCCTTATTTTAAGTTAGAATTGAGAACTGTGTGATTTTATTTTAATTTAAATTTTGTTCGCTCTCCCTAATTATTATTTACTCGTACAGATTAATGGTATATTACGGATTTAAACAGCTTCGATATTTAATTTGATTTTTATCTTGGAACGTATGTTGAAGATTGAATTGAAATTGTTGAAGTTGAAATTACTGATTGTCAGAAATAAAAATAAGGCAATTTTTCTGGGTATTAATCCAGATCATTGACAATCCATGTGCGAAACTTCATCCAACTTGGTGCCTATGTTTCACATAAGCATTACATATTATCCTCTGAAAAATATTACTGCACCAAAGTAGTTTAAAACGTTGTTAGCTGTAGATAACGGTGAAAAAACAAAAATGAAAACATCTATAAGTAGGAGTAATCTGGTTTTAATTTTCTTTTAATTCATACTGTACGAGTACGTCGCTAAAATTGTGCTAGGTAAATTACTGGAGTATTTTGATGAACTTCAATAAATAAATAAACAGAACGAATGCACCGTCGCCATACAACAGAGGCAAGTGACGCAACGTATAATGACAACCTATGTTTGACTTATGGGCGGAATAATAAATAGGAATAGTTAAAGTAATGTTCAAAATATACCGTTGGCTTTTACTGCCATAAATCAACTACCTGATTGAACCCCATTGTGTTGATCCCAACATCTTTAAACTGCAATGAATGGGCGCAGGGGTGGATTTTGTTTCGTCTTTTGCTAGCCTAATTTTTAATGATTTTAATGTGGGTACAGATTGTTCTTCATACATAGCATAAATTTTTCTTCTTAATAGGTCCTTATCACTCTCGTCTATACTGCTTAATTGGCCAACGTCGTTTCGTTGTTTTCTTGCATTAATAGGTTTCATTGTTATGTCCTTTATCGAAGTTAAGGGAATTTTAGCTAAAGCACTAGTTTCTGCTAAAGCAGCATTTTTATTCAAACCCCTTCTTAGTAAAGATGAATATACATTTTTGACTATTTCTTTCGCATCGGGTGATAAATGCTTTCTTTTTAAAGATACACTACTAGCTGCACCATCAGCATGAGTCCATGGACGCCACATTATACTTAAAAAATAGTTTAACTAAGCAAACTAAATAGTTAAAATAAAAAGACAAAATTAGCGCACAAAACTCGCACCTCACACAGGAAAGCTAAAAAGGTGACTGAAGGTGCCTTAATAAAATATCATTATATATTATTAATATTAAGTGCTTAAGTTACAGGTAATTAATTTAATTACCTGTAAAAATTTAATTTTAACCATTTTTTCCTAAAATGAATTGGAAAATAATAATCTTAACAATTGGTATAATTCATGTCGCAGGTAAAATATTAAGGGCCAGCCCTGTCTGAAAGGGATGGACATTTATGAGCTTTTATAGCTTAAGACATCATTAAGGATTTATTGCAGTCAAAAAATCAACGGTATATTTTGAATTTTTCTATACAGTATTTGTTTAGTAATAATGGAATTCTTGTTACTACATATATTAATTTTCCATTATCTACAGTCGCATAGATGATAAAAAAAACTCAGTATTTTTGTTATTTAATAGAGGCAGAGATTTGCACAGTTTTTGCACAGTCAGATTAAGACGTTATAAGGTCAACCTGCCGCGACCTTGCTGATATGATATTGTTAGCAAAGGGAACATCAGAAAACTTTATAAGAAAAATTTCGAATAATGCAATTTTAACCCCGTATTAGTAAACGCTTACTTGGTACACTTGGTAGGATTGAGCGCGTTCTGTTTTAAGTTTTTAATTATCCGCCCTTTTAATTAGATCTGCATGCCCATTACCGAAATTTAAACAACACTGTGATTATTATTAATTTGCACTCATAATACTGTTCGTCACGGTTTGCTTTCAGAGACTTTCTTTCCCGTCCATGCTCGCTGATTGCAAATCTGGCCGTAAAATTTTCCCTGCATGCCAATTTTTTGAGAAAAATGGCATTCTGGCCCAATTTTAACCATTATAACTTCCGAATGGGGTGTGCTAGAGAGGTCTACGGCTTAAATTGAAGGGCATCACTTCTAGTTACCAATTTAAATACAATTCTTGAGCAGAGTATTAGGTACTACTATTTCTCCACATTGTACTGTTTCTCAGAAAGCATCGGGGGCTGTTTCGGACAAACCGGGACTTGTACGCTGAGGACATGGTAGTCCTGAATAGACACGTTCATGATTTGACAACACCTCTTCATAATATAGCTTTATTTGATAGAGGTTCCTACTCTAGAGCTGTGAAGGCCTATAACCTACTTCCGGGGAATATAGAAGGCATTGTATCCGACAGAGTGTTCAAAAGCTCCATCATCAGTTTTTTAATTGAAAAATGTTTATACACATTTAAGTTTTGGTTAGTGTTTTAGGATTTAATGGAGTGAAGATTTTCTCGCTCGATTGAAGCATGACTTTGATATTTTAAAATTGTAATGATTGTGACATTTGCTTCACTCTTTAATTTTTTTCTTCTGCTTTTTGTATTTTAGATGTGTTTCGGTAAACCCCCCTGTTGACGATGCCGTTCTTTTTTATTGTATTAAGATTTATGGCAATAAAGGAATTTGATTTGATTTGATTTGATTTGATTTGATATGATGGTGGTGATCAATACAAGAATTTTTTACAGAATCAGAAAGTAGGCTTCAAAATCTATTCTTAGGTACCTAACCTACCTAGGTTAGAACATCTTTGAAATCTGATATTATAGCCAAATTCTGTGGCTAGATTTGGTTCAAGCGCAAAAAGTTATATCGATCCAAAATAAAAAAACATGCTGGCCTGTGCTTATAGTTTCGAAATTAAGCCTTCAAATCCGTCATCTTGGATTCCCTGGGGAGTCTTAGGTACTGGCGTAACTACAGGGGAGCCTAGGGGGGCCGGGCCTCCACCCCAAGGCGCTCCAGGCCGCCCCCAGAATTTTTCTTCTAAAATAGGCTAAGCCCCATTACCATCACCCGGACCCTCCCTAGGCCCCTCCTCAGGTCAGATGGCTAGTTACGCCAGTGGTCCTAGGGAGAAATTATAAGAATTATTGCTGGAATCAAATAGTAGTTATTATGGTATAAGCTAAGACGTATGATAGTAAGCCATCGACCAGCTCTAATGTAGCAAGTTAGTTTACTTGAGGGGGTAACTAATTTTAGTTCATTAATGTTGTTAAGAAAACAGATTTAATTTGGCATCACTTACAGTATTATAAACGTATCAAATAACCCACTGACCAGTTAAAATTAAAGCTCCCGTAAATAAATTCAAAAGGTGCACATAGTGAAACAACGTTAAAAGTAAATTAAATGTTTAATTAAAAAAAAAAGGAAATGCATCGTGAATTATAAATTAGAAGTACCAGAAAAGAAAATGATAATTTTATAGCTGGCTCTAGGAGACTGCAACGCCATTACATTGCTAGGACATTATATTAAATTAATTTTTCTGAGCATTTGGGTTTTCTAAGAGATTATGAATTCAAGTACTTAGCTTGTTGGTGATGTTGTTCAATTTATGCCATCATAGCTCTTTCTAGTACATACCATTCGGAAGATATAGGGGATCAAAGAGTGCCAAAAGCTCTGTTTTTCTCTTCACTTTTCTCAAAAACTTGACAATATGTAAAGATGTTACGGCCGGATCCGTAATCAGCTATCAAAAATCTACTGGGAATAACATCCAAATCTCTTGAGAGAGAAAACAAGTCGAAATTTGTTGACCTGTGAATAGAGGGGATGGCACTTTTTGAATTGATAATCTGTTCAAGAAATACTCATGTCAACGAAGCCTTTGACAATGATTATTATAAATGTAACTTTGATATTTACATAGTAGGTATAATATTTATTGATGAGAATAGGTTATTCCTTCTGGACAAGTGTTATGTGACTAGTAAATAATGATGAGAAACCTATTTCGAATATATTGTTTATAGCTTTTAGTAACATATTGTTAACATGCGAAACAACTAAAAGGTTTTCCAGTTTTTCTACTTAATATATTCTTTATTCCACAGGCATATCAGTATTTCAAACTCAATAGACCCCTTATAAAAAATATAAAACTTCCAGGTTTAACTGCCCGTGTAATCGGTTCACCTCAATAAATTTATATGTGACAGCCATAAAATGTTTTTCTTTACAGGTTTATTGCGTTTGTTGAATTAACGAATCAAATTGAATGGCTGTAGGAAGGTAAAAATACAATATTTTCTGAGTAAATATTCAGCATTACCAAACATATTTTTGAAATAATGCAGTCAAGTAAAAGTTAACACATTTATTTTATAATTTAATAATATCAGTAATTGGATTGTAGGATGACATAGTTGTTACGGCCCAAGCTCGAAATTGGACTTTGTCAGTAGCTACCAGGCCTTATTTGGCAGTATTTAAGTTTATGAAATCAGTAACTTGGCCTTTTCTAAAGTTTTTAGAAATGGTGCACATGGTGTATTTTATTTTTTAAAAAGCAATTACAAACAGAAATAGAATGTTATATATTAAAGCAAAGTTTAAAAACAATACAGACGCCCTTTTGGCTAAGGAAAGTGACATTTTTAATAGATTAAGTCAAAATTTAATCATAATTAAGTGCACGGAGTTCAACAGCTATATTTTCCACCTTTGTGTGATGTCCGAATGTGTATCAATGTGCACCGTTACGGTATTTGATATTTTGTATCGATAGCATCTCGTTCCATATCAATAACACAAGGTTACTTTAAAATATATCTACCACTATGTGGATACCTCTTGCATGATTAAAACTATGATAATAAAATATAGCTATTGGCGTTAAGCTATAAGCGATTGAAAAACCATTGCACTTATAAATTTAAAGAATCAACGACCAGATTCACTACAGTTACTAAGTGTAAATACCAGTATGAGACAACTAAGTTTTAAACCATCAATTTATGTCTTAGTTTTTTGCAAATCAAGAAAAGGGCAATTTAGATATGTACTTTTCAGAGTACTAGAACTAAATTTATTTTAATAAGTCGAAGGAAATCGCAAAGGTAATAAAATAAATAAATAAGTTTTTAATGACGATTTATTAATAATGACAGGAAAAAAAACTGTCAAAACCTGATTGATGCCTGTGCCTGACTTTCATCTACCCCAATATCCAGTTTTAATGAAAAAATTATGCCCCAGTATGGAGTTTATCAAATATCTTAGTGACCTTGTGTTTTATGCTTTTTCATTTATATTATCAAAATCTAGCTTGCGCCCGCGACTCCGTCCGCGTTATTGCAATTTAACTCCATTACAAACTTTAAAACCCCATTTCACCCCCTTAGGGGTTGATTTATTAAAAACCGTAATTTGAACATTTACGTTCAGATTCACTAAGAAGGTTTAAGATTTAGTACTGGTTTAAATTAAGATCTTATAGTTGATCAGTTATGTTTTGACACGTTTTTGTCCTGTCATTGTTAA
The DNA here is from genome assembly GCA_963971165.1 of Philopedon plagiatum. Lineage (NCBI taxonomy): Eukaryota > Metazoa > Arthropoda > Insecta > Coleoptera > Curculionidae > Philopedon > Philopedon plagiatum. The sequence continues at coordinate 109,555,342 of OZ020190.1, read as the reverse complement.
TAAGTTATCATTAAAAATTTATGAATTATTCAGATATTTCAGCGATTTGCTTGGTTTCCAAATGATTTTTATCTTGGAACGCGTTGCTGTAATGAATTTAGTTCTATTATTGTTGAACGTACGTACTAAAATTGCCCATTTCTTTATAAATTTGCGAAAAGCTCAGAAATAAATTCATAGTATCAAGCTTAGTTGTCTTATTCTTACAATTGTCAGTTTGAAACTTTTGGTTGTCAAATTAGACCGGACTAGCGTTGGAGAATCTGGCTATTATGTTTAGGGTACTTCTATGAAGTTTCGAGTTAATAGGACCATCTAATATTTTTTCTCCATACAAAGTTTGGACCCCTGTTTCATCCCCGTAGGGGTTAAATTTTGAAAAACCCTTCCCTAGTGTATGCCTACGGCATGTAAAAAACCTCTGTGCAAAATTTCAAGTTTCTAGACCTAGCGGTGTGGGTTGTTGTGCGTTGATACGTCAGCAATCAGTCAGTAAGTTAGTTTCTTCTTTTATACAGTGTGGTCCATTAAATGTGCAACAAATGGGAATTTTTTTTTGTTAGTTGCATAACAATACAAGAGCTGTATCAAGTTAGAGTAAAATGAGATACTACAAGGGAAAATTATTTATTACGATGGACAAACAAAAAACTGTGCAAGAAGGTCATCGAAAAAAATGGTAACAATGATTTATGTGCATCGGTTTGGAGTGAGTATTTTCTATAAGGGTTAACTTATTACCTAATAAAATATCAAACTTATAAAACTTTTAGACCTAATTGACCATATAATTGGTTTACCCCAATAAATTTACAAATGTGACAGCCAATAAAAGTTTTTCACGACAGTTTTTGCTTTGCGGGGTGAACACATCGGAAAACATTAAACTTAATCACCGAGAAACAAGACACACGGGCAGGTACATAAGTTTATTTTTAAAAGTGATATAATTAGGCAATTAAGAGTTTTATTTTGGCAAATAGGTTAAGTTAAAGGTGAATGGGTCACTTAAATAATTAACTCTCCACTAAAACCGATAAGATCTATTGTGACTGGTAAAATTTTAAATTTATATATCTCTGTTGCTACTTACGGGACCCATGCCAAGTTCAGGTTTTTAATAGTGAGGCTACTAGGAATGTTTTGGTAAAGAAAAAAAATATATTTAGTAATTTGCGAAAAAGTTGAATTTTTGCGGAACCCCCTCTGGGAAAAAAAGAACACTTTTGAGTGTTTTATTTATTATTTTTTCTAAACAAATTTTACATGATTTTGTCAAAAAATTTTAAATTTGAAGAGAACGAAATGTGTTTGATTGGGTGGAAAGTCATTTGAATTTTTTAAACTTAAAATATAATTCAAAAAAAATCAAACGATTATAACTTTTGTAATTTTGTACCTAAGTATACAAAACATAAAAATCGGATGAACGGTTTGCAAGATATTTCGACGTATCCATATTTTTCTTACACACTGTATACGTATGTGCTATTTATTCGCAGTATTGAAAAAACAAGGCTTTAATGCCTTTTTCTTGGTCCTTATATTATAAAAAGAGCAAACAATTTATCAAAGTCAACCCAAATTTCTTTTATAGGTTTTTCGTAGCAAATCAGAGGAAATAGTGTTTTTATGCACGTCGTCGGTGCATTTCAAAGGAAATTGCCTATATGAAACAAAAAGTAGTTTCTTCTATAAACACGATATGGATTGTCTATCCATAGTTTGTAGTATTTTTTAAAAATACATGAATTAACCTTTAGGTTTATTATAAACCTTTCTTAATGAGAGCAACAAAACTACCAATTAAAATTTACATTTCAAAATATGATTCAAAATTTTTTTAGTTGCAAGTACTTTTTATTACAAACTTTTATTTAATTTCAACTGTTAGTATCTACTTATGTATCTTTGTGTGTATGTTTGTTAGTATGTTTAGGTCAAGTATTGCAATCAAAATTTCATCTAGTTCTAATTAAGCTAGAGCTTTGAAATTTTGTACACGTATATATAAGTCCGGTGACACTGCAATTTTTAATATTGTTCTAAATCCAATATGGCGGACGCCTCAAGATGGCAGATTACCTTTTTCTTTACAATCCCCTTGAGATGGGTATCAAATGAAAGGGCTTGGAGAGTATGATACGATAAATTATGTGACATCATTCTAAACCCAATAAGGCGGACGCCACAAGATGGCGGATTACCTTTTTTCTCACAACCCCCTTGACATGGGTATCAAATGAAAGGGTTTGATGAGTAGAATACGATAAGCCCTGTGACGTCATTCTAAACTTACTATGGCGGACGCTGCAACATGGCGGATTACCTTTTTCTTCACAATCCTCTTGATATAGGCATCAAATAAAATGGTTTGACAAGTAAAATACGATAATCTATGTGACGTCATTCTAAACCCAATATGGCGGGCGCCACATGATGGCGGATCACTTTTTTCTTCACAACCCGCTTGACATTTGTATCAAATAAATGGGTTTGACAAGTAGAATAAGATAAGCTGTGTGGCCTCATTCTAAGCCCAATATGGCGGACGCCACAAGATGGCGGATTACCGTTTTCTTAACAATCCCCTGGATATAGGCATTAAATGAAAGGGCTTGACGAGTAAAATACGATAACAGGTAAAATTTCTTGTAATAGTGATGCATTATCAGAAATGCATAGGTTAAGACGTAACTAAAAATTTAAAAATAAAATCTTGTAAAAACTTTTTAAAAACAAGCTTTTATTATTTGGATGTGCTTAAACGAAAAAAATAAGTAAATTTTTTTCATTGTGGCAATGCTAAATGCTATTTTTTATAAGTGGAGGTAGTTCGCATGGGTAGATCCTAATATAAGGAGTATCAAAGTTAGCACTGAACCAAATATAATATATTATGTTAAGATTATTGTCTTAAAAGCTTGTCGCGTGAATAAAAAAGAAAAAAAAACTCAGCGACATAAAATTCGATCCATCCAAAATTTTGATCAAATTTAAAGTATGATAACTTTTTTCCGTAGTCCGATTTACATGATTTTGCTGTTAGATTATAGATACATGTATTGATTTTAATTAATTTCTTTCAACTATCTAAAAAAGAGTATACCTACATAGAGAAAAACAAAAATGTAGGTTTTTTATTTAAGTTTGTAACACCCTGTAGAGTAATTTTGCAACCTTAACTCTACTAAATATGCTTTTCTGCGGAGTCTGTTTTTTTCTTAACATTTTGCTTCTTTATTCATCGCGATATCTTTCTCTGTTTAAGAGATATGAATTTTTAAAGAAAACTACACACCTTGCAACATTTTTTAATTTTTAATAAAATACAGCAATAGTCATAAGGTAAAAACAAAACAATATTAATTATTAAAAACATCAATAGGGGGTATCCCCCCCAAGCACGAATAACTGCCTCCATACGTCTTGACATTTGTTGAATGAAATGTGGAATCTGATTTGATCGATTTGATCCCATTCTTGGGTTTGTGCCGATTTAATTCTTTCAGGTTAGTCGCAGCCGGCACTCGGTGTCGAATCTTTTTGCGTTCTGCCCATCATGTACCAGACTTGCACTATGGGATTAAGATCTGGGCTACGTAGTGGCAAAGTTTACAGAATATATATTCTTTAAACTGTGGTAGTGGCCAGTGCATTTTTCGTATTTCAAAATCGTTTTGGTATTGGGGTATTTAAAAAATTATCGCTGTTCGTATTTGTTGGTCACGGAATCTATTTAGTTAACTAAATAGATTCTGTGCAAGTTACAATAAAACATTTTATACGTGAAAAAATGTGATTTTTGTGTCGCTTACGTCCTTTTGTAAAATGACTTGGTGCTTAAGGCTAATTTGGTAGTGCAAGAAAGGAAGACTTCCAACCACCATGCCTCTTTAAATCCAAAATGTCGGCATCTGAAGCATTAGCAAGAAATGTAGCCGTTGTCCTTCTAAACGAATTACCAGTGTATTCATTTATGTCAAGTTTTAAAAATTTTGCGATTTTTTTAGGTACATTTGAAATAGTGTGTTTCCAATTACTTGATTTAAACATCTATCCAGTTCATAACGATAAAATAAGCGTTCATCTTGAGCGATCTTTGGTCTAAGTTTAATATAATCCTGTGTTAATCTCACCTAAGAAATTAAACCTCCATCAATCATGGTTAGTGATCGCAAATTTCTTTTAACACTTCTTTTGGTCTCAAGTATTTTTACTCTAGCTACATCAATTTTGATTTGAACTTCTTTTAACTTCATAATATATACCTCGTCTGTCCGGCATGCCCCAGCTACTCCCATTGTTGCTATTACTTTTATAGCCAAGTAAATTTGATCAGCAGCATCCAGTAAAAACTTTGTAATTTCTTCCTTTTAAAATTTTTTGATTTTTTAGCCTTGTACCCATCGTTTTTCCTTTTAATAGATGCAATAAGTTTTTTGAACTCCAAAATATTTCGATTTTTGTTTACGGAAATTGTCAATTGTCATAGAATATACTGACCACAGTGGTAACAAAGATTCAGATTTTTCTTGAAACTATACGTTATGTTTTCGTTAATTTGATCAGTTTTACCAGCAAGCCATTTTAAACACGTATTGTATGTTTCATTGTACCTTTCTTTGGTTTTATCCGGTAGAAATTGCCTTTTGAATACCATTTTCATCATGAGTTAATATTATAAAACGGCCGAATGCAAGATTTCACTAATATTGAAGATCTAAATCTGCGACAGGCCCTGATGTCAGATAGTGTTGTAACTAAATCGTGGCTATGGATTATTTTTTAAATTTAAGGTTACACAGACTTTATACCAATAGTTTTATTTAAATATAGTAATTAATTATTAAATTAAAATTATATAGAACAGTAATAGAAAAAATGTAATACATCACACGATACGAAAGCCCTTTCAGGTATTCGGAGGTTAATACCACCTCACACCATAAAATAAACTTCCGCATCTAGTAACATAACTAACTAGCCACAACAATGATATGAAACAAAATAATGTTAGTGAGCACTGAGTATTAATGTGAAAAGATTAAATATCGCTTAGTCTATGTAAATATGACAACCAACTTAAGTATTTATGATTTAAAAGAACATAAAAATGACACCTATTACACCAGCGAGCAAAAAAAAAATTAGTGTTTATAGAAATAAATGAGCTATCAAAAAATATCAACCAACTTAATTATCTAGCAGCGAAATTTAAAGTAAGTAATAATTATTATTCTATTATGAATTTTTAAGTCAGTAATAAAAAGAGACATAATATTATGGAATTTTATTCCTTACATTTCCATGAATAAAGCTCCGTCGTATATATAGGGGCAGAATTTACATTACAATGGAAGTAAAATATGTATATTATAATCATGTGTCTGAAATAAAAAGGGATCTTTTATCAGAGGTCTGTATTAAGTTATTTGTGAGTAGATAAATAAGGACATATTTTTGGTTATCTTTACACTCTTAAAAATAATAATTGAATTTGAGATCAAAATCGACACAATTCCGATTAAATTCAGGTTCAGATTGATTTAACATGACTAACACTGGTTATTGATTAAATTACGAGATCTGTGATTAAATTTTCTTATTCAATATTGGTTAAATAGACAGTTAATTCTGATTAAATTTATATCCAATATTTATAGGTACTCCTCCCCACAACTTATTATGTTGGTATTTTATTATAGGGTGTCAGTTTTATGAAATAACTGTAGAGCATGACGACCTAAAAAACAAAATACGTAAAACTGTTTTTTTTTTAATTAACAAACAGCAATTGCGCAAGTGGGCCATATGTAACTGACTGATTTGAATTACCCGTCATTCGAAAACTGTTATGTTAAGAATACCAAAATTTTGAGGTTATGTTCGCGAGGCAATACAGTTTAACTGTATTCGTGATCTGGTAAGAAAATTTAAAGAATCTGGGGTTGTCACAGATGTTCCAAAGTCTGGTCGTGCGCGAAGTGCTCGTACACCTGAGAATATCGCCACAGTACAATAAAGTGCTCATGACAATCGACGAACCTCTTACTCGGCGTCGTTCCCAGGAATTGGGCGTGCGTCGCACCTCTACGCAGAATTTTGAAACTAAACTTTCATTTAAAACCGTACAAGATTTAACTAGTGCGCGAATCAAAACCCTTAGAGCATCAAAAACGTCGGGGGTACTGTAATTCCATATTAGAACTCCATGCTCAGCATGACAATTTTCTTAAAAAATTGGTAATAAGTGATGCAGCACATTTAGACTTATCGGGGTTTGTCAATAAGCAAAACTGCTATATATGGGGTACCGCATCACCTCGCGTGATCCACGAACCACCATTACATCCATCTCGAATTACAGTTTGGTGCCGTATTTGGGCTGGGGGTATACTTGATCCGTATTTTTGTGAGGACTATGCTTCCGCTGCTGTTACCGTCACAGGGGAGCGATATCGAGACATGATCCACAACTTTTTATTACCTCAATTGGAAGCATTAAACTTTTTGATATTTATTAGGCTACATGTGATTTTTTTTCGAAGGAATCATAAACTGTAAAATATTAAAATAAACAAAGTTCTATTTGAACGTGTCACAACCGAGTTCAACTCGATATCTAAGTTCCCGATAACAGTTCCTAATATGCTGTATTGGGATATTTGTAATAACTTCTCTTATTTTATTTTTCAAGAGATCCAAGTTATTATTGAAATTGGTTTTATACACATTTTCCTTCAGATATTCCCAAAAATGAAGGTCCATAATTGTAAGATCAGAACTCCTAAGTGGCCACTGATTTGGATTCCTTCTTCCTATCCATTTGTTCCCAAACTGATGATTTAGCCAATCATGAACAATTATCGTGGAATGAGCGGTGCAGCCATCTTGTTGGAAGTATAATTTTCATCGATGAGCTAAGGGTATATCTCGCAAATGATAATGAAAACAAGTATTCAGAATATGCAAATAGGTATGCTGATTTAAATTGTTTTACAAAAAATATGGTTCAATGATTCCGTTGTAGGAAATAACACACCAAACGTTGATTTTTCTTGACCGTTGTCTTCTACAACGGATACGAAAATGAGCGTTGTCCTGGCTAATTTTCGTATCCGACAATAATATTCAAGAAAAAGTAACGTTTGGTGTGCTATTTCTTAAAATGAAATCATTGGACCATATTTTTTGGAAAACAATTTGAATCATCACACTTATTTGCATATTCTTAATACTTTTTTTATGATCATTTGAAAGATATACCCTTAGCTGATCGAAGAAAATTATACTTCCAACAAGATAGCTGTCCTGCGCATTCCACGATAATTGTTCATGATTGGCTAAATCATCAATTTGAGAACAAATGGATAGGAAGAAGTGGTCCAACCAAATCTGTGGCTACCTAGGGGTCCCGATATTACAAATATGAATTTTCATTTTTGGGGACATCCGAAGGAAAATGTGAATAAAACCACTTTCAATGATAACTTAGATCTCTTGAAAGATAAAATAACAGAAGTTATTACAAAATAATATCGCACTATAGCAAATAAGGAACAGTTATCGGGAATTAAGATAGCGAGTTTACCTATGCGCTGGACTCGGTGATGACACGTTCGAATAGAACTTTGTTTATTTTAATATTTTAAAATTTATGGTTCATTGAAAAGAAATCACATGTAGAAACCAAAAATTATAAGGGTTATTCGTTCATTGCTGCTTGCTTTTACGTAAATTTGTTTTAATCGAAATCGAAGTAATTAAAAATATAAGTTTTGATGTACCCTGTATAGCAATCGCAAGTACGGTATTTGAAATTGTAGTTTCAAGACAAGCAGACATTTTTCATAAAAATGACTTTTTATAAAAATGATTTCCTCTTCCGAACTTTATCCGTGGACACACTGTATATATATATATATATATATATATATATATATATATATATATATATATATATATATATATATATATATATATATATATACAGTGTGTCCACGGATAAAGTTCGGAAGAGGAAAACATTTTTATAAAAAGTCATTTTTTATAAAAAATGTCTGCTTGTCTTGAAACTACAATTTAAAATGCCGTATTTGCGATTGCTATACAAAACTTATATTTTTAATTACTTCGATTTCGATTGAAACAAATTTACGTAAAAGCAAGCAGCAATGAACGAATAACCCTTATAATTTTTGGTTTCTACATGTGATTTTTTTTCAATGAACCATCAATTTTAAAATATTAAAATAAACAAAGTTCTATTCGAACGTGTCATCACCGAGTTCAGCGCATAGGTAAACTCGCTATCTGAATTCCCGATAACTGTTCCTTATTTGCTATATATATATTTGCTATATATATATATATATATATATATATATATATATATATATATATATATATATATATATATATATATATATATATATGTATATATAAATATATATTAAAGAATCGTATGCAAATATTTAAAATAGTTAGAACGGACCGACATAAAAATATTTTAAAATTGGTAATAAATAAAGCTTTTTTTAACCTAGTTATTCTGAATTCTGTTATAATATGGGATTTAAAATCACAGAATAGTCCTGTATTTATGTCACTGTTTATTTTAATCTGTAAATTCATTAAGCCGGTTGTTTTTCTGGATGCCTCTATTTAAATTTAATTGTAATATGAAATCGGTCATCCCTTTTCACTAAAATGTTGTAATTAAAAGATATGTACTCGTATGAGTTAGATATGCAAATTTCGCTAAATGTTTATTAATTTATAGAGAAAAATGTAATTTATATTAAAGGTACAATATTTATTACAAAAATTAATGAATTATTATATTGTGTAAAATGGTACAATAGAACTCTAAGCAGCAGCAGAAAGCTGCCTAATATTACTTTCTTCGCTCAAAGAAAACATCAGCCATTTTAGTCCTTTGGCACCAGTCTACTTATTTTGATACGCAAAATGAAAATACTCAACTAAAGCATTTTTCTAAGGGATTTTTAGCGAAAAATATAAATATGTATGATGCTTTTACGTGAATGTGCCGTTTCCATTAGGTTAGGCCATCCTTAAATCACTTATGTGTCAGAAGGTAACGTCATGACAGTTTGGGAATGTCAATAGGAAGTAAGGGTCTGAGAAGAAAAGCGCTACTAAAAGTGGAAAGAAACGATAAACTTTCAAGGAAATGATCATATAAATAATAATAAATCCATCCTGAACCGCCTCTTGGGATGCTATTATACGATTAATTAAAGAGGGATGTCAACTCTTCTTAAATAACATACAGAGATAATAAAAATACAGAAGGATCTTTATAAACATTCTGGACTCTAAACTCATCAGGCAACTGTTTTTAATAAGCAAGAACTAATTGACAACTACTATAGACATCTTGCCGTAACAATGACTGTCATTACAAAATGATATTTACAGCGGGGACCTACACTGAAGAAAGGAAAACAGCCGCACACAATCTGCCGCTGCGGATCACATGATAGGCAAGATGCACCTAATCCAAATAAATCTGATCTTTTGTATTCTCTATGTAAATTCAATATTTATGGCAATTATATATATATATATATATATATATATATATATATATATATATATATATATATATATATATATATATATATATATATATATATATTGATGCCTGTTAAGTTGTTACCTCCGGTGCACAGGCTGGGCGACCTGGCCTCCACCCTAACCAGTTGACTTTTTAACAAGAAAATTACCTATATATGCTTAGGGGGACTCCCTTAACAGGTCTATCAAGAGAGGGGAAAAGATTTTTAATTTTTAAAATTTTCATATATCACCGGATAAACTTAGATTGTTATTACCTCCGTGATATATATGGCTTTGTGACTGCTTAAACTTTGTTACCTCTAGCAGTGTTGCCTGGTTTAGCAAAATGCTGCGCATATAAGAAAGTATATAATATGCTTTATTCGATTAAACTGACTTGGTGAAAAATAAAAGATAGTGGGATTTTCGGTTCGCTTAGTTTATTCCGTTTGAACCGCCTGCGCCTCTTGGGATGCTATTATACGATTAATTACAGAGGAATGTCAACTCTTCTTAAATAACATACAGAGATAATAAAAATACAGAAGGATCTTTATAAACATTCTGGACTCTAAACTCATCAGGTAACTGTTTTTAATAAGCAAGAACTAATTGACAACTACTATAGACATCTTGCCGTAACAATGACTGTCATTACAAAATGATATTTACAGCGGGGACCTACACTGAAGAAAGGAAAACAGCCGCACACAATCTGCCGCTGCGGATCACATGATAGGCAAGATGCACCTAATCCAAATAAATCTGATCTTTTTGTATTCTCTATGTAAATTCAATATTTATGGCAAATATATATATATATATATATATATATATATATATATATATATATATATATATATATATATATATATTGATGCCTGTTAAGTTGTTACCTCCGGTGCACAGGCTGGGCTACCTGGCCTCCCCCCGCAACCAGTTGACTTTTTAACAAGAAAATTACCTATATATGCTTAGGGGGACTCCCTTAACAGGTCTATCAAGAGAGGGGAAAAGATTTTTAATTTTTAAAATTTTCATATATGACCGGATAAACTTAGCTTGTTATTACCTCCGTGATATATATGGCTTTGTGACTGCTTAAACTTTGTTACCTCTAGCAGTGTTGCCTGATTTAGCAAAATGCTGCGCATATAAGAAAATATATAATATGCTTTATTCGATTAAACTGACTTGGTGAAAAATAAAAGATAGTGGGATTTTCGGTTCGCTTAGTTTATTCCGTTTAGAATCGTTTGCCCGTACGCGAATGAATCCGCCCAAACTTCTGGAACCAAAAATTTTAAATTTAAGGGATGCTTTACTTTTATAACGTAATCACACCTGAGGAAGGAGCTTGTCGACATTTAATTTCTAAGGATCTGTTAGTTGGGGAAGAGGGGTAAAATAATTATTACATTTTATTCTCAATAAGATACTAATTTGTAATTTTAAAAATGTATGCAATTTTGATATTTTATCAATTCCCAAAGGGGTCAAATGGGGGTGGTTACTCTGATGTTGTTACTTTAATATATATTATTCTTAATTTGCTTACAAATATGATTTTATTTGTTGTACCTGTAACGAAAATAAATTCGGTCAAGTGCAAGTTATAATTGTGTGTGTAACTATTATTGTGATAAAACAATATTAAAAATGTGCTGCAACTGTTGATAATTATTTATTATTATATTAAAAGTTTTAGAAAATAATTACTTGTATTACTGTAAATTTGGAAGTTAAGTTATTAAGAACAGCTCTCGGTGCGCGAAGTTCAAATTGGTACTGGACTATAAATCATTGTCCGCAATATATGGCGTACTTCAAAATTTTGTTTTTTTTTATAAGATTTATAATATTATATGAGTATCACATTGATATATACTGAATTTATGGTAATAACAGAATACTCAACTCAACTTTGTTTAAGTTTGAATTAATTTTAATCGAGAATAAATTCTCTAACCACCTGAAAATTCCTTATACAATAAGGATTTCAACAAATAATGGTAAAACAGCTATTCTCCGGGCTATATGCCCCTCCGAGCGCTGAATTACATACCAAAATTTGCCGTATTTTCTTCTAACACAGTTAGATAAGAAAATACTGTTTCAAATGCAAGAAACTACCAGGAAGAAGGAAGCTTTTTCTTTAGTTAGAATGTCGTCACCTGCAGACCGGTTTCGAACTCGTTGGTTCTCATCAGTACAGGATAGACGAACATACCAACCTTCCGAAAAAGTAAACCCTTAAAGCTACAACTGTCGTACTGCATAAGCAGTGAGACACAGGCAGCGCCATCCATTAGCAGTTTCAAGCATTCAGAGTAGAGTTTACCGTAAGGTAAAATTATCAAAAGTATGAATGAAAGTCTACTTGTCAGGGGTACATATAAATATGCAAAAATTGAGAATAAATTCTCTAACCACCTGAAAATTCCTTATACAATAAGGATTTCAACAAATAATGGTAAAACAGCTATTCTCCGGGCTATATGCCCCTCCGAGCGCTGAATTACATACCAAAATTTGCCGTATTTTCTTCTAACACAGTTAGATAAGAAAATACTGTTTCAAATGCAAGAAACTACCAGGAAGAAGGAAGCTTTTTCTTTAGTTAGAATGTCGTCACCTGCAGACCGGTTTCGAACTCGTTGGTTCTCATCAGTACAGGATAGACGAACATACCAACTTTCCGAAAAAGTAATCCCTTAAAGCTACAACTGTCGTACTGCATAAGCAGTGAGACACAGGCAGCGCCATCCATTAGCAGTTTCAAGCATTCAGAGTAGAGTTTACCGTAAGGTAAAATTATCAAACGTATGAATGAAAGTCTACTTGTCAGGGGTACATATAAATATGCAAAAATTGAGAATAAATTCTCTAACCACCTGAAAATTCCTTATACAATAAGGATTTCAACAAATAATGGTAAAACAGCTATTCTCCGGGCTATATGCCCCTCCGAGCGCTGAATTACATACCAAAATTTGCCGTATTTTCTTCTAACAGTTAGATAAGAAAATACTGTTTCAAATGCAAGAAACTACCAGGAAGAAGGAAGCTTTTTCTTTAGTTAGAATGTCGTCACCTGCAGACATTCTAACTAAAGAAAAAGCTTCCTTCTTCCTGGTAGTTTCTTGCATTTGAAACAGTATTTTCTTATCTAACTGTGTTAGAAGAAAATACGGCAAATTTTGGTATGTAATTCAGCGCTCGGAGGGGCATATAGCCCGGAGAATAGCTGTTTTACCATTATTTGTTGAAATCCTTATTGTATAAGGAATTTTCAGGTGGTTAGAGAATTTATTCTCAATTTTTGCATATTTATATGTACCCCTGACAAGTAGACTTTCATTCATACGTTTGATAATTTTACCTTACGGTAAACTCTACTCTGAATGCTTGAAACTGCTAATGGATGGCGCTGCCTGTGTCTCACTGCTTATGCAGTACGACAGTTGTAGCTTTAAGGGATTACTTTTTCGGAAGGTTGGTATGTTCGTCTATCCTGTACTGATGAGAACCAACGAGTTCGAAACCGGTCTGCAGGTGACGACATTCTAACTAAAGAAAAAGCTTCCTTCTTCCTGGTAGTTTCTTGCATTTGAAACAGTATTTTCTTATCTAACTGTGTTAGAAGAAAATACGGCAAATTTTGGTATGTAATTCAGCGCTCGGAGGGGCATATAGCCCGGAGAATAGCTGTTTTACCATTATTTGTTGAAATCCTTATTGTATAAGGAATTTTCAGGTGGTTAGAGAATTTATTCTCAATTTTTGCATATTTATATGTACCCCTGACAAGTAGACTTTCATTCATACGTTTGATAATTTTACCTTACGGTAAACTCTACTCTGAATGCTTGAAACTGCTAATGGATGGCGCTGCCTGTGTCTCACTGCTTATGCAGTACGACAGTTGTAGCTTTAAGGGATTACTTTTTCGGAAGGTTGGTATGTTCGTCTATCCTGTACTGATGAGAACCAACGAGTTCGAAACCGGTCTGCAGGTGACGACATTCTAACTAAAGAAAAAGCTTCCTTCTTCCTGGTAGTTTCTTGCATTTGAAACAGTATTTTCTTATCTAACTGTGTTAGAAGAAAATACGGCAAATTTTGGTATGTAATTCAGCGCTCGGAGGGGCATATAGCCCGGAGAATAGCTGTTTTACCATTATTTGTTGAAATCCTTATTGTATAAGGAATTTTCAGGTGGTTAGAGAATTTATTCTCAATTTTTGCATATTTATATGTACCCCTGACAAGTAGACTTTCATTCATACGTTTAATTTTAATCGTTATTTCGAAAAATTCTAATCTGATAAAACACATATGTGCATTAAATTTGTCCTTTTCTGTAGAGAAACTAATTCACAATTTTTTACGTAAAGTTAATAGAAAGGGGGAAAGGGCGGTCCTTTAAAACCTCTGGGAAGGAAGAACGCTTGAGGGGGAAAACTTAAGGACTTTTTGGTATAATCCTAAGGAGCTATTTCATGATATAAAATTTCTTCCCGGAGTTTTTTCCATCACAAAACACTTGGTATCTGGCCTATATTGAGCATGAACTTAAGCGTACATAATATTAACTTTTCCCAAATTATTCATAAATTTGCTGCAGATAAACTTCGGAAAGTATTCGTTTTGTTTCCACAGAAATCACAAACCCGTCATATGGCATGTTTGAACTCAGATTTTCCAACCTCAAATATGTGAAAAAATTACGATTACGGAATTCTCTCCATGAAATAAAGATTGATCTGCGCCCGGTGATCATTGTTTTTAACCTATATTAACATTCAATTTGCGTATTTAAATTTAAATATAATAAACAGGAACAACTTTATGGCTGACCAGTGGCGAAACTAAGTATGTGCGCAGATTTCTGAAAGCGCCCTGCTATTTTGCACCCATCTTGATCCTTCGTATTGAGGGGGGACTTGAGGGCGCCCTGGGATTTCGTGCCACCCCCCCTCCCCCCGCAACTGGGATTGTGGGGGCGTTATTTACGCCACTGTGGCTGACCGGTTTAAGTTGACTGTCAAGGGTTTAAATTGGCAAAGTAGGAACACGAAAAGTTTTGTATTATTAATTTATTTCTGTTGTTTTTTACAAGTTTAAAATGGGAAATTTTGGTATTATAAAAATCATTTAGAAGTTAAACAGATCGCGAAGATTATAAAATATCAGCGGGTTGTAGAAAGGAAATGTACTAATTGATGAAACTAAACGTGTTAAATTTAATACTGTTTAGTACTGTTATGTTGCTAAACTGTATGTTGATACCTCCGAAATAGAGACTCAACGTATGTTGTCACCTCATATATAACGTCGATACCTCCGGTTTCTTAGGTATCGCACTTCGATTTAAAGTTCGGCCCGGTCCGGAAAAAAGTCGTGTCCCATCGGGAAAAAGTCAGATTTTGATATCACAGAGACAGATGACACATGACATAGAGTGTATTATCAGAGACAAATAAGATGGGTTTTCTCTGGTATTATTTTGTATTCCGTGTAAATCGAAGTTGGTTGGTATGGTAAAATGGAAAAATTAAAGTGAGTAGGCAAAACGAACGGAAAAATTACACAAACATATAAGAAAATATACTTGGTAACATATATTTCTATGGTAAGTAGTTTTGCACGTAATTACAGACTCAGAGATTTGATTTTAACATTACATTTTTTGCAAGGAAATTATCATTTTATTTTTACCATATTTATGCAAATATATACCACACATCACGTGTTTTCACTATTTAGAATAAAATATCTATGAACAAGTTATTTTCCTGGGTTGCAAAGCATAGTTGTTTTATTAAGATTGCTAACTATAAATTTTTTCATTTTATTATCTGCTCCATTTTCTTTTGTTACAGGTTACAGATAATTCACCAAAAAAACCTAGAAGATGTAATCTGAAGATCAAAACAATACACCTTTTTTTGACGTTGATGCTGAAATATATTTAAGTAGAAATTTTTTACTTTTACATAAATAAAATGTGTTCTGGGATTTTTCAAAATATAAGTGTACAATAATTACTTTATAGATTTATTCATTTTTATTTCCTAAAAAAATGTAACGTTTTGTTGAACTGGCTAGCTCTTCTTTTTAACAAGGAGTTACAAACTTGTTAAAACACAATGATTAACCAGAAGATTACCAGTACTAAGTCCTAAACATCTTTGGTGAAACCCGGTGTTAAATTTTTTACTTCTCACATACGAAAACAAATTGCGGTAACAATAATTTATTCTGAAAATATTGTAGAATGTCTAATATGTGTTGCTTAAGAAATTTAGGCAAGACATATTAAGAATGACCTTCGCCTAACACTACAACGTTGCCGCATTTCGGAGGTAACAGCGTGCTACGTTTGTCTACTATAATGTACATATATACCAGAGGTATCAATGCACTAGGCGTGTCTCTTCGTCGCGCGACACTAGCGCCCGTGATCTACGCTTGAACTAACGGCGTTACGAAACAGAGACTCGGTGAACGTTGGCACCTCAGAACAAATTTTCGTTTTTCGGTCGCAAACGCCCTCTAGATACGTTGATACCTCCGAAACTGGAGGTATCGACGTTATATATGAGGTGACAACGTTTACTGAGTCTCTATTTCGGAGGTATCAACATACCGTCTGTCAATATATACAAGGTGTTATGAAATTCACTGCATATATTGATACCAGTAAATCCTGACTTCAATTCAGATTGGGGAAAAATAGTCATAAATGGCGCTTCGCGATAATAAGCCAGGTATCGCCCCTCAAAAAAATTTGTTTAATCACTGCACGCCACTGGTAATAAAACACATGGCCATATAAAGAACAGTTAGCTAGGTGCCGTGTTGCCAGGTCTTTTAACAATATTTCGGGTCTGGAGCAATATACGAACCCTCGAATTTTCAACAAATACAAATTTTAATAGCTTGTCAGACCTCCGGTCGAAACGATAACGAATCGTTTGTGCACTTTATTAACACCGATGAAATGTAAACAAACTTATTTCCGTCTCTTCAATATATTTTTGGGAAAAAAGACTTTATATTTGATAGTAATCTGATAAGAAACTGTGAGGTAAATAGTTGTTATTAAACCCCATGGGGAAATAAACATAGTTAAGTGAAGCTTTACAACCTATAAACAATTTTTTTTTGGTAAAATATGGTTTATCCGACAATTTTTTTGCTTTAATGTGTTTTTTTGAGGTAAGCTTTTTAAAAAATCCAAAAATGTTATGAAATTCGTCGTATATTGGTCTAGAACCCAATATTTCTATGTAACAAGTTTCAAGAACTAATATTTTTATTACATTACCTTTAAATAAAGAAATCCTAGTAACTCTCCTACATTATTCTCACTTTCACAAAGTTAAAATACTATCTATAACACAAATTTAATAAAACACTCTAGAGAACAGCTGTTTAAACCAACAAATAACTTCAACTAACTATACTACCAAGGAATTAGTGTTTTTCTAATTTAAAATAAACACGCGCGAACGATATTTTGTTAATATTAAATGGCTTTAACTTTTGTTAATATTTAACAGCTTTAACTTTAACACAAGAATAATGTACACACGATATTATTAAACTCTTCAAAATACATCTTTCGCTTGGATGAAACAGCTGCAACTGACGTACGATATCGATTTCTGCTGGCCACTGCATTTACCAATCAGATAGGCGCTTACTCTGCGGTAGTGAGTCAACAACCCTTCAGCCTGGCTTCGGCGGCTACATAATATCTCACCGTCGAAAGATATCTAATATTATTATGTATTTAAATAAAATATTTTTTTACCAAATTTCCTTCTGTAATCAAAGATTTTGGTTAAAATTTTATAATACTGTGTAGTTGTGTTCAATTAGTGTGATAGTAAATTATGTGAAACCATATTTGCGACTACCGTCTGTAAATGTGTTAGAATTAGTGGGATTAATTTCTACAGTTTAAGCTAGTAGGAATAATTCTTATCGCATTATTAACGTAACAGGTAATTCATAATTGTTTGTGTTACCGTATAATATTGAATATTTTATTCTGCTTACAATATCAACCTAATTTCACGAGTGCATATTTTCCCATATTAAGTAAATTGCTGTTAAATTAAAATAGACATTTTTGTAAAACATATCTGTGGAATTAAAAATTGGATTATTTTCGGTTTTCACTACAATTGATAAAATGAGATTTCACGATAATATTTAAGTTTGGCAACACCCTGGCTGGATCATTTGTTTTTCTTCATAATATTTGAAGGTATGACGTCAGACTCTTTAGAAGCGTCGGATACGGGGGTGGTTTAGGGTATTTTTTAAAATAAAAAAAAGTGCGATTTGAGGGGAAGAAAGTATTGGGTATGTCTGTGGACTACCCCCCCCCCCCCCCCCCCCAGGAGTCACTCATTCAAATATATGCAGTGAATTTCATAACACCCTGTATATATATATATATATATATGTATATATATATATATATATATATATATATATATATATATATATATATATATATATATATATATATATATATATTTATAGAAATTGTTTTCTTGGATCTTGTTTATATATTTTTTATAGATATATTTTCTTGGGATTTAAAGATCCTTAATAATTACTACTTTTAATGGTTTTAGGCTTTTATTAACGTTTCGGTCATTATTGTGACCTTCTTCAGAATGTGTGCTGAAAAACCGCTCGAATTAGTAACATCAGTTATAACAAAAACATATAATAGTATACCTGTGAACGAAAATATCTTGGGGAATGCACCCTCCCAGTCAAAGGTTAAAATCGACATATAGACACTGACACATCGGACGAAACAAATTAAAATAGACATTAAACAATTTTAAAATGACGTGCAGCATCAAAACTGCGTGTCTACTACACTACTGGGATCTTTATCGGTATAAAATTTGTGGTGAACAGAATTCAGTTTTTGTATTTTGTTTAAAAGTTGTTTCCTGAGAGTAATGTTTTTATTGTTAAGATAGGGGGGGAACTGAATTTCTTTGGATGCTTTCTTTTTTAATTAGTAGTGGTTATGTGAATATATTTTTTTTAATTATTTTATTAGATTGTGATAAATTTTGCTTAGGTGTTTTGTGTCAGATTTTGAGTTTATGCTTTTTGGATTTTTTTGAATTTCTATCATTTCGAAAATCTCCCGTTTTTTTGTGTGGGTCTCAGTGCGTAGGACTTTTACATTTTCATAATTGAAGGTATGTTTCTTTTCTAGCATATGGTTGGTCAGGGCTGTTTTGTTTTTCTTGTCGTATTTGTGTCCGTTTAATCTGTTTTTTAAAAGTTGACTTGTTTGACCTATATAGACGCACTCACAGTTATCACAAGGTATTTGATATACGACATTGCTTTTCATATTTTGCGGTATTTTTGATTTTAAGCAACTGAAACAACTTTTTAAAAGATTGTAGCTTTTGTGCGCGACTGTAACATTATGACCTTTGAAAGTATTGTTTACTTTTTCGGACAAGCCATTAATATAAGGCAATGAAAGATATGACGTATTTCTTGTTTTTTGTTTGGGTTGGTTATGGTTATAGAAAATATGTATGCGTTTTTTAAAAATGGAATTTATTAGATTCTCGGGGTAGTTGTTTAGCTTAAGGGCTTGTTTTGCTTTCCTTATTGCGTTTTCTCTATATTCAGGGCTTGAGAGTTTTATTGCCCGGTCGGCCAAGCCGATAACTACTGATTTTTTTTGTGATATTGGGTGCTGGGAATTGTAGTTGACATATCTGGAAGACCAAGTTTCCTTAGTGTACCATTCCGTTTTTATGTCGCTATTGTTATGGTGGAGTGTAAGGTCCAAAAAGCTTATTTTATTATTTTGTTCTTTTTCTATGGTAAACTGGAGTTTGCTGTGGTAACTGTTGAAATGATTTAACGTGTCTTGTATTTTGTTTGTTGGTATAGCTGTGATGCAGTCGTCAACATATCGATAGAAAAACGGTATGTGAAAGTCAAGATTTTTTATTATATTTTCTTCAAGGTCTTCCATTACAAGTTGTGCAATGACGCTTGAGATAGATGCTCCCATGGCACAACCTTCTATTTGTTTAAAAATATTGTTGTTATAAATAAAGTAGGTTGAGTTTAATGTCAAATCTACGGCTTCCAAAAAGTCTGTCAAAGGTATGTCAGTGAATTTACTTATTTCATTCAATTTTTTCCTTACTACCTCTTTAGCTAAATTTAAGGGTATATTTGTATAAAGGGATACGACATCTAGGGATATTAGTATGTAGTTGTTTGGTAACCTTGTATTATTTATTTTGTTTTTAAAGTCGACAGAATCTTTTATGTAATATTCATTTTTGTTTATGACATTTTGTAAAATGTTTTTCAGAAATTTAGAAAGTTTTTCTAGCGGTGATTGTATACAGGAAACGATTGGTCTAAGGGGGATATTTTTTTTGTGTAATTTTGGTAAGCCGTAGATTCTGGGGGGTTGTGCGTTTTGTATTTTTAGTTCTTTTGCCGTATTGGGAGATATATACATTGAGTTTTCCCATCGAGATATCAAGGCGTTGTTTTGTTTTTGATAAATGTTGGTAGGATCTGTTTTAAGTTCTTTATACGTATTGTTATCTTGTAATAGATCATTAATTTTCTTATCGTAGTCCCTTTCATACATAATTACAGTTTTATTGGATTTGTCAGGTTTTAGAATTTTTATGTTTTTATTCTGCTTTATGAAATATTTGGTTTTTTTAAGTTTTTGTAACAAGTTTTTTTGTTGTTTATTGTTTTTATTTACTCTATGAAAATTATTTTTGTGGTTCGTAATAATGTTACAGCATTTTGATCTTAAGCTATCTTTCGTATCGCTATCTGAATTTAGATGTGCTAGTGAAGTTTCAATATTGCTAATAAGGTCGGGTATAGGTATTTCTTCGGGTGTATTCAAAGGCATGGCAAAGTTTGGACCGACGCTAAGTATCTCATTCACATAATCCGGAATATTAATGTCGGTTAGGTTTTCGATCCAGTCAGGGCTATTGTTAGTTGCAGTTTTATTTTTAAGTCGGTCAAATTTATTTATATTTTTTTGCTTAATTTTTTCAAAAATATTATTAATTTTTGAAGATTCCTGAATTAAAAAAGTGTTTAGGGTGGGTTCTGGTAAGAGACTTGTTAATGAATTACATAATTCGGATATTCTATTTTGTAAAATATGTAATTTCTTTGTGGTATCAGTTATTAATAAATTTAGCGTGTTAAGCACGAAAGAATTCAAAGTGCATTCCTTAAACTTCCGTTCAAGGTCTTTACAATCAAAGTTGATATGTTGTGTTTTTATTTTTAAAAAGGAAGGCGTTATATTATTGTTCTTGCAACGCAAAAGAAATATTCTTCGATTTTTTTGCTTACATTGCTGTAAGCTTAGTCTTGAATATAGCTTCATTTGTATTACTGCGGCTATGAAATGAAGCTATATTCAAGACTAAGCTTACAGCAATGTAAGCAAAAAAATCGAAGAATATTTCTTTTGCGTTGCAAGAACAATAATATAACGCCTTCCTTTTTAAAAATAAAAACACAACATATCAACTTTGATTGTAAAGACCTTGAACGGAAGTTTAAGGAATGCACTTTGAATTCTTTCGTGCTTAACACGCTAAATTTATTAATAACTGATACCACAAAGAAATTACATATTTTACAAAATAGAATATCCGAATTATGTAATTCATTAACAAGTCTCTTACCAGAACCCACCCTAAACACTTTTTTAATTCAGGAATCTTCAAAAATTAATAATATTTTTGAAAAAATTAAGCAAAAAAATATAAATAAATTTGACCGACTTAAAAATAAAACTGCAACTAACAATAGCCCTGACTGGATCGAAAACCTAACCGACATTAATATTCCGGATTATGTGAATGAGATACTTAGCCTCGGTCCAAACTTTGCCATGCCTTTGAATACACCCGAAGAAATACCTATACCCGACCTTATTAGCAATATTGAAACTTCACTAGCACATCTAAATTCAGATAGCGATACGAAAGATAGCTTAAGATCAAAATGCTGTAACATTATTACGAACCACAAAAATAATTTTCATAGAGTAAATAAAAACAATAAACAACAAAAAAACTTGTTACAAAAACTTAAAAAAACCAAATATTTCATAAAGCAGAATAAAAACATAAAAATTCTAAAACCTGACAAATCCAATAAAACTGTAATTATGTATGAAAGGGACTACGATAAGAAAATTAATGATCTATTACAAGATAACAATACGTATAAAGAACTTAAAACAGATCCTACCAACATTTATCAAAAACAAAACAACGCCTTGATATCTCGATGGGAAAACTCAATGTATATATCTCCCAATACGGCAAAAGAACTAAAAATACAAAACGCACAACCCCCCAGAATCTACGGCTTACCAAAATTACACAAAAAAAATATCCCCCTTAGACCAATCGTTTCCTGTATACAATCACCGCTAGAAAAACTTTCTAAATTTCTGAAAAACATTTTACAAAATGTCATAAACAAAAATGAATATTACATAAAAGATTCTGATGTCGACTTTAAAAACAAAATAAATAATACAAGGTTACCAAACAACTACATACTAATATCCCTAGATGTCGTATCCCTTTATACAAATATACCCTTAAATTTAGCTAAAGAGGTAGTAAGGAAAAAATGGAATGAAATAAGTAAATTCACTGACATACGTTTGACAGACTTTTTGGAAGCCGTAGATTTGACATTAAACTCAACCTACTTTATTTATAACAACAATATTTTTAAACAAATAGAAGGTTGTGCCATGGGAGCATCTATCTCAAGCGTCATTGCACAACTTGTAATGGAAGACCTTGAAGAAAATATAATAAAAAATCTTGACTTTCACATACCGTTTTTCTATCGATATGTTGACGACTGCATCACAGCTATACCAACAAACAAAATACAAGACACGTTAAATCATTTCAACAGTTACCACAGCAAACTCCAGTTTACCATAGAAAAAGAACAAAATAATAAAATAAGCTTTTTGGACCTTACACTCCACCATAACAATAGCGACATAAAAACGGAATGGTACACTAAGGAAACTTGGTCTTCCAGATATGTCAACTACAATTCCCAGCACCCAATATCACAAAAAAAATCAGTAGTTATCGGCTTGGCCGACCGGGCAATAAAACTCTCAAGCCCTGAATATAGAGAAAACGCAATAAGGAAAGCAAAACAAGCCCTTAAGCTAAACAACTACCCCGAGAATCTAATAAATTCCATTTTTAAAAAACGCATACATATTTTCTATAACCATAACCAACCCAAACAAAAAACAAGAAATACGTCATATCTTTCATTGCCTTATATTAATGGCTTGTCCGAAAAAATAAACAATACTTTCAAAGGTCATAATGTTACAGTCGCGCACAAAAGCTACAATCTTTTAAAAAGTTGTTTCAGTTGCTTAAAATCAAAAATACCGCAAAATATGAAAAGCAATGTCGTATATCAAATACCTTGTGATAACTGTGAGTGCGTCTATATAGGTCAAACAAGTCAACTTTTAAAAAACAGATTAAACGGACACAAATACGACAAGAAAAACAAAACAGCCCTGACCAACCATATGCTAGAAAAGAAACATACCTTCAATTATGAAAATGTAAAAGTCCTACGCACTGAGACCCACACAAAAAAACGGGAGATTTTCGAAATGATAGAAATTCAAAAAAATCCAAAAAGCATAAACTCAAAATCTGACACAAAACACCTAAGCAAAATTTATCACAATCTAATAAAATAATTAAAAAAAATATATTCACATAACCACTACTAATTAAAAAAGAAAGCATCCAAAGAAATTCAGTTCCCCCCCTATCTTAACAATAAAAACATTACTCTCAGGAAACAACTTTTAAACAAAATACAAAAACTGAATTCTGTTCACCACAAATTTTATACCGATAAAGATCCCAGTAGTGTAGTAGACACGCAGTTTTGATGCTGCACGTCATTTTAAAATTGTTTAATGTCTATTTTAATTTGTTTCGTCCGATGTGTCAGTGTCTATATGTCAATTTTAACCTTTGACTGGGAGGGTGCATTCCCCAAGATATTTTCGTTCACAGGTATACTATTATATGTTTTTGTTATAACTGATGTTACTAATTCGAGCGGTTTTTCAGCACACATTCTGAAGAAGGTCACAATAATGACCGAAACGTTAATAAAAGCCTAAAACCATTAAAAGTAGTAATTATTAAGGATCTTTAAATCCCAAGAAAATATATCTATAAAATATATATATATATATATATATATATATATATATATATATATATATATATATATATATATATATATATATATATATATATATATATACAGGGTGTTTTCTAATTGAATGCCAATATTTAAGGGGGCCATTTTTGGGTCCATTTTAAAAAGAAAACTTCATATGAATGTATGTCCTAAACGTCTTAACTTTTGAGTTACAGGGTGGTAAAATTTTCAAAAATAAATAGTTTTGTATTAATATCTATAATACCACTTTAGATATTGTAATTAAATTTGGCATACATGTACTACGCATCAAGAGGCAGTATTTAGTGTACCCCAATTTTTTTTATCTCCACCAATAGCGTTCGTACGGAATATCACCTGCCTATTTTGGCAGACATTGATGGTACCCCACTGATTTCTCGTAAAATTAAAATTATTCTTGAAATCCCAAGCAAACCCAAGCAAACCCAGTCATTTCTAAGTACATTTGATCTCTTGAATTTTTTCAATCCGATGCACGGTTTTCGCTTAAAAAAATAAAAACCTTTTCTCTGCATGATCATAACAATATCGTTAATATGACAATATCACCATGCAGAGAAATAGATTTTATTTTTTAGATCAAATTTGCTAAGAAATGAATAAGGAAGTTAATTTTTGAGATCCTTATTCATTTCTGAGCAAATTTGATCTAAAAAATAAAATCTATTTCTCTGCATGGTGATATTGTCATATTAACGATATTGTTATGATCATGCAGAGAAAAGGTTTTTATTTTTTTAAGCGAAAACCGTGCATCGGATGGAAGAAATTCAAGAGATCAAATTTGCTTAGAAGTGATTGGAGATTTCAGGGATAATTTTAATTTTAAGAGAAATCAGTGGCGTACCATCAATGTCTGCCAAAATATGCAGGTGAAATTCCGTACGAACGCCACTGGTAAAAATAAAAAACAATTGTGGTACACTAAATAATGCCCCTTGATACATAGTACATGTATGCCAAATTTAACTAAAATATCTAAAGTGGTATTACAGATATTAATAAAAAACTATTTATTTTTGAAAAATTTACCACCCTATATCTCAAAAGTTAAGACGTTTAGGACATACGTCCATATGAAGTTTTCTTTTTAAAATGGACCCAAAACTCGCCCCCTTAAATATTGACATTCAATTAGAAAACACCCTATATATATATATATATATATATATATATATATATATATATATATATATATATATATATATATATATATATATATATATATATATATATATATGCCATAAATATTGAATTTACATAGAGAATACAAAAAAATCAGATTTATTTGTATTATGTGCCCATCATGTGATATATATTATATAATTTCCCGAGTGAGTCCACCAAATATCATCTGTTGGGAAGTAGTGAAAAATGATATTTTTATCTACCCTTTTGTGATATGGAACCCTAAATTAAGTGATATGCATCGATTAGCTAATACACCAAAGTAACATATCTTCAGTAAAGTAGAATTACAAATCTTTATTTTTTCTTTAATTTTACTATAAAGTATGGGAAAGTTTGCGTTTCAAACTTCCATTAACTAGCGCTTATCGACTTGAACACATTTCAGTGACAAATTTTATTGTTCTATCAGCAAATATCATTAAAGTTTATTTCCAGTTACTTTATCATTAGAAGTAAATTAAAGTTTTATCAAAGCGATATGAGGAAATCGATTTGGCATGGATAAAGTCTATGTTCTACAACACGTTTTATAAGATATTATATCAACAATTCTTTAAGGGCTCAATTTACAGTTACGATGGAAAGGTAAAAAAGACATCAACCATTTCTTGATATATGTAGTTAACATGGGATATTTTCTATTTTGATTGTGAGTATTTCTACGAAGACGAATCTAAAGTGCACGAGATATTTTTTTAACTTCCAAAGTAACTACGCTAGTAGTGCATTAAGAGATTAAGTGGATAAGAAAAACCCCTTTAACTGTTTGCATAATCAAAGACACTCTTTGCAATGTTGCTTTTACCACCTGTCTGAATATTTCAAAAATGGGTTTGGGACACTTAAACGAATTTGCAGCACTTATTTTTACCATCTCGTCCTGTTTTTCATTGTCTGTTAATTCTGTATGATCAGGAACCTGCAGAAGTTCCGCCCTGCAGTGGCGGCGATAAGGCTATCGCTGACACCACCCTGAGGTGACGCTAGACAACCCTGAGGCTTCAATTCGATTTTCTTTACTGCATTCAATTTTTAAAAAATTAGAAAGCCAAAAAAATAAATAATATCAAAATAATACTGCATAAAATCATATAATACTTTAGTATATATATAATATCAGGGTTGAACTCATCGATCCGCATGCAACAAAAGCTAGAACGAAGGCGTGAGTATAGCTTGTGCTTGCTGTAGAAGAGATCTCACTTCATAATATTCATTGTCGATCACATGAGTAAGGTTTCTAGATATTTGGTCGCTAGAGAAAGGGGCGTAACTCCGAAAACCCGAATTTCAAGTTATAACCACCATACCTACCCACAAGGTCATATTTATTACATTTAGCATAACTACTTACGTCTAGTTGCACAAACAATTTAATTACTAATACAATTAAACTAATAAGACACTTGTAATGTGACAGCACTTATGCTAACGTCATTGTATGACTCTAAACGTCAATTAAATTTACTACTTGATTAAAAGTTTTGTGCAACCCGCTGTAAGTCTACTAAACAACTTACATAAATGTACTGTAAATTATAACAGAAGAAGAAGGTTTAGTAACCAATGCAATACTGGTTTAATTTTCAATCGCTTCTCCGGCAAAATATGATAAATGGAGTTACGCTCCTTTGTCTTTTCAGCGACGATTAGTTCTACTTGTATTAATAAATAGGGATTTGTTTAAATGTTCCCGTTTTAATAATACTTTTTATGTATGTACTTCAGGTTTTAACTTATTGCATTTTATTTATTTATATTTTCAGGATAAATTAGCCCCTTCTAAAGGTTTAGGTTAGAGTCTCATTTAAAAAAATACATGGTTTTGAATGGTATAAAATACTGTATTTAATATTATCGTTATTAAAATTATATATTATATTAAAAGAAAAGGAAAATGTTTGTAGCATAGCGCACAAAAAAGGCGATGTGTTATGCTCTTGCATCCAAGAATCAACGGAAAACATCTGGCTGGGTAGACAGTGAGCTTTCACCTTTGTTGGCACTGACATAACCCATCAGACAGCTCCCTCAACAGCAATTCCATATAGTCAATACTGTTTCTAATACAGAAACGGTACAGAATATTATGCATTATTGATGCCACCTGTAGGGACTACTGTAATTTAAGAACAGATCTAACTAAAGTAAAGCTGCTACTCACTGCTACTGATATATAGGCAGCACATACTACAAAAACACGACCGAAAGCAAAGTCGACAAAAATTATTTTTCTGGACTTACCAGGGCTCGCACAACACGATCCCACTGGAAGCTTTTCCAATCCGTCTAAAAGCCTAAATTTTGATACAAAGAGAACAGTTTTGTGTCCGTAATAAATATAAAAACACTAACGTCCAGATTCACTAAGAAAGTTTAAGATTTAGTACTGGTTTAAATTAAGATCTTCTAGTTGATCAGTTATGTTTTGACAAGTTTTTGTCCTGTCGTTGTTAATAAGACGTCATTGAAATTTTATGAATTATTCGGATATTTCAGCGATTTGCTTGGTTTTCAAATGATTTTCATCTTGGAACAGGTTGCTAAAGTGAATTTAGTTCTATTATTGTCGAAGGTGCGTACTAAAATTGCCATTTTCTTTATAAATTTGCGAAAAAGCTCCGAAATAAATTCATAGCATAAAATTTAGTTGTCTTATTCTTACAGTTGTCAGTTTAAAACTTTTGGTTGTCAAATTAGACCGGACTAGCGTTGAAGAATCTGGCTGTAAATGTTTGTGGCATAGCGGCCAAAAAGACAGTGTTTTGCTCTTGCATTAAAGTACGGGGCATCCATGAAATAAAAAACCCGGAACGGGTGTACAGTAAGCTTTCATCCTTGTTGGGGATTATCGAACTGATGTAACCAGTCAGGCCACCCTCAATAGCAATTGCGCATAGCTGCCACTGCTAGGCAGGCAGCACATATAAGAAAAGCACAAGCGGAAGCAAGTCTGACTGTCTACCCGGCCTGGGGACTTTCCATTAGTTCCTGGATGCAAGAGCAGATCACTGTCTTTGATACTCTATATTACCAACATTTTCCTCTTCTTGTATGTATATCGGACTCTAAACTCTTGCCTTTATACAGGGTGTCCGAAAAGTCTTAGTATCTTTGCCATTAGTAGAGATAGAGAAACCAAATTTTAGGTGTAGCTTATTGGTAAATAAATCTACTTTTTTATGTAATTTAATTTTTTTAATCCACTTGAGGGGTGACGCTAGGGAGTTGAGACAAAATTTTAAATACAACACGATGCAGTGTGTTACCTCATATTAAAGGTCTTCAAAAAAGAAACATTTTACCGCAAACCCGGTCCTTATTTTAATTCGTTTTTAAATGGCAAGTCTATAAAAATTAAAAATCGGGACCTTTATTTCTCTTATTGCTTTAAAAGTCGTTTGAAATGACTACCATGAACTTCTTGGCAGTACTAAAGTAGGGTTTGGAAGTCCTCACTTTTTCGAAAATGGCAGTTTTGTTACTGCTTGGAAAAGTTCCAAAATAGACTTTGTTACTTCCAAGAAGTTCATGGTGGTTATTTTGAACAACTTTTAAAGTAATAAGAAAAGCAAAGGTACATAATTTTTTTTTCTGGATTTTTATTTTTAAAGGTTTGCCATTTAAAAACGAATTAAGATACGGACCTCGGGTTTGCGGTAGAAAGCTACTTTTTTGAAGACCTTAAAATGAGCTACGATACGTCATAGGGTTGCATTTCAAATTTTTGACCTCAACTCCCTAGTGTCACCCCTCAAGGGGGTTGAGAAAGTTAAATTAGATGAAAATTAGATTTATTAACCCGTAAGACATCTAAAATTAGGTGTCTCTATCTGTACCAATAGCAAAGATATTAGCTCGTACCAAGGCTTTTCCGAATCCCTGTATAATTACTATATTATTGAATAACTAAAAATATTAGTTTGCTATGATTTTGTAGAAGTACCTAAACATTTTCTCGAAAAACGGAAAAATTAAAAATTCTTCGATATCCTCATTTAACAAGAATTATTGCATTATAATTATTCAGTGTATCATTATTATCACAATTATTTGACTAAAAATGAGAAGAAACTCTATCAGAGATCTTGTCAGCTCTACAATTAATACATCACCACTCCTTACAAGACCTCGTAATTGCGGAGCCCCATAAATGTCCAAGATTTTTAAACATATGAGCCATAAATTGTTTCCTTTATTCCTAACTAAGGGTGACAAATCAAGCGAATGAAAGCTTGGCCGACAAAAGATAATACACAGTAATTATTACCAGTAGAGACCCTTACCAAAGCATTTGACGTTGCCACATAAATTCTTGGAAACTTTGCGTTTTTATTTGCTATTACTTGGTGCTTATCAAGTCACGCTCATTTTGATGACAGATTTTACTATTAGTATCGCAAAATATCATTATAATTTATGTTACAGTAATAATTATTAACTCTTTGCATTTAAATTAATGGTTCTCTTTGTAAAAGCTGTTTAAAATAAAATATCCATTTTTATGGCATGTTTGACTTGCAAGTGCAAGGTCACCTAATAGAAACAGGGAAAGGATTTAAAAACGTTACCAGCAATATCTGAAAAACGATTTGGAATATCTTTATAAAAAGCAGAGAGGCAAGAAGGCACATTTTAAAATATGTCTAATATTTACCCCCCCCCCACATTTTGTAGGGCGGGTGGCAAGTTTAAAATGTTAAATAGAAAGGTATATTTTTTTCAAAAATTCAATTTTCCTTCAAGATCTATGCGTGTGCGCCGTAAATTGTTTCATTTAATCTACAGGCTGCATAGTTACAATCTTTAAAAAAATAATAAAAAAATTAAAA
This sequence comes from Philopedon plagiatum, assembly GCA_963971165.1. Classification (NCBI taxonomy): domain Eukaryota; kingdom Metazoa; phylum Arthropoda; class Insecta; order Coleoptera; family Curculionidae; genus Philopedon; species Philopedon plagiatum. The sequence goes on along the minus strand of OZ020190.1, from coordinate 109,525,370 downwards.
CAATCATAACATATTACTTTAAATTTAGCAACCGTCGTACTTTAAAAAGTGTTCAAAATGCCCTCGATTTACTTCCAAATATTTTAAAATCGTTTTTTGACTGGAGTTGTTTGGGTGTAATATGAGATTAAAATATAAGGATATGCTGTTTCGGAAGGTAGGTATGTTCGTTTATCCTGTACTGACGAGAACTAAAGAGTTCGAAACCGGTATGCAGGTAACGACATCCTAACTAAAGAAAAAGCTTCCTTCTTCCTGGTAGTTTCTTGCAGTCAAACCAAGTATTTTGTTGTCTAAGAGTGTTAGTCAAAATACGGCAAATTTTGGTATGTAATCCAGCGCTCGGCAGTGGCGATCGGTAGCATGAGGCAGGTGAGGCCCGGCCTCACTACAATTAATTTAAAATGTAAAAGTGAAAATTTTCGTAAGATTTATTAACATGTTTTGTTTTGCTCTTCTTCATCACATTACTTCAAATCTAAAATTTATTATATAAATTTGGCAATTATAAAGGTCGAAAGGTTTAGCAAACGTCTATAACGCCACTTTTATTTACAAGGGAAGCGCTAATATTTGCGACAATATATTCGACTAAAAAGAACCACATGCGGTATTCGCAGTACGCGCTGTATGTTAACAAGTTCTTCTATGAGAGAACGGCCTATGCAGCAGACTCTCGAAGCAGCTCGTCTCTGGACGTGTGTGAATGGTTCTGTCTTTATTTAGTATGTTTATATTACTCACTTCCACGCGTACGCGTATTCGTTGCTTCCACGCGCGAATTTATAGTGAAGAGAGGCCTGTAAAGCGCTTGGCCTCCTGATTTACTAGATATTTTATTTGAGAACGGAGCTACGTATTTTAGGATGTTTTATTGCTGCGGCAAACGTCATTTTCTATGCGTTCTCAACGTGAAAAAAATGAAACTGTTACTAATGGGAGACCTACTTCACAAGTACTATTATACAAGTATACGGGCAAGAACCGAAAATAAGGACCTAATTAACAATGATGTTACATTGACTTACCAGGCGTTATTTTATGAAGTGCTTGATAATAATCAAATTACAGATCGATTTAACGGTATTAATAAGTTATTATTTTTGAACCTAATTTAACCAAACGCTTTTTGCCGATTTTGACGTATCATTTCTAAATCAGTTATTTAACACTTTAGTTCAAAGTTATAAAAATCTTTTCCAAAAAAACCGATGCAAAACCGAGCTTACAATTTTTTTTGCTGACAAACAGTTCCGTTCCTTATCTTTGCCAGAGATTATAGAGACAAAATGTTCAAAAATGGTCTAAATGAGGTTTTATCAGAAATGTACAAATTGTTATGTTTAATAGCCTACACTACCTGGAGCATCGGTTTCAGTTGAAAGAAATTTTTTAGCTTTAGCTTACAAGAAATGTTAAATGGTTTGGCTTTAGTGTCTATAGAAAAGGCTTAATAATTAAAATGTATTCTTCTGACTCATTTTATAACTTAGTAATAGGATCGCTTGCGATTAAGTGCAACAGAAAGATAGACTTAATCTATAAAACATAATTTTGCATTTTTCTTAGTTTGTTTTTAAGTTTGCCATTTGATTTCCGTTTTATGATATTTTACGTTTTGATGTGTGTTTTAAATAAAACTATATGCTTCATATTATAACTTTTGGCCTCACCTGTTTTACTGACCACGGATCGCCACTGGCGCTCGGAGGGGCATATAGCCCGGAGAATAGCTGTTTTACCATGATTTGTTCAAATCCTTATTGTATAAGGAATTTTCAGGTGGTTTAGAGAACTTATTCTAGTCTGGCCTGTTGGAAGCTTCCAGAGCCATTGAAACTTACACACACACACACACACAGAGAACTTATTCTCAATTTTACGTATTTATATGTACCTACCCCTGACAAGTAGACTTCATTCATTATCAAAGCAATAAGAAAAAAAGGTAAAGAATTCTTCTTTATTTTTTATTTATTATTGGCGACTTAGTCGAAAACCTTGGCTTTATTTCTTTTTTGTAATCTTAATTTTTACTGTTAAAAGTTGTATATTTCTCCCATTTTTACCTAAAATAAATAGGAGTTTTTTTCATCATTTTTTTATTGCGTTAAGCCGTTATTAATTAGGAGCAACACATTACAGCATGGGAAATATGGACCTCTACATTAACACATCAATAATGAAACAAATCGATTCATAGATAAACGAGATATTAGCTTGTGTTCTTCTTAAGGGGTACACCCGGTACATAATCGAGAAACGTGATTTGAAAGTCAGCAATTTTTATTTCTTAAATGAATTTGTCTTATTTTTATTAGATAGAGTCGATGTTATGCAGGCATTTCCAATATCTTTGATACCATTTTTATACCATCTAAGAAAAGAAAAATGTACGGTTTCTTCACGAGAGGAAAAGATAGCTTCGTTTGATAACAATATATACTATGAACACTCTATATGAGCGACGGAGTAAATGTGAAGTGAACGTCCAATGTGTTCTTGTTGACAAGTGTGGGAAGATCTAGGCAGCTTACACGATGAAATTTGTAGTGTTTCTCGTGAATAAGTTTATTTTTCTATATATTATGTAGGTACATATTTTGGAATCTACAAATCAACTGATTTCTCTCATAACCTAACATATATGTAACTGAGAGAACAGAGACATGCCTACAGTACCTGACAAGACAACATTGAAATGGAAACTTAAAAAAAAGTTTACATGTAAGAACTAGTTTGTAGGACGTACCTACTACCTAGAACTATTTTACAAAAAAATATATATAAGAGGAGTAAAATTCTTCTATTAAAACAGCTTGTTTATTTTTCTGTGAGAAAATAATTACCATCTATCACCACCAAAGAGTTTTGATAATAATAAACTATAAGTTTCTTAGTAAGTTTGCGTTTATATTTGTCATTAGCCAGTTCTTATCTAATCACGCTTATTTTGTTGACATATTTTACTGTCGCTATCGCTGAAAGTTACGTTTTATACGATAAAAAATTATATTATTTATTTTAATATAAAAGGGGTCATTAAGTTTAACAGTTAGTATTTGAAGTAGCATATAACAGAGGATCTTAATCTTTTCTTAACTTTTTGCGCTAAAATCTCTAAAGAAAGTGAAGCTGCAATAGTCAGTTTTTTGTACCCTCTTTGATCACTTTGTCTTGTTATTATTTTTGTGGTGCTTCTTCCTTTTTTCTTCTTATTTTTCTGAATACTTAAATTTTTTATAGTATGTAGGATAACTATTTCGGTAAATTAATCAGTTTTGTTTAATCTTTTTGTTTTTAAACTCTCATACAAATTATATGCTTTAAAACTCAAATTACTTTTTCTGTAATAAAATTAATATTATTACTCATAAATTACGCCTATAAAAAATCATTTTTATAGCTCATAAAATCCACTTTATTGAAGGATACAAAGAAAACTCTTGTAAAGCCTTAAAAACCCATGTTTGCAAAGTGAGATCAATTCAGAAGTTCTGCTTAATACTTGTATGTTTATGATTCAGTTTTTAAAGCTTTTAAAACATTGCAATAAAAGGAGACCCTTCTATCTTCGTTGTATATGTACTATCGCTATTGCTTTAAAATACATCTCCGAACTTACTCATCCAGAATAATAAATGATGATGGAAAAGTACACCAATAATATTCAATTATTACTAAGTTAATAACCAAATGGAATTAATACAAAGTACATAATTCAGTATTTAGTATTTGATACTAATGTCAATATGCCAATTAATGCTCTAGAATTTCTAAGTCCATTTGACAACCTTACAAATATTTAGCAAAACATAATCCAATACGATTGACCAACTTATCTGTGAATTTCCCTCCGCTCAAGTTATCGTCCTAGGCGACTTTAACGTCCATAGCAAAGAATGGCTAGGTTCCACAAAATCCAACCTAGAATTCACAGCGGCAGAAAACTTCGCAATCAGCATCTCGCTCACCAATTTAATCAGGGAGCCAACATACTTTCCCCGCGTTGCTACGCATAATCCAGATCCACTAGATCTTTTCCTACCTCCCAACCTGAACTCTTGGTCGTTCAGGTCACGACCTCATTACCGGCTCTTGTCCCATACATCCCGCTCGTTGAAAGCATGCCGGAACGCACGACCTAGAACTACAATTCTGCCGACTGGGATGGTCTTTGAAACTTCTGTTCTGCTTTCCCTTGGAGCTCTGACTGTTTTTCCACTTCCGATCCCTCCGAAATTTGCTCTCATATTACAGATATCATTCAAGTATGTATTGTAAGTTTCATTCTAAATACCTGCAAGAAACCTAGACTCCACCATGAAAAGCCCTCGTTCTCCATGGTCTGCGATAAAGCCAGGCTCAAAAGATTTCAAGCTTATGAAAGGTTTCTTCAAAATCCTACACCCAAAAATCGTTAGATTTCACCAAGACAAAAAAGCAATACAATCAAACTCTCTTAAGAGTTCAAGCGTGCTTGTAACAACCGCATAAAAGATAAATCACTGTTCTGTTCCAACGGCAGCAAATCTTTCTGGTCACTTGCCAAAAAATTTTGTCAAAACTTCTGTAGACTCACTTTTCCTCCCCTGACTTCTGATAACGAAATTATCTTCATCTCTAGAGGCAAAGCTGAACTATTTGCCAAACAATTCTCTGTCAGCTTCACCCTTATTCCTCCTGGCAATTTTGTTCTTCCAACCGCTACTTCCGTACCCCACAAAATATCCGACAGACAGGTTCCAAAAATTCTTCTATCCCTTGATACAAAAAAGTCCTCAGGTCTGGATGGCATACCAGCAATTGTTCTAAAAAAATGTTCTCCAGAACTTGCACCGTTCTTAACTCGCCTTTTCCAGATCTCCTATGACAAGGGCATCTTTCCAGACAGCTGAAAGACTGCTCGTGTCCAGCCTGTCCCAAAGGAAGGTTCCAAGTCCCCTCCATCCAATCATAGACATGTTTATCTTCTCTCTGTTGTCAGCAAAGTTATCGAGAAAGACATCAACTTGCAAATTGTAAAATATCTAGAGAAACACAAAATCATCCATGACAGACAGTACGCACTTCGTTACCAAAGGTACACAGCTGATCTTACCTTTGTCACTTATAACTGGAACAAGTCTCTCGATTTTCATGGCGAATCTCAGGATGTTGCTCTTGATATTTCCAAGGCCTTTGACAAAGCATGGCATCCGCATTCCTCCACAAACTACCTTCTTACGGTCCTTTCCAAACTATGTATATGGATCGGTAGCTTTCTCTCTAATCAGCGCATATTTGTCGCGGTGGACGGTCACTCATCTAACTTCCATCCTATCACTGCCCTCGCACCCGAAGATTCAGTCCACCAACCCTATTTCTTCTTTACACTAATGACCTGCTCCCTTTAACTACCAATCCCATCCACAGTTACGCTGCCGATAGTACTCCTAATTCCAACATCTATTTTTCCAGACAAGTCTAGAATTAAGAGCTGCATAATAGACACAGATCTATGTACCTTTCCCTTTCCCAAGATATTCAATTATTATTAATCTTAGACTGGGGTGCCAAAAAACTTGTTCAGTTCAACGCCTCCAAAACCCAGTCTTCCTCCCAGTCTTGCTCCCTGTCACGCAACAAATTCGGCAATACTTACCCCATCTACATGAATGGCCAAGCCCTACAGAACAACAAAACGGCCAATCTTGTTCGTATCGCTTTCGAACATAATCTCAGCTGACACAAATACACTAGTTCACCAGTCCCTACAAGAAAAGTCCCTTCCTTCGCTCATCGCCGCGCTGTTCGCTTTTCTACCGATACGTCCACGGATTTTGATTTCAAGAACTGGCCGCTATAATTTACCCCTGATTACAATCACCCTAACAGAACAACAAGAGGAGCGTTATGTATGCATACCCTCTCCAACTACAAAAGCCTAGAATATTCCACTTCTCTCGCTCATTCATACCTAGGGTCTCCAGATTATGGAACAAATTGCCTGCAGATGTTTCCCTTCCCCTCCCAAGCTCCAATCCATTAAATCCCGTGTCAATGAATTACATTTCCCGTCGCTTCAGACGCCCGCAGTACGTTAGTACCTAGGCTTGAAGTGTACGTGGGCTGTCTCAGATTAAAAAAAATTGATGTAAATGATAGAATTGATAGAAACTTTTAAGCAAATTTAAATTATGTGCACCACTAATGCTAAAAAGGGCATACGAGAAACATAATCTAACTTGCATCATTGGATAAATAAAGAGGGGTCTTATACTAGCAATAATAACTATATCAATACAGATGTGCAAAATATAAAACAAAATCATTTCTTACTCTCTCAGTAAAAAATTTTAAGTTATAAAAAATTATCACACCCTAATGGCGGCTATGTGACGTAAAAATCTTAAAACTGCACTACCACTATTTCCTTCTCTTACAAATAATGCAGTGCGGTTATTTTTGAATACTTTACAATTTTTAAAACCCAAGTTATCGGCACAGCAAAAATAATTTAATTTAAATTAATAATTATTCCAAAAAGATACCATTTTAGTAAGAACCCCTCCAACCTGCACTCAATATTTGCGGAACATCCTTTAATGATCACTGAAGACATACTGAGTAAACAATGACCTCTTCTATTAACCATAGTTACGCTTGATATATAATAAATATTGTTTTTATCTTTCTCATCAAAGATCATAAATTTAAAACTAAACCCAAAACCTTATTTTTAGTACAAAATTTAGTTCTTTACTCATCAACCTGAACCCACATTGACAACTCGGAGAAATACCACAGGCAAACAAAAAAAAAGTTGCATGTCGGTAGACTATACCCCTACCCCATGAATTTTGAGCTGCTGAACATGAATTTGACATCAGAATTACTCAATTGGGTCAGAATTTTTTTCTAACCTCGAAAAATAGATAAAAATAGCGAAAATGGTGCTTCACTCTAATGCAAAACAAAACTCAAACATAACTCGCTGACATCACAAGAAATACTGCGCGTGTGATAATTTGATGAAAATCAACACTCAAGTATGTGGTTCTCAGCAAATATATGTAGGTTAGAATTTCAAACCAACTTTGAAAAAACTTGCGTGCATGCATTCAAATCGTATAAATGGTATGAAAGTTAGGAAATGGAAAGTCTCTGGTACGTTTTTAAAAGGAATTCAACAACAGAACTGATAAATCGAATGATGACCACTTTCTAACCTAAAACAAAATCACAGTACCTAGTCGAAATTCAGCACACATAGACTCGTCTAAAAGCTCGATGACTGCGTGAAATGAGAGGAAACGCAATAAAATAAACAACCTGTGAATTTGAACACTCAAGGATACAATGCTTTTAGATTATGGAAAAGAATTTCAACCTAATCTCAAGAAATGGCATTGAATCATTCAAAATGAGGGCAGTAAGCCTTATAGCCTATGAATCTAAACCCCAAACGTTCTAACTAGACTCCCTAAACTGCCTGTCTGCGGTTTAGGGTGCGTGGCACGTGCTGTCCTCCGGTTAGGTTCGGGAATTTGTGGTTTAGGTTTATAGGTGATAGCGTGATAGGTTTCTGCGGTTTAGGGCGCGTGAGACTCGCTGTCCCCTGGTTACTTAGGTTAGGGAGTATGGGGTTTAGGTTTGTATGCAATGAGACCAGGACCATAGCTACAATAGGGCGGATCAGGGCGCCGCGCCGCCCTGTCAGAAAAATACAAGCTTCGGGCCATTTTTTTAAAATATTCAGTCGGAACCTGTATTGATTTCAAAATTTAGTTTTTAGTTTTGATACTATGTTTTTAGTTTTAAATGTTTTGATTTTATAAACGTAACAATGATAAAACTGAGAATTTAGGGAATGATTTTTAGTTAAATATTTGATTTTTGCCTCGTGAATGTTCTTAATTTTAGGAATAATTTAGACACTAATTTTTAGTTATAATGTTGTTATTGACACCCACAGCCTGATTCTCCAACGCTAGTCTGGTCTCATTTGACAACCAAAAGTTTTAAACTGACAAGTGTAAGAATAAGACAACTAAGTTTTACACTATGAATTTATTTCTGAGCTTTTTCTCAAACTTATAAAGAAAAGGGCAAGTTTAGTACGTACTTTCGACAATAATAGAACTAAATTCATTACAGCAACTCGCTGCAAGTTGAAAATCATTTGGAAACCAAGCAAATCGCTGAAATATCAGAATAATTCATAAGTTTTTAATGGAGACTTATTAACAATGACAGGACAAAAACCCGTCAAAAAATAACTGGTCAACTAGAAGATCTTAATTTAAACCACTACTAAATCTTAAACTTTCTTAGTTCACTTAAATGCTTTTGTTAATACTCTTAAAAGTGCTTTACATATAAAAATGTAATTTGTTTTTATGCACCTATTATACTACTAAATAAAAGTTTTTGCAATAAAACATACAAAGAAGGAATTTATTTTTCTGCATAAAACAGGTATAGGGAAAAATTTGAGTTCTTAAAAATATCGCCCTGGCGATAAGTAGCAATGCCATGGTACCAACAGAGACTTGGCTACCGCCCTGAATGAGGCTCGCCTCGCTCGCCTGTCTGTGGTTTACAGCGCGTGGGACTCGCTATCCCCGGGTTACTTAGGTTAGGGAGTTTGGGGTTAAGGTTTATAGGCGATAAGGCTCGCTCCGCTCGCCAGTCTGCTGTTTAGGGAACGTGGGACTCGCTGTCCCCCCGTTACTTAAGTTAGGGAGTCTAGTTAGAACGTTCGCTGTTTAGGTTCATAGGCTACTGCCCCCATTTTGAATGATTCAATGCGATTTTTTGAGGTTAGGTTGAGATACTCATCCATACTCTAAAATCATCCTTGATCATTCAACTTCACAGGTTTTTTATTTTATTGCGTTTCCTCTTATTTCACGCAGTCATCAAGCATTCAGACGAGTCTTTGTATACAGAATTTCGACTACTGTGATTTTTCCTTGAGGTTAGAACGTGGTCATTATTTGATTCATCAATTCTGTTGTTAAATTTCTCTAATAAGCCTACCAGGAACTTTCAATTTCCTAATTTTTATACAATTTTTACATTTTGAATGCATTCGCGCAAGTTTCTTCAAAGTAAGGTTGGAAGCCTAACGTATATTCGCTGAGAACCACAAATGTGATGAGTATTAATTTTCATCAATAATTTCACCCGCGCAGTATTTCTATTTCTCGTGATGTTAGCATGTTATGTTTGAGTTATGTAGACCGAAATTCAATCGTGTAAAGTACAATGACGTTGGTGCCGGCGGAGGGAAAACTTTTAGTTAACCACTGGTTGGTAATGAAGTCACACGAGGCTCGAGAGAGACGGCGACGCAACAATCTTTCCGCCGGCACCAACGTCATTGTACTTTACATGATAGAATTTCGGTCTAGCTTTACATCAAAGTGAAGCACCATTTTTCGCTATTTTGATATATTTTTTGAGGTTAGAAAAAATTCTGACCTGAAGGAGTAATTCTGATGTCAAATTCGTGTTCAGCAGCTCAAAATACATGTGGATAGGGGAGTCTAGTCTACCGCACATGAAACTTTTTTTTGTGTTCTTGTGTAATACAATTGTTAATTATTGTGTCTTAAATGGTTATGAGTGTCCTTCTAAGATTTTAAGATGGCGCATCCATCAGTGTGAGAGATTTTCATAGTCAATTTTCAGTCACTGTCCTCGTTACTATACTATTTGAAATAATAATAATTTTCTTCTGTTTAAATCCAGTTAAAAATAGCACACACTTTTTTAGGAAAACATATATGTGTACTGTTTTTGAAAAGCACAACAAGCTTGCGTTTTAAATAGCCATTACCTTGCCCGTATCTACTTACCTTGACATTAGTGACAGATTTTATTACTGTTATCGCTTTATGTTATTATATTTAATATTTAAATTAGGTGCTTTCATTTTTACTAAAATAACTACTTTTACACATACGAATTATTGCTAGAATAGAGATATTGATCTTTATAGCTTGTGATTAATGAAATTATATGGTAAAAAGAAAATGACTTAATAACTTTGAAAACTTAACATCGTATAAAATTCCAGTAATATAGTTTATTTTATTATTTTTGTGTTAGTAATTCGAATATCCCTAAAGATTATTAAGTTTTGTTTTTCAAATTTAGTTAGCCAAAACAGAAATCCAGGACCCTAAAACACTTTTATATACTTAAATTCTATTAAGAAAGAACTTTTCTCCATGCTTATGCATATTTTATCGTGACATCATATTGTTTGGCTTTTATGTAATATCGATGTTTTAACCCTAGATACTTAGTTTACGTAAAAAGTAAGAACGCCAAGACCAACAAACCAAGAAAAAAACAAATACAACAATCAATACACTCCAAAGTACCAGAGCAACCATTTGAAAATACTATACCTAGCGCCGAAAAATCCAAACCTGGGTGTTAATGTTAATCAACTAATGCTGGTTATTTATATTTTTGTTTTTTGTGTAATGGTCTATTACATTTAAGAAATATATTTCAATGTTAAATATTGTTGTCAGTACATTTAATTCCTTGTAACTTTATATTTAACTAATATTCGATTGCCAAGTGTTAAACTCTTTGAACAAGTAAGTAGATGGAAGTTTTTCTTTTCACTTTATTAATTTCGTTTTTAATTTTATGTTAGTTTCTCTTATGTTTCTGAATTTTATATCCTAATTTTATTGATATCTTCGATTTGCTTATTTTAGTTAGCACTGCTGTATAAACTAATGTAATACATCCTGGTACTCTAAATTTACACATGTACTCAGCCCTTTATCTTCTGTTCTGTTGTGTTCGAGGATTCCTATGGCCTCTTGCCTGTCCGGCATCCAGCCAAGCCCTTTATCTTAGTTTTAAATGTATTACATCTATTATGTTCCTATTTTATTATATTATTATGTACCTAATGTGTCCACTTTCTACTTCTATGAACCCATTACCACAGAGATCCCTTTTTTGAGTCCTGAAGACGATTTGAAACAAATCGAAACGTCGACATCGAACAGACAACCGTTCTAAAATTTATGAGCACAAATAATAACACCAGGAAAATAAAAGTATTTGTGGTATATGGGTGTTTTTGACGCCCTCTATGTTTCAGACATAAAATAACCACATATTTTTATTTGGCTATCAAGTTGGAATATAAAAGCTTAAACAAACTGGCGACCACCGACTCGAATTCCAGTTTGGCGTTCGCATTGCGCGCATGCACCAACTTTTAATCTCGATTAGTTTTTTGTTTAGAACCTTCTGGTTTTAAAAAGAGACAAAAAAGATCCTGTTTAAACCTAAATCGGAGCAAACCTGCACATAAATGCTGACATTGCCAGGACAGTACCGACTCTGCCTATCCTGCAGGCTCTACGTGGGCAATGTCACGGTTGTACAGCAGGTTTGCTCAGGACCTTTTTTCTGACCCTTTGAAAGCAAACCTAAACCTGAGCAAACCTACACACAAATTCTGACACTGCTAGGACATGACTACTCTGGCCTATCCTGCAGGGCAATGTCAGGGTTGTGAAGCAGGTTTTCTTAGGACCTTTCGGCTGACCTTTTGAAACACAAAAAATGATCCTAAGCAAACCTAAACCTGAGCAAACCTACACACAAATGTGACATTGTTAGGACAGTACCGACTCTGCCTATCCTGCAGGCTCTACCTAGGCAATGCCAGCGTTGTACAGCAGGTTTACTCAGGACCTTCTGTAGTCAAAGAACGGCAAAAAAGATCCCAAGCAAAACTAAACCTGGCCAAACCTACACACAAATGCTGACATTGCTAGGACAGGGCCGATCTGCCTATCCTGCAGGCTTTATTTGTACAGTAGATTCGCTCAGGATTGTTAATGATCTGCTATCAAAAAGAGACAAAAATATCGTAAACAAACTTAAACCTGACCAAACTTACACATAAATGTTGACATTGCCAGGACAGTGCAGACACTGCCTATCTACTCTAAAGTATTGAGCCATTCTAGTAGGTAAAAGTGCTGCTGCTGAGCCACAAGCAGAAATGTTATTATTTCTAACAAAAGCTAAACGCTAGGCACTAAAGGCACGAAATATACAAAACATAAATTTTAAGTTAAGGTAGACGTCAAGCCTCAACGAATTAGTTCTTATTGGCGCGCAATGCGAAAGCCAAAGTGGAATTCGTGTCGCTAGCCGCATTACTTATACAGTGGTAAATTTTTCTTAAAAATTGTAAAATAAAATGCTCCAGGAACCTCCTATCAAAATATATTCTATAAGTTTTCAGACACCCAGTATACGTATCACTTCAGACTAATAACAACTGTTTTACCAAGTACCCCTAAATTAAACTAAAAGTTCAATACATGTACAAAGTACAGCATACAACACGTAACAAACTTGAGTAAAATTCCATGTATGCCAGAAGTCCGTAAAATTTCATGGTAAAGTGTCATGTGCATGACAAGAAGGGACACGTATTTTCCGCCATATTATACGAATATAATAGGCAAAGGCTAGGGCCTAATTCTGGAATAAAAGGTATGGAAGACTCCCCTTCGTATGCAGAATTGACGGGAAACTGTTTTGGTCCTTTTAAGGCATGGCCCTTTGCATATATTACATTAAATTAAATCGGTATTTCCTTTCCTTTTTTTTATAAAAGGTCCCATGGGTTAGATATATTGGCGTGTTTAAAAATGATTTAATATATCAGGTCCTTTTGCTTCCCAGTTGACCGAATTTTAAATAACAATGTCCGAACAAGAAATAGTTATTTTAAAAGCATCGCAAACTCGCATATCTAGGAAACTACAGATTCTACACCAGTAAAACCTATGTAGTTTGAAGATATAATTCTTCCTGACACAAAATAATTAATGTCAAAGTGTTTTCGTACTAGTCGGATTATCTTTTAAACTAGGAATGTTTGCATTGTAACTTTATAAAAATGAACTATTTCTTCTGAATCTTTTTTGTGACACAGTTAATAACTAACGGCCTAAACTACTAAAACCAACCTTTAAAAGGTTTAGGATTTAGTACTAGTTTAAATTGTTTTAGTTGATCAGATCAGATTGTTATTGTTAATAAATCGTCAATAAAAACTTATGAGTTATGTTAAAGCTTCAGAGATTTGCTTGGTTTCAAGATGATTTGTATCTTGGAACTTGTTTCTAAAAAGAATCTAGTTATATTACTGTTGAAAATGCGTAGGTACCTGAATTGCCATTTTATTTATAATTTGCACAGACACTAAGACATAAATTCATCGTACATGTACGTGTTTTGTTCTGACACTTGTCAGAATGAAACTTGTGGTTGTCTAAAGCTGCGTGTACACCGAGCAAACGAACACCAGAACCCGAACGGAATATCAAACAGCGAAGCCGAATTCGCATGTGTACGAATGACTAAATGCAAAGCAGGTATTCGGTTCGCCTTCGCTGGCGTTCGCTTCGAGAGCGGTACATCAAAGCAAATCGGCGTTAGTTGTGGACGGGAAACGGAAAAAGCAAATCGAACTCCGAACTGAGCGTGTACAAAAAAATTATTTTTCTTTTTTTACCAATAGTGAATAATTTGAGAAATGTTTAATATTTTCTGTCTCGTTTATTTTGGTTTACTTTGATAATGTCAAAAATCAAGTAGAGCGAGGAGGCAATCCAATTAATAGATAGAGGAATACAGATCAATAGAATTATTATGGAATACAAAACATGCCCACTACTTCAATAATTTAAAGAGAAAAGACTTTAGGTACCGTTTTTTAGTATAAGGCAGGTAAAAATAAATCCTATATCCATAATCCGTACAGGGTGTTTTAATTTAAGCGTGCACTATTGCTAAACTCTGTTGAACGCTGGCGTCAAATGGCGAACACTGTTTACACATTTTTTGGGACTTTTTGACCCAACCGAACACGTTAACGAACGGACACCAAATGTTTACCATTCGGGATTCGGCAATCGTTCGCCCAGTGTATACGGACCTTAATAAGACCGCTCTAGCGAGAATGAGCCTGGCCGTAAATGTTTGTGTTAGCTATTAAATATCAACCGTAAGATAAATATAGAAAACAGTATATTGTATATCAAGGGACTGAAGTAGGTATTTTATTCCTGAGAGCAAAAATTGCACGAGGGATTAAAATACCATTTAGTCCCGTGGTATATTCGCTATTTTTTCCACTCCAAAAATTATACGATACAAAATTAACAAATATTATTTATTTTTTTGCACAACAATTAGAAACATGTATGCCTGTAATATAAAGTCATAATGGCTTTTCTACAATGGAAATTAAGATTTTTTTAAAACTCTCAAACATTTTTTCAGTTTTTCCAGAAAATTCGAAACTATAGGCGATTTTTTCATTACTGAAATTGAGAAAGATGCTGCAGAGGCTACATCTAGCTTACTGCCCCCCAAATCAAGAAAAATATATGAAAAACAATATGAGGTTTTCAATAGGTTAGTTGTCAATGTTTTATTATAATACATATTGTATTTATAATGGTAGTTTTGGTATCTTTATTGGTTATGCAGGGATTAAAAATCCATTTTGTAAGAAGAAATACCTATCTATCTTATATTATTGGTAAGAATAAAAATAATAGTTTAAAACAAATAATATGACTTTTTATGAGCTCCATATCTTTTTGAGAAAAAACGATTAACTGCGGCCTATTTAAAGTTTTTCGTTTTTTTTTCTCCAGACCTCTATACAATTTTTCAAGGTATCCGGACCCTACTAGAAATTAGTTGCCGACTCTTGGTCTAGATGTTTACTTAAAGTTATTTGCTAATAGAAAGAACGAAATACCGTTCTTTACTCAGTATAACTTTGAAATAAAACATCAGAATAAGGTATTAACCATTCTAACTTCAACTTTTTTTGTACTCATTTTAATACTTATTTACTTTTTACAAGTTTAAACAAACACTACAGTCAGTCTATAAATGAACTAAACGGCATGCTGCAGGAGATCTTTACCTCACGAGACACCAAACGAATTTAACAATTGTGTAATACTTTTAAACCCGCTACAAGCTTTTCTCAGTATTTGCACCGTTAGATCAAACGCCGCCGACGACGCGGCTTGCATTGATGTACTTTGACGACAGACGTTAAAGTCCTTTTCCAATTTTAATTACTGATTTACTATGTACTATTTTATTGTTTAATCTGTTATTACCTGCATGTTTGTAAATTTACTAATATTTTTGTATTAAGTGATCCAAATTTAATGTATAAGCTTGGCTAAAAAGTTGTGTGAATTATTTGGCGCTGTTAACTATTTATTCTTGCAGTCGCGAGCGTTTAGTTAGGATGATTTGCTGGTTGTTTCTTTTTTAGTGTTGAAAAGATTTACTTTACAAGTAGAGTTTTTTGTCATTACAAACGTCGGAACCATAACAAATTTTCTCCGATATAATAAATAATCATTTACCTGCTACCCCGTGACTTTTATGGGTTCACATGTTTACTACAATTTATTTGCTTTCGGAAAAACATTGTCAAATAAATTAATTATGCAGTGTTTGCATATAGAAAAATATTTTTGCGAAAATATACGTTTTCCCTGTGTAACGCAACTGATCCTGGGTTGTGTTGGCATTCGAGCTTGGACAGTTTTCGCACTGCACTTGCAGAGAGAGTTAGTTGCACCAAAGCATTGTATTTGTCTAGGTAATTATTCTTAATTACGGCCAATATGAACTCCAGTAACAGTACAATTACATAAATTAAATGTTTCTAAATATATATGAACTTTAAGCCTATTTTTGGTTTATTAAACTAATGGAATAGGAATATAAAAAATAGTAGTTTATATTTTTATTGGTGCGTGAAACGTGATCCTAGAATACTGCCCTCCTTAGTTAAAACGTCCTAACTACATTTTTTCCATTTTCGCCTTATATGCATAGTATATTGGTTGTCCTATACCATATTAAACTGACCTAACTGTAAATTTTGATCTAGTTAGTAACTATTTATTTTTATAAATGCTAAATAGGACGTTCTAAGTTAGGGAGAATAGATGAATATGGTATCGGACAACCAATATATGCCGAAAATGGAAAAGATGTAGTTAGGACGTTTTAACTAAGAAGGCAGAATAAAATCTATCCCAGAATAAAAATACTAAAAATAAATACGAAATGGCAAGGCATTTCTTACTCATGCTTGTTATTTTTATTGTTGGTATTTCACACGATTAAGTGAGTGGAGAAAACCAAAATCCCTAGTAGTTATATTTCCCTTTTCTACTGACGCCCACGGTACTTTAGTACGAAGGCTTTAAATTAATATGGATTATCTCAGAAAAGAACAACGTAGATGTTTATAGGTTAGCGAGAAGTCAATTTAAAATATAAATATTCTAATTCAGTAAGGGTAACTTTAATTTCAATTTAATCGTACAAGACAAGACAAGACAATTTTCCAACATCCTGTTTATTAAATAAACCCCTTAACGCATTTAGTAATCAGCTACAGCCAATGTCGTGCACTAAAATTATTAGTGCCGGGCCCAAGATGTATTTGTTGTCTTTATGTTTGATATCGAGCTTAAGTAGGGAGATTATAGGGGACCGAAGCATACCGTTAGCAACCAGGAAAATATTGATGTTACGGTTTTACACTTAGGCCAACCAATTAAAAGCGGCTGTAGGTGGGTCGAAAGAGGATTAATTTTAAGTAGCATTAAATTTTAGTAAACAACAAAATTTATCTATTTTAAATATTACGTCAGTTTTGGCTTTATGTACCTTATGTTAGTAAAATGGAAGCTCCGTAATGTTTCACAGCTATTTTTAGTAATTGTTTGGGTTTGATGTTAAAAATATTGGGACTATTTTTATTTCTTTTATTTAATAGACATTTATTCTAAAATCGACCAGCAAATTCACCATAATGATATGTGTGACGGTTTATTTGAAATCACAATTTAGAAAAAAAATCTTTAAAACCAATGAGCTATGATGCTAACATCGGAAATACTGATGTTACGGTTTTATACTTAATACAACCAATTAAAAGCAGCTGTAGGTGGGTTAAAAGCAGATTAAGCTAAACTAGAATTATTACATTTCAGTAAACAACAAAATTTATCTATTACGGCAGTATTCGCTTGAGT
The DNA here is from genome assembly GCA_963971165.1 of Philopedon plagiatum. NCBI lineage: Eukaryota > Metazoa > Arthropoda > Insecta > Coleoptera > Curculionidae > Philopedon > Philopedon plagiatum. The sequence continues at coordinate 109,508,235 of OZ020190.1, read as the reverse complement.
ATGTAATGATAATTTCTGGCCGTTCTTAAATTTCCGATATATTGCATTTACCTCTTACTTGAAGAGCGGAAAGCTTACCAAAGCCCGATTCTAATGAGAATTAAATGGGACAATGTTCAATAGGCATTTTTAGGTGATTACCAGGCGTGTCCCGTGAGTTTTTTTACAGGTGGGACAAATTTTGTGGGCAACTAGTGATATCAACGTAACAAGCACACTTTTTTAATTTCAAATTCAATTTCAATTCATTCAATAATGTATATAAATCATCTTCATGACATTACACTTTTCTAAAGATGTATAACTAAAATAAAATATAAATAATGTTAAAAATTAAAAATAAAGTTAAAAATAAAAAATAATACACACAGGGAGTCGACGGTCAGAATCAGTAAACAACTCACAACAGGCTAGGTAGATTACTGTCAATTATCTCTAAAATCTCTAAAAATATTCGGTAGCAATAGGTATTTCATAGACAAAAAACAAAATTAAACCTCACTTTATTAAAATCTGATTTCAGTCCATTAATTTTTAAATCAGTGTCCTTATTTTTTTATTCTAAATATACATCCCATCCGATTCCGTTTTAATTTTCGTTTTAATTATGAGAAAAGCATCAATGCATAATTTGAAAATCACAGAGTAAAATTGTCAAAGCGCATAAACATTGATTAATTGCTTAATACTACACTGTTTATTTATGTTTTAATAATTAATTAGCTGTGAAAATTTAAAGTAATAATAAAATTAGGAACTCTGAAATTCTCACATGTGTGAACTTGTTACACAACCTTCTAGTCGGAGATTTAAATAATTAATGTTCACGTTTTTAAATTTACGGGATTAAAAGATAAATATTTTTTTAATTCGCGTAGGTCGCATATATATTAAAAATTAAAAATAGTAATTATTATACAAGCTTTACACCCACAAGCTAGTCGAATGCGCTTGTGCAAGCCAGTTTAAGAGAGTTTGTATTTTTGTTTAAAAGAAACTTCTACAATTAATCTTAATTGTGTCTTAATAAAAAGAAAATACATAACTACGATTAAGTAATAGTATGTCAAGCAATACATAGAATACTGAAAAAATATTTCTAATAGTTTTATTATCTTGTGGAAACAGTTTGGCGAAGATTACAGGAAGATTGCAAGTGTGTTTAAAATATTATGTTATTTTTATAATATTTTTTAATGTTGGACACAATATGCAGAAGTAAATATGGAAGAATACATATTACACGATTAGGTAACTAAAATCTATTTCTGCATCTGATGTTTTTAATAGTAAGGTCAAAAATAGCTTTTTATACAAGAGTAGTTGATTTAAAAAATTCTCAGCTTCTACCTTGACGGCTTATGAAATACTTGTGATTTTTTCAATAATTTAAAAAATATGTCTTTCGTAATAACAATGAATAAAAAGTTTAATATTTTGAATAAAGCCTGTAAGAATTTAGACAATTTTTTTGTAGAAATTGTACAAATTGTGAGCTAATCTGGGTTGCGAAAATTATTTTTAAAATTACGATATAAACAAATCTAAATCAATTCAAAATTATCGTATACCGAATTTACAATTCTTTTGAATACATGCTGCACGAAATGTGGAGTTTAGGTAGCATTTAGTGTATGATTTTACATTTCACTTGGTTTTTCGCTATCATATTTTTAAAATATTTCCTTTGCAATCTTATAAATTATGATATGCATTTTTATCTTATACTTGCATAACTAAAGGAATTATGACGTGCAATGTGTTTTTCCCTCTTTGATTTTTTTATATTAGGCAATAAATTATTTCACTATCATTGGAATATGTGCACTATAGTAATAGTAAAAGTATATTTTTTCAGACTATCTTTAAGAAAAAATCTACTGTTTATGACTAAGGCAATAATCCAGGTTGTTGTTAGGCGCTGGGACAAAAAATTTATTAAATTAATGTTAGCTATATTTATTACAAAAAAAATAGTTTAAATGGAAAGGTCAGGAAACTGAATAACTTGTGAAGGAGTGAATTAAACGAAAAATTATAAGAGACCTTTTTTGTAGAGCGTTCAATTTCCTATAAGAATATGTATGTCTCATTGCTATAAGTCATCTTGTCCGAGAAAAAAAATTATTGTAAAAAGTGGCAAAATCCCATGTAATTTAAATGGGAAATGTATCGTCTTTAGGGCAAGGTTTATTATGAATATTAAGGGCTTATTCTGGTCTGACATTTTTTTTTAGACGATAAACTGAAAATTTAGGGGGCGTCGTAAGAAAAAAAATCAACTTGGTAAATATCGGACACCCTAATACACATGCAAACGTGTAAAACACGTTATTCTTGTAAATGGTGGTGATATTCAGTTAATGTGTCCCTTAAATCTATAGATTTATGCGAATTTAAAAGTAATAAAAACGTTTCACATTATTTCCGTAAGATATCGCGGCAGCCCGCATTTTATTACTTTTAAATACTCGTATAATATATTTAAATTAGTCTTCCTTATGGAAAACACGTACAATGCACGTTAATTTTTAATAATGTACAATACGGTCGCTTCGAAAAGAAATTTTATGAGACGACCTTTAAGCAGTAATTTAACGAGCCCATAACTTTAACCGGTTACCCCTGGGCCCTAATTACAAAGCGAATATTTTATAAGGTTTAAATCATAATAAAAACCGTCGCACACACGCGCTTTATCTTAAAATAAACACATTTTGCGCCCTGCTGAATTTCTATTAAGGAATTAAGTTCCTGCTTTTAATATTACCCTAAATTAACGTGGTTAATTAATAACGCAAATATACATTAACAGTAGGATAAAATGACTATGCAAAAAAGTTAATGTTTTATTTTACTGTTTCCTCTACTAATTAGGACAAAGTTACAGTATTATAAAATTTTCTACTCCGATTACAACACCAAATTATGGATATGTACATGTTGAGTTTTAGTTCTTAGTAGGAACTAATTCTAAATCTTTGGCCTTCTTGGTAAACATTACACCAATAATAATATTTCGTTATATTCGTTAAACTGCACCTCCATAATTTTAATACTACCATTTTAAATCAGGGCGTGTATAATAAAAAACCCTGAGATATTCCATTAATTTTTCTAATAGATCAATAAAAAAATAACGAAGCGTCCGACATTTATAACGACTGAGCGACTAAAAGTATTAAGAAGCGTAAGATATTAAAAAGGAACACATACACATTTTTTCTTTTGCAAAAATACATTCTGTACATATTTATATAGGTAAATTTTTAAATACGTAGGAAAGTAATATCGTATTTCACGTTAGCAATTTTTAAGTTTTTAAGTATAATGGGCTTTAGGCAATTTTAAATTAATAGGTTATTGTTGCCACATAAATTTTGGAAACATCGCAAGAAATTAGACTTGCGGGCAGGGCCGTCTTAGGCCATGCGGGGTCCCGTGAGTACACAGAGTTTGGGTGCCCTTTTAGAAAGTCATTGGCATGGGTTTCGGCATTTCGGGGCCTCTATCAGGCTGGAGGCCCTGGGCGCATGCCCCACGTGCCCTTAGGGCAAATGTAAAAGTCGTCAATTTTACATTTGTTCGATTAAACAAAAAAAAATTAGTGTGTCTCTAGACTAGTCCAGGAGTCACCCATTCCAATATACCTACATATGTAACAATTTCCATAACAGCCTGTATAATATATATGTGAACTGCAAATGTCGCCATATTATGGCAGAATCTTTTTCGTATTTAAGCAATATAATAATTATTAATTGGGAGTTTCTGCTTACCATTAGTGGTAATCTTAAGACTCAAAATTCTCAGCATTGACTGGTCCTAAAAACAATATTTTCACCAGTCTGGGAAAAAGACCAATTGTTCTTAAAATTGATAAACCTATTTTTAAAATTTTATGTCGGGCATCTTAAAATCAGTTCCTAATATATTCATAGGAAACAGCTTACATTAAAATATTAACAAGAGTTGTTCAAAAATACCTAACATTACTACTAATAATATTTAGTTTTCTGTTCTACAAATAATTAAACTCCAGATGATATATTATTATAAAATCTCCTAAGTGCAAGTTTGAATGGCATCTAACTAAAAACCCAAGATTGTAACATGTTTCCCCAAAGCCACTGTCACTCAAACTCACTGCCATGTTGAGTTATTAAAAAGTTTTTGTTTGTTGCAGGAACAAAAGTACGACGCGATGTAACTGGCAGCTATAAAGCTCACTATGGATGTTCGATGGTCCGGCTTCTTTCGCTTCGCATTTATTCTATCCTCGCTTCACTTTACGTCTACTTTTAAACAAGGTAATGCTATTTTATATGGGTAATTCTTGTTACGACCTTTTTATTATGTTTGTTCCTGATTTTTATTGAATGTTATTTTTTTAAAGTTTATTGTCTATAATAAAACTATTCTTCAAATTTAAATTTGCATACAGTTGTTCAATATAATAAATAAATAAATAAACAGTATAAAAATTACTTTTTCAGGTATATCCAGGTATTACTAAGTATAAAAAGAAAAAAAAACTGTAAAATTGCTGTGTTTGACATTGGAAATAGTTTGGTGTTTCTATTCCAATTGAAAGAAAGCAAAAGAGCAGTTCCAAGTAGCAAAATTGGTTTTATTAAGGTTGTAAAAACTGTGATACAATGTAGCTATGTTGTTTAGCAGTTCTATAACCTAGATAAAAGCTATTTTGCGACTTGGGAATATACTTAGATATTATTTCATATTTTCCATTCTTTGTTAAAGAAATGTTTCTTATTGTGCTATCGCAATTCTTGTATTGCACCCCTTTTATTACACTACTTTCCAGGCTAACGACGTGTAAACATCAATCCACCCTTAAAAATTACAATTAAACATAATTCGTAATTGTGTAGTTTCACCAGCATTCACACATAGCCATTTCAGAACCGCTTTGCTTTGTTGGTCGATTTATGCAAAAAATGTAGAAATCTGAAAGAACTATTAATACCCTACATAATGAGACCAAACTGGAACAGTTTCTCGTGACCGAATGCGTAGCCAAACATGGCATCTACATCGGAAGATCTATCAAGCGGTGATCAGAAGAGGACATGTACGATGGACGAGAAGTTTACACCGCGATATAGAATTGATTCTGAAAAAAAAAAACGGAAGGGAGAAGCTTCCTGTAGACTGAAAAGTGGCTTCCGAAAAGAGAGCCACTCTCGTATCAATCTACTGAAACTAAGGCTGTTTCCAAAGGACCGGTTTAGTTACCTTTGTATGCACGAACACTGTTGGAACAACTGACGTTATTTTCGCTGAACAACATTGATTGCATTTCCCTTTGTTATAATAGCCTTATAATTTGATAAACCACTAGCCTCTCTGGACGTTCCGGTCAATCCATCTGACCGGATCGGATATTAATAGAATCGCTTTAGTTGGTCTAGCCACCAAATTAGCGTTCGCCTCGAAGCCATGATGCACATACACGGTACGGTTTTATATATGATCCGGTGGATCTAAGGGCATACTTCTCCATATATGAGCGCCTTTAGACTTCTACTTTTTTGTGCATAAAATCTTTTATGTTCGTTCTTTTTGGAAACCTTTTATTGCTGAAGCAGTATTCATTCATCCGGCAGTTAGGATAGCATTTAATTGACTCGGCTCACATGCATGGCAAGGGACAATTAGACTTTTAAATGCTAATGTCAAAATGAAATTGTAAATTGATAACTAGCTTACCAAGCTCGATTAAATATACGTAATATTAGTGATAAATTGAAGATTTTAATAAAATACAAACTAGTACTCTGTGCTTGAGAAATGATGCATGAACTTTTAGATAATTTGCAGTTTCTACCATTGTCTAATGTTACCACTGTTTCTGCAGACCCTAGCCGAACTATACCTATATTTAATATTTGGTTTTACTGCCCTTTTAATATTTGCAATTTTAGTAATTTTATGGTCAAGTTAATAAATTAATTTCAACTTCCCTTCTCTAGGTACGGATAACTAATTGTCGATGAACTATTTGGGGTACGATTTTATATTTACTGATTTAGCACACTCATCCTTTTGACATTAGGTTCTTATGAATCTTAAAATGACAACTAAAGGATTGTGAGTCAGACATCTCATCGCATTCTTATGCACTGGTGCGTACTACTAATGCCATTTGCAGAAGATTCGGTCAGATTCCTTCTGTTACCTACTTATAGGGTAAAGTGCAATATACTCAGTATGCAGGTAGTTTCGTGATAGTTTTTATTTTATTTATCGGAAGACACCTGCAGCTTTTAGGGCTTCAAATTTATGCAATGCGTTTTTAAGGGATAGCGTCACGCGGAGACCCCGAAGCTGGCAAATGTACATTTATGTTTTTCTCCATAGGAAAATTAAAGGTGTTTATTTTAATTGCGTCGGTAATCTGTGCATTGAATCTTACAAGAGAATCTGTTGGCAATATGAAGCCAAATAATTTAATTTGTATTGAGTAATTTTGTAGTTTTAGACCTTAGATATTTGTAGAAGAAATCTCCCTACGAAAATTGTAAATTATATCCTTTTTAGAATTTAAGTTTTTGAGGAAACTTAACGGTTTTTGAGAATCACTGCCCAGAGGTGAATATATATATATATATATATATATATATATATATATATATATATATATATATATATATATATATATATATATATATATATATATATATATAAGTGAACTTAAGGAAAGCGGAAGTATTGTTTCCTCGTATATTTGAACTTAAATCTTTAGTTTCTATTAGGGTGTGGTTTTAAGATATCAAGAAAATTCCCCAAGGAGCGATTATCACGAACTTACCTGTAACTTTTAGTAAAGATGCCTACAGAAAAAGCAAATTTTTTCCGTAGCAGCATAGTCGAATAGAACTTCTAAAAGCATCAAGAATGATTGAGTAGGAATACAGGACAATCCTCAAGGCGTTGAAAGTTATTCGAATAAAGTATCTCAAAAAATAATTTTAAGAAAAACAAGAAAAAGGTTCCAAACGTGGAGGACCATTTTCAGTCGCGCCTGAATTATAAATTAAGTCATTTTTCAGTTTTACTTAAGTTTCTTGTTGTTAGTTGATCAATAATTATTTTTAGTTAGTTCAGTTTTATGTTATGTTATTTATTCAAGTTTAGTTCTGATTGGTTAATTATTAATTCAAAGACCTGTTTTAGTAAGCCATGAAACAAAATCGGCAGGTTGTCAGGGAAACAAACAAATTGAAATGTCAGTTTAATCAATCTTTAAGTATCTCTCAAGATTTTATCTTGGATTTTCTGTGAATTTTGAGTTCATCGTTATTCAACTTTTGTGCTGCATCTTTCAAAAATGGCATATACCAACGCCGAGGCTTACGATATGCTTGCCGTATATTTTCAGTGTTTTGAAAATGCTCCTCTTGCGGAACGTGAATATGCTCTCAGGTATCCTGAGCGAAGACCCCATAGTAGAAATGTGTTTCGGCGGTTGGCAATACGTCTTAGAACAACGGGTAGTGTACGTCCCATTCCAGTGCCCATCAGGAGACGTTCAGTAAGGAATGAAGACAATATTATAAACGTTCTCGCGTACGTGCAACTGGATCAGCACTTGAGTATCAGAAACATTTCTTTAGACTTAGGTATAAGTTGCACTACAGTGTTCCGAATTTTAAAGGATTTTAAGCTGCATCCCTATCATGTAGTTTTACACCAGGCCCTTTCAGATACTGATTTTGACAGGCGGCGGGATTATTGTTATTGGTTAAGAGGTATGTGCAACGGAAATTGCCAGTTCCTCTCCTTGATTTTATGGACAGATGAAGCAACTTTTACTAGTTGTGGTAGAGTCAATTTGCACAATATGCACTACTGGTAAGAAACAAATCCTCATTGGATGCGGGAAGTTGATCACCAAAACAGGTGGAGTGTCAACGTGTGGTGCGAAATTTTAGGAAACAGAATTATCGGACCGTTTTTCTTTCATGGCCACCTAAATGTCGACTCATACTTAAACTTTTTACGACATATCCTGCCTATCCTTTTAGAAGATGTGCCTCTTGATATAAGAAGATCCCTATGGTATCAACATGATGGATGCCCAGCCCACTTTTCTGGAAGAGTCCGTGACTTTTTAGATGCTAGTTACCCAAATCGTTGGATTGGAAGGGGTAGTTTGTTTCCGTGGCCACCTAGATCCCCCGATTTAACCGTGCTAGATTTCTACTTGTGGGGAAGACTAAAAGAGATTGTTTATCAAACACGACCAACCACACGGGAGAATATGATTGAGAGAATTCAAAATGCCATAACTACGATTTCACGAGCTGAAATTGAAACTGCCGTTTCCAGCACTAGAGAAAAATGTAACACTTGCATTTTGCAAAACGGTGGTCATTTTGAACATTTATAAAGTATTTGTTTGTTGTTTGTTTTTAACAAGATTTCTATGGCTTGATAAAGAACGTGAAGGTGGTTGTGGTTTTTATTGTTGTTTTGGCCCGTTGGCCTTTAAACACGCTTCAAATCTTGCGTTTCGCATGGTTTGGACCAGTCCTAAGCCTGAAGGAAGGTAAACAAAAACAAAACAATAAATAAAAATCATGAGTGTGAAATAATAAAATCAGTTTAAAAATTAAATAAAAAGAGAAAAACACACTTAATAAAAAGTTTAAAAATATTTTTTTATTTTCCATGGCACGCTTGACCACGGACCTATAAAAACAATTGCTTTTTTCAATTAACATGATATTAATTATTCTTTTGGCTATAACTCCGAAACTAATGAAGATATCGAATCGAATTTTTTACATTTTCTCTTGCAAATTTATTCTACTTTTCGATTATGATATAATAACTATGTCATTCCATTTAAAATTTTGGAGAAAAATTGGAAAAACAAAGAGTTTCTCAAATAACGCCCTCTAGCGAGTGCCGCGAAAATCAGTGTAACACAGCCATTATTTTGTTTAAATTAGCAAGCCTTCCTTTCTTAAACGAGAACAAGTTCATTAAATTCGGTTGAGTCAAACCAAAGTTATGGACACTTTTATCAGTAGACTTTCCCCCTCCCCTTCCGCCCTAATTTTACATCTTACAGCAAAAAGTGTTAAACCAAAAAGATGTAGAATTCTAGTAGAATTATCAGTGTAATATTTTTTTGATAGCTTTTATAGGGATAATTTCCAGACAAATGTCTTTTCTTACATGACCACAGCAATTACGCCCCCTAGCGGCATAGTTAGGAGCTTAAAAATTATTTCCAGCAATTTCTCTTGGCCGCTTTCCTTCTTAGGATTTTTTTCCAAAGCTCCTGGAGTAACAATTCCTGAGATATGGTACCTCATCACCCTCAATGAAACACCCTGTATATAAAAAAAACGTTTTTATCACGAAGTTATCTGTTCGTCATCACGTAATTAAATTCTCTTTAGCGAAATTAACTTATCGTTTGACTTTTTGTAATGCTGTCTTTTTACCAAAAAAGTAGCATAAACTAAATCCCATAAAATGTGTTTATAAGATTTGCGTCCTTTAAGCTATTAATAAAAATCTTCCCATAAACAAGAAATTCTACGAAATATCAAAAAGTATTAAAATTATCTCGAACACAGGGTGTTATGCAATTCGCTGAATATATTGAAACTGGTAAATTCTGGTATGAATGGGTCCGTTGTACAATTTTTTTTATTGTCTTATTAGAATTTATAGTCAAAATAAAGTGCAAAAATAGTTTTTGGGAATTTTTTGGGAATCGGGAAATGCCTTAAAAACGAGTTAAACTTTGGCGAGTTTTTCACATAAGTGAGTGATGTCATCATTTCCCTGCCTTTTGATTTGCTAGACTTTTGCAATGTTGCCTCACCATAAATTTGATTTTTATGAAAAAGGTATTCCCAGGAAATATAGATAATTATAGAAAATAATGTGAGAAGCATAGCTCTTCTGTACTTACCGTTTTAACTTCACATTCCGTGTTTCAGTGCTAAACCATTCTGCATTTGAAAGTAAATATTCATACATATCATGCCGTAGTAACCTTGGGCAAATCGCCCGAATCAGCTTTTTCGATGCCTTTATTCATTTTCCACTAATTAAGCTACTACTAATGGTGAAAACACTTATACAAACGAATACATTTTCTTTCAAAACCTACGAAAACATCAAACAAACTCAGAGTTCAAAAAGTTTGTTAGGTTATATTGTTTCACAACTGTTATCTTACCTGACAGAAATGGTTTGTTCCACGATTACGTTCACTGCGGACTTTTCGATTCAAATCCGGTGTAACGGTGTTAAGCGATCCTTTTCTAATGAGTAATATTGAAGGTGTCGGACATAAACTTTGATTACCTCGGAACTTTATGTTGATTATTGAGCGCTATGAAACAGTTTCATATCGAATCCTTTGTACTTGCTATCACTGATATCGACTTTGTATTATAATATGTCAAATATTATGACAGCAGCGCAAATCGACATATTATTTTATTGGTGTGAAATATGGAGGTTTTTTTTTTAATTCTTTTCAAACTTTTCACGTTCAATATATTACCGTAGACTTGTTTTTAAGAAATACCTGATTCTATTTTGATAAACTGCACCTTACCCCTTATTGTTTTACTTATAAATATTATTTAAATTCGATCGAGTGCAAGATAAAAGAAAAAAATTCATATGGCTCTTCGCAATAATAAGCTGACAATAATCGCCCTTTAAACTTTTGTAACTAGCGGTACTCGCCACTGGCAATAAACACATGATACCGAATACGTTGCCAGTTCTATGAATATTTTTTTCTATACAAGTCAGCATAAGAAATAATGGTATTGTTGCCGTTGTAGTAAAATCCCTTTAAAATACACTTCTTTTAAAAATGTTTAAAATTAACAATTTATCAATATACTAAAAAACACTTACAACACAGTACCTACTGCCATTAACTTAATGTAAGAAACCAACGCTTGGCAAATAACAAACACTAAAAAGGTTCCAATAACGAATTAATCACAATACTTTAAATAGTTCACTGTATTTTGTCACTACCCACACTATTAACTGAAAACCAATGTTTTTGTTACTTTTAAAGTAAAATCTCTAGAATTAACTTCCCCTAGAAAGATTTTTACATTAAACGTAACACACTTATGCAATACTAACAAAACCGGAGGTGTAGCCATTAATGAAAGAAAAAAGTTTCACTAACTAATTAAATACAATGCTTAAAAGAATTAACGGTATTTATTACTCAGCACTATTGAAAAAGTGGAAACTAATATTTTATTTATTTATTAAAAAGGACAACTACTACAAGAAACGTCAAAAATAAAAAAAAAATAAAAACCTTTGTAGGATTATACTTTCATTTAGCAAATGAGGTGAAAACTCTGATTGAAATACTCTCTCACTACTCACTTTAAATTTGATCGCTTGTTTGTTAGAGTGTCAGCAGTTTCTTCTTGAAAAATTTCCCTAATAGCAACAGCAAATCGGCCTATCAGACCGCAACATTCTTAATTTAAATCGCCAACAGGATTTTGATTTAAAAATCAGCATTAAAAGAAGAAAAAGAGACGGGGGACAGGGACATGGAAGCAGGAGCGGGATAAGATGTATTTTGTAGTTGTCAACAACCCCATTATTTTTCTGGGGTTGTCAAAAACAACACGTGAAAGATGTATGTCGGTACAAACCTATTCTATTTTCCTTGATGTCGGTAATAAAATCGAGTGTTATAATAGTGACAGAAACCGTGTTTTTTTGTTATGCAGATAATAATACCGAAGGCAGAAATCTACCAAAAAATAAGTATTAAATGAATGCCGGGTGCTTTTACTGTTTTTATTTAATGCAGGCAAATTTTAAAGCGTCGCTGAAAGAATAACTTTCACGAAGTTTGTTTTGGATTTAGTTTTCTCAAAAATGTTAAGGGGTGTAGGATATTAAAAAAGGAGCCCATGCAGAAATTATGTTTGTTGAAAAAATACGTCCTGTACCTAATACATTTTTAAATACGTAGGAAAGCAATATCATATTTCACGTAAGTAATTTTAAGGTATAATGCGTTTTTGGCAATTATAAATTATTAATAGGATATTATAGGTTATTGCAAAGCAAATTTGAAGCATAATATTCCCCTCAAAAATACAATTTTGGCAACGTCGCACTTGCGGGCGCGCGTATGGTTAGATTTTCGGGTGTTCTTTTAGTTGTTTGATTAAACAAAAAAAGTATTGAGTGCATCTCTACTTGACTAACCCAGGAGTCACCCTTTCCAATGTATTCAATCATTTCCATAACACCCTGCTATCTTAATTTACCATATATGTTTTTGTTTGCAAATATTTACTACCGTTCATTCTAAACATTTTCAGCCAGATTCTCTAATGCTAGTCCGGTCTAATTTGACAATCAAAAGTTTTAAACTGACAAGTGTAAGAATAAGACAACTAAGTTTTATTCTACGAACTTATTTCTGAGGTTTTTCGCAAATTTATCAGGAAAAGGACAATTTTATTACGTACTTTCAACAATAATATAACTATATTCGTTACAGCAACATTTCCAAGATGAAAATCATTTGGAAACCAAGTAAATCGCTGAAATATCACAATAATTCATAAGTTTTTAATGACAAGGACAGGACAAAAACCTGTCCAAACATAACTGATCAACTATAAGATCTTAATTTAAACCAGTACTAAATTTTAAACTTTCTTAGTGAATCTGGACATTAGTGTCGCAAACAAGGAGTAATCCTTAATTAAGTAGGGTTTAATCTAGTGGGAGCACACAGATGTCCAACTACTTTTTAAAACAAAATGGCGGTAGACCATCGCTTCGGTTCCGACCACCGAAGGCGTTTTTTCAAGTGGCAGTAAATTATAATTTATATTTTATTGACACTTAATATCGTGACATTTGTTGCAGCAATAATTGAAAGCTGCTAAATCATCACATTGAGTCGTGACTCAAATGTCACAAAATCAAATTTTAACAGTAACCTCATGATACTCCAATATCATAAAAACATAGTGAAAGTATGGGTAGTCGATGGTAGAATTTAGGAAAAAATAAAATCCGTGGGAGCAAAAAATGTTACACTGTCATAGACCTAAAAGTCGTGACTTTTAGTACCACGTGAAAATGCGCCTTTAAAGTCGAGTTGTCAGATAAATGACACATGTTAATTGCTGATTAAAGTAGCTGTAAAAATGCTTTATCAAGGTTCAGACTCCTGGCACTTCACTTATTCTACTTCAGGATGTGATTAAACGCCGTCGGAGACCGGTGTCTGGTCGTTTTTATTTTATGACTACTTTAAAACAAGGTAATGACCTTTTTATGCCTGTAATAACTTTTATATAGTTTTTATTATGTTTGTTTTTCGTATCTAAAACTGAAACTCTTTAATAAATATTTATGGTGTGTAGTAAAACTCTGCTATATGAATTTATATGTTTGGTAAAGATTTTATCTGGAAAAAACTATACCTACCTATACTTAGTCTCTAATAAGAGCACGTTTATTGTACAGTAAAAAATCCTATAATGAAAAAACAAAAAAAATAGTTGTGCAGTGTTAAAAGTGGCATTTTATATTGTGAGAAGGAAAGTTTGGGACGCGAGCGCAGCGAATGTTCCATTCCTTTGAAGAAAATAAAGTCACGTTGAACACATCATATACTATTTTTTCTACAAACTACAAAAAAATGTAATAACACTGACGAAGAAATAAGTCTTTAATATAGTTTAACTCCAACAGTCGCGACTTTTATGAATTTTACATTTGCCTAGCAACAAAAGTTTGACTATGAAACAATTTTATTTATTGTTTGAGAAGTTTGTCTATAAGAAATATGCAGATATTTTTTAGTGCATAAATCGTTTAAGGAAGTAATTACAAACCCAAAAAAATATTTTGAGGAAAATTACTAGGATAATTTAGCTACAAAAAATGTTTACTTTTCGGTATAATTTATTACATTTTAAAAGAAGTCATTTGTCCATAATGAATTCCTTAACGAATAATGACATCAGGAGATCAACAAAAACAAAAGTCAATCTACATGTTAACGTAAAGCTAAACCCAAAGTTGAACAGGTTTGTTTCTCTCGGAAACAGTCAGAGGGAGAATAATTTAATTTTCTAGGTTAATAGAAAAATAGTTCAAATGAATGAACAATCGTAAGACTAGGCTTGTACATGTCAACAATCGGTAATGACTAAGAGGTCCAGAATCTGGAGCACAGTTTCCTGTCTGTCAACAATCGGTAATGACTTTCCTGTCTGTCAACAATCGGTAATGACTAAGAGGTCCAGGATCTGGAGCACAGTTTCCTGTCTGGATTGTCTTGACAATGTCCAGAAGGTACTGTTGGTATTTACTGAGATCAGTTTTTGTGTACGTAATGTAAACTGTCGTCCCCTCCAATGATGGGGAGCTTGACAACAGAGAATATTTCATCATTTTTCTGCAAAACAAAACTCTGCCCGAGTTTGAAGTTTTGTGACAGAGTCCGCTGGAAAAGTGTGCGGACAAGACATTAGAGATGGCTATCTTAGAGCAACTTTGCACTCAAGATCTTCGATGCCAAAATTCGACCAATAATCCGATTTCAAGATAATGCCCTTGACTGATAGTGGCGAACCAATATAATTTACCACGTCCTGAATGGTTGGAAAGGGCGGTGGTGGAACTTGACTTGCAGCCACCTCCACGTGGTGAGTTCTGGGTCATTTCAGCAAAAATAATTTTGCGAACTGGGCGAAGAGCTGCAAGCTGATGTTTCCGGATCAAAGTTAAATAATAATATATGATACCACTCATAGGAACAAAATGGCCTTGTATAGATTTTTAATACAGCAGTGCGTCAGTTTGTAAAAAACATCAATTTTTCATCAAAATTCGCAAACTTTATGCCTTATGCGCGAACTCAAAATATAGCCGGCGATTTTTAAAAATATTTTCCTATTATCAGGTAACTAAAATGAAGAATGTTGATGCTATTAGCAGTCGAAAAATCGAATCTGGAAAATTTTAGCGTTAAAGTAATAATTGGTGATTTTGGTCATTTTTTCACACCTTAGGCCCTTTGCGCGAACTGAAGATTGAACATAGGAATTTTAAAAATATTTTTCTCTTTATTGACATGCGGCTTTTCCGTTCTATTAGAATTCGATACTCGAAAATTCACTTTTTTTGACCCAATCTATACTGCACATGCCGGTTTTTTGTGAACTGTAAAGGGAAAATATTTATTTTTAACGTTTTACTGCGCTATTCATAAAAGCGTATTTTTTGGTTTTTTAAACTATAATTTATTTATTAGCTATTAGAAACAGCAATAAAAATGAAGCTTTTTTAAACATTTTTCAGCTTTAACAATACTCAAAAAATCGAGTTCTTCCGTCAGAAATCATTTTCCGGAAATATCATTGTCTGTGATTATGTTGCGATGACAAATAAAAATGTTGCCGATGTATTCCTTTATCCGCATTTTAACAGCAGTTTATATGTTTTAATTTAAATAATAAAATTTCCTTAATTTACTTTTAATCAAGGTTGGCGCAAAAACATTGTACACACCAAGATTAAATAGAACTCCGTATTTAATTTTCAAAAAATTTACATCTCCTTATTGCATTAAATTCCCTGCGCTTCTAGTTGCGACATCAGTTAGTAGTTCACTTGTTAGTTATTAAAAGTAAACATTAGTTTGTTAGGGTTTCGCTCTGCTACGGATATAATCACATTTTTTACTCTGAAATGTAACAGGAGGAAGAAAATTATTATTAAAACCTATTTTAAAAAACGTTTTGAATTTCGTAAAACAGGCTTGTCCCCTAATTACTACATATTTAGATATTATTTAAATCGACTTTTATGTTAGAAAACTTAACAAAACCTGGAATTGGCTTTGTTGGTTCAAAATGCGGAGGGTTATTATTGTTCTTATCCGTTTTTTTTCTTCAACATACAGCAATACAATAATTTTCGCAACGTTTTGACTACATCTTTCTAGACTAATTAATGTTTACCCTCGACTTAAACATAAAGTAATATGTAACGATGTTGTTTAGTATTTGGTCCTTTATCATGACCCCATATTCAAATATATTTGTCATTTTGTATTATCTTTCTGTAATCTAATAAAGTAAAACCACATAATTCTTACAAAAGCAATTATTTTTCGGGGTTTTTTATCACCCTTTGTATCTTGAACACTTCTCAAGGGTTATTTGTTAAAAATATACCCATTGTAATAACGTCGTCTGTCCCAGTTGTGCTGATTTCTTTAAATTTCCTAATTTACCTTTGTTTTGTATACAAAATTTTATGGCATATAAAAGATATTGCTTAATAAGTACATGTAACACCGATAAGGTAAAATGGTAAATTATTCGAAAATAATTCGAGATTTTTTATTTTCCTAAATTTATAATGGCGGTACAATTTAATTAACAAATTTAATTGATTGTGTTTAACTCGCAAGATATAGACATACTACCACATGTAAAGGACTGGCAACCAGATGACCGTTTTCAAGGCGATTCACATTATCAGCCACAAACATACAGCGCCAGGTCAGATACTGGCTATGGCTAGACCCTTTTCAAAACATTTATTTCATTTTGAAAACTATTTAGGTAATTTTTTCAAGCGTAAGCTGCCTTTCTATAAACCTAACTTTGACAATTTGGCCTAAGTAGTTTAAAGGAGATTATACCCGAAACGATGGCCTTAGTTTAGTGGCTGCTTACGTTTTTATGTTCAGAAATCTCAGTAACAAAAATTAAGCTAAAACAGGTAGATATATTGCTTGATGAAAATAAGGCCAAAACAAAGAAATGAAAACGATTGCATTTACATAAGATGTAACTATAATCAACTTTTCGCCATCTATTTAGTAATTAGTTGCAAGGCACTTACAGGGTCCAGAGTTCACATTGTCCGACATCACCGACGACACCGACCAGCAAAGGCATGAGAAACATTTATCCAAAGAATATCAGTCAGCTCTATTATTGTCGTTACGTATCTTTGTAGTGCTGTGTCGGCCAGTGTGTACATATATCAATATTTATTTAGGGCTAGGATTTTTCATACTCTTTCATACTAGCAACTAGCAATACGGTTATCGTTTTCAAAACGTCCTGGAAAAACTACGTAAAACTGGGTCAAGATCACGTTTGTTTTTGGTAATAAATCACATAAGAATTTAATCAGGTTAATATATTTTACTAAAATTAGGTCTATTAATACATTTCTTAATAGTTACTTACGTTTTTTGAGATTATTTTGCTTCATATTTTTACAAGCTTTTATTTAACTTCACCTGGTAGTTTGTATGTTAGTATGTTTAGGTCAAATATTGCAATCAAAATTTCGACTAGTTGAGCTAGAGCTTTGAAATTTTGCACACGCGTGTAAGTCCGATGCCAATGCAATATAATATATTCAATATTGTTCTAAATCCAAGATAACGGATTACGTTTTCTTTACAATCCCCTTGATATGGGTATCAAATGAAAGGGCTTGACGAGTAGAATACGATAAGCTATGTGACGTCATTCTAAACCCAACATGACGGACGCCACAAGTTGGCGGATTACCTTTTTCTACAACCCGCTTGACATGGGTATCAAATGAAAAGGCTTGACGAGTAGAATACGATAAACTATGTGACATTCTAAACACAGGATGGCAGATTACCTTTTTCTTCACAATCCCCTTGATATGGGCATCAAATGAAAGTGTTTGACGAGTAAAATACGATAAACTATGTGACGTTATTCTAAGATGGCGGATTACGGATTTTTTCACGAAAGGGTTTGACGAGTAGAATACGATAACAGGTAAAATGTCGGGTAATAATGATGCGTTATGTTATCAGAAATACATTGGTTAACACATAGCTAAAAATTTAAAAATAAAATCTTGTAAAAAATACGTTTTAAAAACAAGTTTTTATTACTTAGATGTACTAAAACGAAAAAAATAAGGATAGGTTTTTCATTGTGGCAATGCTATTATGCTATTTATAAGTGGACGTAGTTCGCGTGGGTGGGTCATAATAAAAGTAGTATCAAAGTTATCACTGAAACAGATATAATATACTCGTATTATGTTAAATTTATTGTCTTAAAAGCTTGTCGCGTGACTAGATAAGAAAAAAATACATACTTAGGTATCTACTTAAAATTTCTGCCAAACACAATTAATGCCTGTATGAACTTTTCGCGCGAGACGAGCTTTTAAGACATTAAATTTAACATAATATATCATCTTTTTCAGTAATAACTTTGTTACCTACTACTTTTATTAGGATCCGTCCACGCGAACTACGTTCACTTATAAATAGCATTTTTAGCACTGCCACAATTAAAAGACTATACTTATTTTTTTCGTTTTAGTAAACCCCTTTCTTTTATATTACCTCCAGTATAGACAAAAGTTTACATTAAAATAAACTTAATTTTTTCAAAAAAAAACTAGGTTTATCAATCTATTGAATCTATATCGATTGTCTGCTAAATAGGTATATTTCAATTTTATTTATGCCAGAAAAGGACAGAAAATTCAGTGATTCAGTCTAGGCTAGCTGTGTGGACGTGCTCCAGATTCCTGCATTGTGTTCAGTTCATTCAAGTTCAGCCATGCTTACATAGATGGTGACATCGCTATAACGTTCAGAATTGCAGTCAGCTACGCACAGTCAGCTTTGTTTCCTAAATAAGACCTAACCTAGAGTACTCTTCCCACAGCTTGGTGGCGCCATCACCTTGGATACTAAACATCCTTGAATCTCTTCAACATAGTGCCATTTGACTTATCATTCATCAATGACCCAGTCCTCGCAAGAAAACTCCCTTCTCTCGCTCATCGCGGGAATTTGTTTCTTTTCTACTGATATTTTCACGGATTTTGCTCTGAAAACTAGGTGCTATACCTAACAGAACAACAAGAGGTGCGTTACGTATACATCCCTTCACTGTCCAGCTACAAAAGTCTAGAACATCCCACTTCTCTCGCTTATTCATACCTCCAGATGATGAAACAAATTACCTGCAGATGTTTTCCCTCCCCCTCTCAACATCCATTCCTTTAAATCCCGTGTCAATAGATTACATTTCCCTTCTCTTCAGACGTCCACGGTACACTAGTACTTAGGCTTGAAGTCTACGTGGATTGTCTCAGATAAAAAAGGGCAGGGAGCTCCTGCAATTTTAATTATAATATGAGATACATTTTTAGTTATAATATGAGATACATGGTGTATAGAGAAATTGATTTACAATTATTAATTACATTCTGGATAAATTTAGTTTATATCTGTTGTGTTTTCTAATAACTCTATTAAACTATGCTGCTCGGCGGTTTTTAGATGAAATTAAATGTGTAGGTGCAATAAAATAAAACTTTTCCAAAAAATTCAGAAGAAAAACACAAATAACACTATCATCTTAAGCCTCGATTTACCTAGTGTTAGTTTTTTGTTTGACGGTGATATTAAAGGGATAAACCACAGCCGTCTTCAACTCTCGATCCATGAAGCACAAATGGAATTGTTGCCAACAGCGCCGCAAGTGTACTGATTTTATTTCGTTAATAATATGTGTTGTATAATATGGAATACCACATAGGTGAACGGTGGACATAAATTATTATAAAAAAAACAAAATAACACGTGTTGCGGGACCTTTTTAATTCAGTCAACACCCAAAAGAAACAACACAATTTACGAATATTTTAGATGCTTTTACCTGTAATATTGTGAACATTCATGTGTATTTAAAGTTATTTAAACTAAGAAATAAATAATTTAATTAGGGTCCCTTCTTAAAACATTTTTTGGCGTAATTAGGTTAATTTGTAAATAGGTGGGGTACTGCGCCATCCCATAATTTAGAACATAAGAAAGGAAACTCGTATGTATTGTCATTTTTATCTTTGTATGTTTCATTTCTAATAATGTAATTACATCCAAATGTTCACAATACTCAACTGAAAAATGAGTCACCGAGAAATTATTTCTGTGGATAGTGCGCAAACAAATCTTTTTATTTTCATCGTCTTTTGGAAAACTAAAAGTGATTTGATAACCTTCTGTTTTAATATAACCATCATAGTTTGTTCTGCAGCCAGGAACACAACATTTTCGCAGCATGCTAAAAATCAATGTGGGTATACCACTTTAGACCAAGAGGAAATAACAATACGTAGCCGCAAAAGTCTAGATTAAAACTGTGCAGGCATAAATTAATAGTTTTAACGTTAAGTACTTTAAAACAGTTTAACATCCAATTCACTCAAACGCCATCTTAGCAAGGCTTCCAGGAAGGCATAATAAACAAACACCTGCTATATAGTATATTAATCGCTTTAAAGTAAAAATGTTTATTACTATTGTTCCACAATATTGTCGCCGATTATAGAAAACAATATATTTAATTTAAAAAATCGCCGGGGCCGTTAAACTTTAGAAGACAGGTAGGTTTTCTTTTACACGTACAGTTGCGGACTAAAAATCCCGGACACATTATTTTTCTAATGTATTTTAACTTTTTATAAGTACCTTAGATCACCTGAATTTTACCTAAAAGTTGTCATGGAGTGATAATAAATATCAATAGATTTTGAAAACATTTGTCACTTTAATTTTCGATAAAATGAACAGATTACACCAATAACAAAGAGCAAGGTTGACGATCTTATTTGACGAGGGTCGCGCAATAAGAAGAGTATCCGAAGAAATCGGTTTATCAAAAAGTACCGTTTAAGAATTGAAGCAGAAATGGGAAAATATCGGCTCTCTAAATAGAATGCCTGGAAGTGGAAGGAAGAGGATATCAAATGAACAACAAGATAATAACTTGGTAACTTTTTTAGAAAACCATCCATTGCACACAGTCGTGGAGGCGCAGAGACAAACAAACTTTCCTGGCTCTGTTAGGGTAGCAAAACGCCGCATAGAAGAAAGCTAATTGAAGAAATCGTGGTGCTGTTAAGAAACCATTTCTAACTACTGACAACAAAGAGCAGAGGGTGGGATTTGTTTTGCAGTATTTACAGGAAGTGTTGGGGTATTGGAAAATGTTTTTTCCACCGATGAAAAGACCTTTTAATCATATTTCAGTGGACGGGTAAAAGTTTACCGACCTACAAATACCAGATTAGAAGAAACATACACACAAAGTGTTAAATTAAGTGGTAGATTTTCATTTAATGTATAGGAATACATGACCTCAAGAGGGCTTTGACTTTGTCATCGCATTAATGGCAGATTTATAGCGGCAGTATATATAGTTATATTATGCAACCCTCAGTGAACAAGATTTTTCCTCAAAGAAATTTTATTTATCAACATAACTGCCCTGTCCACACAGCAAGAAGGGTTTTGTATTGGGCGCCGGAAAACAATATTCATTTACTACCTAACCCTTAAGAAGTCTTGACGTAAATCCGATTGAAAATGTTTGGGACTACATTGTCAAAAAGATTAATAAAATAAATGATTTCCATCCAGAAAATAGTGACTTGTGAAACAAAATAGAAGAAATATGCGACAACTATAAGATAACAAACATAAAGGTAAAAAAGCTAGATTTATCAAATTTTGGAAATATGACAGAACATGTCAACCTAATTTCCCGGGATCTTTCGTCCGCAACTGTACGTACACGATACGCTATCAGCTGCCTAGTATTTCCAGCCTCCCGTGCTGTGTTCACTTCATGGCCCCCTTGTTAAAGAAGGCTGTCGATAAATCTAAAAAGAACAAAAACGATTTCTGAAGAAACTGATGCTAACGCTGGCTTCTGGATATCGGTACGTGGTGGTGCTATTTTTTGTGATAAAAGCAATTTTAATAACTGCCTTTTACCTACTAATAATAATAATAATAATAATAATAATCGACTTTATTAGAGACACAAATAGCAGTTACAATAAGATGGTGGTTAGAAAAAACAAATTTAAGGGCGAGGTTTAGCTAAGACCAGAACGGAAACAGCTATTCTTACACCTAACCCTTCTTTAACTTAAATAAGTATACAATATTGCCAGAAAAGGGCTGGCTAACATAAGCAAAACACACATAATAATCAAAAGGTAAGCAACCCAAAGCTAGCCAGCATCTTAAAAAAAAAATGCACAATAATTCTTAAATCTACTGTGAAGACAACAACACATATTTTAATTTTCTCTTAAAGGTATTAATACTTAAGTTATTAGGGCAAAAAGGTAGACCATTATATAAGCTTGCAGAACAGTAGGAAAAACATTTCTGAAACATAGCCGTCCGATGTCGAGGAATATGATATAAGGAGCGCGATCTAACATTAACCGAGTGATAGTCAAGTCGCCTAGACATTTTCCTATAGAGGTAGGGTGGACTTTTAGTAATTATGATTCGATGCACAAAGGTAAGAAAAAGAAGTTTAGCACGGTTCTGCATATTAAGCCAGTTAAGTTGAGATATAAACGGGGAGACGTGTTCGAATTTGCGCAATCCAAAAATATACCTACAACAGGCATTTTGTACCTTTTGAACACGTCTCCTATCAAAAAGATTCAAGTAGTTACCATAAACAGCAGCACCATAATTGAAGTGTGATAAGACAAGAGAGTCACAAAGCAGTTTTTTAAGTTCAACACTAAAGCAATGCCTGCTTGCATACAATAGCTTTAGGGATAAGTACGCTCGTGAAAGCAATCCACTAACATGATGATTAAAGTTTAAATTATTATCAAAAATTAGGCCTAGACTCTTTGACTTGTTCTGAGTGGGCAACACACTTTCACCTATCCTAACACTGAAATCACGAAATGAGTTGTTTGCTCTTTTAGAGGCAAACAAAATCAGGTTACATTTAGTTGGGTTCAGTATCAAATTATGACGTAGAGACAAAGCTCTTATCATTTCCAGGTCAGAGTTTAAACCATCACAGGCAGCAACGGCATCCCTCGGATCAAACCCAATGTACAGCTGTGTATCATCGGCATATGCTTGAATATTAGAAAATTTAATGCTGCTTAAAATGTCGGCGGTGTATAATGAAAACAGCAAGGGGCCCAAAACTGAGCCTTGCGGGACACCTGAGACAACGGGGGATAATGAAGAGTACTGGTTATTAAATGATACCCTTTGAAATCTTTGTACAAGATAGGATTTAATAAGAGAGACAGCACTCGGACAGAAGCCCTAGTATTCCAATTTAGAGAGCAATACATCATGACTTATGGTATCAAAGGCCTTCGAGAAGTCCAATAGCACCAGCGCTGTGACCCTCCCACCATCCATACCAGAAGTGACATCATCCGAAACCCGAGAAAGAGCCGTCACAGTGCTATGCCCCTCTCTAAAACCCGACTGAGAGGTAGGCAA
The DNA here is from genome assembly GCA_963971165.1 of Philopedon plagiatum. Lineage (NCBI taxonomy): Eukaryota > Metazoa > Arthropoda > Insecta > Coleoptera > Curculionidae > Philopedon > Philopedon plagiatum. Next base: position 109,484,846 of record OZ020190.1, on the reverse strand, counting down.
TATATTATTATTGCTGACATACTCGTTTAATTGTTCAAAAAGCACCCTTTCAAACACCTTAGAAATAGCAGGAAGGATGCTTATTGGTCTCAGGTCTGAGATCGCCTCAACAGTGCTCTTTTTAGGCAAAGGTACAATGATACTGCTTTTCCAGTGACCAGGAAAATACCCAACCTCAATACACGAGTTGATAATATGCGTGATGTAGGTATCGAGAAAAGGACTGCAATACTGCAACATTACAGGGGAAATATCGTCATCGCCACAAGCATCAGTTCGAAACCCCGCAATAAGTTTGGAAATCTGCCGAACTGAAGTCAAAGCAAAACTAAACGAAGACTCACAAAACAAACTACTTTTATAAAAATTTACCAAATCAATATCACAGCCATCTTTAAAAGATGACACGAAGAAGTCGTTAATATCAGAAGCATTGCCGATATTGTTTGATATATCAACATTAGCACATTTTTTAACATTAAATTCTTTAAGAGACTTCCATATAACTTTAGAGTCATTTGTTCGACAAATATTCTGCATATATGTCTTTTTATCCCTTCTAATCAATGTTAAAGTTAAATTACGCAGAGCTCTATAAGCATTGGAATCATCTTTGTTTTTGGTTAGTTTATACCTACCCAGAGCTCTGTCGCGTCGACCCATAGTTAATTTGGTACTATCAGAAAGCCAAGCACACTTAGGTTTACTGACTCGCGCTGTTACAACGGGGGCATGCTTATTAAAAATATTAATCAAATAATCATTGAATGTCTGCACCTTTCTACTACTACGTACTAAGTACGTTACATTTATTTAAAGTGCTATTTTATTACAATGTATTTTTTTCTGTCCAGTTTTTGATCATAATTGAGTTGCTTGCAAATTTTAGGAGATGGTGTTTGAAAACTATTGAGATTTTCATTAGCGAATTTCCTAGCGAACAAAATTAAGGGTCTTTGCTAACCATTAGCGGGAAATTTACAAGGCAAAAATTTTATTTTGAGAGCTAGTGCTAAGATTAAATACTTTGTGTTAGGTAATAATGTGTCAAAGGTCACTATTTACTTACTAACATTTTATAAAAATATTTAAAATTTTTGACTGCTGCATATCGAAAACGTAAAATTTCTGAACTTATTTTAGTATACCGTTCACTTCTTATTATGATTAGTTGGATCTTCTCCTTATTATGTCGTGTAGCATAAAAGTACACCTAATATTATAAAAATGATCACTGCGACCTAGGCTTCGCTAGTATATATGTGGAGAATTTAGAACATCACTGCTCGGATTTTTCACCCGTTAAAATTTGGTAATTCAGTATTATTACTTTCAAACTTTTTTGTACTTTAAACTTTTTTAAATTTGAATTTAACCTGATTAGAATTTAATCTAACTTTTTGTTTTGAACTAATTGCTTTGAAATCCGGTGTTTTCTAAACTTTTTACCGCATCCCAGCTAGAATACTTTTACCTAAGTGTATAAAATATATTTAAAATAGCTTTGGCCTTAACCGGATAAATTTTGTCGGGCCTTGTTTGTTTCAGCAGTAAAAGGCTTATAAAAATAATAAACGTTTGTCAAGCCATGTAAATTGTTGCAATAATAGTTTACTAAATAATATGGAATATGCACATATTTTTTTTATTGCATAAATCGTTTAACACTCCGTCACTCGCGCAGCAATTTGCAACGACTTTGCTCGCTTGGGGTAATTTAGACCCCATGAAAATATTTACGTTCTATACATGACTTTAGTGAAGTAAGTTAAATGTTTTTAAATGAAAGAAGTTTAAGTATCTAAAGTACAATAATATATTAAAGAACTAAAACAAAAAAACGGTAATAAAAGCTTTAAACATAAGTATTATTTCAATAAAGTGTGTAAGCAAACTACAGAAATAAAAAACTTTAATCAGAATCAGTTTCAACTTGGTCCTTTTTGGTTGCACATGTGTTGCAAATTATTCTAGAATGCTCTTTGCATACCAAACTTCTGCATGTGCTTTTTCTGGTTCTGGTTGCGGATCTGTTTCCATTGGTAAAGTGTCATCGATGTGTTTTTTGCATCTCTGTCGCGAAGAAAATTAGATTTTATTTTCTCAATATAAATATTAGTAAACGTAACAATCGTGTCTATATTTCCAGTAATAAAAATTAAGAAGCATTCCAATGCAGTTTTTGCATATTTTTGCTCTACCAATGGGACCTGGTACTTTTATAACTAGGTTGTGTTTTCTAGTCCTACTAGAAGGAGGTGGCATTTTACTCCATTTGGATTCTTTATCTTTCCCAATAAAATACGGCATACCTTCCATAGAATTATCTTCTTACCACTCTGTTCTGCAAAGTCCAGATTCTCAGCTTCACCCTCTTGTTCGGTATCTGTATCGTGTTCACTGTACTCCACCTTGTCGTCTTCACCTTCGCTGTCACCGTGGTCTGATACAACATTTGGCTCCCCCTCTATTTCCTCTAACCACTTAATCCATTGGTCCGGATTCCTGCTAGCCATGTTAAACTAAAATACAAACAAGATAAGAAGAAATGCGTACATTTTTTAATAGGTTTACTAACTTACCAATCAATATTCTCGTATACAAATTAGGTCGCGTGGGGTCTAAAATAACCCAGACAATCTTCTAAACCGCGGTACCAGCACAATTTGCGGCATATGAAACTGCAGTACAGCTTAAGTTATACAGCAGACTGTCGGTGAGGATTAGCGAAAGCGTTAAGAACCAACGCCTCCCACGAGCGGAAAAATCGGCTAGTAAATAAAACGTGGGGTCTCAAATACCCCACGCGAGTGTTGGAGTGTTAAAGAAGTCATTACAAACCCAAAAAAAAATATTTTGAAGAAAATTACTAGGATAATTTAGCTGCAAAAAATGTTTACTTTTTGGTATAATTTATTCCAATTTAAAAAGCAGCCACATTTGTCCTTGAAAAGTGACGTCAGATCGGCAAAAATCTACACGTTAACGTAAAGGTTAACCTAAAGTCGAACAGGTTTGATTTTCTCGAAAACAGTCAGAGGGAGAGAAATCGAATTTTTTGGGTTGATAGAGGAATAGTTCAACTAGCTTCGGTAAAAAATTCACTTATACAGGATGTTTCGTTTCGGAGCTATTAAACGTCAAAGTCGAAATTTCCGCGATTTCCGTTGAAATCGGGTACAGGTCGCAAATGTGAATTAAATCGATGTAAATTTTCGGAGGTTGTAGGGGACCCGGAGCTTCAGAACTCCACTGAAACTGGTGAGGATCAGAAAATGGCAAGTAATTCTTTTGAGCGTTTTTAGGTCGAAAATGCCCTCTTTGGTACCTAATAACTCGAAAACAAAACGTCATATCGAAAAACGGATTTATAAGGGAAACTTTAAAATCTCAAATACATTTTTTGCAATACACTTACCTAAACCTAAAATCACTGGAAAATGGAAATATTTGTAAAAACTGGAAATTTAGATTTTTGACCCAAACATTTCGCGGTTTTTATTTTTTTGTGGGGTCAAAATGGTTCGAATTAAAATCCCATTACTTCATCGGAAAGAGCTCGTCAAGGTATGTGTTATCCATATTTTTTTAATTTCTTCATTCTCTATAGGAAGGGAGCAATCGCCGATTAAATTTCGATTTTTTTACTTTTTGTGCCCTAGGCATCGGAACATTTCATCACTCTGTATTTTTTCCTATCTATTTTTCCCCAATTTTTCAACAGTATCTTATAAAGGGATAATCACATTGTAAAATGAATACCGAATGGGTCATCCAGGAGCGTATTTAGGGGCTAAAAATCGGATTTTCTTGATTTTTTCCGACAAATCCTATTTTTAACCGACATTATTCCACACTAATTACCCTATTTAGTGATTCTTTTTGGGTTTATTTAATCCATTAATTATCTAAGAATACCTCCCACTAATTTAAATCGCTTATTTTTTCGGTAAAGTTATAAATAAAAAGGTTTATTTGCATCGGGGACATCTAAAATATAAAAGTTTTTGAATTTTCCAAGATTGTCATGAAAATAAAGAATTGCAGTTTATTTACTTGAAATTATTAAGATGATATGTCAAAAATGCCAATGTTTGTTGCAAAATTGAAAGGTTCCTGGACCGATTTCGGCTTAAAGTATACATGAATAAGATTTTAGGAACCTTCTACTTTAAGTGCAGGGATATTTGATTGGATGAGTTACGCCTTAAATGCCATTTTTATTGAGTTTTCGATGACTCTACAACACGGGAATTCGCCATGTACTCATGATGAGTCACAAGTTCAGTTTTGACGACACAGCCAATGGGATCACGTTTTACAAGTTTCGAAATTCGCGCGAAAATTTGCAGTTTTAAATCCTTTTTTTTTTTGTTAATAATGACCAAAATAAATGGATAACAGCAACCGCCATGAACATTTAATTTATGTAGAGAATATAAAAAAAAATTTCAGATTTATTTGGGTTATAGGTATGCATATTCCCTATTCGACTTAGGCTGTAAATTTTTGTAAAATAAAGTAAAATGGTGATTTAATTGATGGTAACAACAATATCCGTATTAATACAAAACTTTTAATTTAGAGAGCATAAATATAAACACAAGAGAAAAGTCACATGGACAAAAGAGATACCGCAATAGAGATACATTCGACTATTTATCTATATCTATAGTTAGCGTTATTCTGATATGTGCAATATTAATATAAGGCGTTTATTTCGTTATAAATGTCGTACATAATGAAGTGGCGAATGTGCAAATTGGTGAAATAGCAAACCGGCGAATAAAGTCATCTAATTTCTCCCACTTTTTCCCACTTTTATTGGGTCGACGTTTGTTACGAGTCATTTTTTTTTCCTTTTAAACCTTTTTTCTCCCAAATCATTCTTGATTTCATCCGTATCATGCACTAGGCAGCTTCATGTCTTGCCTTCTGGGCTATTTATTTTATGTATTGTTATTTTATCTGAGACAGCCCACGTAGACCTTAAACCCAAGTACTAACGTACCATGGGCATCTGAAGAAAAGGGAAATGCAATCTATTGACGCTGGATTTAAAGGATTGGAGGTTGGGAGGGGAAGGAAAAACATCTGCGGCCAATTTGTTCCATAACCTTTAGACCCTAGATATGCATGCCTAAAAAAAGTGGGATGTTCTAGGTTTTTGTAGCTGGATATCAAAGGGACAAACGCAACTCTTGTTGTTCTGTTGGGAACAATCAAGGGGGACTTCGTCAGAGCAAAATCCGTGGAAGTAACGGTAAAAAAATTATAAATCCCCAACAGCGCGGCGATAAGCGGGAGAACGGAGTTTTCTTGTGATGACTGGGTCATTGCTAAATCGAATGGCTCTCTCCTGGTTAGATGCAAGGATGTTAAGAGACGAAGGTGATGCCGCTCCCCATATGTGTGAACATTACTCTAGGTTGGGTCTTCTTTGGGAAACATAGAGAATGTGTAAGTTGGAAGGGGACAAGTATTTTCTGGCTTGGAAGAGAAATCCAACCTTTTTAGCTGCTGATGTTGCTATTGAAGTAATCTGCTTGTGCCAGCTGAGATCATGTTCGAAGGCGATGCCAACAAGATCGAACGTTTAATTGTTCTGTGGGGCTTGGTCAGTCATGTAGACGGAGTTGCCGGATTTTTTGCGTGACATGGAACAAGACTGATTTTGGAGGCGTTGTACTGAAAAAAGTTTTTGACAACCCAGTCTAAGGTTAATTGAATATCTTGGGAAAGGGATAGGATGCGTCTCTGCGTCTATTATCCAGCTCTTGATCGGAGACTTGTCTGGAAAAATTAATGTTGGGGTGAAGAGTACTATCGTCAGCTTGTGGATGGGATTGGTAGTTAAAGAGAGCAGGTCAATAATGTGTAGAAGAAATAGGGTTTGTGCCAGGATTGAACCTTGGGGTACGCCACCATTGATAGGTTGGAAGTTAGATGAGTGACCGTTCACCACGACAGATATGCGCCGGTTAAATAGAAAGTTACCGATCCAGGTACACAGTTTTGGAGGAAAACCGTAAGAAGGTACTTGTTCAAAATCTTTGGAGATATCAGGGGCAACAATCTCTAATTCGCCATGAAATTCAAGGGACCTGTTTCAGTTTTATATAACAAAGGTTAAGAGATCAGCTGTGGCCCTTTAGTGACGAAATCCGTATTGTCTGTCATTGATGATTTTGTGCTTTTCTAAATATATTAGGATTTGCAAGTTGATGACTTTCTCGATAACTTTTCTGACAACAGAGGGTGGAGAGAGGATTATAACGTCCATGACAATGTTGAAAAGATACGGACTCGAAGCCAAACTCTGGTGTCAGACAACCATAACTGGAAATGTTTGTGTTAATCTTACACTTATTCTTCTCCCCGTTCTTAGCTCTCGCATATATATTCTTGACAATTCCTTATCAATGGGCTAAATAATGCTATCTCTCAACTGACTTGGTATTTCTTCCTGTATGTAAATCTTTTGCATAAGATTATACAATATATCTATTCCTTCTGGCTCTAGCGATTTCTGGTCTCCATTGCTGTGTCATCAGGTCCAGTTTCTCTACCCATTCTTGACTTATTGTAGATGTGGTACCAACATTGAGAACTTCTCCCCGAAGACTTGCTTGACTTCTTTTCAGTCACTAGTTTTTCACAATTGCCTCTTCTATATTATTTTTGCAGAACAAAGAGAGCCAATAAAATAAAATAAAACCTAAATTAAATATCAGTGTACTATTATATTACAAGCTTTTATTTAACTTTTTAACTTCACCTGTTACTTTGCTTGTATGTATGTATGTTTAAGTCAAATATTGTAATCAAAATTTCGACGAGTTATAATTAAGCTAGTGCTTTAAAATTTTGCATGTATAAGTCCGGTAACAATGCAATATAGTATATTTGATATTGTTTTAAATCCGATATGGCGGAAGCCCCAAGTAGGCGAATTACCTTTTTCTATACAATCCTCTTGATATGGGTATCAAATGAAAGGGTTTTGACCAGTAGAATACGATAAGCTATGTGACGCCATTCTAAACCCAATAAGGCGGACAACTCAAGATGGCGGATTACCTTTTTTTTCACAATCCCCTTGACATGGGTATCAATTGAAGACCTTGACGAGTAGAATACCATTAGCTATGTGACGTCATTCTAAACCAAATATGGCAGATGCCATAAGATGGCGGATTTCATTTTACTTCACAATCCCCTTGATATGGGCATCAAATGAAAGGATTTGCGAGTAAAATACGATAATCTGCGTGACGTCATTCTAAACCCAATATGCCGGACGCCACAAGATGGCGGATTACCTTTTTCTTTACAACCTCCTTGACATTCAAATCCAATCAAATCAAATGAAAGGGTTTGACGAGTAGAATACGATAAGTTTTGTGACATCATTCTAAACTCACTATGGCGGACGCCACAAGATGGCGGATTACCGTTTTCGTCACAATCTCCTTGATATGAGTATCAAATGAAAGGGTTTGACTAGTAGAATACATAACAGGTAAAATGTCTTGTAATACATTATAAGAAATGCATACGTAACTAAAAATTTAAAAGCAAAATCTTGTAAAAAATACTTTTTGAAAACAAGCTTTTATTATTTAGATGTACTAAAACGAAAAAATTTGGTATAATTCTTCCATTGGGGCAATGCTGAATGCTGTTTATAAGTGGACGTGGTTCCCGCTGGTGGATCCTAATAAAAGTAGTATCAAAGTTATCACTGAAACCGATGTAATATATTATGTTAAATTTATTGTCTTAAAAGCTTGTCGCGCGAATAGAAAAAAAATAAATACTTACATAGGTACTTACAATTTCTGCTAAACAAAGTTAAGGCCTGTATAAACTTTTCGCGCACGACCAGCTTTTCCGACAATACATTTAACATAATATGTTATATTTGTTTCAGTGCTAACTTTGATACTGCTTTTATTAGGATGCACCAACGTGAACTGCGTCCACTTATATATAGCATCCAGCATTGCCCCAATGAAAAATCTGTATTTATTTTTTTCGTTTTAGTACATCTAAATATAAAAGTTTGTTTTTAAAAAGTATTTTGACAAGAGTTTATTTTAATTTATATTTATAATATAATGGCTCATTACATTGTAGTGTTTTCCATCTTTAAAAAAAAGGGATTCTCTTAAATAAAGGATTTTTCCTAACTAAATAAGATCTTAAAAATTCAATAAGATTTCAATAATGTCCTAATAAACTATTAATTTGTTATGCCAGGTAGCTATAATAACAGATTAGGTTCCTCAAATACACGAAAAATTTGTGATACTTTTACTAAATTAATTATAAGAAAAAAATGACGTTGCACGTAATCATGCTCTACAACAAAACATACGTTACATCCAGATAAAAAATATATTCGTATATTCTGTGAAAATTTAAAGCAGCCAGAATTTTTAACCGCTTCGTTAACATACGAAAAAGGTAGAAAACCAGCCCTTCGATCTTATTTACCCAAACTTAGGAATGCCGAGGATATCAAGTCCCTGTAGGGAACAAACCAAATACTCTTAACCGTCGCGTAGTTCCAATAAAAGCCGCTTCTGAATTGCTTTTTTACATTGTAAATTTACTAGGTTTAACGCTTTTCTGGGTTATATCTTAAAACGTCAAATTATGTAAAAGCTTTGTTTGGTTGACAAATTAAGAAAAATATTATTTCATAGAAAAAATGTCATATTCTAGGTCATATCAGATTATACCAGAGACTATAAAGGATATAGACAAATTCTCGAATACACCGAAATGGGACCGAAAGCGGTTCTCCCTGAAGACATTTGGGTGGGTTTACTGGTTTATGATTTAGGAGTTTGTTTGCTTATCAAGATATATATATATATATATATATATATATATATATATATATATATATATATATATATATATATATATATATATATATACATATATATATATATATATATATATATATATATATATATATATATATATATATATATATATATATATATATATATATATATATATATATATATATATATTCGGTTTTCGTCTATGTGTTATTTAGTCTATGATTATACTAAAGGATTAAAGCGCATTTTATAATCCCGGGGATGAAGTTGTCCCATACGAAGGTGAAGGGACTAATCACACGACGGATTAGACGATGCTTGAGACACATGGTGTATATATTAACGGTAATCTCCGAAAACCGTTAAAGTTATCTATACAGGATGTTCGAAAAATCTTAGTGTGGGAAAATATCTTTACCATTATTGAATATAGAGACACCAAATCATGGGTGTGTCTTATTGTTTAATAAATCTACTTTCTTATGCAATTTAGCTTTTTCAACCACCTCGAGAGGTGACGCTAGGGAGGCAATAAATTTTAAATTCAACCCTATGCCGTGTGGTACCTCATTTTAAAGGTCCTCAGAAAAGAAACGTTTTAACCTAAACCCGAGGCCCGTGTCTAAAATCGTTTTTAAATGCCAAGCCTTTAAAAATTAAAAATCGTGAAAAAAAATTTAAAATTTATATAGGTAGGTACCTTTATTTCTCCTATTACTTTAAAACGTGTTCAAAATTAACTCATTGACAGTCGATTTTGGAACTCACTTCTCACATTTTCGAGAATGGCAGGTGTTTACTTCTTCGACTTTTTTAGTGCCAGGAAGTTCATGGTGGTAATTTTGAACAAGATTTAAAGTAATAAGCGAAATAAAGGTACTTCAATTTTTAATTTTTCTTCACGAATTTTAATTTTTATAGGCTTACCAATTTAAAACGAATTAAGATAGGGACCTCAAGTTTGCGGCGAAATATTTTTTCTAAGACCTTTAAAAGGAGGTACCACACGGCATAGGGTTGCATTTAAAATTTATTGCCTCCCTATCGCCACCCCTCAACGGGGTTCAAAACGTTAAATTACCTAAAAAATAGATTTATTAACCAATAAAATACACCTTGTAGACTCTGTTTTTACTAATAGCCAAGATATTTGCCCACACTAAGACTTTTCGGACACCCTGTTTACTTAAATACGTTAAGGTGCGAAATAAAAATAATTTCGGCTAATCTACATTAACGAATCGATGTCCGTTAAATCACGAAATACAATTATTGTTATAGTTAGAGCAGACACATTTTTTGAAACAACAATTTTTGGATAATACAATATTTTGCAATTTTGGTTTTAAACTCTATCGTTTAGATTCACTAAAAAAGTTTAAGATTTAGTACTGGTCCAATCTTCTAGTTGATCAGTTAGGTTTTGACAGGTTTTTGTCCTGTCATTGTTAATAAGTTATCATTAAAAGCTTATTAGTTATTCTACTATTTCAGGGATTTGCTTGGTTTCCCAATGATTCTCATCTTGGAACGTATTTCTAGAATGAATTCAGTTATATTACGTAGTACGTACTAAAATTGCCCTCTTCTTTATAAATTTGCGAAAAACTCATAGCATAAAACTTAGTTGTCTTATTTTTACACTTGTCAGTTTAAAACTTTTGGTTGTCAAATTATACCGATCTACCATTGGAGAATTTGGCCGTAATAGTTTAGAAAATGCTAGTAACAAAGACAGAAAATCATCTAGACCCAACTTAGACAAATCTGAGCAAATCTGCACAGATTCGCGATTCAAAATAGACAAAATGGCGGATCTGTGCAGGTTCGTTTAAGTTTGTCAGGTTTGTTTGAGTTTTCTCAAACCTTTTCTACCAACGTTTGTAAACTGTTTTAATAAAAAAAAAGAGTACCTATACAATTTGCGCCTCACTTACCTGAATCTGAAGGGTCACCAAATGTTTAAAACTTCAAATATACAGTTTGAGCTTTTACCTTTAAAATCTACTTGCACGCCTGTTTTGGGTTGTTTGGATTTTCCTGTATTCAGCAATAAATTAAATAAATAGATTTTCCCGAAAAGTGTGAAATAGTTCAGCATACGCCTTTTTTCGTTATTATTTGTCACACTGGGCAGGACGGCCCAAAAATGGAACCAAAAAAATGCAAAAGTACGAAAGGAGGTGAAGTTGTTTTTGTAAATAATTTCGAATTCAGAAAAGTAAGAGTGTTATCGAGCAGAGGAAAGCATTGGAGATGTACTACTAAAAGTTGTAAAGCCGCGTGTTATACTATGGGCACGGAAAATTTACTTACTCGTGAACATGAAAACCATACCCACTCGGGTTTGGAAAGTCGAAAAATTGCAGCATATATGCGGTGTAGTGCTGTGAAGAGAAATGTTGTGGAGGATTTGTGATAAATCAATTAAATTAATAAAAAAGAAATTGTAAGTAGCGATTCAGTTTCCACCAGAAATCTGAACAAATTAGAAATAATTTCTGCAATGAGAAGGATATATACCGCTCGAAGAAAAGTGTTACCGCCACTCCCATAACCTGAAGATGAAATGGATATAAAAACCATAAAAAGCGAAAATGTTTTTAATTGCTAACGATAAGGTCAGTAAAATTATAATATTCTCTCGTAATACAAATTTGAACTTGTTATGCTATGTGCAGAGAGTTTTTATGGATGGGACTTTTGGCGCAAATTGTATTCGTCCCTTTACATGACCTACTTGAAATGAAAAATTAACTAATTATCTACTTAACCGAAATCTCCAGGTAATGCTGAGATTACCTAGGTAATGCTGACATTAACAGCGTTTCGGTCTCTTACGTTAACATATTGTATTTTCGCTATTTCTCATTTTTCGTCTAATATTCAGTAGCCCTTAAATTAGAGATATTTTATTTAAAAAGAAATAAAACATCTAAAGTAAACTGTTTTTTCAACAACTAAAGTCGCTAACGACGCTGTAACTACAGAAACCCACAGTACAAACAAAAATTTAAATAGGAAATTGACCATTAATCATGTAAGCTTTTTTAAAATTGTATCATCCCCATCAACAGAATGCCATACTTTTGTTTCCTTTATTTTTATCAACAAACTGATAAAGAAATTAGGTTTCCAAGCGGTAACTAATCATATTATATACGACGCAGGAATATTTTGTTTTATGCTCCATTGCTTGGTTAACGGTTTAACGACAAGCTGCCTTTAGGGAGAGGCCACAACACTGCGGTGCGACGACGCACCTTAGAAATGTACGACGTCGCACAACGCATCGTGGAAATTTCCGATGTGGTGCCGCACCGTACAAATCTGCGGTGCGACGACGTAATCGGTGTTCATCTTTCGAAGCATCAGGTTGCGTGCGTGCGTATGCCACTGCAAGATGACTGATTACGATATCGATTATCTCACCGACACCAAGCCGTCACAATGATCCAAGTCAAGATGACTCACTAAATTTCGAAGAAGACCTAACAAATTTGACAAATGTTACACAATCTGATTTTGACTTGTCTTAAATGGTTTCTTAAAAAAATAAAAATATCCATCAATGATACATGTTTTTCGTACCTTATAGTTGATCCCAGCATCTCCGGAGGTTCAATAGGTTTTCTAAATATGTATCTCCTTTGTATATGAGGAGATATCAGTCTTAATAGTTCTTCAAAACTTGCTATACTCATTCTAAAGTAATTGAAAAATTTCCCCTCCTCTGTTTTCAACGCCTCATATTTTCTTTTGAAGTGATTTCCATCGTTATTCATAATAGTTAGAAATGGGTGCACCCAGTACTTTCTTTTCGGTTTTTTCTTGATGCGTCTTAACGCAAGCAGACGTAGGACACGTGTTGTGCGGTCCAAGTCCCACTAGAAGTGAAAAATGTTGCGTTTTTTCGTGAACAGATTGATTGATTTCTCCAGCTGTGATTGACTGATTTGAAATGACATTTCATTCAATCATGTTCAAATTGTTCAAGAACAACCGCAGCTCTGACCAGCGTCTTCTCGTACGATCCCGTATGCGATGACATTTTTGCGTTGCGTCCCCACACCGCGTGGCGGTGCGACGTCGTTTTTGCGATGCGTCGTCGCACCGCAGTGTTGTGGCCTCGCCCTTAAACTTAAGTTCAAATTAAAATATGCGTTTTATAGATCACGGCGACTATCACATACGAATTAAACTTTAACTGGCAGTAACATAGGAAGCATAAAATAAGAATCCAGAAGGGGAGCAACAAATTTCTAGTATTGAGACCGAGTTAGCAGTATGTTTCGCTTCAACCCTCTGCGGTTCTGTGGATTTACTGGTATTTGCACAGTAGAATACCACTGGGAGATGTGCTTACTTCTGGTAAAAACAAAAATATATATTTGCAACAAAGACAAAGTTTCGCATCCGTAATTAATAAAAGCAAGCAAAACGTTGGTGTTTTCACGGAGTGATAATACAAAATACAATTTGTTCTCTTCCTGTGATAAAATATGGGGAGTCCAAAAACTAATGGATTACGTGGACTAGGTTTAAGAAATAGTTAGATTTCATCATTCAGCAAGATACATCAGACAAGTAAATCTCAAGTTGACTTTTAACGGCCTATCCAATCCGGTCCAGGGGTTTCCATTGGTTTTCGAAGTCCCCATGCTTTGTTGTAAGAACGGAAGACACAGTATCTTCAGTCTGCAAACCAACTGACGCTCGATTTGTTTATAGTTATAACTAAGGCATAACTTTCTACTTATTGTTCGTTATCGCCAAGTGTGATTTAATTATGATGAACTGAGTTTCGCTGTTAACTTCTTATAATCCAGAAGAAAATGCAAAGAGTAATTTCTTCTCTAGTGCAATATAACAAATATCTCACGAGGAAATGTCTATTTTTGACTGGGGTGTGGTTTGTTGAGGTTCTCTAGAGTCGTATATTGCATATACCGAAATAATGCCTTATTTTTCATGCGATCGATGGTGCAATAATTGTATGAGTTGACGAAAACGACCCACAATATGTGAAGTAGTAGGCGCCCCCCATACCTGACTGAACTATGGGCATAATATACAGATATATACAGACATATAATCCTTGCTGCCGGACAAGCGTCAACAGGTGGAATATGTGCAGCACGTCACATTGAATGCCGTGTAGATGGGCATCCTTTTCTTATGCCTTTGTACCGGCATATCTCTTTCCGGCAGTCTTCAACCCGTCGTCGATTCCGCGTTCCTTTGCTATTTACAAAAACGTCCCGTTATTCCGATTTTGATTTATGACGTGTGAAATCAAAGTTTGTTTTTAGGAATATTGTTGTGGGTTTTCAGTGTTGTCAAAAAGTATTTTAATTATTTTGTGCTTATTAGACATTTTAGTAGTCTATTGTTGGACTTAGTGGATCTGTAAAGTGGTTCTCTTTATTGAAAAGTAAGTCGGTAAACTTATTTTATTTGTTTGGCAATTATTTAGACAAACGTTACCCGAAAATTAATTAATGTTATAGGAATTATATGTTTTGCAGCGTAGATTACGAATCTAAGCGAGTAGTTTAGTGGAAAAGATTATAGTTTTTAAAATGTTCTTCTTAAATTACCATATTTTTTAGAAGTTATGTTAATTAATAAGCCAGATCCCGAAACCTGACAAATCGTACGTTGTGGAGGAGTTAATTAGGGATACTAGACATGAAGTGATACGTCTGTCTCTGTACCATTGTTAGTTCAGTGCCATTGAAATGGTATCGTGTCAGGCCAAGCGCTTTTATGATGCCCACATCAACTCGTTGAAGGACGTTATGGAATGCTGGAGTATGGCATTAAATAATGTGGCGGTCGACATGTGTCATGTGTGTCATGGACATGTGTCAATGGCCGCCATTAAAATCGTACGTAGGATTGAGTATATATTGCAGAGAATTCCTTGTTTTTATACAGTCGGGAGATTTATTATTCTTCCACTTGTAATTCTTCAAAGATATAGATGAAACATCTATATTAAATTTACTAAAATTTTAAAAATAAGTTAACAGATATCTCTTTTCCCGAGAAATGAAAATAACAATAACTCTTCATATTTATCAGGATGCCTTGGACAAAAAAGACAAAAGAAAGATAATTTGATAAAATATTGGCGAGCGAAAAAAATTCGTCCACCTCCAAAAAAAAAATTAAAGATGTACATAGAACGTATTTATCTCTTCTTATAGTGATAAAAAATTCCTAAATATAGGTTCTAAGTTATTTTAATAGCAGTTTAAGACTCCGTGGTCTAAAGAATACAGCAAATTTTAAAATTTGTCGCAAATCATCAGAAGTGCCTCAAGAAATCAGAGATAATAAAATTTTATCAACAAGGTAGACGTCAAAGAAACATAACAAAAATTGTTGGAAGAAGCCGGTCAACAGTTGAATATATTATAAAAAAATATGAAACAATCCATAAAACAAAAACCTCGTCAGGGAGAGGAAGAAAAAGTACTGCCTTTCGAGAGAAATAAGAAATACTAAGAAAAGTTAGTGAAAATCAGCAAACTACTGCGACAGATACAGTGAAAAGTTAAGCCAGTGATTACAAAAAGGTTATATATGTAACAATAATTAGAAAATTTTTAAGACGCCAGGGTATACAGGCACGAGTTGGTCGAAAGATACCATTAGTAATTAAGAAAAATAAGAAGAAGCATCTCGAGTTCGCTCAGAGGCATTTTGACAAAAATACTGATTACTATAAAAACATCACATATACTGACGAAATAAAAATTGAGTTGTTTGGTAAAATAAAAAAAAGGTTTTGGTGTACAGAAAGGGCAGGGAATCCTACAAACCTAAAAATTTAATTCCAACGGTAAAGCACGGAGTGGGTTCCGTTCTAATCTGGGGGTGCATGTCATGGCATGGAGTGGGCCAGCTCCATCTTATTGACGAAACTATGGATCGGTTCGTCTACATGGACCTTTTAAAAAAGAATTTAAGACAAAACGCGGAGAAAATGTGAATTGGAGACAATTTCTTATTTCAACAAGACAACATCCAAAGCATACAGCGCGAGTCGTTAAAGAGTGGATACAGTATAGCGTACCAAGAGTGCTGGAAACGCCACCGCAATCCCTAGACGTTAACCCGAATGAACATCTCTATGGTAGGAACCCAAAGAAAGGGTGAAAGAACATAAAATTTGCAACAAAGAGGCGTTAAAAGCAAGATGTCAAGAAGAATGGTCAAAAATTGATGTAGGGTTTGTTATAAAACTGGTAGAGTCAATGCCTAACAGGTTACAACAAATTATAAATCAAAGGGGTACCCCACACGTTATTAGTTTTGGTATGTTTGGACGACTTTCGAAAAAAATGGTGTACGAATAATCTTTCTCCCTTGGATTTTAAGAAATTATGTTTTATTATTAATTATATGTTTGAAAGGCATTGTCTAGGTTTGGAGTTTTTAGTACATGAATTGTTAGTTGTTTTTATTTTTGTAATGAAAAGCAAATAAACTTAAGTAGTTTAAATTTCATCCCAATTTTTTAAAAATTTTATAAGTGGACGAATAATTTGTCTCCCGACTGTAATCCTTGTGGGTATATAAAAAGCTATCACTTTTAAATTTATATGACGCCCTACCATTAATCTCAAAGACAAAGGAGCATTATAAATTCATTAACAAATGAAAATCGCATTAGGAAGCAACATCCGAAATTAATTATTTGGAGTAAAGCGCAACAAACCTTCGTTAATTTATATTTTGTACGACAATCTATTTTCATCAAGCTAAAATAGTATAATCCACCTTTGCCAAGCGACGAAAAAGCCACACACATATTTGGCTCGTAGACCCCAAGTGGCACAAAGATTGGAGGTTTAAATGAATTAACATTGGAATTGCCGTTTTGATTAAATTGTTAATTCCTTGGAACACTTATTATTTTTTTATCTTTAATCACACAGGTTTAAACATGAAGTAAAAAATTTCAAAAATGGTTCTAAATGAGATAATATCTTATTCAAAACGTTAACTAAAACGTAAATTTTAGTAAGATTAAGTAGGTATCTTAGTGGTACATATTAATGGTTGCAACAATCATTCTGATACAACCCACAATACATTTTAAAAAATCGTTATATAAATATTTTAATAACCAGTTGCAGACAACTTTTAACAAGCGTAAAATCCTAATTCATTGTTAAAAGCAAAATAAAGTCAGTTTAACAGAGCGTTAATTTTTTTTTGTTTCTACAACTGCCCAAATTTTTAGCTAATCAATGATTAAACGGACAATTGCCTCTACAAAACCTAGAAGTTGTCTATTTTTTCATTTGTTTTTAACGAAGGGAGGACTTAACGACGAATTAAACTAATTACACAATATACTGTGATTAAAGTCATGTTTTTGACAACATTTTTGATAAGATATTAGTTCGTTCGGCAAGACTTTATGTTCCAATACAAAAAATTTAAAGAAATCTCTTTCAATATTTTAAAATTAAACTATATACTTTTTTTATTGCAGATAGTCATCAGATTTATCATAATGATACTAAGTAGGTACCTACATTTACACACTAATAAAAAATGTAGGAAAAATAAAGTTCATTTATAATATGCATTTCACCAAAAAATATACCCTTCATTTCCAATAACATACCAAAATTACTCCTCATAACATTATTTTGTTATGAGACTTATTCAAAAATGATATTCTATTCCTGGAATTCTTCTTTGTTATAAACTATTCTTTATAACATTATAATTAAAACAATTTTTCTACTAGTCTTCTATAAAAATATATATTATCTGCTAAATTTCCTTGTGGTAACTTTTCTTCAACACTTCCGAATAGGCAAGTAATTTTTCCTTGTCCCTCTTCATTTAAAAATAATATAGCCATAGAGGTACCTACCTAGATATTTTGTGGAATTATTTTTGTCATAATAGCAAAGTCAAAAACAAAATTTCTGTATTGCAACAGTAAAAACATATTCAAGCATTTTTTATATGAATTACTTCTTTTGTTTTGGTCACGGCCTCTTATGCAACAAACCATAATCTCCTAACTATAAGCCATTATAAACAAAATACAACCGTATGTAACCTCAAAAACTCCTCTCTTCCTCTTCCGTGTGACAAGTCTGCCAGCTTACTACACGGTCTAGCGCTTAGACCAGAGCTGTAGTGACCCTTAGGGGTGGTATATACGTTACTCCTTTATTTCTTTGTGGTTTTGAATTTTGACATACAAGGCGTTTTTTATAGTTCACCGGTGGAAAAACCGGTTACAATCGGTGAACGCTCTACTACAAGTGCCTCTACTTAAAGACGGTTGCGGCGCTATCCTGAGGCGTATTCGATTGACGAAAATTGGATCGATTTGGATAAGTTTAGGAGTTTTGAGCGAAATACGTAATTAAATAGCGAAGGGTAGTAGAAAAAGATAAAATAACATTGAAGTGACGTAAAATGATCCGGATCGATTCAGTCGTTGTCAGTTGAATACACAGGCGTATTAATAGGCATGTGCGTTTGTGTAAACACCACTAACATAACCTTCTTTTTTATTTATAGAAGACACCCATTACAAAAAATCAATTTACGTTAGTGCAATTTTGTGCAACACAAAGAAATGAACCTAAAATGATCAGGATCAATTCAATTTTTGTAAATGAAAAAAAGGTTTGATCGTTATTGTGGCACGAAACTGCACTAACTTAGGTACACTTTTTAGGTTTGTTATTTTGTGTTGCACAAAACTGTACTAACCTACAGTTTTTTTTTTATTTGTGAGATATGCCCATTAGAAATAAAAAACCTGTGCAGGTTAATTCAGTTTGTGTAACACAAAAGAACAAACCTTTTGTGTTGAAACTGCATTCACTCGTACACCACAAATGAACAGACCTTATGTTTTCCTATTCGACTTTTTTAAATTTAAAAATGAATGCTAGTTTTATAAACTATAAATCTCGAAAAATCCCTCCTCCTTCGGAGTCGGGCTCGTTCGGATTTAATCAAAAATGAAAATAAACTCATGCGGTTTCAATACACACTTTCAACACGCTTTGAAGCAGAATTATGGATAATTTTAATGCACTTGTGGTAATACCTCCGAAAATTGCACAGTAGGTGAAAATAAAATTGCATAGTGAAAATTCACTATCGAAAATTCGATACTAACAATTCAGCTGCATGACGTATTTTTACCAAATTTACATAAATCACATAGCTCATGATCAAATACAAACATTTAAAGTCATAGCAACCTGATAGGTTTCCTTCTATGTTGGTGTCATTTTCTTATTGGCCTTGCCTATTGACTTATATTTTTCCATTTTAACATATAAAATAACTTCGATTTACAAGAAATACTCAACGATTCTCTCTATTAACGTTAAAATCTGACATTTCGTCACTTGAAGTGATCCCGATGTGAAACAATTAGATTCGAATCTGGCCGAAATTTGAATTGAAGCGGGCCGGTCAACATTGGAATCCAATTTATCAACGTATTAAATTTAACATGTTCTTAGTTTAATTCGTGATTAAATTTTCTTTCTGCAACCCATTGTAAGTCACACAGAAAACGAAACATGACTAAAAATAATTTTATCATTTTTATAAATTTGAACGCTTCGTCTCAAGTGGGTATAGGATATTTTTCCAATTTTTTAACCATAAATTATGGAAGCACTAGTGCCACAATTTCTCCGTCCAATTGGATATAACAAGGTTGTAGACGTCTAAATTTTCGATGACTTTGAGTGTATTTTCGCGAGATCCCGTTGATCTACCTTGACCAGCGTGTCACGTGTATGTCACTTAATATATTATTATCAATGCAGATATCACAGAACTTTTAGTTCCCGGCCGTTCACGGTTGGTCAACGGGATCTCGCGAAAAAATACCCTTAGTAAATTTAGTAGGGGTGAGATAATTTGGTTCCGCGATACCGGAATGTCTTTTGGTGATATTGACCATATTTAACCAAACACTTTAGTGTATTGTTGTTAGAGATGGAACATTCTCGAGAATTTATTTTTGGGAAATATTCTAATTTGATTATTGTAACCTTTTTAGTAGACTTTAAAAGTTACTTGCTTCTACTAACTAAGCATAACAGAAAAGTTTCAACTAGCGATTTTAATTGATTGCACAAGAGCAATTAGAATAATGGCGTTAACTATTTAAAACCAAATAAAATAAGAATACTAAAATGCTTTTGTGCACGCTCAGATAATTTAACATATTTACTGAATTAGTTATGACATTTGTAAGTGACGTTTACAAATTAGCGATCGGTGAGTGATTACTAAAGCATTGTAAACATGGGTTATTCCAGGGACGTTTCTATCCTTGTTGGAAAGAAAATTAGGATCCCATTTGAAAATAAACTATAAATATTTATTTATGCACATTGTGTAATTTGAAAATGCGAGGTACGAAAAGACTTCGGTTAAAGTAATATAACATACAGGGTGTCTGAAAAGTCTTAGTATGGGCAAATATCTTTGCTATTAATAAAGATAGAGACACCAAATTGTAGTTGTATCTTATTTGTTAATAAATCTACCTTTTTATGTAATTCAACCTTTTCAACCCCCTTCAGGGGTGACGCTAGGGAGTTGAGGTCAAAAATTTTAAATGCAACCCTATGCCGTGTGGCCCCTTATTTTAAAGGTCTTCAACAAGACACATTTTTCCGTAAACCCGAAGTCCGTATCTTAATTCGTTTTCAAATGGCAAGCCTCTAAAAATGAAAAATTGTAAAAAACCCAAACTTTTGGTCTGCTCTCAGTGGCGCCGAAAAGCGAGGCGCCTCCGGCGCCTGCGAGACCGCACACCGGAAAGCAAATAGTTCATCTCTTGACGCGGTGTTAGTGTTTTTACGCCGTGTTTACGTAATGAACATTATGTTTAAAATATTTTATTTTAGTTAACCAATGTAATGGATGAACGAAACTTGATACAACAACTAATTAATTATGATGTCAATACTATCTTTTATTATAAATATTATCGTTTAAAAATCCAGATAGCGCGCAGCTCGGCGGCGTGCCGTAATGTTGAATAATTTTTGTTTCTAGTAGTATTGCAACATACGTAAAAAAGATCAAAATGGCACACGATTTTACCATCCCGGCCGATTTTGGAGATCTCGACTTTGTCTCAATCTCCAAACACATCCTTAACCAGTAGAGGCAGTAGAACACTTACTAACCTAAATTCTTAACATAATATTAAAAGTATGCTCTAAATCAGAAAACAAAGCAGCTAGCATGGCCGAGTATGAACGTATGTAGCAGTCTGTGAATTGCCAAAACTGTAATTTCACCGCCAACACCCTATAGGTGTGAAATTTTATAAAACCCTGGTAACTTTTCTTAGAGATTTCACAAGGAAACAGTTTCGCAGAAAGGAATTACTTATTAAATGAACAAACTATATAGCACTCTGTGAACCGCCCAAATTCCAGTTTTACCTCCGTATGGGTTGTTGAGAGAAATCCCGAAATTAGTTTAGGAACATATTGGCATACATATCAAAAGCTAAATTAATTTTTATTAAGTTTAAAAGATATTTAAAATCCCTGAAAAGAAATTTAACCCTTTCTACGCCCTTACGGATTATATTTAGCAAAGCTTTCTCTTATCCCTTGCTTGGAACCTAAGATGACACAATACGAAATTTCAAGTTTTAGCCCTAATAGTTTAGGAAGTACGTTAATGAATCTTCCACCCCCTGGTTTCTAAGTTTATAAGTACTTTTACAGTTCATTAAAGGAAATAAGTGTTATACGAATTTACTTTACGTATACTCTTTAAACTGCAGGAGATGTAAATTTGCTTGTTAAAATGGCATTAAACTGCAACAACCGAAATTAATTATTAATAGAACAGCTAAGCTTTGCTAATTTCTATTTTGTAGGACCATCCATTTTCATTATGTTAAAATAGTGTAATTCACCTCTGCAAGGGACCGGCAAAGCCGCACACATTTGGCCGCACAGCTGCAAGTGGCACAAAGATTAGTGGTTTTGATGAATTTGCACTGGTCGTATCGTTTTGCCTGCATCGCATTTTTATTTATATTTTGTCACATATCAGAGTGAATAATTAAATGACTAAACATCGTAGTTTTTAGATTAATAAATTGGTCTCAAAATATATTAAGGTTTTAAATAACCGTACGTATTTGTAATAACTATGAATATAATGTACAATCACAGTTATTAATAAAATCTCTTGCGGTAACAGATTGTAAAAATGTAACGTCAAAATTACGAAACTTACGTAATAGCCGATTAAGACATAAAATTATAAAAACATTTGTTTAGGACTTGCGTAAAGAAGTCTTTCAATGAACTCTTCTGAACTAAAACTACGCAAACAGAGGACAGAGGTTAGATTATAAGGTTTTCCTACAAAATGTTTTTTATCGGCAATCTAGGTGCAAGGCACAGACGGTGATGACCACTAATGCCTAGGTAAAAGTAAAACAAGGACAGCAGGATAAGGCCATAAGCTTGATTGCTTATCGACTCACATTATTCGTCTTTGTTGCTCGCTTAGCCAAATATAATTAAAATATTTGATAGATACATATCTAGAAATAATTCTTTTAAAAAATTTAAATTTACCAAAAAAGGAGAAGATTGAATTGAAAAAAAGGTAGAAATAGTGTAATTGCATTAGTAAGGGAAACTACAAAACATTACTATGAAAATACAATAGATGAAAATAAATTTAATCCTAAAAAAATCTGGAAAGCCCTTAAATATTTTTCTAACACTAAATATGAGAACTACAGATATATTAAGGTTAACAACAAATTTGAATTAGATAAAAGAGGTTTGTAATGCATTTAATTTTTTTTGTTAGGAGTATTACTGAATTAGTAGAGAGTAATCCTGTTTTAAATAAAGAATTTTGTATTAATATTAATGAAAATAATGTGTTCAGAGAATTCAAATTGATGTATTAAAATTAAAAGAAATTATTTTTAGCTTTTGTAATAAAGGAAGTCCTGATGAAACAATTTTTTTTTAATTACTTTGACCAAGTTAGCCCAAAACTACTTGACTTCATTAATTCTTCTTTACAATCTGGATAGAAAGAGTGTAATTGCATTAGTAAGGGAAACTAAAAAAAATTACTATGAAAATAAAATAGATGAAAATAAATTTAATCCTAAAAAATCTGGAAAGCCCTGAAATATTTAATTTCTAACACTAAATGTGAGGACTACAAATGTATTAAGGTTAACAATAAATTTGAATTAGATAAAAGAGATTTGAAATGAATTTAATTTTTTTTTGTTAGTAGTATTACGGAATTAGTAGAGAGTAATCCTGTTTTAATTAAAGAATTTTGTATTAATATTAATGAAAATAATGTGTTCAGAAAATTCAAATTGATGTATTAAAATTAAAAGAAATTATTTTTAGTTTTTGTAGTAAAGGAAGTCCTGATGAAATAATTTTTTTTAATTACTTTGACCAAGTTAGCCCAAAACTACTTGACATCATTAATTATTCTTTAAAATGTGGATATATACCTCAAAATTTAAAAGTTTCAACAATTATCCCAGTAAAAAAGGTCAAGAGTAGTAATAACGTTGACGATTTTAGGCCAATAAGTATTTTAGTTGCAATAGAAAAAATTCTAGACAGAGAGGTATATTTATAAATTTTAGAATTTATTGACGATAATAATATTCTATTAACTTATCAATCGGAATTTAGAGAAAAATATAATTGTGAATATGATATACAGTATGTTTTAGATAAACGGAAAAAAGTATTGGTAATGGAAATATAGTTGTAACAGTTTCATTGTATTTAAAATGAGCATTAAATTTGAAATAATAGATAGATGGAGACCTGGAAAAACTTTATAAATATGGTATAAGAGATAGAGTATTCCACTGGTTTCAAAGTTATCTATCTAGACGGTACAAGTTGTAAAATGTAAAAATAGTGTTTATCCTGAATTGCTTATCAATGTAACAGCACCTCAAGGAAGTATATTGGGTCCAATATTGTTTATTTTGTATATCAATGATCAAATTTGTTTTTAAGATACCTATGTAAATTTTGCTTTTTTGCAGATGATACTATTATTTATGCTGATGATAATAAATGTTTATTATTAATGAATACATAAATAAGGAATTAAGAACCCTAAATGACTGGTTAAAAGTTAATAAATGGATGCTAAATATAAATAAATCTCAAAGTATGCTTGTAGGATCAAAGAAATTATTTAATTTATTCATAGATTGTTCTTTTAAAATTGATGATAAGAATATAAAAATTGTAGAAAAAATGAGGTATTTAAGAGTAATAACAGATGGGGAATTAAAATTTAATGATCAAATCAATTAAATTTGTAATAAAATTTCTATGAAAATAGGTGTTTTGGGAAGGGTTTGAGATTACGTAACTGTGAATACAAGAAAATTAGTTTATAACACCATTATTCTTCCATTTTATTTTTTTAGTGTTATTTATACATGGCATCACAAATAGATAGGAATAGTTTACAAGTTTTACAAAACAGGGCCATAAGAATTATATTAAAATGAGGTAAATATACAAAAAGTATAGATATGTTACAAAAACTGGAAAGGATGGAGATTAATAATTTTTTAAAATTTAAAGTATTAGTTTGAATTCATAAAATGAAACAAGGATATGCTACTGCATATTTTAATAATTCATTTTAAACCTTTTAAAACATTCATAGTCATAATGCAAGAGGAAAAATAATAATTTGAACTTGGGAAAACAACGAGGTAAAGGTTACGATGGGGCAGCTAACATGAGCGGCGTTTACAATGGTCTGCAGGCAAAGGTATTGGAGAAACAGCCCAATGCGTTGTATGTACACTGCGCTGCACATAATCTGAATCTAGTTATCAATGACTCTGTAAAGATTTCGAGAGAATTACAAAATTTTTACGACGTTGTGGAAAGTCCGTATGAATTTTGTGCACGTAGCATAAAACGATGGGCAATACCGACGGAAATATTTGAATCCAAGAAACACACATTAAAACTATTGTTCCCCACGCGATGGTCATCTCGTTATGATTTTCTTCATAGTTTAAGGTTTTACTAACGGGAAATTTTACAAGTTTTGACAAAACTAACCTTGACAAGCTCGAAAGCAACTGAACAAAATGAAGCACTTGCATTGAAGAAGAAACTCGAACAGTTGTAATGATAGTGATGGAATATAAAATTTTGAGTACCACACAAGTTGTTTCTAATGCACTGCAGAGTAAAAACCAAGATATTCAAAGAACATCAAAACTTTTGGAAACTGCTACTCATTTGTTAGAAAACTTTATAACTTAACCTTGCTTTAAATTTACACTATTACTAATGCCAACAAACAAATATAAATGTCTCTTGAAAAAAATCAATGGTGACTTTTCATGCAGATCTTTTATTTAGAGTCCACATATCCAATCCATTTGCATGCGATAAACTAGTGTAATTTACTTTTGTTACGAAACAAAAAAGCCACATTTGGTCGCAAAGCCGCAAGTGGCATGAAGATTAGTGGTTTTGATGAATTTGTATCTGTCCTATCGTTTTGTCTGGACCATCGTTCATTTATTTTCATTGTGATATGGGAGTAATGACGAATCTGTTTTTGTTTGAGTTAATATTATTGCAAGACACTGATTAATTATTTTTTGAAATGCATATGCGTAAAATAATTTAATGGTATTATAAAATAAATGATACTTTGTTCCTAGTTCCTAAAAATTGCACTAGTACATATTATACAGATGTTAATTAGGCCTTAAGCTCGATACTTTGTACTCAAAAATATTTGTAGATGTAGATGTAAAACTTATCTGCATAAAAACAACAACAAAGTGCATCTTAAGGTAACAAAAGCCATTTATTGATTTCCAATATTAACACAATTTAAACCGTTTGATGTTAGTAGATGAACAAATGAATAATATTTTGTAAGCAGAATGTTTATAGTCAATATGGTTTGAAACTTACTTTTTTGAACTCGTAGGTTCTCAACAAAGAGTTTTATGCAGTTCAGAATAGGAGCTAGGAGAAGAGGAGCTACAACAAACGTAGGCAAACGAATTTATCTAAAAGTAAATTAAGACAGATCCCATAAATTTAAATCGGATCCCTAAATATACTTCAAAGTTCAATAATTAAATTTGCTAGACTTTATTGATTTATCTTGACGTTGTTTTTGGGCTTTTTTTTATCCCGCATTATTATCTCTTACAATAACTTCACATTTGTTTTTAAATTATCCCCCAACAATATTTAAAATACTATTATTATTAAGGAATTCTAAGCGTGTTTTAACATGTTTTTAGTGTTTTAATTCAATTTGAGATATTTTGTTTTTCAAAGAAACATGCCTTCTATTTTTTTTGAAAATATTACTCATATTTATATTTTTGTTACAATAACTTGGTAGCAATAATTGGTATACCAAACTTATTAACTAAACGCGAGCGGTGGTAAATTTCTATCAAGTCTAGAAAAACTAGAATGAATGTATTTTATATCATAACTCCATAAATTGGGACGATATTAAGATGTGGTATGTCATACGTTCATAAATTAAGGATAAAAATGTATTTTATATCATAACTCCATAAATTGGGACGACATGAAGATGTGGTATGTCATACTTTCATAAATTAATTACGCAATAATATCTCCTTAAATGTTTTAAATATTTTAATATTTTTTTTAAGAATGCAATATGTTAGCTTGGTAGTGTACTGTACATTTTTCTATAATCCCAGGATACCGGAGACACTTTCTTTCAACCCGCTTGCACTCAGCGTGGTATTTTCAAATCTCATCCAACTCTTAAATGACATTTAAATCAAATCAAATCAGAATATACTTTATGGTCAAAAAGACATGACATCTTTATAGACAAAGCTAAAAAACTAAAAATATAAAACAGAATATTTTACTATATTTAGCTTTTCTTTTTGCTTGTTTTTTGGGATCTATTTTTTAAGAATGTCCTTTGGCTGTCCACTGTTTCTCACCATCTGTCCTGCTATTGTTACAATGGATCTTTCGAACCCTGCTTCAACTCAATCATAACGGTCACTTGCTGTGCCAATCCCATAAATACCAGTGTTTTGACGGAGTATATCTCCCCTAACTACATCTTATATGACAAAACGCCACTATGATTAAAATAAACATATATTATTTTTGTCTTACAGTGTGGTTATTTCCACTCTGGCGTAAAATATGCACAAATATTGCTACTACATAATGTAGATTTTGATGAATTCGCACCTGTATGATTAATTAGTATGCAATGAACAATAACCAATGCAACTGCATTTGTTTGATCATTGTGAAATTGGCATCAGATTTTGATTTACTTAAAGATAATAGCCGGTTGGGTTTGATTGGAGGGAGGGAGATAAATTATTAACATGATAAGAGCTGTAGCAGGCAAATTATTAGAACAAAATAACGTAATGGTACCTTAGGTTAGCTTAGAAAATACGATTTAGAAGTAAAAATTCTTATGCTTATAACTGGAAATTGATGAAATTAAATTTAATACTCTACTTTTTATGCTTTTCATGTTACAAGTTATTAAAACAAAACAATATTATGTTACTGATTAATGAAATTTAGTCCAGTTCTATTGCCATGGTTTCCTTTTCGTTCGCTAGTTTGGTTTTGTCTCAAAGTTGTTATCCAATTAAGTATCACAAAAATACTTTTTAACCTTATACTTATAATGGTCAAACCTAAAAACCTATTGACAATGACAGTAATTAAACTTAGTTGATTTGTTCTGATAAGGAAGATTGCCATAATTGTCAGAATAGATCTGTTTTAAATGTCAATGAATCTTACTAAATTTGCCTTAAATTTTCTTCATATTTTTTGATTTAGTTAGTTTCCAACTTATTTCAAATTTAGTATAAAGTTAATCAACAAGAATGCATTTTAAAAACATGTATCTGTTGATTAGGACAGCCTGTGGACCAAAGCTTCATATTGCCCTAAGCTAGTCCTGGGAGAGAAAGAAAGGAGAGATCTCGTGTCTACCAGTCGTTGCTGCCACGAGTAATATTTTTATATTGGTCAAGTGCTTCTTATACATACTTTTTTTATTTTTAGTGTGTGGTAGTACATATATATATATATATATATATATATATATATATATATATATATATATATATATATATATATATATATTTTTATATTGGTCAAGTGCTTCTTATACATACTTTTTTTATTTTTAGTGTGTGGTAGTACATATATATATATATATATATATATATATATATATATATATATATATATATATATATATATATATATATATATATATATGTACTACCACACACTAAAAATAAAAAAAGTATGTATAAGAAGCACTTGACCAATATAAAAATATTACTCGTGGCAGCAACGACTGGTAGACACGAGATCTCTCCTTTCTTTCTCTCCCAGGACTAGCTTAGGGCAATATGAAGCTTTGGTCCACAGGCTGTCCTAATCAACAGATACATGTTTTTAAAATGCATTCTTGTTGATTAACTTTATACTAAATTTGAAATAAGTTGGAAACTAACTAAATCAAAAAATATGAAGAAAATTTAAGGCAAATTTAGTAAGATTCATTGACATTTAAAACAGATCTATTCTGACAATTATGGCAATCTTCCTTATCAGAACAAATCAACTAAGTTTAATTACTGTCATTGTCAATAGGTTTTTAGGTTTGACCATTATAAGTATAAGGTTAAAAAGTATTTTTGTGATACTTAATTGGATAACAACTTTGAGACAAAACCAAACTAGCGAACGAAAAGGAAACCATGGCAATAGAACTGGACTAAATTTCATTAATCAGTAACATAATATTGTTTTGTTTTAATAACTTGTAACATGAAAAGCATAAAAAGTAGAGTATTAAATTTAATTTCATCAATTTCCAGTTATAAGCATAAGAATTTTTACTTCTAAATCGTATTTTCTAAGCTAACCTAAGGTACCATTACGTTATTTTGTTCTAATAATTTGCCTGCTACAGCTCTTATCATGTTAATAATTTATCTCCCTCCCTCCAATCAAACCCAACCGGCTATTATCTTTAAGTAAATCAAAATCTGATGCCAATTTCACAATGATCAAACAAATGCAGTTGCATTGGTTATTGTTCATTGCATACTAATTAATCATACAGGTGCGAATTCATCAAAATCTACATTATGTAGTAGCAATATTTGTGCATATTTTACGCCAGAGTGGAAATAACCACACTGTAAGACAAAAATAATATATGTTTATTTTAATCATAGTGGCGTTTTGTCATATAAGATGTAGTTAGGGGAGATATACTCCGTCAAAACACTGGTATTTATGGGATTGGCACAGCAAGTGACCGTTATGATTGAGTTGAAGCAGGGTTCGAAAGATCCATTGTAACAATAGCAGGACAGATGGTGAGAAACAGTGGACAGCCAAAGGACATTCTTAAAAAATAGATCCCAAAAAACAAGCAAAAAGAAAAGCTAAATATAGTAAAATATTCTGTTTTATATTTTTAGTTTTTTAGCTTTGTCTATAAAGATGTCATGTCTTTTTGACCATAAAGTATATTCTGATTTGATTTGATTTAAATGTCATTTAAGAGTTGGATGAGATTTGAAAATACCACGCTGAGTGCAAGCGGGTTGAAAGAAAGTGTCTCCGGTATCCTGGGATTATAGAAAAATGTACAGTACACTACCAAGCTAACATATTGCATTCTTAAAAAAAATATTAAAATATTTAAAACATTTAAGGAGATATTATTGCGTAATTAATTTATGAAAGTATGACATACCACATCTTCATGTCGTCCCAATTTATGGAGTTATGATATAAAATACATTTTTATCCTTAATTTATGAACGTATGACATACCACATCTTAATATCGTCCCAATTTATGGAGTTATGATATAAAATACATTCATTCTAGTTTTTCTAGACTTGATAGAAATTTACCACCGCTCGCGTTTAGTTAATAAGTTTGGTATACCAATTATTGCTACCAAGTTATTGTAACAAAAATATAAATATGAGTAATATTTTCAAAAAAAATAGAAGGCATGTTTCTTTGAAAAACAAAATATCTCAAATTGAATTAAAACACTAAAAACATGTTAAAACACGCTTAGAATTCCTTAATAATAATAGTATTTTAAATATTGTTGGGGGATAATTTAAAAACAAATGTGAAGTTATTGTAAGAGATAATAATGCGGGATAAAAAAAAGCCCAAAAACAACGTCAAGATAAATCAATAAAGTCTAGCAAATTTAATTATTGAACTTTGAAGTATATTTAGGGATCCGATTTAAATGTATGGGATCTGTCTTAATTTACTTTTAGATAAATTCGTTTGCCTACGTTTGTTGTAGCTCCTCTTCTCCTAGCTCCTATTCTGAACTGCATAAAACTCTTTGTTGAGAACCTACGAGTTCAAAAAAGTAAGTTTCAAACCATATTGACTATAAACATTCTGCTTACAAAATATTATTCATTTGTTTTGTGTGTGGTAGTACATATATATATATATATATATATATATATATATATATATATATATATATATAGTTCAATTATACTCGTTTTAAACCAATAATAATTTAATAAAAATTGCTTTAATCCGTCACTGCCTCTCAAAAGAATTAAAACACATTTAAAAATCGCTTAACTTGCCTTAACTAATTTTATTTAATATAGAGTGAAATCACTGAATCAAATCAATCTATTTAAGTAACCAAAAATAAAGGCAAACCTCAAATGTTAAGCAAACAGTTCAGACCAATTATATTTGTATAAGCGTTAGCTGCACGTTTCTCAAGACAGAAGGACTCTACCCAAATCAACCTTTTGAAGACATGGGTTAATCTAGTTTCCATTATCAACTCATTTGTCATCTGCAACAGAAATATTTGTAAAAGTTTTTAAATAGGGAACGACCAGATAAGAGAACAATTCGGAAAAGATGACAAAATTTAATTAATCGTGTAAGTCAAAAAAATATTTTCTGTTGGTAATGGTATGATAAAGTTTTCTAGAAAAACGAAAGTTAAATGAAATTAATATGATAACTTTCAGTCAATTAGAACAGTTTTTTCGTTGTGTCTGCCTATTCTCACCAGAGTGCAATTCGCTAGACAAGGTGCACTTTCTGAGGAATTCGCTAAACAAACGTCACTAAAGATTTAAATCTTGGTGTACTATCATTATCGGCGACCAATAACGACAACTAGAAAGTAAAAAAAAATAAGTTTATTATATGCATTTATTTTTGAGATTTTTTTTTCTTTCAAGTTTCTAAAGAAAATTAAATTTTAAATATATATTATCCACAGTAGTAGAACTAAATATATTTAAGCAAAAATTTCTAAGATAAGAGTCATGTAGAAAACAAAGAAATCACAGAAATATTGTAGAAAAAACAGTAAAACCAAAAGAGATAAAATATCGGGTGTATGTAAACTAACTTCTGAAGTTTTTCCTCCAGCATACATAGGTGAAACAGGTAGAAATAATTTAAGAAATAATGTAAAGAATATGTATGAAATATATACACAGGAAAAACTGATTATATTTATGAAAACCATTTCATGGAATATCACCACAGTTATAG
The DNA here is from genome assembly GCA_963971165.1 of Philopedon plagiatum. Taxonomy (NCBI): domain Eukaryota; kingdom Metazoa; phylum Arthropoda; class Insecta; order Coleoptera; family Curculionidae; genus Philopedon; species Philopedon plagiatum. Next base: position 109,453,300 of record OZ020190.1, on the reverse strand, counting down.
TGAAAAATAGATATTATATGCAGAGAAAAAAGCTTAAAACTAAATTTGCTTGACTTTTTAGACATCAACGATATCAATAAAACCATCAAATGTTTATTTTTTTTAAAAACCTTTAAAACAAGGTGCCGCACGAAATGGGGTTCCATTTAAAATTTTTGATCTAAACTCCCTAGCGTCACCCCTAAACGGAGTTGAAAAAGTTAAATTAGACGAAAAAATATATTTATTATTCAATGAGATATACCTAAAATTTGGTGTCTCTATCTTTACTAATAGCAAAGATATTTGCCCATACTAAGACTTTTCAGACACCCTGTATAGTTGTTAAAATAGTTTCTTTTTTATATGCTGAAATAGTACTTAAAAAGTGTTTACAGTACTCCAAAACTCTTTTGTAATAGATTTCCGGCAAGCATTGGCCGAGTCAAATAAAAAATAAATTTTTCACCAAGCGTAGTATTAAAGGTTACTTTAAAACAAATCAACTAATGCAGTGTCAATCACAATTTGCAGTTAATTTTTTATTTAGAGTACAATTTTAAATTCGAAAAATGATTTCGTATTTCATAAAACTGATTTTTAGTCTATAAATTTTAGAGTAGGATTTTGTTTTTCTTTATTTTGGCAGAAAATTGATTTAGTAGCAAAGAATGTAGCTTCAGGAGATGTAACTAATAATTTTTATGCCAGTGGCAGTTATACAGAACGTTTTGAATGAGAATAAAATGAAAAAGCAATAAAAACTTATTTATAAGAAGGCGAGCATAATGGCCTGGCTCACACTATTAACATTTTTGATCGTCAAACAATTTAGTCAACCGACTAAAGTCTCTTGCAACACATGAGGCGCGCAGTACTAATACTTAATTTTCCCGTTGGATCATACAATCTAAATATCTCCAAGACTATTAAACGACTAGATGCGCCCAAAACCTCGTCTGGACTCTCTTCTTCAGTTGTAACTGCAAACGTCATAAAGCAGTCTATTTCCAAATTTTCTGTTTTAGTAGGTTATTACAGATCCAACAATAAGTTAAAGAACTTTATAGAATGTGACTGTAAATCCACGGTGAGCTTGGATTAAGTTTATCCCAAAGGTGCGATTACTTCGGAGTTTTCTTCAGATATCGTTTCTGTGATGAGCTCCAAGTAATTTGCTACCAAGATGAAAATTTGAAGAAAAAAATTTGAGGGTTATTGAAATGAAATGGATTTTTTGAAATTTTTTTAAGGTAACGGTTTAATTTGATGGAAAATAGTTATTAGTCGATTTTTTGGGACTAACGAAATTTTGTTCGGTGCTTTAAATAATATTTTAGTGTTATATATGTCCAAAATATTTACAGCCTTACTAAATTTGAAAAAAAAAATTACTGAAAAACGCGTTTTTCGTCCGTTTTTAGGACATATCTTTTTAAAGGGACATGATAGGGCATAATGAACCGACTTATCTTGAAGCTTATACAATCACGTTTGAAACGAGTGCAGTCTAATACTTCTAGATGCAAACTATCGCAGGCTATAAGTTTGTTTCCCAAATAAGACCTAACATAGAGTACTGCTCCCACATCTGGGGAGCGGCATCTCCTTCGACACTTAACATCCTTGATTCTATTCAAAAGAGAACCATTCGACTTATCAATGACCCAGTCCTCACGAGAAAACTCCCTTCTCTCGCTCCTCGCCGCGCTGTTGGGAATTTATCCCTTTTCTACCGCTACTTCCACGGATTTTGCTCTGAAGAACTAGCCGGTATTATTCCCCCCTAGACTGTTCCTAACAGAACAACAAGAGACGCGTTACGTATGCATCCCTTTACTGTCCAGCTACAAAAGCCTAGAACAGACCACTTCTCTCGCTCATTCATACCTAGGGTCTCCAGATTATGGAACAAATTACCTGCAGATGTTTTCCCTTCCCGTCCCAACCTCCAATCCTTCAAATCCTGTGTCAACAGACTATATTTCCCTTCTCTTCAGACGACCACGGTACGTTAGTACTTAGGCTTAAAGTCTACGTGGCATGTCTTAGATAAAAAAAATTCCTAGAACAATTAAAAAACAAGCGAAAATACTAATGCATGGTCAGGGTTAGAAATATATGTTTTTCTATTATCTTTTGTAAGTATCTACATTCATAATTCTCATGAAGCTGCTTCAGTATCGTGTAAATTAAAAAAAATTACATGTCTACCAAAGACACGGCTATGGGAATTTGGATTTCCTTGCGCTCGCGCTTGTCCGGTCGCTCGGTGATCAGCAAGCAGTGGATGAATAAGACCTTAATTCTCGATAATGATTTAAAGACCAATTTTTAATGTTTTTTGCATTTTCCTTGTATTTTTCTTTTGATCACTGGATCTTGTTTTGTTTAAGTAAACAATAAGTGTGCACTAAGGCTAGAATTTTTTCGCAACCTCGCGCAAGGTCAGTTTTTGCGGCTGGCTTGTCTGGCTTGAAATACCATAAGCGTGGGCCGCACTGAGAATACATTGTGGGACATTTCACTACAATTGTGTACCTTTTTCCGACAATTTGTTCTCAAAAACGTCCAAGACCAATTTGTAGCAAAATTTGCTACAAGTGTATGAAAATGTATAAAAACTGTTGTTACTAATAATACAATTAGAGTAAATTGCTCTACAAAGACTTTGCAACAATTTTGTGTGAAAAAAAGTCCAAACGATTTTTTCAGTGCGGGTTTATTAATTTTAACAACCCGTGCAAACCCGGATTTATTAATTGTAATATTAAAATGAATAAACCCGAGCCTACGCTTATTTCAAGTCAGACAGGCCAGCAGCAAAAAATAACCTTGAGCGAGTTTGCATAAAAATCCTAGCCTTAGACTGATCACTATTATTCTTTGCTTAAACAAAACAAAATCTAGAGATCATCCATAACTATCACAGCTTTGTATTATCGAGTACATTAGATTTCGAAATTAAGAAAAATACAAATAAAGCTTCAAAAAAATATAAGGAAAATATAAAAAACATTAAAAATTAGTCCTTACTGAATCATTACCGAGAAGTCTTATTCATTGACTGCGTGCTGATCACGGAGCGACTGGACAATCGCGAGCGCATGCAAATCCAATTTACCACCTATTTTTTAATTTACACGATACTGAAGCAGCTTCACGAGAATTATGAATGTAGACGCTTACAAAAGATAATAGACAAACATATTATTATACTTCTATTTCTGGCCATGCATTAGTATTTTTGATTCTTTTTTAATTGTCCTAGGACTTATAACCTGCGATACTTTGTATCTAGGAGCATTAACCTGTACTTGTTTCAAAAGTAATTGCATAAGCTTCAAGATAAGTCGGTTCTTTATGCCCTATCATGCCCCTTTTAAAAGATAAGTCCTATAAAAACGGAAGAAAAACGCGTTTTTCAGTCATATTTTCATATGTCGTAAGGGCTTTAATATTTCGACCTTACCGTAAAATGGGGTGAATAGGGTCTCCGGGGTGAATAGGGCAAAAGTGTGTTCGTTACCTAAATCCAGTTTAAAAATAAAATGCGCGAATGGTGCCGATTTTCGAACATGGCTTTTACATGTTGACTCTTGCCAACACCGGACGTGATATTTATGTGTGCTGTTAAACAACCTGTAGCGGCGTGTTAGCCACGATAATATTCGTAATATTTAGCGGCAAAAAAGTTATCCCGTAAACGAGTCCCGTCTTTTTGTTAAAATTAACGGACAAAGCTTTTTGTGTTTGTGTAACTTAAAGGTAAGTGTCCTTGCAACAAAGTTATATAATTATTGTTTTATTATGTTACCTGGTGTTTGTGTTAAACCGATTTTTTTTTTGCGAAAATTTGATATAGTTTATTGGCCATTACTGTATTGTAACACACTTGATTCGTAATATAGGTACGTTTAGAAACCAATTTGTACTTTATTTACCTATTTAACCTATTTTTTACACTAATATTTTTGGCTTTTTTAGCAGACAAGGTAAACACAAAAAACAGCCAGATTCTCCAATGCTAGTCCGGTCTAATTTGACAATCAAAAGTTTTAAACTGACAACTGTAAGAATAAGACAACTAGGTGTTATTCTACGAACTTATTTCTGAGCTTTTTCGCAAATTTATCAGGAAAAGGACAATTTTAGTACGTACTTTCAACAATAATAGAACTAAATTCATTACAGCAACTCGTTCCAAGATGAAAATCATTTGGAAACCAAGTAAATCGCTGGAATATCACAATAATTCATAAGTTTTTAAAGACAAGGACAGGACAACAACCTGTCAAAACATAACTGATCAACTATAAGGTCTTAATTTAAACCAGTACTAAATCTTAAACTTTCTTAGTGAATCTGGACGAAATATTTTATATAAAGTTTAATATATAACTTTTGTTACCTATGTTTGCAGAAAAAGCCAAAAATTATCTTTTTAAAATAGTTTAGCTAACCCTTTTTAACCCAGTAGCGGTTAATCGTATTTTAGATTAACCGTACCGGGTGACCCCGGTACTGACCCCGACTTTGGGGTGAAAAGGGTCAAGGCATTAAAAAATATATATATATGCTGACTCCTACCGAATTTCATAAAACTTGTATGGTAGTTCTACACTGAGGAAAATGATCTAATAAAACAGTACTGCTAAGAATTATTTTGTACGGATAACAATTTTTTTATTAACCAGTATTATTTAAATTATTGGAGTAGTAACACAGGTTAACAACTACAGCAATTCCTGAACTGCTAGAACGTCATTTATAAACAGTATGCATTAGTAGCATTACCAATACAATTCTGTCTTATTCCGTCCAGTCCTAATACAACTTTCTTATAAGGGTAAAAATTTCATTTCTTACTATTACACGTTAATAAGTATAATACAACGCTTTATTACCTTCGCAAAATTGTCATGCAACTGTAAAAAATCTTTTTGTATCTGTTATTATTTAAAATCCCAAAGAGGGCGGGATTAACATTTCCGCACAATATCATTGCCCATCGGCGGTTTATCGTTTCAGTATGGTTCTAGGAGGAGACCAAGTATAAGCTTTTTGCGTTTCGGTGTGTCCGTATTTCATCTTTTAAAAATGGAAGCCATTTTGACAGATTGGGGATGTCGTGATGTGATCTTCTTAGTGGGTTTGTGTTTTTGTTGTTGTTGTCTTAGTTGTTTGTGCAAATCAGTGGAACAAGAGAAATCTTTTTATACCAAAGTTTTAATTATCAGTGTTCCATATTTTAAAAATACTCTTAATTATACGAACGAGGTCTATGAAAAAATCCGAATTAATTTTGTGAATAATGTCTTAAATTTAAATTAACTTTGATATCCTATAGCTCGAGATCTGAAAATGGACTCAGTTATCGGAAAACAAATTGAAGTTTCACATTTTAGTACCACTAGTATCAAGTTTTTTCTATTTGTAATACTACTGGTACTATGTAGTCTGATATCTCAAACCGTTTTCGAAACTTCAAAGCTGAAACAGACTAATTGTCAACTGACTAAATTTTGAAAATAAGTGAACTTACATAAGTATTGGACACTTCACAAAATTAATTTGAAATGTTAAGAGGAAACCAAAAATTTAATAATATAAATGATTTTTTATTATCACGCTTTTTTAATAGATCCTATATAGTTAAGAATATTTGTAAAATATGCTATATTTATAATTATAAAGACTTCTGTCTTGCATAAAAAGTTTTTTCCAATAATTTGCACCTAACAGAAACCCACTAGTAACACCCTATATACCTATGAGAAAATGTTGCTACTCTAATAAAACAGTTCTATAACTGCAATTCGAAATATTAAATAACCCCAGCAATAAGACAAGCGGTCCTAATACAACTGAATGTTAAGGGTAACAGTCTCAAATTTTACCGGCAATAAGATAAATGCATACAGCATACGACACAGTTTCGTTAGCCCCAAAAAATGGGGTTATACAAGCTGCTATTTCGTATTATAACGACTATACAACGGAATTTTAGTGGCTATTGCACAGCTGTATTTTAGTTATGCTCTCAATTTTTTACTGACTAAGTCGCCATATTGCTACCACAGTAAGACGGTCTAGCAATTTGTGTTGTATTGAAGCAGCAAAGCGCGTTGCTGTCCCATATAGTATTAAACAGTTGCATAAAGAGTTTAAGAATTCTTATAAGGAATAATTAGCTTTTTTCTCAGTGTATTGTACAAGTAGGGACTCATAATAGTAACCTATGTCCAAATTTTTCCGGACAACGGTTTCAAAGTTATCGAGGTTTAAAGTTGAAAATTGACCCTATTCACCCCATTTTACGATATATAACACTAAAATGTCATTTAGAGCAATGCACAAAATTTGGTTAGTCCCAAAAAATGGACAAATAACCATTTGATGAAAAAAGAAGTGGAAAATGAATTTCCGAAATATTTGGAATTGATAATTGATGTTGTTAATAATAAATAACATGTACCTACCTACTTATTATTGAATTGAAAATAAATATTTGTAAAACTTAATCTACGCTTCTGTTGTTATTCTGACATCTGCACGTGACAGCTGTCAAGCTAGGGAAATTATCACTTATTAATTTTTCAACTAGGTCACGCGACCGAAAAAATTTCCGAAAAATTCGGGTTGTTGCCATAGCAACCTGTCAAAAACAAGGCATCTGATTGGCTTAAAACAACTGGTATAAAATTTTCAATAAAACTTTTGAAATTTTATTTTTTATGTAGTTTATTTCTATTATTCTTCTGTAATTTAAATATTTTCTTATAGGTTTTTATACTTGTTGCACACCCTATTAACAAATCCATTCTAATTAAAATTTTGTCAAGTGAAGAATATTTTTATTTGGGAAGCATCTTGTATACAGAACAAGCTTTTATGGTAAAAATTTAAGGCACCATACATAAGTGCCACATTTTATTTACATTTCTAGATATTTTGCATCACAAACATTTTCAGATTGGTTGTTTAGTTTTTGATTATCAACGCCAGTATGTCAAGCGTAAAATTTTAAAAAAGAAAAAACAATGACGACTAGAGTGCATATCAACCAAACCTTTTAACACTGTTATGCATGGCGTTTCGTTGTTTCGAATGGTCAATTTTTGGAAGTGCACAAATGACAAGGTGTTGGGTAATTATTAGTATTATTTCAGGAACGATGACAGTGAAATGACAACGAATGTAAAGCTTAATCTGAAAAAGTTAAGTTAAAGCCAATGGGTTATAGGCCAATTATTTTCTAACGAAAAATATTTCTAAAAGAATTTTGGAAACAAATTATATCTTAGTATTACTCAGAAATGTTTCTCTCTGACGAGGTCTTTTGCATTAGAGTAAAGGGGCCAGATAGTTTTTGATACGTAGTTTTCTTACAAATATGGTTTGAAACTAATAATACCTATACAAAATATATAATACATAACTGTGCTTTTCCTAATTATAATATAAATATGTACAGGGTCTTCCAACGAGGACTGAACAGGGGCTCATTTTTGAGCTTCTTTGTATTTAAAGAAAAATCTAAAGTAGCCAATCGATGTACTTTTTCCTGCAGAATTCAAAAATGAAACCAAAAATTTATTTGAACCAGAAACAAAAGAGTTACGCTATGGATAAGGTGTTTTTTAAATGGAACATAGCTTTATTTATACGATTTTCGGAACGAGTGATTTTTTTTATGTCCGTTCTGATTAAAATATTTAATATTGTGACAGCTATTTTTATTAAATTTTAATGTTTTATCCAGTATAATTTAACTTCAACCTGTTTGAAACATACACTAGGTAATAAAGGTAAAATCACCTTGAAATCCTTCAAAGTCAAAAAATTTGACAAATTTACTATAATATTGCCGAAATGAAATATTCATTAGATGAGAGATTGCAATAAATCTTCTCGTTGCTTCTCTTGCATTTTCTTGGCATTTGTAGAACAAGATAACAATCTGCAATCTCTCATCTAATGAATATTTCATTTCGGCAATATTATAGTAAATTTGTCAAATTTTTTGACTTTGAAGGATTTCAAGGTGATTTTACCTTTATTACCTAGTGTATGTTTCAAACAGGTTGAAGTTAAATTATACTGGATAAAACATTAAAATTTAATAAAAATAGCTGTCACAATATTAAATATTTTAATCAGAACGGACATAAAAAAAATCACTCGTTCCGAAAATCGTATAAAAAAGCTATGTTCCATTTAAAAAACACCTTATCCATAGCGTAACTCTTTTGTTTCTGGTTCAAATACATTTTTGGTTTCATTTTTGAATTCTGCAGGAAAAAGTACATCGATTGGCTATTTTAGATTTTTCTTTAAATACAAGGAAGCTCAAAAATGAGCCCCTGTTCAGTCCTCGTTGGAAGACCCTGTACATAAATTGTTTTAATACCAAAACTAAACTACACCTCATTTTTACAATAAACAATCACAAGAATTATAAAAAAAATAATTCTTATTGTTAAAATATAGGGAAGCAGCCATAGTGTTCTGGCAGCTTTAAATATTTCATCCTGCTCTGTCCTGCTGTAAGCTGTAACAAATTAATAAACATCCGACAACAGTGTCATCTTAACTAAATGATTTTACGACTTTGAATCCCAAAAAGGGCACAGCAAGTAGATCCGAGATCCAATTATATTTATATTTATTGCTACGCCAGCTGCATCCCCGTCAAAACTTGCTGTCTTAGCCATTAAAATTTCTTTAGAGAACACCTTTGTATTTTCCAAGCAAATTAATTCGTTTTCACTAAATTAATGAATCAAATTGTGTGATAAAATACTATTACGTGAAACATGTATTTAAACTCTACTAGATTAGTTCTCATTGGCGTTCAGACATCCGTCTATATTTGGTGTTCATAGAGAATGCTATATATGACGGCTGCCAATCGAGTTTGTTAAAAAATTCTAACTTCCTAATTAGGCTGGTTTTTATTGCTCCTCGCCAAACACATTGACGGATGCCTAGAACCTAACCTAAGGTTACCCATTACCCAAAGCGTCTTCTGTTTTTTGAATACAATTGGGCTTATTAGCAAAAGAAAAACCCAACGCAACCCAATCTGCAGCCAAAAAATCAATTTTTTACACAAAAAATTGTGTCTGTATTTACGGACTTATAGTCCCTATATAGAGATCTTTTCTATTTATAGGAATGCACAGACTGCATTTACAGACACAACACATTATCTAAAGCAAAAAACTATCAACCGTTATACTTTTGAAACCTATGGAATCTTCAAATAATGAAAGTTATTAAAACAATTTCCGGCACCAAGGGGAGGTTTATTATTACATCTGACACAGCGCCATGATGTTTCTCCCCTTCTTGCATGTTATTATTATTGTATTCGGAGATTTCTTTTGGTCTGATTTTTATTTTTCCGTGCGAATTTTTGACGTGTACCCATTGAGGGTGGAACTTAGTGGTGATACATAAAACTTCACGTTTATTTTTTTATGTCGAAACGTATATTTTTCCGTTGCGGAACCTTTTGTATTTCGCTATTTTAAGATTCTTTGTAGTAATCTCGTTTGGATTTTCCATACCAGCAATAACCACTGTTACGTAGGGGCACAGTAACTATTTATACTTAAAAAAAATGTAACACAAATCCGATCTTTCTTGAGGGACACAGAATAACTTCAGTAGTGAAATGTTGATAACCGACTGTCTGAGTGTCTGCAATTGCAGTCGTGACAGTTCTAGGACACCTGTTAATTGCGTAGCCGCATTGTATTCAAGCAATTCTTTTAAATTCTTCAGGGACAAGTCTCTGCTAAAAGATTAAATAAATAGGAACACAAAGTTCGAACGCATATAGAAATTCGATAGAAATGGAGTCTGTAAACGCAGGTGTGTTCATTTTAGTGGGCCAAAAAGTGTCTGCTATTGCGGACGCGACCCTGAACATCAGTCTGCTTTTGCAGACACGTCCGTCAATGTGTTAAAATGTAGTCAGAATTTTTTTTATTAATTTTACTATATAAAACACAAATAACTATGTCTTTTGGGGAGTATTTTTACCTTTTTTATAAAGGCCTATATAACACAGTTCTCCAAAAAGATTTTGTTGTCCTTGGTGCAGTCCAATTTAGATCTTATGTTAATTATATAGGTAACTAATAATAGGTTCTTAATAGCTCTAGCTTTAAAGTTACGCACATTTTATTTATTTTTCAACTCAATTAACGACTCACACTAAAGTTCTAAGAACTATTTCTCATTCTGCAGTGTAATGGCTAGGCCATTTACATGCTGTTTAAGTAATACAGTATCAATGCACGAAAATCAATACCTGATTTTGTCAACAAAGTGTATTTTGGTTTCTTTGGTATCCACGTTCGGAATCATGATAAACCGTGGGCTGCTCATTTCATTTGCAGAATAATTTTACCCATGCAAAATTTATTTAAAAAACTAGCAGAAAAAAAGGGTCCCTTTTGTAGAATAACCGAAGAAAACGGAATATTGCTAAACTTGCTTTTATATCTCACAAGCTATAGCTGGTACAGAAAAATTGATAGCACATTTGAAATCAGTGTATCAAACATACGTGGAATCAAGTTTAACATTTTGGGCACCAAAATGAGTGTGACATATAAGCAACACTGTAATAATTTTTTAGTTTATAAATTATATATGCGTTGGTGCTACTTTTCACTTCGCATATTTTTTTACATTTTTTAGATATTATATTTAGAAACCCGAAAAATATTTTTTATATACTGTTCCAAAACTTTATATAATTTTGCGATACTTTCTTCGTCTTGATGGCGGCCAAATTAATTATAATAAAAATGAAGAGTGGACTAATTACCACATTCCTACTTTCTTCGTATTAAATCCAACCTATAAAACGAGATAGATCTTTAAACGTCATTAGTAAATCCCGGGGTTTGAAGTTTATGGATCTGTCGAATTTTACCATAACTTTTCGCTGAATATAAAAAAGAAAATGATTTTTACTCAGTTTATAAAATGGCAGCTTAATTCGCGTCACCCCAGTTAATTTAAAAGGTTTTGACATAATATCTATATAATAAAAAATATAACGCAAAAAGTTTTAAAAGGCTTGCGGCTCACTTTGTTAAACTTGAAACATTGACGAAAAATTTAAAAAGGCCTGCTGAGTGTGATATAGCGGCCTAATATTGCCCGCAAGGGAACGAAATGGGATAGTCCTTTATTTGAGCCCAGATTTTTTGTCTGTCGTCGACCCTGGACCTTAAAAAGTTACACCATAGACGTACAGCAGAAGAAAACTGTATAAATACACTGTAAAAATCAAAGTTTACACTCTAGAATCACAACTGATCCAGGATATAGGCCGTTTGGCTTAAACGCCTTTGCAGCATTGACAAATATTATTTATTAAAACAAGGCGTATTTACCTAACAAGTGCGGAAAGTGATACTTTTCTGGAGATCCGTCAGCAGTCGAGTGCGGAAAAGACACCTTCCGCACGTGTTGGGTACGTTTTTTGAGCGTGAGAAAAATTATCTAATTTTGGTACATATTTTCTTTTAAATATTTTATCACAGACTAACAAAGTATATAGACTAGAAACTGAATACCACATCTCTTTCTAAACTGTTGTTAAGAGTCATCCTTGGTCTGTACGCCCAAGCTTGCTTTAATGATCGATCGCATCAAACTTAAATACCAAAGAAATCATTATTATGGGGAACACCATTTTGAAATCCTGCTTTACCAACAGAGTAAATGGCGATTTTTATTGAAATATACAGTGTGTCCACGGATAGAGTTGACAAGAGGAAAAAAATCTTTTTTAATAATTTTTAATTTTTTAATTTTTAATTTAATAATTTTAATTCTTTATAAAAAATTCTGCTTGACGAAAAAATAACTTTACCATTTACCATATAAAAATCTGAGATCAGATGTATGGTCTGTTAGTAAATTAAGAAAAATGAAAATACTTTTGGAGAGAATTACCATTATTTATTATTTTAAATAAAATGTTCGTAAAACAAAGTTGTCTGTAATCCAAAATAAATCCTAAATGCAAAATTTGAAATCAAAATTCCAATTTTTTAAATTTATTCTACATAGCTACCACCCACCCCATCGGCATCGTAATAAATAAATACGCTCTTCTTTTATGTACATTTTGGAAAATACCGTAATACCGTCACGAAATCAAAATACGGACAGACGTAAAGATGATGTTGATGTAACATTGACGTTAATTAAACCGATTATTTTGCTTTTTTGTCAAATGCAGCAAATGGTCGCAAAAAACCACTATTGTTATTCTAAATTTAAAAGTTAAAATTTTGAATACAAAATTTGTATTTAGGCTTTATTTTAGATTATAAACAACTTTGTTTTATGGACATTTTTTTGAAACTACTAAAGAATGTTACTCTTTCATAAAATATTTTAATTTTTCTTAATTTATTAAAAAATGCTTCACTAATTCCTCTTTTCGCAATAACAAATATGATTATTTTAAGAATAAGAACACATTTTCTTATAGCAAAACATCATTGGTCCGCAATGGCAGGCTTTATTTGAGACAAAATAATATATATTTAAACACTACTGCTTTTCAGTAAAAGGCTAGCGTTAAGACAATGCAAGCTAGAGTGCTTTTAAATAATATAAATATATTGTGTGGTTAAAAGGGACTTAATTCTGAAAATGTCGTTTATAGTAGCACCGAGAGGCATTGGAATATTTACTTACCATTAACGACTGAAACGAATTTATCCAACTCTCAAGAGACTAGCACGACGCCATTTTACAAAAAATTGAAGACACAACAGCAAGTGATCAAACACAAAAGGAAAAATGATGTCGTCACCTCGATCCACATAATACACGCTGGGAGTAGTGGGGCTGCGTACCCTTACTGTTATTGAAATAAAAATAACCAGCATTGAACATCAAATTAGTTTTTTTTTTGCTTTTAAGTAGAGAAAGTATATTAATTAGTGTTAAAACAGATTTAATTTATGTATTTAATATTATACTGCTATTTTTTAAGTAATAATGCTTTTGTTATAATTGCTCTTTGGTATTAAAGGCAGTTCTAAAACAACTATTATATTTAGTTGTTTTATGCTATGATTTTAAAAAAAACTTAACTAAACACTATGTTGTAAAACAGGTCGATATTTATTGTACAATTGGTCCAAATATTTTACTTTTATTGCTTTGAACTTTAAATTTGTTGTTTAAATCTAAACTTTAATTGAAAGAAGGAGAACGTATCGGACGATATAATTTGCGCTACATTTACCTGAATCTGAAAGGCCACCAAATGTTTAAAATATAAAATATAGATTTTGCCCCTTTACTTTTAAAATCTACCTGACACCTGTTTTGGGATTGTTTGCATTTTCCTGTATCCAGCAATAAATTAAATAAGTGGATTATCCCCAAAAGTATGAAACGATATCAGTTCAGTATACTCTTTATTTTATTATGTGTAACACTGTGCAGGACAGCCCATAAATAAAACCAAAATGTTGCGCAAAAGTACCAGAGGAGGTGAAGATATTTTGGTAAATAACACAGGACCACAAATGGGAACCGAAAAAAGTCCTTTGGCGAGATTGATATCCTATATGTATTTTGGTGCCCTGATTACGAATCCAAGGTCCAAATAACCCCAGCACATCATATTCAAGGTCATTTGAAGGTCAAATGCATATATTACAGAAAAACAGAAAATCTGACCACGGATTCGGAAAGAGCGGGAAATTTTACGTCCAAATATGTAGTTTTTATGTTTCCAACATGACCCTCCAAGGTCATCTGGGGGTGAAATGACTCACCGATAGACCAAATTATTATTTCCCATATAGGTACATCATCACAACTACAGACTTTTACGTACAACTTAGTCAGGTATCTTTAGGTTTTTTGACGCGCTGATTACGAATCCGAGGTCCATATAATCCCAGCACGTCACTTTCAAGGTGATGATGTATATGGGAAATAAGAATTTCGTCTATCGGTGAGTCATTTCACCCCCAGATGACCTTGGAGGGTCATGTTGGAAAAACTAAAACCTACATATTTGGACGTAAAATTTCCCGCTCTTTCCGAATCCGTGGCCAGATTTTCTGTTTTTCTGTAATATATGCATTTGACCTTCAAATGACCTTGAATGTGATGTGCTGGGGTTATTTGGACCTTGGATTCATAATCAGCGCACCAAAATACATATAGGATATCAATCTCGCCAAAGGACTTTTTCGATTTCCATTTGTGGTCCTGTGTAATTTAAAATTCAGAAAAGTAGGAGATGTACCTACTATTAGAAGTTGTAAAGCCGCGTGTTATATGCGCCTTGGAAAGCGGAAAAATTGCAGCATATGTTGTGTAGTCCTGTGAAGAAAAAAGCTTTTGACGATTTGGGCGAAAAACCAACTAAATTAATAAAAAAATAAATTGTAACTAGCGATTCAGTTTCCACAAAAAATCTGAACACATCTGCAATGATTTCTGCAAGGAGAAGTATATATACCGCTCGAAGAAAAGTATTGCCGCCGCTTCCAAAATCTCTACGCAAAGTACAAACGACTATTAATAAAATGGATATAAAAAGCGAACATTTTTTAGTTGCTAACGATAAGGTCAGTAAAATCATAATATTACTTTGTAACACAAATCTGAACCTATGTTCTGTGCAGAGAGTTTTTATAGATGGGACTTTTTCATATTGTGCTAAATTTTTTACCCAAGTATTTACTATTCACGGTTAAAAAAATGGATATTATGTTCCTCTTGTGTTTTGTCTTGTGCCCAATAGGAGAAAGATGCTTATAAAGAAATGTTTTAAATATTTAAATTAAAAGTGTTTAGAATTAGTTCAGAAATCGTTGAATCCGTTATACATCACAACTGATTTCGAAATGGCAATCCTTTCGGCCGTTAGTGATATATACACACAAGTAATCAGAGCTGGCTGTAGATTTCATCTTAGACAGGCTTTTTGAAAAATAATTCAGAAACCGGGACTTACCACCGAATATAAAAATAAAGATCTTGAAGTAATTGTATGGTTAAGCTATTTTTTTGGCTTAACTTACTGGAATCCAAAAGATGTTGGAGACTGTTTGGCTTTTGATTTTTTCGAAAATTTACCCACACATGATAGCCTGCTAAAATAATATGATTATATAGTTGACAATTAATTATATTGATAAGAATTCTCCTTTTCCTCCCACATTGTGGACGGAAAATTCTGAAACAATATTCAAAACTACAAATTCATGCGAATCCTTTCATTTTAAACTAAACTCAGAATTCTATCATTCTCATCCGAACTTGTATAGGTTTTTATAAGTTTTGAAAAGTTTTCAGATTGAAATGTACATATATAAAAATTCAAAATGTGAAAAAAGAACCAACAAAATTTAATAATAAATTGAAGAAAAATCAAGACACTTCAAGAAGTCATAAATAGATATAACTATGATAATATAACCAGAATGCAATTTTTAAAAGGTATATTTTAACACACCCCTTTAGTGAACACAAAATATTTTTTTGGTTCTTTCCTTTATTCGTTTTGTTATGCTCGTTTTTAGATGTAGGTTACATTTATTTTACTGAATTATGTAAATTTAGGTGGTAAAGTAGCGCAAAAATTCACTTTCTAAAAAATGATTTATTTAATTAATTATTATGACCTCACTGTATATTATATTATTATAAAATGTATAGCATATTTTGCAATCTGGATAATGTTGATGTTTAAATAAAAAATGTAAGAGAACAGATAAGTGTTTTATTACCCGAGGCGCAAATTGTATATCTCATTTTTGATCTATTTTTATATAGTTGAGGCGCAAATTGTACATTTTTGCAGGTGGTAGATTTCGTGAGGGGCAAATTGTATTAAATACAATTTTAAACGTATTCAATAAAAGGACGATTATGAGCACTAAAATATACGGGTAGGTACATATGTGTACTTGCTTGGTTAAGAATAATACAATAAAAAAATCTTATTTTTAGACTCAACTTCCAATGATGATACAATAATATTTCTGCAACGTTGTTAATGAAGTAATTTTTTTTTATTATAAAACCGAAGCAAGAAATCGTCATATTTAGGATACTTTTCAAAAATTACATTCTTCCTGCAAAAATATATTTTTTCAAATTTACCACAATCCTATTGACCAATGCTTGAGAATATTTGCTGACAAATAAAAAAAAAGCAAATTTTTCCTTTTTAAAGTATTTTTTAAAAACATGATACCGCTCAGTTACTTCTTCCTTTCCTAAACAAAAAAAAATTTTACTTTGAATTTTAAAAATTGAATGTCAAAGTGACCTAAATCAGTGTTTTCAGTTGCATATTGTTGCGCCCAAAATTAGAACAACACATTACATTCTTAAAGCCAAAACAGTAAAAAACTTACGAATATACGAAAACATAAATACTTCTTGATAATTATATATTATCTGAGACTGCACCCGATGTTTTCATTATAATATCTTTTAAATGTCTTACACAATGAGATCGTTCGTAAAAAAACTTTTATATTGTACATTTTAACTGTATGGCATCACAAGGTCACCAGAAGGGTGTACACACGACAAAACCCGCTTCAAAGATTCAGAATTATTTAAGCCAATTTTCGAAATTTTTGCCCGTTTGTCCTTTTCAAAGCCTTGAACTCGTAAGAAGGAAAAGTACAGTCCTAAAAGGATCATGTATGTATAAAGGTTTAAGTAAAAACTCGACCAAAACAAAATATTAAAATATCATGGAAATTTCACAGTGGTTAAATAGAACTTGCTATTGACAAACGCAAAAAGGGTGAGCGCGTGTTAAGTCCAGTCGAACGCAAGGGTTGCGTTATGAAATAATCCCACAATATTACAGGGGTTGATTTAAATCAGGGATCACTGGTCATTGTGGCTAATGTGCGGTATTTAAGTATAAACAAAATCAATATATAATATTTACACGGTTAACCAGGGTTTTAATATCAAAACAAAGTATATTTTCATGCAAATTTAATCTTTATACGCCTAAGGATTGGTTTTAAGAGATAACGAAGGTCGCCTGCTGATTGTATTGGGGATGTACAAAATTGTGGAAATTAATAGCTAACTTTTAACATCATACTTTACATAAATCTTACATAAGGTACAGGATTCCTAAGTCAATACAACAGAGAATTTTTGTAAAAATATAATTCTGTATACATTTAAAAAAATATAATTGAATAAGTGAATGACGATGATAACAGTTTTGAGAAAATCGTAAAAAGGGTGTTCTTTTGTATATAAACAAATGAACTGTAGAATTTTATTTAAATATTTATGACATAATTTTTGAAGGTTTTAAACATTACATTAACATAGACGTAACAACTACATGCATGTCAAAAAATGTAAACGAAGAAAATGCATATAACACAGCCCCACAAAAAAAAATGTTCGGACCTGTGGGTCAGACATATGTATTCCCATGTATTTTTCGAGGCTGAATCCGATCCCGAGCTCAGAAATGGCCCTCCTCGTCTGGAATTGGCCCCAGGGGCCAAAAATGGCCTCTATAGGGTATCACTATTGCTATCTCCGAAACGGTAAAAGATACGAGGTCAGTTAAATTAGCAAAAATGTGCCTTTTTTAGTCCCGTTTACGGAGTTGCCAAATTCTCTATAGTTTCTTGTCTACAGGGGATTTTTTAAAAATAGTCAAAAATTTACTTCTTAAATATCTCGAAATCCCTTATAGTTGGATAAAAATTGTTTTAACAAAAATCACAAGATTTTTTACCTTCTATAAAGAAACGTTAATGTTTTGTTTATACCATTGGTTTTTATTGAGCTACTGATACTAACTTGTTTTTTTCAAATACGGACCTGGACTTTTTGCTCCATGTTTTCAAAGAATACTTTATACCCTTTACAACTGTCCATAACTTGAACATATTTTCCGACGTTTTGATCAAAAATAGCAACATCATCAGGACTTTCTAACAATACGGACCCTGGGATCTTCCATGTTAAGGCACAATTCACAACCTATCACTATAGTTTGTCGTTTTTGTGGTTGTGAAATGGCGCATTTACCTGAAAAAGGCCAGGTCCGTACTGGTAGAATATCCTGATGATGCTATTCTTCACCAAAACGTCGAAAAAAATAATCAAGGATACACAGATGTAAAGGGTATAAAGTATTCTTTAAAAAATACAGCAAAAAGTCCAGGTCCGTATTTGAAAAAAACAAGTTAGTATCAGTAACTCAATAAAAACAAGTGATATAAACAAAACGATAACGTTACTTTCTTAAAATCTTGCAATTTTTGTTAAAACAATTTTTATCCCACTATAAGGGTTTTCGAGATATTTAAGAAGAAAATTTTTGAGTATTTTTAAAAAATCCCCTGTAGACAAGAAACTATAGAGAATTTGGTAACTCCGTAAACGGGATATGAATACGGACTAAAAAAGGCACATTTTTGCTAATTTAACTGACCTTGTCCTTTTACCGTTTCGGAGATAGCAATAGTGACACCCTACAGAGGCCATTTTTAGCCCCTGGGGCCCATTCCAGACGTGAAGGGCCATTTCTGAGCTCGTGATCGGATTCAGCGTCGAAAAATACATGGGAATACATTTGTCCGACCCACAGGTCCGAACTTTTTTTTTTTGTGGGGTTGTGTAATATATGCATTATATTCGTTATAAAAAGTTCAGCTTGTTGAGAAAATAACACTCAAAGCAAAATTTTTGACCCAGCAAATAATGTTACACGTTTCAGGAACGAGTTCACTAAGTGCTTGCTTGGATATCAAGGTTGTGAACTCCAAATCTTTATAACTTCGGCCAGTTGCCAGGAATCTTATGTTGCAGGTAGCATCTCATGTGCCGAAAGCGCTTTTCTCATACAAGTAGTTTCTTTTCTGATATATGGACTAACTAATTCCAGTAGATAATTGTATGCCCCAACATCCATCCTCAAGTAATTTCTCCAATCTTCAAGTTCACTTCGCAGTTCCTTGAGCAATCGCACATGAGAAAATACATATCTTTTTGAGTAACCATGTTCTGGACCATCTTGAGCGTTGTATATAATTCGAACGTTTAATTTGCCTTTTCTTGTTAAACAAACAGCGTAAATTAACCGCAATAGCATTCCCTTCATGATGGATCACACCAGCTAGGAAAATCTTACGGAAAACTAACAACAAATCGTTGCTTGGTTTGTAACGTTTTACTTGCAAAGTTTTGCTGATGCAAATAAATCGAACAAAAAGATGTTGCGTTGGGACCGCGCTTAAAGTAAGTGTAATTCTGTGTATTGGGATATGATCCACAGACGTTCCACATAGTGACCTGACACACTAACCACTGCGCTCCGGCCGACAGTACGCCGGCCCATCATACTACAATCACCTGTTATTTAAAAATTTGAATTTACATTCACATCAAGTTGTAAAACCTGAATGAGAAATGAATACAGTTATCTGTATTCCGTACAAAATTCGCTAAGCCATGTTAGTTGTTAAATCTATACTCACAAATGGTTTGCTTTAAAATTATTTATTATTGTTCCAGTTGTGCTTAATCGCAGATCATAATTAGGCTCTCACGAATTTATGCAAACTTCATATTTGGCATGATTTGCATGTTTTATGCCAAATCCTGGTATTAATGCATATTTCAACGATTACGCATAAAATGCATTTTATTCCTGTTTAAATGTGTCATCAGCTTGCAAACTGACTACTATAGTAATGATGTCTTCTAAACTAAAGAAATAGCTGATGGTGTCAAATGTCATTTCGCTCCTAATTTCTTCTATCGCAGGGCTTATCGTACAAAAACTTCGTTTAATCCAACTCAGTTCAAAGCTCTTTTAGAACAGGATTAAGCTAAGATACTATTATCTATCGCGACCATGCATATCAAAAGTTTTAGTTGGATAGAGCTGCATCCGACGACACTCTGCAACGGGTTAATTTCCCCGTTACATAGATTTATAGAGTTTAGTGAATCCACCTTCTAGCACTACCAATATCTTATAGAATGAGGTTGCTTTCGAGCGTGCCTGAATTGTACCTATATTTGCAATAAAGTCTCTTTTTTACGCTTTGCCCGTTCTATTAACGACTGATTATGGACTAGAGTAGTGTAACATACTCTTGAATAGGTTCAGTAAATTTGGTTTATTATTAGGGCGATGTTCAATATGTTTTTCTTTATGTATTACGATCATACATGTTTAAACTTAAGTGTAACCCTTTATATTTCTATGTTAAATTCTTGTATTGTAACAAGATAGTAGTTCGGAATAAGTAGAGGCGGAGTAAGAACTGTATATACTCCCGTGGCGGTGTGCGTTTTGCGGAGCTTCAGAGACTCCAGAAAGAAGGTGACGTGTAGGAATTTCAAATAATCAATAAATCGATATAGGTTTGTTTACACTGGGTTTCAATGTTTTGATGGTAAAAATTTGTAAAGTAAATTTCTGGAGTGTCTGGAGTTAGTGTTGTTTCCCTTAAGGATAAAATTAGTAATAGATTCATGTAGTGGTATCTATGATGTTTCGTTTGGCTGGCTAAGCTGCAGAGAAAAAATATACAAGCTGGAAAAGGATTTTGCCTTTGGCTTCCGTTGCGTTAACATCTCTCGGTAGACTACATAGTTTGATTTCAGGTTAGATTACCTAGAGGGGGTGAGTAGAGTGTCTTGTGACGGAAAAGCTTCACGGCCTGTATTTTCCAAATCCAAGGGGAGTGAGCGATGAGGCCTAAAAGCTCTGTTCGGGCTACGTTTTTCTCATCCACACGAGGTAGACATGTGACGGCTATGTCTTGTTGTGGAAGGAGCGTAGTGCGCAGTGGCCGACAGAAAAGGTAAGATTTCCAAGTTAGTACCAAGTTAGTAAATTTATTTTACTACTATCTGCGTATTTCATTGCCTGATAACGGCTTTGATAGTTTTGTAATTCTATTGACTCTAGTAGGGTTGACTGTAAGGCATACCTACATTGTAATTATATTGACTCTGGTAGACCTATGTCTACTTCTGCCCTTAGTCAGTGACACGTATAATCTGTGACACAGTTTTGTCAGTATATAGATTCCTAGTACACTGCCTGCACTTTAAGAGTTATAGTAATCGTTACGGTTACAAAGTGCTATTATAGTGGAGGGTCTCGAGAAAAGCCTACAAGACCTGTGTGTCGTGGACGTTTCTGGAGTATTTAGCCAGAGACATAGATAGACAAAGAAGACAGCTAGTAGGTTCGTCCACTGTTGAACAGTGAGTATGAGGCCTAGAAAGTGTATAATTGGTCGACACATATATGGTGAGCCTTTGTATTATAAATTATTTGAACTTATTTAAATTAAATGTTTGTATGTAAATAAAGTAGTGTTTGATTTCTAATGTGATAAAGGGGGGAAGGAAACGGTTTAACTATGAACTAGCCTCGGAATTTTGATCTACTTTCGCAAATATTTTACAGTATGGCGTCCATTTAATAACTTTTAGTAGATCAAAATTCTTAGATTTTCTTTGATCCCACCGACACTGCGTGGAGGATAATAAACCAGGACGAACATACGAAAGGAAATTACCCCCCCCCCTCTGAATAATTGTACCAAAAGCGCTAATTAAGAGCTGTCGTGCCCAGGTCGGAAAATCTTGATTACCTTCTAAAGTTGTAACAGGAAAATCCTTGGGATAAATTAAGTTACAACACTAGTTGTGTTTTCAAGTAAGTAGAAACAGTAAATTTTACTCGTTGTACACTGATAACCGCTATTATGTATTCTCAGTATTAAACTAGTGAATGACTTGTCCGACGTTTTCATGTAGTCGAGGCTGGAAAAGGGAGGTAAAGAAGCCAACACGATATCTTCTGGGTCGATTATGCCATTGTCTACGACATTCGTTACAATCATTGACCTTCGGCGGGAGGAGACGACACCATTCATTCATTACTAGCTTTTCGTTTTATATCATAGCTTGTGCGTGTGTAGGACAAAGAAAGTGAAGAGAAAATGCTAAACCTACAGTGATTTTGTATAAGGCTTATTAAATTGCAAATATAATAATGTAATAATAAAGGCCTCTACCTACGTACCTGTATATGCACAAAAGGGCGAGCTTCACATCGACAAATACAAGTATCCGTCGGCTGTTCAACTAACCCAAGTGTTCTAATTAACTAGCAGGTAATAAAACAATGTTCAAGGAGCACTGAAATAAAATCGTGCAAAAAATATGCTGATATTCTTAATCCTAAGTAAATTAACAAATGGAATCATATTAAGCCATATTTTTTTTATCTAAGACATCCCACGTAGACTTTGACCCTAAGTACTAACGTACCGTGAGCGTCTAATTATTATAGTCTGAGTATACCAAGATAACCGTACTAGCAAGCTGAGAAGGGTATCGTAAAAAATTCCATAAAAATACATGAACTGCACTAAGTGCTTACTAAACATACTGATTAAAACTGTTCTGGATTAGTATTGCCATGAAGCTCTAGTCTTTAGGGAGGGAGAATTATGGAGGAAGGAAAAAATAAAAGAAAAAGAGGAAGAGGGAAAGAGGAGTTCCAGCGATTGCGCCCTGTTAGAAGATGAAGATGGATTGCTTAAACTTGATATTAGACGTTCCGATAGTATTTGCTGAAAACCCATTTAAATGCTTTGCAATAAGATACGAAAAGGAGCGTTCAAATGATGTAGTACTGTAAGCTGGAATTGTAAGTTTGCCTTTAAACCTAATATTAATATTGTGGCTGTCAGTGCGAAAACGTGTCTTATGGTACAATTAAGGAGGGGACTCAGTCAATAATATCTTGTGATACAACCAGAGCAGATGGAGGTGATGGCGATCGCATATAAATAACCAACCGGACCGCCCGTAAGCATGACTGACACTCTTCTAGTTACCTATTCCGAAAATAAGACAAATGCAGTTTTTGATTGCGACCTGCCACGCGTGCGGTAGTGCAAGGACCATATACATCACAATAATTTAAATGCGACAGTACTAGTACTAGTGCATTACATAATGTAGACGTAAGGTCTCTATTTTTTCTCTACATTTTGATGTTGAAATAGAAATTTTAAGTTCATGTAAGCTTTCTGTAAGCATAAATTTACGCGCTTTGTAAATCTAAGAGCATGGTCCATGTAAAGTCCAAAGTTTATTGCTACCGTCTTAATTTTCAGAGGAGTACTGTTAATTTTTACAGCGTCGGAAATATCGCAATGTAAGTAGTAGAAAACCAAAATGTATAAAAGCTAAACAGAAGGAGCTCCAGTATGGAACCCTTACCTTTATAAGAAACAGCACTTCTTCCCGAATAATATTCTACCATAGGTTGAACAGCCTGGTCAGACAATCCAACATAATAAAACATAGAATTAATAACATAATGACTAAGCGTATCAAACGCTTTACTAAAATCCAACAGGACTAGCAATGTTGGTTTACCCTTGCCCCATGCTCCCAAAATGTCATCCGGAATATTTAATAATGCAGTACTACGTCATGACCCTTTTAAACCCGAACTGATTAACAGGGGTGATCTTTACTTTATTAAGGAATTTCGCTAGTTGATAGGTAATATCCTCTCCAGTATTTTGGACATGGCAGATGACTGAAGGCCTGACGACCGCTATTCTTAAAAACTAGGGGGGGGGGGAGGACCACGTAGTTGACTAGATTAAGAGTGGCGCCCTGCAATATATGATTATTTTAAAATGTAAACAAAAGTATCTCCTCCTTGTTTTTATATCAATTGTTACAATAGTATGTTCATACGCTTATGTTTGGTTTATTTTATTACTGCTTGGCTCTAACCAACAGCTAAATCTGTTATATGTAAAAGTTAATTTCTTAGGTTACAGCTAAAATTAAATGTTACTGATATACCCGTTGTTTGCGCCTTAAATGATAAAAAGACAGATAAAAATACCTATTGGCTTGCCATTAAGGAAATATAAACACAACAGGTATTAGAGCATACTAAATTATCTGTTTATAAAAACAACTACTGTAAACAATGTTAGCTCTCGGCTACGCTGACTTCGTGTCGAAATCCGTACAATGCAGACTTTCACGTCAGCTTTATCCCTTTATCAAAACAAATATATGAGCTTCTCTCTGCTAGACCTGTGTCGTGATTTAAAGTATGATCCTGCGCGTTAAAACGATAACAGATTGGTCGTTATTTCTTTGCGAACAGTATTTCATTGTGGCCTTTAACAGTCTTTGATATTGTCTTACTGTAAAAGTAGCTTACTGTATTCTAGTTTCATGCATATTTTATGATATGCTTTCAAAATTATTGATATATCAAAAACATTAAGAAAGTCAATTTTGTTTGTTTTTGCATCATAACTTAAAAATCTAATAATATACACATACAGCTTTTTAAAAGTTTTGTAAACTATTTTTAAAGCTGGGTACCTTAAATACTGCAGTTTCGTCCAATATTCAAGATGGGTGATAAAAACAGTTGTACGATGAAATTTTAAAAAATTCTTACATGGGAGTTTCCGGAGTCACTGGTTTCGAGCCATAAATTATTTTTTTAATAAAGGAAGGTAGCGAATCTGATCCAGCCTAAATGATAGAATAAAATTAGTTAATACAAAATGAATAAATTCTCTACAAATATGAAATGATTTTATTCTATTAGAAATTATTTGTATTAGAAAGTAAAATAAAGACATTACTATTAGCTAAGTATTATAATTCTTAATTCTTAACCTGCTACTTCTTAGCTCTAAATCTCCAAAGCACAGCTTCTTGGGGTATAGGTTAAAAACATACGAGTAACTCAAAACGCCCTCGATAAAATGAACTGAATAAATAAAACTAATCCGTATCTCAATTGGAGTTTTCTTTTGAAAACATCATAGACACAATATAAAAGTTATAAGGCCACAGACCCACACACTCCATACACGTATACTGTATACGTGTCACTCTGCTTGTGTAGCTAGTTAAAAAAAATACAAAATACTTCATATCAAAAGAATATGCATGTTATCAATACCCACACAACTCTCATCATCACTGCTAATTAAGCATTAGATTTTTAGACGAAGCGTTATGTACATATATAAAGTTTTTATTGCTAGAATTACATGAGCAGCCCAACAAATATTTACTTTTGTTTCGGAATTAAAACTTGTTCAGCGAAAGCGTGAGTTACAAAACACCAAGCTAACTGACTTGCTGCTAGTAGAGTAAACAGCAAATAAACTAATCCTATTTCCTAGCAGCCATTAAACTCGCTGGCAAGCGGCGAGTAAACTAGCACCGTGTAATCCACGCTTAAAGAATCAATCGATAGCCGGTTTTCCAGCTACAAACTCATAGTTAGAGTTGGTTCCTTTTAGTCCATCCAGTGACGATACCAACGTCTGCCGCATCACATGGACAAAATGAAGTACAAAGAAAATACTTACCTAATCTTTATTGTATTTTTACCTACCTGCGCGCAAGTAAACGTAGATGTATGTTTTTCGCGCATATCTATGTAATACATTATATACGCGCGATGTATATAAGGATGTATGTACAATAATATGTATATATTATGTGGGATGTGCGGACCAATTTCACAAAATGAGTCATCGGTAAATTATCTTCATCACAAGAGTGACATAGATAGGTGAAGTGTAAGAAAAACAAATATGGCGGCCGACAGCATCCATTGTGTTGTACAGAAAAAGAAAAGGTTTTCCACACATTGCAATATGGATAACTCCCAAAGTAAAGGTTGTGAGGAAGCCATTATAAATTTTCAAGATATATCTATACGTTTTCTAGAAAAAAAACAAACATGGCGGCCATGTATCTAAAATCAAATTCCCAAACATTTCCCCAGGGATACAATAATAAACAATAGCAAACATGGCGACCGCCAGCGGCCATTTTGTTGTATACGCAACAATGTTCACAACCGTTGCAATACGAACATTAAAGTAACGGACGTGATACCACAATTTTAAAGATTAGATGTACTACCTATTTCACAAAAAATACACATGTCGTACATGTAAAAAAATTATGCGCCAAATAAAAAGTCGTAATGCTGCGGCTGCAGCACTTGGGAAAAAGTATTTACAAAAATAGGTATAGGTACTTACCTATTCTGGTGTAGTTTGATTGTTAGTGATAACTGGCTGATGCGTTGTTTCCGCGTACATTTGCATCATCAATTAATAAACATTCTATGTTATTTACTATAACCTTCGTCTGTTTGCAGCAAACAATGAGGTGTATTTTGAAAACGAACGTTCTGCATCTAAGGATGATATATTGGCATATGCGTATTGTTGCTTATAAGCACTTGCTCGTCCCTCACACAAACACTCACTAATCGCACGTAACTGTGTAGAATCCGGGGTTTTCCGTAAAATGTTTAACTTTTTTGTGGCACAAATGCCTGGGTATCTGTTAATGTCTGTAAATGTAAATTTAAACTGTCCACAAAAGCAACATATTCGCCTAGCCGTAGGGCAGGATTTTGAAAATTTTCGATGGCGTTTAATAAAATGGTATAATTGTCACGTATAGTTACCAAATCTTTTTTTACTTGTTCGTTATTAAAGAGAGTCTGACAATTTTTAATGCAAGTGGCATCTTTAGGATCAAACCTCTACGATATTTTTGACTTTTTCAAAATAGTTGGCGTAATAGAAAGCAGCTTTGAGTCAGGTTCCCCATCGGGTTATAACCGGTTGAGGTGGTTCAGGAATTTTCGGGAATGCTGTACGAAATGCTTTCAGGCGTTTTCCTGATTTTAGAAAAACTCTTCTTGTAGTTGCTATTAAATTATTTGCATCTGAATATGGATGGTTTTAAATCGGGCGCCCTGGCAGGCCATTCGGACCTCGACGACCAATCCAACGATAGGAGTAAACAGTGTCCAAATATTGCTTTAGGGTTCTGCTGGTAACGGGGGGGGGGGGGGGGGGGGTAACATCCTATTGGAAAACTGGTTTCATATCAAATTCGTCAAGATTCTCTTCAAGTATGTTAAGAACTAAAGGCTCTGCTGTAGTTTGAAACCTCTTTACATACTGGTAACCTGTCAAATTTTCATGTAATAAGGAGGCCCAACAATGTGGTTAACCAATAGTCCAGTCCACACATTTACCTTTCTTGGAAATTGTATATGGATTTCCCAAAATACATGGAAATTTAGATCCCTCCAGTAGCGAATATTTTTACTATTTGTCCTTGTTTAAGGACATTAGTCTCTTAAACAAATATTTTGAACGTAGGTGGTACGCCAGCCTAGCCTAACGGTACCTAATTATTTCGCAAAATTTCACACGTCCATCATAATCATCAGTTAACTTGTGAACCATTTAAATTTTATAGGGATGGGATTTATGCCTTTTCAGTACCCGATTTACAGTGTCAGACGAAACATCAGAATTATTGTCTACAACACGAGAAGTTGTCCGTTGGGGTCTACCACCATTTGACCTAAGATTTCTCTTTGTTTTTCTTCCACAGTAGGAGGTCGCCCTGGATTTTTTACACTCAACACTACCAGTCGTAACAAATTTATGTACAATTTTGCGAAGACATATACCGGACGGTCAGGGAAACGCTAAATAAAAATTCTTTTCGTTTCGTGCAAATTCCGGTTTCCACCGTAAATTAAAATTGCTACAATTTTTTGTTCCAGCGGACGTGGATTAGCCGTATTTGGTGCACTTTCGAACTTCATACAACGAAATCGAACAACTAAGTCTGCGGTATGATCATTTAAGACTTTTGTTTAACGTGAACATTGCTGCCTTGATCTAAAATCTTAGCACGTTATACTCTTTTTTAAAAAAAGAAAAAACCCAATAATGTATTAACAAACTTTGTAATGCTACAACTTTGGCACACCGCCAATGCTTTGTTAATGTTATTAATGCTGTAAAATTTTTATGGAATAATCTACTTAACACGACCTTTGGAAAAGTGTAAATTTTATATGAAAAAGTAGATAGTATATTTTTTTATTCGCATTGGTGATGGTTTTGGTCTTCTTGAAACTAGCTTTGCCTTTATTTTCGGTTTACACCAGATTCCAAGTCTGGCTTTTAGCTTAGGTTGTGTTTATATAACCAAATAGGATATTGTAAAATTTGTTACCATTCCAAATGGTTAAGCAAATGATAGGTTTTTTCTTGTTGCGTAAATGACATCACAAAAGCGGAAACGACATCAAAAAAGCAAAAACTAGAAAATCTTTTGCCGAGACAATAAAAAGCTGTCTAAGGTTCGTCATTTTAGTGGTAAATTTCGAGGTGAAAACCTGCAGTCGAAAGTAAGAAAATTATATAACTAAAATGAAATATATCAGAGCAAACTAATACAATTTTTAAAAGTAAACAATTGATAGTTTTAACAGGCCTTCTAGTTCGACGCACTAAGAATGGCGAATAACAGATGACATATAATTGGTTCTCCACCAACCTGTTTGGAGAAAACGGTACTTGTGAGGGGTGGGGTTGGGGGAGGGATAATTGGCTTATGCTTAAATATGTATATTAAAAGAAAAACTGGAAGCCATTTATCTTAATTAACGGGACATAACGTAAATCTGCAGTTTTTAGCAGTACGCGTATTAAACAATTACTGTCTTATTTTGTCCTACTGCTTCAGTGAAATTAACCTAGACTTCGTTTTTTAGTTATATTGTAATTTGTGTGTAATATTTTTATTAAACAAAGAAATTTCTTATAAACTACCTTATGAATATTATATTGTGCAAATATGTAAAATTAACATTGCCCGTGCTCCGAATACACTTTTTTCTTGTGCCAAGAACTGCCGAAGTCAGAAGAAAGTAGTGCAAAGTTAATTAAAAATGTTACACCAATAAAATTAAATGTTGATATCACCAAATTCAACTTAGAATATTTTGCTATTCATTTATTTATATGGTATAATGGATCCTAATGAAAGTTTTAAGACAGATGATGAGGTTATGGTTTATCACTGGCAAAGTAAAACGTTAGATAAACAAAAAGAAAAAACTTATTTTGCCCTTATAGAAAGAGAGATAGCGTATACTTTTTTCTTCGACAAGGTATGTATATGGACGTACTATCCCGAAAAACATTCTTTCCCACTAACGATCGTAAATACCTCACGGCGCAAGGTCGCCGGGAAGATGAAAGTGACTGTGAGCGTTGAAAGTTGGAAAATTTTCAAGTCTCTAAAATCACTCGGTATATGGTTGAAAAATTTTTAGGTACTATTAAATGATGCCTGCAAACCGGCGGAAATGGCGCTGGAAGTGAAGTGTCTGGCGGAAAGCTTTGCCTTCGGAAAAGCTTATAGCATAAGGTAGATATATGTCCGCCGACTTGTATTTACCTTTTTTATCATTGTTTAAGATCATATGTAAAAGGGTGAAAAAAAATTCGGAAGATCACCCCTTGAAAATGTTAATCGAAAGTGTCATGCGCGTATTGCATTTTTCATTCTCCGCGATTCGAAATCGTTAATCTGTCAATGAAAATGATTAGGATATATCCGTCGGTAAAGAAACGCGTTTGTTATCGACCTCGCAATAAATTTGTAAAATGGCGGACCCTGGAAAAGGAACTGAGGTTTGGAATATTGTAAAAACGTGTGGTAATAATTATTTTGTTATTAACAGATATAGAATATATGCGTAAATTTATTTATATACTTTAACATTATATGTCATTCTTATACATTAATTAATTATTATATTAAATTATCTATTTCATTATCCGAAGTTTCATTTAAACTTTCACACTCGTCATCCTCTCTCTGATCAATCACATTACCAAAACAATTATCCTCAATATTGGCATCATCGTTGTTATCTAATATCACCTCCTTTTTACACTGGAGAAGGTAATTGATAGCCTGCAAACCACCGAAACTCATACATAGGTACATTCATTTTCATTCAAAATCTATCCATACTGTTGTAGTTCCAATTCAGTAGGTATCAGCTCGTGCGAATTTTGCCAAACATTTGTGGTGTAATGAGCTCTAAAAATGTGTTGCCTTAACTCAGAGTAGTAAGATCGACGTATCAAAATTTAGTCGTTTTTTTTTAGAAACTGGCCCATCAACATAATTTATTTTGTAATTGCGCATGAATAATTGAAATCGAACGTTATTTATACTTTTTGTTGCATTTTCCTCTTTTTTGACATTATACAAATGGCAGACGAATCTTTCAATGGTTGGTACTGTTTAATCTTTATTTCAAAAAATGTTACCTTATTCTGTAAAAGCCTTCTGGTACTCTTCGCATAAAACTTTAAAAGGGCGCTGCTTCACTTGTCTGCAGAACAAAGGATTATAATCACGGCCCGTAAAAGCACGAAAATCTGGAATTGCTTTGCGCAGAGCCAGTGTTTAATGTATTTTATTAACGTCAATTACTGTTTGCTTACCTGATACTTCATATTTAATAGAAAAGTTAATTTTTTTGTAAAACGATGAAAGTCAAAATGTTACTAGAGGGCTTTTATAGGATTAGGTAACATTTTTGGAATAGAGATGAAGTAGTACCGATCATTGAAAGATTCGTTTGCCACTTGTAAAATGTCAAAAAAAAAGAAAGAAATGCAACACAAAGTGTAAATAACGCTTGATTTCAATTATTCAAGTGCATTTACGTAATAAATTATGTTGATGAGTCATTTAATGAAAAAAATACTAAATTTTGATGGGTTGACCTTACCCTCCTGCTACTCTGAATTAAAGCAACAAATTTTTAGAGCTGCATCACAAATGTAAATGTAACATATACCCAAGAATAATAAAGTTTCCTTATTTAGCAAGACACAAAGAAAAGATATTTTAAAGAATCAATTGGGATCATTTTTTGTCTCTAAATACGAAATCGCAGCCACCTACCAAAAAAAATGTATTTTATTTTTACCTTACGTTATGAAGTCAATGTTAGTATAAATTAATAAAAATTGAGTATCTTTCACACGGGTAAATATATTACGAATGGCTCTGACTCTGACATAGACATTGACATTCCTTGCAGTATAGTTGTATTAATTCGGTTTACCAATTTATCATTTTCCTTAATTATGCCCCCAAAGCTAACCGCGGGGAACAAAAAATTTAAATTGTTTTAATTGTTGGCGACAACTACAAAAGTTATAGGAAAGCCGCTAAGATTTTTTATGAAAGGCATCCCGAAATATCTGTTTCCCATCAAACTGTTGGACACATAATGGAAAAATTTTAAAGTAGTTGAAGTGTGGAAAATCGCTTCAATAAAAAAAATCAAGTTCAGGCCGTAGATGATGAGGATATTCACCTACAAATTATCCAAGATTTTGTCGAAAATCCCAAGACTTGGTTGAGAAATGTGCAAAAAGTACTTCCTGGAAACGATAGACGCTCTGTGTGTAAATCCACTGCTGAAAGAGTTTCTAAAGAAAATCATTTTTATCCATACAAACCTATCTTTGTACACACGTTGAAACCTGGAGATTTTAATATTCGATTTGATTTTTAGGCTTAGTATCAAAGTAAGCCTGAAGAAGACCCGTCTTTTTGCAAAAAAATCATATTTTTTGATGAAGCATGTTTACCATCAAATGGAGTAGTTAGCTCCCAAAATTGTCAGTGATGGAGTACAGCTAATCCGAGATTTGTGATCCAGTGTCGGGATCAGTTTTACTTTAAGACACGTGGGTGGTACGGTATTTTGGATAACCAACTGATAGGCCCATTTTTCTTCCAAGGCAATACAACGTCGGATATTTACCTACAGTTTTTGAGAAATCAGCTGTCTGACTTTGTTAATGTTCTTCGACTTAACAGTAGAAATAGTTTATGGTATCAGCGTGATGGTACGCCATGCCATAGTTCCCAAGCTGTTAACGAATTTCTTCAGGAAATGTTCCAGGGCCGTTGGATAGGAAGATTTGACCAGATCTGAACCCACTCGATTATATTCTTTGGGGATATTTAAAGGAAAAAGTGTTTTCTCATCGACCATTTGAAAATATCGACAGCTTGGAAAAAGTAATAACCCGATGTGCTTTAGAAATTCCCCAAGTTGTTTTGAGAAAAGCTGTTTCAAAATCAAAATCAAAAATCAAAATCAATTTCAAATTCAATAAATTAACAATAAAATGCATCGAAAAAGAAGGTGGCTATGCTGAAGTTTGAATTTTCTAAATTTATTCTTTTTTACA
Organism: Philopedon plagiatum; assembly: GCA_963971165.1. NCBI lineage: Eukaryota > Metazoa > Arthropoda > Insecta > Coleoptera > Curculionidae > Philopedon > Philopedon plagiatum. The sequence goes on along the minus strand of OZ020190.1, from coordinate 109,421,090 downwards.
AGTTTTCATTTAACTTCACCTGTTAGTATGTGTGTTTGCATGTATGTAAGTGTGTTTAGGTCAAATTTTGCAATAAAAATTTAGACTAGTTCTAATTAAGCTAGAGCTTTGAAATTTTGTAGACGTATATAAGTCCGGTGACAATGCAATATTGTACATTTAATATTGTTCTAAATCCAATATGGCGGACGCCCCAAGATGGCGGATTAACTTTTTCTTTACAATCCCCTTGATATGGGGATCAAATAAAAGGGTTTGACGATTAGAATACGATAAGCTATGTGACGTCATTCTAAACCCTATATGGCGACCGCCACAAGATGGCGGATTACCTTTTTCTTCACAATCTCCTTGGTATGGGCATCAAATGAAAGGGTTTGACGAGTGAAATACGATAATCTATCTGACGTCATTCTAAACCCAATATGGCGGACGCCACAAGATGGCGGATTACCTTTTTCTTTACAACCCCCTTGCCATTTGTATTAAATGAAAGGGTTTGACGAGCAGAGGGCGATAGGCGTGACGTCATTCTAAACCCAATAGGCGGAGGCCACAAGATGGCGGATTACCGTTTTCTTAACAATTCCCTTGATATGGACATTAAATGAAAGGGTTTGACGAGTAGAATATGATAACAGGTACAATTAGAATTACATGCATATTGCCAATGAACTAACTTCAGGATATCATTTATGGCAAAACTAGGGTTCTGCGGTCCCTCAAATTATTTTTATGTACAAAACAGGCTTCTGTAAAACAAAAACAACGTCATTTTCTGAATTTGATCCTTCACTAACAATAAGGATATCCCCGCATATGTATATACATTACTTTTACCATCATTAAAAATCAAAACACTTTTGTGACTTTCGCGCCAGTTCCATTATATTTTCAAACATGAAACTCATCAAAATCAACAGCATTGTGCTAGTTCAAGGCCCGGTTCAACAAACATTTTTCTTTCAGCAGGTTGTACTAAATTCATGAAACATCGATCTGTTCCTATACGTCGAGCTCCATGTATTATCGACTTTCACATCAACTTTATCACTTCGACAAAGTAAATATGCATCGCCCGTGTGAATTTTAAAATTTGCTTTTCCCTGTTTTAAACCTCCCGTGATTTAATGCAGGGTCCCCTGAACGGCCGAACTATGCAAGATTTACTTGTCGTTCCCTTGTGGGTAATATTTGATTGTCGTTCTCGATGGCCCTCGTTTATATTCTAAGTGTGTAACTATCTTAACCTAGGTCGTTACTGAAGCGTATGGGTTACAACATTAGTCATGCGTTAGATAGGTATTTAAATGAAGGGTGAAAAATTCACTTAATCATGCAGGGGTTAGTAAATGTATGTAGAATTCCACTAGTACAGCTATAAAAGGATAAAAATAGGTTTCCCGTAGAAATATTTTATATGTAGGGTTGATCAACCTTATTAGGTTTTCTGTTGGTAAGTAAAACAAAATTGTTATAGATGCAAAAAGCTGATCTTGAGGCTATATCTATACTACTATATAAAATTGAGAATTGACTGACTCACTCATTCATCAACGCCCAGTCAAAACTAGAAATGCTAAAAAGTTAAAATTTTTCTCACAACTTTATTTTACGCCATAGACGTCCACTAAGAAGGGATATTGCAAAACTCGCCCTTTAAGGGGGTAAAAGTAGCGATGGGATATGTCGAATGAAAAATAATCGATCATTCGATTATTCAAATCACTCGAGATATCTCGAGAAGTCAGCGCGATCATTCGAATGATTTAGCCGAGAGATTATAATATAATAATAATCGCCTTTCGCCGCTTCGAATGACGAGACGAAATACTAAATGATGCCGCCGCCGACTCGGCACTCGACGTTGCGTTACGATGCGATTGTCTCGGATGTGTTTTTCATTCGAATGATTATTTATTTCGAATGATCCTTCGATATCGCTCGAGCATTATTTCATCTCTCAACAACGCATAGCATGTTTTTAATATTGTCTGGGTCTCGGATGATTTTTTCATTCGAATGATTGTTTATTTCGAATGATCCTTCGATATCGATCGAGCATTATTTCATCTCTCGACAACGCATAGTGTTATTGCATGTTTTTATGATATATACAGTATGTTAGTAAAGTATGTGGCCAAACTTGAGGGTATTATTCCTTACTTATTTTAAGACAAAATATAGGTTCTAAAAGACTTTGTTTTTAATACACAGGGTGTTGAATTTTTGTAAAAGGTTTTTCCTAAATAACTAGAGGACGCAAATTAGTATAAAGTTGAAATTTGGTGACAATTTTTAATGCATAAAGGGGAATCATGCTAGTTGCCAAATTTGTTTAAAGAAGTGTTTTTGTTTTCATGGATCTCTTACTTTTTGTTTTTTTAACAAATTATACTAATAAATAATGTTATGTATAACTTTACATTTTTTTGTTTTTATCGAAAACGGCCAATCCAAGCAAAAAAAATTCAAGAGATGATTTTTGTGTAGTTTTATTTGCTATATTTTTTGATTCGAATGATTATTTCGAATGATCATTCGATTATTAAAATCATCCGAGAGCTAATATTTCGATTATTTAATTCATTCGATTATTCCCAACACTAGGTAAAAGCGACCCCTAAGAAGTAAATTATTTTTTATTTTAAAAACCAAGTTCTAAGGAAAACGCTAAAACATGTCAATTTTATTTTATTTTTTTACCTAAGACTACTTCTATTTCGTGTTGGAATTTTAGCCCTAGGTATAAAGACACACCTCTACCACTGATTTATTAGGGCCCAGCCCTAACTACCAAAGATAGAAGCTGAAATTTTGCATACAGCTTTAGTTTAGGCCCCAGACGTCAACTAAGAAAAATATTGCAAAATTCTCCCTTTAAAGGGGTAAAATGAACCCCTAAAAATTAAATAATTTTTTAGTTCAAAAACAAAAGGGTTTTATGAAAAAGGCCGAAACATGTCGATTTTATTTAATTTTTATGTTGGAATACCCATAAGGAGTAAAAACACCCCCTCACCAGATCTACTAAATCGTACGTCGCGGCGCGCGTCGTGAAATTTTAAAATTTGACATGCAGGTTTGCTTTGCGGGCTTGGTGCAAAATAGTATCGGGTGTTATAAAAGTCTCTTGCTAAGGGGGTAAAGTCATTCCCAAAAAATTTTAAAAAATTTTATTCTTAAACAGCAGATTGTAGTGACAATCGCCGAATCATATCATTTTTTTTTAGATATTAACCAATTTTTTGTGTTGCAATTTAATCCCTAGGGGGTAACACCATGTGCAAACATTTTTAGTTTATACTTAAATAAATCCGGCAACCGTACTTTCAGATGTTCGGTCCGCATGACCTAGCATGATCTAGCCATCATTTTTTATTTTCCGCATTCTTTATTGTTATACACAGAAGCTATAGTTCAAAAAAAATTCGCATACTGTATAGATGTACTTAACTGTCCAACAGCTTGGCTATTTTGCAGCCTCTACGAAAAACAACCGATATCGTTTACAAGAAAGTGCTAATTTCCAAATATATAATCTAAAAATATAGTTCATAATTAAAACACGTCATACATAAAAGAAAAATAGAGGTATCCAAGTTAATTAGAAGAAGGACACTCAAGCCGTCAGTAAGCTTCAGTGCAAGTGGGTAATGCACCACAAACCTAAGCGAATAATTAGAAGAAATCTAATGTAATAAAATCGTTCGCAAGGTGAAACGAAAACAGATAGAGAGTAAAAAATAAATTAAAAGAAAATCTATCTAGAAAGAGATAAATATTATTAGTTAAGGTATACAAATTTTTTATCAGCGGCAAAAAGAGAAAAATGTTGATGCATTTCTAATTGTTAAGTAAAATATATATATTTTTTAATATTGCAGGCTTTAAAGTCCTGAGGGATATAGGTAGGGTTGCCAACTTTTTTTCGACAAAGTATAGTATTTTGCAGACGGAGGTGACAAAAATATAGTACACTGCAAAAAAATATAGTACTAGCTCCTCTGGAGGGGATATAGGAGAGAACAGTAAATAAAAAAGTTTCTTTGAACTTTATTACCACTATTTTAAATGCATTTGTAGGGGTTTTTTGGGCTTTTTTGGCCTCTTTGGGAAATTAACTTAATCTTAAGGCTCCAAAATTTACTTGTATCAAGTATTATCTTTCTACTTTTAATAGAACAGAACCTAACATAGAGTTAAAACTTTAACATGTGAAAAAGGCTCACAATTCCCAACTTTCAGTCTTGTCTCATATACACGCTATTATGTATTATAGTTTCTTATATTTTTGGGGTTTCCAAACCCTTGATACTTTAATGTTAATTTCTTTTCTCCTCGTTGCAGAATCTAATCCCTCCACCCATCTACTTCTTTCTTTTGTTACTTACTTCCCCCAAATACATGCTACTAACATTACACATTTATACGATTGATTTAGGCTCTTAACATTTCTTTAATGTTTGGGTTTGAATTAGTTTGATTTCTTTCATTCCAGAAACCCTCAGACTTTCCCTTTAATATAATATTTAAATATAACATAAATTACTACCCACTTTTTTCATAGGGATAGAATTTGCAAATGATTGATTTTTGATATCAAAATTTTAATTTGGCGCATTTATAACCAAGCCTTCAGGTCTCTCTGGTTACAAAATTTTTTCTCCTAACGATTTAGCAGCCTCGTGGTTCATGATCATTTATCAGATTTTACACCATCAAAAATGTGACCGATGTAAAAATATTTTAATATGTTACTGTTGTTCGTTCCAATGGATTTCTCACTGGCATCCTGACAAGTGAGTAATAAACTAAATATAACCTTTGAAAATAAATTCAAGTAAATTAAAATTAAACATTGTTCACTTTTAAATTTCAAAAGTAAACTTAACTCTAAATTAAACTCATAATCTGTATCTAAACCTGTTTATTCCTTACTTTTAGGAAGCACTGATGATGACCTATAAGGTCGAAAGTGCTCTGCTAATAAATTAAAAATTTTGACACTTAATACAAAGCTTTCTTTCATTCATATTAAAAAGCGCACAGCTTCCACACATTCCTTAAAAATATGTGCCTGCACAAGAAACCTGGAAGAATGTGGGAAACTTCAGCTCTCACTTGACAAGATACCCGTCTGGTGTACTATGAATAACTTGCATTGAAATATAAATAAATGCAAGGTTATGTCGCTTCCGCTAAAGCGTAACACACTGCTTTACGATTACATAATCAATCATTCTGCATTAGAAAGAGTAGAATCTTTTAATGATCTTTGTATATTGTTGGACAGTAAACTGTCTTTTGTTCCTCAAATTCATATCTTTTAACGACTTGCTTCAAATTACTAGGATTCATTATAAGGAATTCTCGTAATTTTTCGAATATTACTGTTTTATGCATTTGTGAGGTCGAGAATGGAGTAGGTATGCTTAGGTGATATGGTCGCCATATGACCAGATACATATTAATCGGCGTGAAAGGTTTCAGCGACGTTTCGTAAAGTACTTAAGCTTCAAAATTGATGCTCACTGTCCTGATATTGGCATTCCAGAGCAGGATTTATTGCGTAGACATTCGTTGGACTCTTTGGAGATTAGACGCAGTGTTTTTCAACTAAAATTTCTTTACATCTTACATAATGCTTCCTATAGCATCATTTCACCAGAGAAAAATAAGACAGAGAGAATAATATCTCTTCTTCCCGCCACCTCGACCACGCTATGGCCTTCAAACGGCAGTACCCCGAGATTGGCGCGTAGAATTCTCACAATACACCCCGACATTAGCCAGTGCGGTAGCAACACGGCAAGCAGAGAGAGTTTTCTGCGGCGCGTCTCAATACTCGCTCTAGTGTTGTAAATATCCGTATTCTTTAAATATCCGAATCATACGGAATCGGAATCAGCTAATATCGGTATCCATTATCCGAATACGTATCCATTTCTTGACCCGCGCGAAAGCGGTTACAGATTATGTATACGTATGCATGCAACACTAAAACATTTTCTATCCGGATACACGGCTAGGTAGGTCGATGCGGTATCATATCATTCGAAGTCGAAGGTTAGGGATAAGAAGGCACCGTCGCGTCGTCGTTTGAATTCGGTTCGGGTGAGGCGGGCCTAGTTTAACCAATGGGTCTCATCGCATATGATACCCGTTACCCCGATAACTATGCTATCTTTTTTTAGGAAAGGTCATTAGAAAGAGAAAGCATAAGATCAGATATGCCAAATCGCAGACCGTGTTGTTCGCTTACAGTCGATTCCGATTCCGTTTTCTCTTTGCACTTTGCATTAGTAACCAGGCGATGCGAATTTATTTTGATTCCGAATCAAGTTCTCGGCCGGTTACAGATAATCCGGATTCTTTTAATATTCGGATCCAACGGATTTTTGGATACGTATCCTTACATCACTAACTCACTCTCACTGTGCTTTATAATATCCCAAAATCTGCGGTGCACGCCCGTGGCAGCTTATTTGAACGTCGGTTTGGAGGTCATCGAAAACAAATCGTATTTATGAATGAAATCGGTACGAGATATTATTCCCTGTGTCTTATTTTTTATTTTTCTCTGGTTTCACCATTCACACACATTTTACGTCCAAACACCGCGCACTTTGATTTTTGCTTTTGTCTTTCTTTCTTTTGTAATGTTATAATCCACTTTGTTTTATTCTACAATACTTTACACGTCTATTTATGGATATATTATTATGTAATTGTATTATAAAATTATCTGTTGTACCTATTTGTTAATTAGTTCACAAACTGTAAAATGGGTGTAAAAATAAATAAAATAACTTTTAAGTTTCAAATATCGACTTATTACCAATGACAGGACAAAAACATGTCAAAATCGGACTGATCAACTAGAATATCTTAATTTAAACCAGTGCTAAATCCTAAACCTTTTCAGTGAATTTCAGCCAAATGGTTTTTAATTTCGTATTTCACTGTTTTCAACGTAAGGCCCACATTGGAATGTAAAATTTTGATTTTCAACAATAATACTTTTGGAAAAAATATCAAAACAGTTTCGAGCCAAATACAGTGCGGATGTAGATTCGAGTTATTAAAAATTTTAAAAATAAATGTAGGGCAAGCTAAAGCTAAAAAAATATTAGTATTTTGAATCCAAACCGAACGAATTACTACATTTTATAAAACATTAAATTTATAAAACACAACCAGATAAAACTAAGTAAGTTCTTGAAAGAATAGGATAGCCCTAGGTGTAGAAGGATTACAGTGTAAGCTCTTAAAATGATGCTGACTAACTTTACAATAGACATTTTGCTAGAAAGTTAGTTAGATAGATCGACTCTTGTAGTTTTGCCTAAGAGAATATATTTACATAAGAATGCAGCATGTACCGGACGCTTAACAATTCCTTTAAAGCTTAATATAAATCATATGAATATACGAGTATATGACACAGTGTGTATCAAGAACCACTTTTATGTTTTATCAAAAAAGGTATCTGTTAAAGTTCTGTTCGGTTTAGAAATAAAAGTGCAACTTTGTGAGTATTATAAATCAGTAAATGATTTATTTTAAAGAGATTTCTTCTGGAAAGTTCCGTTTGTGTCTTAAAATTAAATTAAAAAGTTTTTCCTTTTTTCTGAACTTTTCTAACTGTATCCTTAAAATACCTTTAACGAGGGATCGAAATAAGTGCGGCGTGTTTGGAAAGAATCTGATAGAAGTTAGTTTTGTTCCCAAATTTTAACATCCAAGTTTATTTACAAATAAATACTCAGCAACTTCAAATAATTAATACGGTTAGAACCACCAATTTTAACATGTATTAGTATTATACAGGGCATCAAGTAACTTACATAGAAGATCGCATTAAAAAATAAAAATCGAAAAAACCTCTTTTTCGATGCAGAGGGTGTCAAGTACTTTTTGGCTATTTTTTTAGTAAATGTATTAAAAGGAATTACATATTTAGAAATATTAAATAAAATTTTATCAATGCGTTCCATTGGGATCCCAAATTGTATAATATGTTATTTTTGTTACGTATTAGAGTGGCGAAGATATGGAAATTGTCACTATTTGTTTTAAACAGGACGAGATCCCAATTTAATTTTTAAATAATTTATAGTCACTTTTAGAGTTTAAAAAGAAACATCTTGTTTTTAAGATATTTTTCGTCTTGTCATTTATGTGCATTTATACCAAGCCACAGTATCTTTTAATTTCTTGCTCCAGTGCCGTGAGAGCTTTAGAATAATAATTTTGACATTTTGACAATACATCGAAAATTATATACAGAATCTAAATTAATAAATTAATTTACTTTATTCAAGTTGAAAAACAGATCTAGAATTGCATTTTTTGCAGTCGTTAATCAATATTTTATACTAAAGGTTCTGAGTCAAGAAATAAAACTTAAAACACAAGCAGAGCTATCAAAAATAAAAATCTGATCTAAAACTAGATAAAATTTGATTTTCCATTGGCGTTGTGTTCCGAAATGGTCATGAACAATGCAATCAGGCATATAATTCTTTTCCCCAGCCCCTTGCACTAAATTGTGCAAGTCAGTTAGGGAGTGAATAAGGATTTCTTCCGGTTCTAGTTTCGGTTGCCCGAAAATTTGTTGTCTTTTCCAATCTAGTAACTTGCAGTTACAAACTATGTGCTGTATTATATTCCTTTCTTCACCACAGAGCCTGTTAGATCGCCGTTATACGGCGTCATCTCAGTGAGTTTCGGGTCTGGATATTTTTCCAAGATTTATTATAATTTAATCCCTGTCTGTTCCAGTAGATTTTGTGTTCTTTTCTCTTAGCAGTCCTTATGGCATTTCGTACTTTGCACCTTGGTACTCCTAGAGCCGGTTCTAGTTTCCGATCATTTTCTTTGTTCGTTGGCTTTCTCGTTGTCAGTGTCCTAATACCCACCGCAGCCTAACTGTATTTTTCTTTGCCAAGGCCACTGATTCCATTTGATATTCCTATATTAGCTTGGCATTTCTTCGCGACACTTTAGTGCTCCAGAAGCTGCTTGTCTATGACACACCCCTATGCAGAGGATGTGAACAAGAAGACGAGACCGTCGAGCATATCCTTTGTGACTGCCCGACTTTTACACTCTTAAGGAAAACCGTGTTCGGCGAGTATTGGACCACCTTAAACAACGTCAGAGAGGCACCTCCCGGTGACGTCATCAACTACTTTAAATCAGTAGGCTGGTTGACGCGCTGAGAGGAAGTCTCCTATTTCGGGAGGACGCACAATGGGTCTAATGAGGCCTAAGTGCCGTAGAGCTTCGGCTCACCCTCCCACCGCTTCAGATCAGATCAGCTGCTTGTCTATCTAGTATATAGATTCAATTATTGGAATAAGCTCTTCTCTTGCTTTCATATGCAAGCTGTTAAATTGTATAGATTTCTGCCTGAAATACTGTGGGACATTTCCCCTGAGAGAAAAACATGTCACTCTCTGGTCTTATCCCATAGACCCTAGCTGCAGAACCGTCTTTGGTTTCTGAACCGTTTGTTTATTAGGAGTAGTGTCTGGTTCCCTTTTATGTCAACATTCCCTATTATCTGATCCCATCTTTAACTTAGGTGTCCCAATTTTGCCATATAACAGTTCATATCCCGTCATCTGCCTGTCGGCTGATGGCAGTGTACTTTACAGTCGCATTCTTGCCTCTCCCTTTTTTCAAAGTTAGTATTTTAGGGTTTTGCTTAGATTTGCTCAAATGGAAATATCTAGAATATTGATATGATTTTCGAGAATGAAAAATTTAACTGTTACATTTTTTTTATCTGAGATCTCCCACGTATTTAAGCCTAAGTACTTACGTACCGTGGGCATCTGAAGAGAACGGACATGTAATCTATTGACACGGGATTTAAAGGATTGGAGGTTGGGAGGGGAAGGGAAACATCTGCTGTCAATTTGTTTTACAAGCTGGCTACTCTAGGTATGAATGAGCGAGAGAAGTGGGATGTTCTAGGCTTTTGCAGCTGGACAGTAACGTCTGTTGTTCTGTCAGGAACAGTCAAGGGGAAATTATAGTATAGTGGCTAGTTCTTCAGAACAAAATCCGTAAAAATATCGTTAGAAAAGGGATAAATCCCCAACAGCGGCGATGAGCAAGAGAAGAGTTTTCTTGTGAGGACTGGGTCATTGATAAGTCGAATGGCTCTCTTTTGAATAGAATCAAGGATGTTGAATGTCGAAGGTAATGGTGCTCCCCAGATGTGGGAACAGTACTCCAGGTTAGGTCTTATTTGGTAAACAAAGTAAGGGTGTAAGATGAAAGGGGAGAAGTATTTTCTGGCTTGAAAGAGAAAACCAAGCTTTTTAGCTGCTGATGTGGCTATTGAAGTAATATATTTGTGCCAGCTGAGATCATCTTCGAAAGCGATGCCAACAAGATCGAACGTTTCATTATTCTGTAGGGCTGGACCAATCATGTGGATTGAGCAAAACTGGGTTTTGGGGGCGTTGAATTGATCAATGTTTTTGGCACCCCGATTTAAGATTGATTAAAGATAGGGATTGAAGAAAGGGATAGGTGCATAGATCTGCCTCTATTATCCAGCTCTTGAATCGAGACATGCCTGGAAAAAATGAATGTTGGAGTGAAGAGTACTATCGTCAGCGTAACTGTGGATGGGATTGGTAGTTGGTTGAAGGGAGTAGATCATTAATGTGAAAAAGAAATATGGTTGGTGCTAGCACTGAACCTTGGGTTACGCCAGCATTGATAGGATAGAAGTTATATGAGTGACCGTCCACCAAAACAGATATGCGCCAACTAGAGCGAAAGCTGTCAGGTACAGGTATATAGTTTGAGAGGAAGGCAAGAAGGTAGTTTGTTGAAGAGTGAGGCATGCCATACTTGGTTAAAAGTTGGAAATATCAGTATTATTTAGGTGTATTAAAAATTTTAACACAAAAAAGCGATCCGCTAGTTGACCTACATAATGAATGCTTAAGAAATAAACAAGATATCCAGGTTTGTTAAATAAGACACACTGTATAAAACAGTAAACGAAACCCAATACAGATATATTATTGAATACTAAATAAAGCGTGCTCCTCCTTAATTAATGATGGTGCGAAGCGAACAGAACAAGCAAAGTTTGATGATCCAAAATAATGGATTACATAAACTCATTCCTCGAACTCTACACACTGTTAATTTAAAAGTTTGCGTCACATTATCTATATTACCCAAAATATAATGTAAAAAAGTTTTAAACGCCCTACGGCAAACTCACTTTGTTAAACTTGAAACACTGTCGAAAAATTTAAAAAGGGCTGCTGAGTGTGATACGGCAGCCTAATATTGCCCTCCGGGGACGGTAATGGTGTGGCCTCAAATCTGATTTCCCCTTTCTGTCTTTTACGTTTTAGAGCTAAAATATAAAGTGGTCCATATGGATAAATAGGTCGAATAAAGGAAATTAAAAATTCGACGTAGTAAAGTAAGCTGTCAATATTTAATCCTTGTTGTTGGGATCTATGTATGTAGTACTTTCGAAAATATAAATGAACCAAAAGATATACTAATTGGCTCGCATACAAGGGAATGAGAAACTTTGTAACTTCTGCAATAGGAAATGCAAAACGAGATTACTTGGATCATGTTTATTGAGTTGAATACAATAGGGAGACCTTAAAGGCCTTAAACGTTCATAATATTTATGCTAAAAAATTAGTACCCATTCCTGACAATCGGTGTGCGCCCGATAATATCAACAAGTATTTTCTGGACTCCGTTGATTCCTTGAACTGTCAGGCTGATACTGATACAATTAAATTAAATTTTAGTAACAGGGTTTGCGAGGTTATCCAACCCTATAAGCTTGAGAATATTTTGGAGCAGGACGTGTCTAGCGGTATTGCATCAATGAGATCAAATGCGGTTGGGACGGATGGTGTAAGTCTGAGAATGTTACGACTGTATGGAGACTATATTATCCCATACATAACTTACATGTTTAGCTCATGCATTGTCACTAAGTACTTCCCTAAGGCATGAAAAGAAAGTGGCAAGCAGTTGTCGGACCTTCATCCAATAAGCTTGTTGCCCATTTTAGCCAAGGTTTTTGAAAAAATTATATCTTTACAAAGAGTTAAATTTAAATATCAAATGACAATTTGTTTGCAAAATTTAAGTCCGATTTTTGAAGCAGGCATAGCACGACAAGCGCTATATTAAAAATCATCGAAGATATACGTCAGGAGTCCGATAGGGGTAATTCGTCCACAGTGGTGCTTTTAGATTTTAGCAAAGCGTTCAGCACGATAAACCATAGACTTCTTTCTGCAAAATTACATTATTATTATTTTTCAGATAATATAATTTAGTTGAGCCTATATAAGATTATTTGCAACACAAGAGTCAAATTCTTGATGTTAATGGCATTCGGTCAGGGCCTGTAAATGTCTCTAAAGGTGTTTCACAAGGCTCCATACTAGGGCCATAGAAGTGGGAGATGGGATGTTCGACGCCAAGTGAACACTTCCTTCTGCGCATGTGCGAAAACAGGGCTGTTTTAAATAGGTTTGTTTAGAGCAGGTGCTGTTTTAAACAGGGTTGTTTAGAACAGGGGTGGTTTTAAACAGGGTTGCTTAGAACAGGGGGCTGTTTTAAACAGGGTTATTTAAAACAGATAATGATTTTTATGATTTTGATTTTGGACAAAGTCCGGTCATTTTTCTGTTCTGCCTGCACCCTTGCTTGCTAACCCACGCTATAAGCTCCGCCTACGGCTAAAGGCTGGCAGAACTGGCCCACAGAAGCTTCACTTCTGGTTACTCACGAGGTCCATTAAATTTGTTGACAAAATTGAAGATTTGTTTTTATTTTTTTTAGAGCACTTTTTAGTGATTTTTTATGCAATTTTTTTAAGGCTGAAGGAGAGCCAGGATCAACAGGTTCGCCTGTTTTGCACCCGAAACTCGGGTCACACAGCGCAGGGAATATTGGACCCTACATTACTTCACTCACCGAGTACTCTTTGCTGCCGGTGATTTCCCTGCGCACTTTGGGAGCGAAAGACCAAGGTCCTGTGCGTGTGCGGCAAGGAGTTTGTCTCCGATAAGGGGCTAAAAAACCACCTTGCGCGACGCTGATGTCGCGGGCCCCCTGATGGCCGCGATGAGGGAGCTTGCCCAGTTTGTGAACGGGTTTTTGGGAACTACGCTGGCATGCGCCAGCACTTGCGCATGACCCATCCGGTTGAATACAACCGAACACTGGAAGAACAGTACGAACCAGTGGCCCCAGTGGCCGAACCACCCGCTGATGTCGACGAGGGTGAATTGCTCATTCGAATCGGCAAGGTGGAGGCAAACTTCACTGGCAAATGCATAAACAAACATCTGAATATAAATTTTCCGGAGTTAACGATCCATCAGATCAGATACATAAGGAAAAAACCGCACTTCAAAGGATTTGTTCGCTCGTTGGGCGCCGATAACAGGGCGGACCCACTCGCGGCTTTGGATGAGGTTGCGCCAGAGCAACGGGAGGATCGGGCGGAAGATGTGGCAGAAGGGGTGGCGCCCAACTAGGCTAACATGAGCAGAGTGGCGTTGGTGGAAGAGGTCAACGTACCCAGCCAGGTAGACAGGCCCGATGTATTGCCCGAACCTGTTGCGCCCGCCGCGGACGCCGACCACGCCGCAGAACTCAGGGAGTACTTCCGACAATATGCCAATAATCCTGCCCACGATTTAAATTTCTAGATGATCAAGATATACGCCTTCTGAGTCTCTCACAGTTACATAATTGTGAACAACATCGGGAGAATGTGCGTCAAGCACTCTCCCGTTATGCATCAAATCTTGTCCCCCCCCCCCCCCGCAGAGGCGGGAATAATAATAACAAAAACACAGGTCTCGCCGGACTGAATAGAGCAGAAGATGTTCACTTAAATCGCTCTGTCCGGCGCGCCAAATATTACAAGAGGGTTCAGGGGCTATATAACAACAATAAAGCCAAGTTGGCTGAGCATTTGGTCGAGGGGATTCCCTGGGAAGAAGCAGAGGAGGCCGGCCCCGATGCGGGTGCAATAGAAGCGGAGTACAATATTATCTTTGGATCTCCTTCAGTGAATGATAATAGGCATATTTTAGATCAGAGGGAGGCGCCGCGCTCGCTCGCCCACCCATTTAGGGAGGAAGAGCTGACCGCGGCCCTCCTCGCTATGAGTTCGAATGCCGCAGGGCCGGATGGCGTTAAGCCGTCCGACCTGCCGCTATTTTATGTCAAAAAATTGTGCATTATGTTCAACGTAATGCTGCTCTTCGGGGTAGTTCCTACTGCCTGGAAGAGCAGCAGAACGATTTTAATACCAAAAGGAGGAGATCCTAGTTTCATCAATAATTGGCGCCCCATAACAATATATAGCGCTTTCCTGAGGTTAATTAGTAAGGTCTTGTACAAAAAACTGGCTGATTTGCCTGTGCACCAGAACCAGAGGGGCTTCAGGAGAGTGATCTTATAATTAAGAGCAAAATGGCTTACAAACAACCCTACCACCTGATGTCGCTGGACCTCCGAAAAGTCTTCGACACAGTCTCACACCGATCTGTCGACAGGGCTGTGAAGCGGTTCGGCGTCAGTGAGGTGGTTAGGGACTTTATAATGGATGGTTATAATGGCTGTAGCATGAAAATAACCTTGGAATTTACGGAAACTGAATCTATCAACGTCAGCAGAGGAGTCAAACAGGGCGACCAACTATCGCCCCTTTTATTTAACTTGCTCGTGGATGAACTAATCTGCGAGTTTGGGACGTTGGGAAAAGGGCTGCCTATAGACAATGACAACAGTCTTAGTGTTATGGGCTACGCAGACGACCTAATTTTGGCTAGTATCATATCAAATGACGCGAAGCGATTGCTCAGGCAAGCTTCTCGTTTCTTTGAGGCCAGAGGTTTGTCACTGAATGCGGTCAAATGCGTAGCCCTTTCTGTTAATTATAATAAGGGCAACAGACATCTGTACCAGATCACCCGCCCTTTATTTTATGTTGGTGGTCAAGCAATTTCCCAGGTTAATTCAGGGGATTTTTTAAAATATCTTGGCAAAAGATATACTGCTCTTGGGCAGACCAATCCCGTCGTCCCCGACTTGCTGAGCATCAACGACAGAATTGGGAAGTCACCTCTGAAGCCGCACCAGAAGCTTGATTTGTTCAAAACATTTGTCATTCCTAAGTAGCTGGATAGTTTGCAGAGTCTTAGAATAACATTAAAACTGCTTAACAACATCGATAAACTTAAGAGAATCTTCACTAGAAAGATTTTTAGCCTGAATAGAACTTATCAGGACGCGTTCATACACGAGCCGGTCCACGAGGGTGGCCTTGGAGTGTTACCCTTACGGTCCTATGTGCCTATGATCATGCTAAATAGGATCGACAAATTAGAACATGAACAAACAACCTTGTCCATAGCGATTCTAAATTTGTCCTGTGTAAGGAAGCTCCGAGTGGGTCTGGCCTGGTGGGCTGGCGACTTGACAATGGGCGTCTAACTAAGAACAGCTGGGCTGAAAGGCTGGATATAGGCTATTCTGGCAATGGCTGACGTCAGGGGCATGGCTGTGCGGCCAGCGGGTCCTGGGTAATTAACCCACCTCCATATTGGTCAGGTGGTGATTTTATTAAAGCGGTCCAATTAAAAGCAAATTTATTACCCTCTAGAGGAATACCATCCAACCCCGCGCCCGAGCAGGGTGTGGGAGAGTCGAGAGTCTCTCTCACATCCTGCAGCGGTGTGGTGCCGGCAAATGGGGAAGGATTAAAAGACTTGACCATCTAGTCAAACATGCAACATGCACCAAAAAGGGTTGGCAAGTATCTATAGAGCCTAGAATATGCTGCCCGAATGGCCTTCTTCGCATTCCTGACTTCATAGCGGTAAAAAACAACACGGTTTTTGTGTGCGATGTGGCTGTTTCTTGGGAGGGTCCGGACGCATTAGTGCTGGCGTCGGCCAACAAAAAGGCCATTTATTAGAACCCCGAATCTATCAGGGGGGTTGAAAAACTTTACCCCAATAAAAACATAATAGTGGCGCCGACGATTGTAGGCGCCAGAGGCATATGGGACAGGCGTGTCAACGCGGCCATCACTAATCTTTTCGAGTTTGCCAAGAAGGACCTACGGGATTTTATGTGCAGAGTTGTCTGTTTAAACAGGGTTGTTTAAAACAGAGGCGGTTTTAAACAAAGGCGGTTTTAAACAGAGTTATTTCGAACAGGTGCTGTTTTAAACAGAGTTGTTTACAACAGGGGCGGTTTTAAACAAGGTTGCTTAGAACAGGGGCTATTTTCAACAGGGTCGTTTAGAACAGCATTTGTTTTTTGGCGCATGCGCAGAAGGCAGTGTGCACTTGGCGTAGAACATCCCTTCCCCCACTACTGATTTGGTATAACGAACGACTTATATAAAATACAATAAACCTATTTGTTTGCAGTGCTTTCAATAAAGTTGTGTAAACTGTTGTAATGTCCGAGAAGAGGAATAAGAAAAAGTGTTCCAACTTCATCTGAAGATTCTTTTACTACTTGATTTTAGACTTTAGTTAGTATATATTTTTAAATTTTGTATTACCGTTATCTTTACAGTTTTTTCATTGCCGACTGATTTTTTTAAATATTTAAATGGCGTAGAGTACAATTTATGCTTACAAGTGTTTGAAATGTTTTAAAAATTAAGGATTTTGCGTAGTGTTTACTTTTGTAACTTTTTTGCATTTAATGTTTATGTTAAAATGCATGCTTTCTAGACACCTTGTGCATTATTTATTTATAAAAAAGAGTCTAATATACATTTTTTTTGTAACTCAATATTTTTTAATAGGAGTCTGACTCCCTGTCCGTATCAGCATAATAAAAATTGGTGTCCGTAGTTAAGGGTTAACACTGTAGCAGTTTCGTCTTCTTCACTTACTTTATTATCTTTATCTTTTGCTTTGTACTGGGAAAAGTACAAAGCAAAATTATCTTATTAGAAGGAAGTATTTTTCTTAATTTCTCCATCAGCCATCTAGGCGGTCTGCAAGAAATATATCTTTTAATATCCATAGGTACTAAAAGTAATAAATTGCTAATGCTTTTATTAATTTATTACTGCATGCATTTATTACACCATGTTGTCATCACTCTCCTCTTTAAATTGAAAAAAGAAGAAAGAGTTAACTCTCTCTTTTTGAGCAGGACTGTTTAAATACTGCATCGGATCGTAACTTCAATATCACGATTTTTAAGTGACGGAAATTGTATCGGATCGGTTTTATTTATTTAACTAGAAATAAAAATATACACAATATGCTGCCTTTATATGTGCCTTGGATGTTCTCTTTAGTTTCCCTAACTACAAGTAATCTTACCGATTACCTAGCGGAATCAAACCCAATCAAACCCAATCATAACTACAAGTAATCTTACCGATTACCTAGCGGAATGCTAAAAATTTACCTTAATAATGCTCTTTCCGGTTTTCTAAAAATTTACTTTCATAATGCTCTCTCCCGTTTTCTAATAAACATCCGATGTAAATCTCGGGTCGGTTTAAAAAGAATGAACTACATTTCTAAATTTATATGAGCCATGCAAATTTCCTTGGATAAAGTCAACAAAAATCTAGATATTTAACAAACTGAGCGAGGTTTAATAATTTATTTATATAAACACAAAGAAAGAGCTAGTTGCTAACTAGCTATTTATGCAACTACACTTTGTGTAACGAGTGTAATATTAATTCGAGGGACGTGTGAAGCGAGATTCCTTAAAATTATACGAGTTAAACCAAATTGCATTTTCGAAGGTGATTCATACAAAAAAAATCTAAATTTTGACAAAAATGTGTAAATAAAATAATTCTTAATTTTAGTTATTGTTTCAAAACATCTAAGTAGGCATCAGACGAAATTTTTTTTACTTCATCTAGTAAGTACCTAGTAGACAGTTGTCAGGGTTGTCATGATGTCGTTTTTGTGAGGGTAGGCAACCCGGCTGTACTATGGGTTGCATAATACTCATAATAGTATCATTAGTAGTAGTTGTCATTGTAAGGTTACGAGTAACTTAGTAGAGTGGTTGCATTGGTATAATAAAAAGTAGGCTTTGCAAATAAAAGATAAGAATAAACAGTGTTGAACGAGTCTAGACTTTTATTACATCTTCGTCGAAGACCTCCTAAATTAAAGTACAATATAACAGAATAACAACAATATAACATGGCGCAGTCGGCAGCTAGAGTTCACAGGAGTGATCTGTGATCTGGGTTATCAAGAAAAATAGTTATTGCTGAAAAGAAAAAAAAAATGGGCGACCATCGTGGTGTTGGACCCCTGCTCCTGAGGAGTATTGAGAACACAGCCGAGAACTGGAAGTTATGGCAAGCTCGATTAGAAAAAACTTATAGCATCCGAGGTGGTAATGAAGAAAAAAAAAAAAGGAATTTCCTGTTGCGAAGGAGGAGGTTCATGCCCCTGTGGCCGAGGAGGTGGTTCCTGTTCCTGTTATTCCCGAAGCGGAAGAAAAAAGAAAAGGAATTTCCTGTTGCGAAGGAGAAGGTTTCTGCCCAGAGGAGGTGGTTCCTGTTCCTGTTATTCCCGAAGCGGAAGGAAAAAGAAAAGGAATTCCCTGTTGCGAAGGAGAAGGTTCATGCCCCTGTGGCAGAGGAGGTGGTTCCTGTTCCTGTTATTCCCGAAGCGGAAGAAACCTCGAATGTGAAGAGTAGCAAAGAGGCTGTGGAAAGAAACATAGAGGAAAACGTAAATACATAAATACTTAAAAAAATAAATACACAAACACATTAATAAAATAATTTCAAAATGTTAATTAATGTCAAGAAAACCATTCTTAAGTTCGATCTACTGGAAAAGGGGAAGAAGGTATAGAGGAAAGTGTTAGAGATTATATTGGCATCAAGTGAAATTGAACTTGGAGTTACTAGTGCCCTGAGTGAGGTTAGTGAAAGTAATGAAACTTCGTTTACAAATTTAAATAAAAACAGTTTTGACATTGACAGTGACATGGGAAGTGGAAAGGTTAAGAAATAAAACTACTTCCTCTGGAAGTTTTGTAAAACCTCCTCAGAGGCTAGACTTATAAAATGGGGGATGTGAGGGTAAGCAACCCGGCTGTACTATGGGTTGCATAATAGTATCATTAGTAGTAGTTGTCATTGTAAGGTTAGGAGTAACTTAGTAGAGTGGTTGCATTGTTATAATAAAAAGTAGGCTTTGCAAATAAAAGATAAGAATAAAGAGTTTTGAACGAGTCTAGACTTTTATTACATCTTCGTCGAAGACCTCCTAAATTAAAGTACAATATAACAGAATAACAACAATATAACAGTTTTGAGGATTTTATTTGTAAAGAAGTGTAGCGTCAAAAATTAAACTTTTTCTTTTTAAAATACTGAAACAGTCCGAGACCCCATCAGATATTGAAGAGACAGCTCAAAAAGCGTTATTTTCTATTGTATCCGAAAAGTCAGAGAGAAATACGAAATATTTATATTTTTGTGCTTCACTTTTTCATAACTAGTTATGAAATTAATATTTCATCACCAATTAGGAAATATTTTACTTTTTGTAACTAGTTACGAAAAGTATGAGGTTTCAAAATTGTGGTCGGTTTTGAAAAGTATCACTTTATGTGTCAAAATTAGAAAAATCAATTTAATCGTTAAGGTGCACCAAAAGGGATATCTATTGCATCTGCAATCTTATGCAGGGTACCAGATGAACAGGCACACAGACATGTACACACAACATATTAATTATTTATACTATGGTTATGTAACTACGATGATGTTATTACTCACATATACAACTGGTGCAAAAACAATAAAATAGAAATAAATTAAAAAAAAAACAATATGCCTGTTCTCCACAAACTCTAGGAATAAACATAATAGGCATGATGCATGTACACAAATTAAATATTTATGGTCATTGGTTTTAACCATTTATTTTGGTTTTAGAAGGAAGAGGGGAAATAGAAGGGTTTTATTTTACAAATTTTCATACATCATACTAAACTTGCAAATCGAGATTGATATTGAGTGTGAGTTTTTTCGCAAATTTTTAAATGAAAGGGCTTTCGTACTTTTCACGCCAATAGAATGCAATAGGGAATATGCATATAACCTAAATAAATCTGAAATATTTTTTTTATATTCTCTACATAAATTAAATGTTCATGGCGGTTGCTGTTATCCATTTATTTTGGCCTTTATTAACAAAAAAAAGGATTTAAAACTGCAAATTTTCGCGCGAATTTCGAAACTTGTAAAACGTGATCCCATTAGCTGTGTCGTCAAATCTGAACTTATGACTCATCATGAGTACATGGCGAATTCCAGTGTTGTAGAGTCATCGAAAACTCAATAAAAATGGCATTTAATGCATAACTCATCCAATGAAATATCCCTGCACTTAAAGTAGAAGGTTCCTAAAATCTTATTCATGTATACTTTAAGCCGAAATCGGTCCAGAAACCTTTCAATTTTGCAACAAACATTGGCATTTTGACATATCATCTTAATAATTGCAAGTAAATAAACTGCAATTCTTAATTTTCATGGCAATCTTGGAAAATTCAAAAATTTTCAAATTTTACCGAAAAAATAAGCGATTTAAAATAGTGGGAGGTATTCTTAGATAATTAATGGATAAAATAAACCCAAAAAGAACCACTAAATAGGGTAAATAGTGTGGAATAATGTCTGTTAAAAATAGGATTTGTCGGAAAAAATCAAGAAAATCCAATTTTTACCCCCTAAATACGCTCCTGGATGACCCATTCGGTATTCATTTTACAGTGTGATCCCTTTATAAGATAGTGTTGAAAAATGGGGGAAAAATAGATAGGAAAAAATACAGAGTGATTCAAAAGTACCGATGTCTAGGGCACAAAAAGTAAAAAAATCGAAATTTAATCGGCGATTGCTCCCTTCCTATAGAGAATGAAGAAATTAAAAAATATGGATAACACATACTTTGACGAGCTCTTTCCCATGACGTATATGGGATTTTAATTTGAACCATTTTGAACCCACAAAAAATTAAAAACCGCGAAATATTTGGGTCAAATTTCTAAATTTCCAGTTTTTCCAAATATTTCCATTTTCCAGTGATTTTAGGTTTAGGTAAGCGTATTGCAAAAAAACGTATTTGAGATTTTAAAGTTTCCCTTGTAAATCCGTTTTTCGATCTGACGTTTTGTTTTCGAGTTATTAGGTACCAAAGAGGGGTCTGGAAATGGCATTTTTCGACTTAAAAAAATTCAAAAGAATTACTTGACATTTTCTGATCTTCACCAGTTTCAGTGGAATTCTGAAGCTCCGGGTCCCCTACAACCTCCGAAAATTTACATCGATTTAATTCACATTTGCGACCTGTACCCGATTTCAACGGAAATCGCGGAAATTTCGACTTTGACGTTTAATAGCTCCGAAACGAAACATCCTGTATAACTGAACATTTTACCGAAGCTAGTTGAACTATTCCTCTATCAACCCAAAAAATTCGATTTCTCTCCTTCTGACTGTTTTCGAGAAAATCAAACCTGTTCGACTTTGGGTTAAGCTTTACGTTAATATGTAGATTTTTGCTGATCTCCTGACGTCACTTTTCAAGGACAAATGCGGCTACTTTTTAAATTGTAATATATTATACCGAAAAGTAAACATTTTTTGTAGCTAAATTATCCTAGTAATTTTCTTGAAAAGATTTTTTTTGAGTTTGTAATGACTTCCTTAAACGATTTATGCAATAAAAGAAATGTGCATACCTATTCCTTATTCATGTTAGCAATACGTTTCAACATAAAAATCATTTAGAAACCAAGTAAATCGCTGAAATATTAGGTTAACTCATGCATTTCTAACGACCACTTATTAACAATGTGAGGACAAAAATCTATTAAAACCTTACTAATCAACTAGAAGACCTTAATTTAAACCAGCACTAAATCTTAAAACATTTTAGTGAATATGGACAATAGTGTTTAGTTTTATTTCAACGTGGATTTTTTTGGCAATATTACTTGCCATGTTTTCATAAAATAAGATACCTGTTAAAAAAGTCACTGATTTAAGCTAATTTAAAAGAGTAAGTTCCTTACAAACTAGAGCAGTTATTTTTGCTATTTTTAATGCAAGCCAATTTTATTTTATGGGCGTTCTACAATCATATAAAGCGACCAGCACAATATCGAAGGAGGGAATCTCATATGAGCAGCTAATGCATCGGATATGTTTGCACGCGAACGTTTTTACCCCTACGTAAGAACTTAATTTCCAATTTAATGATTTGCATTTTAACTCTGAAAGAACTTTTCAGGGTGGAATTTTAGATTAAGCAATTTTTTCAAATGTTAACTTTAAGTTGTTATTGATTGTAAAATAAGAGGGTTGCATAAGGAAGTTTCTATTTGATTAAAATACCTGCTAACACTTTAAGCATCATACAATAGCAAGAAGAATAACTTTGAAAATGCTGCAAGAATTATCCCGGTATCTTTAAATTTGACGACCTTATTCAATTTTTTTTGTGAATGAGACCGCAAAGGATTCAGCGGCCTACGTGTCCAAAAATCATATAGATATGCAAATTACAATTTGGGGTCATAAAATAAAACTTGCCAACTAGGGTGGAGCAATTTAATACGGGATTTTTTTAAATTTTGAATAACATTAGGCCTAAGTGCTGGATTGGTGCCTTTTATTGACCTAAATAAATTGCCAAAAACTGAACAGGTTGCCCCTCACTTCAGCAGAAAAACCTTAAAATGGAACCATTCGGGAGAACTCATCAACAAAACAAAAAAAATTGAAATCGGTTAATCCGTTTAAGAATTATGCGTGAAATACATTAAAAAAAAGCATACGGGTCGAATTAATAACCTCCTCTTGTAAACTCGGTTAAAACATGACTACTCCGAATTTGTTTCTTCTCTTGACTTCTCGGGTACAACAGAAGATAACGCGTTTCAAACTGCCTCTTAAATATCACTTGGGGTCTCTGAATCGGACATTTTAAATATTTTTAACTAACTTCACGAGGAGGTTATCAATTCGACTTCTATGTGTCATCATTTTTTTAAAAGAAAATCAGAATGCGACACTTCTTTACAAATAAAACATCTAAAGGACATCATGACAACCCAGACAACGATCTACCAGGCAAATACTAGATAAAATAAAAATGCCTTCGTCTGATTTTTTTATCTTCTTACAACCCACGAAGGTAGCAAGCCTCAATACTAAGGTATCGTGGGTTGTATATCACACAATCGACACTCAGTGCTGGAAACATCCCTGAGGATTTCAGCAGCCTTTCAAGGGGTGTGTGGGGTGGTACCTTCTCGGTCAAGGAAGAATTCCTCTACTACCTTCCTGCATTATGCCTACTTAGATGTTTTGATACAATAATTAAAATCAATAATTTTATTTATATATTTTTGTCAAAATTAGAAAAAACCTTGTATGAAACACGTTAGGAAATGCAATTCTGTTTAACTGGTATAATTTTGAGGGATCTCGATTCTTTCGACCCTTAAACATTACACTCGTTAAACAAAGTAAAGCATTTCCTAACTGGTTATTCAAATAGCTATTATCATGCCAAGTATTCCTTTTATTTCTTGTTTAAACCTTTTTAAGGAGTCAATTACTTGCAGTCGTGGCAAAACCAACCAATATGAAAGAAGGGAATTTCACATGAGTATCAGACATGTTTGCACGCGAATGTTTCCGGCCGTACATAAAAACTTAATTTTAATTATAATCATTTGCATTTTAACTATGAGGGAACTTTTTAGGGTGGGACTATGCCTTAACGTATAAAATTTAAGTAGTTATTGATTCTAAAGTAAAAGTGTATACTTCACCATCTTGTAGCTAAATGTACGTCATAGAAATTTGCTACTTGTTTGCGACCTGTCTTTGCAACCACTTTAGAATTCTTTCCGGGAACCGTATTTAAAGAAGTTTCGTCGGCATTAAAAATGCGATGAGCCGGAATACCCTTTTCAACCACTTCTGTCTTTACAAATTTGTAGAATTGTGTAACAACTGGTTGATTAAACGCCCGGGCACGAGCTACTGAGGTTGCTTCCGGACTCCTAATGGATAATTCTGGGTGTCGCTTTTTAAAGGCCGTGAACCAGTCTTGTCCAGCGGCTTGCTTGGTTTTCGAGAATTCCGCTAGTTGAAAAGCCAAACAACGAACGTCACGAGTTGTCATCCCATACATGCGTGTTTCCATATCAAGAATGTGGCTTACCAGTTCAGCTTCTTGCACTTTATTAAACACACAATCAAAACGTCCTAATCCCTTTTCAGAAGGCATATCGAGTTTTTTCAAGCGACGCTTTAGTGCCATAATGGGTACATCAAAATCTCTGGATGCTGTTTTCTTACAAGAACCCCCACGAACTGCTTGGATTGCTGCTTCCATTCTTTCTATACTCCATGACTGTCTGTTGGTTCGCTTGACATAATTCCTAACCATTGTTGCGATCTGAAACAAAATTGTGGTAAATTATTTTTATGTAATTCTTTCCCTAATGCGGAAAAATAAGAATAAAATTACCTACATATCGCATATTAGTTTTCGAAACAAATGTGGAGTAAAACGATCCCAGTAATCATTTTGCCCCATTGTTTGAGGGGATCCTTTTTCCCCATGGTTTTGGGGATCCTCTTGCCCTATTTGTAAGCGGCATAATAAAGTTAACCTAACATTTTTTAAACGAACTAAAATTTGCAAAACTATCGACCAGTTTGTTCACTAAACTATACTTTCTCATAGCTACTATCGAATATTTAAATACTTAACTATTTTTTAGTGACAAACATGAATAAAATGAGATGCTTACCTTATATCAGGTCGGCAAAATTCACGATTTCCTTTACATCAACGAAACACTTACGCAAGGGTCGCTGTCACTCATTGTACTGAACCGCTGTATTGAAAGGCAGATGCTGGCAAGTCTACGGCTGCATACAGTTTCGTCAAACTGGCGTGGGATCGTTTGATCCCGGAGGATCTTCTTGCCTCAGTCTCCCCTAATTGTTTATTTCCTTCTAAGCGCTGAACCATTGGTTTTAGAGAAAACATTTTTTGATAAAAAATATTTTTTCACGGTGTAAGGAAAAACTTTTCTCCTTATGCGCTTTTCAGTGCTCCGCGCATACGCGATGTGATACGACGTTGGTGCCGTCGGCGGCGGGTAGTGCGGCAGATGGGCGGCGTCCGAGGTTTGCTCGAGTTAAGTGGGGGCTGATAGCACTGAACACTAATAGAGCAAGTACAGCTTGCACTGGACCGATATTTTTTTAGAAGTTATAGAAGTATTATAAATTTCTTCGAATTCATTAGGTATTCAAATAATGGTTTTTGTTATAAATGTAATATAATAGTAGCAAAGTTGTAGTATTGGGGTAGCTGTTAATGATAATAGTGCCGTCATAGTGAAAAACGT
Source organism: Philopedon plagiatum (assembly GCA_963971165.1). NCBI lineage: Eukaryota > Metazoa > Arthropoda > Insecta > Coleoptera > Curculionidae > Philopedon > Philopedon plagiatum. The sequence goes on along the minus strand of OZ020190.1, from coordinate 109,395,587 downwards.
AGTAAAGTCAATTGTTGACGATTTTCAGATTTTAACTGAATGTGACTAATTGGGTTGTTTTTTATGTTTCTAGCATTATATCATTTGAAAAAAAAAATTTTCAAAATAAAAAATAAAAATAGTCGTATGTTAATAAGCTACTGATACGTCATCAATTACTACCAAAAATGCAGTAACTATAACTCCTAATAAAACACGCAGTAACTCTATGCTTACTGCATAACACATTATTACGTTTATACATATAAAAACGTCGTTTTTTACTAATCGAAAACGCAGTTGTGCCAAATTCATAATCAAAAACGCAGTAACATATTACTTCTTGGCTTGTATTTAGGTATCGATACCTAAAAACGTCAGCTTTTACTAAGAAAAATCGTAGTAACCCTACTTTACTGAAATTTCCACTAGTACAATGGGGACTAAACAAAAAATATCTCCTTTACGAAACTCGGTCATGAGGAGTGTGAAAGCCGTGCTGATTTCGATCTCCATGGACGACACAAAAAAGAAAATGTGGAACCTGAGTGTACTGTTTCCAGTGAATTTAGTGATCATATAAAGAAGTTGAAGATTCAATGGGATTGCATAGGTTGGACGCGGAAACGGAATCCAACGTAGATGAAATATCTTTTTCTGCCAGTTTGCAAAAAGTAATCATATTACCACGTCTAGATCAATATAAACTTGCCATCTTTAATCCCAGAATAATAATAAAATTGTTTTCAACGAATCATTTGTTCCCGTAGGAAAAAATCCGAAAAATTAAAAACGTATTGCAGCCTTTTCCATGGCACGAAGGAATAACGGGTAGAAAAAAAGAAGACCTCATCAGCTCATTTTATGCATTTTTCCTAGAATATAGGTCTGCTAAAAAAATCAGTTTGTGGGTTGACAACTGTTCAGCACAAAATAAAAGCTGGTATTTTTTCAGCTTTCTGGTATATGCAGTGACCTCTACGGAAATTGTTTGTCGCAGAAGCAATAATTGTAAAGTATTTTGAGTCTGGACATTCTTATATGAGTGCTGACAGTTTTCACCACCAAGTGGAACTTTCCATGAAATATAAGGGCAGTATATGTGATTTTAGAGATTTTAAAGACGCTGTGCAGGCATCCAACTCTGGAACAGTGATGGTACATGAAATGAGACTAGATAATTTTTATGATTGATTAGATGTTAGATCATACCTCTCAAATAATGATTAAAAAAATTTACCACGCCCCTATCTTTCTGACATGACTTCAGTTGTCGTAAAACGTGGAAAAATGTCTTTTAATTATACCACTCATTACGACATGGCAATACTGTCGAACTGAATTTCTTAAAATTAAAATCAGAAAGGGATGGAATACAGCTTCTTTCACCAAGGTGTCGGGCTAGGGGAATAAAGAAATTAAAAAGGGAAACTATTATTACAAAACTCTGTCCCCTGATGAAGGAAGAAACAAAACTATTTTGGTTTAATTTGGAAGAAAACTCTGAATCAAATGACTTAAATGAATCATTTGAATAATATGTGAATTACTGTATTCTTTTAAGCATTTTATATCTATTATTTTTTATGTTAATAAATCATTTAGTAATTACCTTTAAAATATAATTAAAATCACTGAGGGAAATATAAAATTGCTTTAAAACTATACCATTAAATACCTATCCGATTTAATAGCATATTTTTTACCTTAAGTCATTTTATTGAAAAAGTACGCACTTTATATATTTTACAATATTTTTTTTACATTACTAATGATTAAATGCAGTTCGAATTACGCACAATATTTAATTTGCTATAATTTTTTTATTAGTAACAATATTTTATACTTTACAAAATCTTTTTTTTATCTTCTGACAGCCCACGAAGACCGAAGTCTAAGTACCTACTATGTACCCTGGGTGTACTGGGGAATCGACTCACATATCCAGAGCTGGAAACATCCATAGGGGTTTCACCAGCCCTTTAAGAGGATGTGTGGGGTGGTACCACCTCGGTCGAGGAAGAATTTCTCTACCACCTATTTATTTGTATTATAAATCAAGTTTTAGTAATTATACCTGGAATTTTTCTAAAATCAAGCAGCATTATGAAAAAAGTAAAGTAAAATTAGTATTGTAACTTATCATAAGAATAGCAAAGAATGCTAGCTAGAAACGCAGTAACTGAGCCGGATTCTGCGTTTTTGCTTAGCAAACATGTGTGATATAATATGTCACGGTGTACTAGGAAGAAACGCATTTTTGTTGATATTATTTTACAGAAACACTAAATATCACTTAAATGGAGTAAAAATATAAAGCTAGATCCTATATTTTATAGATCCGTTAATAAAACTTAACAAAAATATGATATGGCTACAATATAAAATAAAAATTTGAACGCCGTTTTTCTCCAAAACTTAATTTCTTACTTTACTGAGTTTTCACTATGACGGCAGAATAGGGAGTTTTTGCTCAACTTTAAACGCATAGATCTCTACACTGACTATTCGGGAAAACAAGATTTTCAGCTCGCTAGGCAGAAGGGCGTTGGCTCTTAAAAGATTTTACAATATTTTCTGTGCAGGTCTCGAGATTTTTAGTACTAATCGTTAGCAAAACGTCGCCAGTATTATATGCTCTACCTAAAGAACTTTTAGGAACCCAGTTTACCTGTGCACTTTGCTGTGTAAGGAATAAAATGTAGTCAGTTATTAACTTCCGTGTTTTGAGAAATATTTACTTTTTAATGTCTTCACTACTCCAAGGAGAAGTATGCTTATATTATATGTATTTATGGTCGAATTTGTAGTGAGACAGTTGAATTAACCGACGTGTGTAGGAGTCCAGAAGTTACGTGGTCGTACTCGTACGTTTAATTTTTATTGTAAAGAAAGTCAAGTGTACCTTTATTTTAAAGGTATTTTAATTAAACTCTGTATTTGTTCCTAGCATTTAAGATATTCCCTCGAATGTATTTAAAACGGCGGTCTTGTTACTAAACAGTTTGGAAGATCATGTTTAAAACACTATTTTTACAATATGTAGGTCTACAGCGCTTGTAAAATTTTAGTTAACAATTGGGAAATTTTTTATTATTTATTTTTCGACCAAGAGTTATTCCTTATAAAAAGTCTTGGCTATTTTCAAATACCGAACGGCTCCTCTAAAATTGACTTAGCTTATACAGGGTGGCCGATAATTTACTTTTTTGAAAATGGCAATTTTTTGAGCTGTTTTATTATTGGTTTTTCGATTAAAAGTTATGTCTAACGAAAAGTTTTGGTTCATTTTAAACACAGAATGGCATAACTGGATTTGGCTTATCTTATATAGGATATATGCTACAATAACTTTTGTCAATTTTTTTTAATCTACTTTCACCAAATTTCAAATTTAAAAATCATAATCAGAAACTAGTTGAATATTCAATTTCCAAATAAATGGACTGGAAGGGCCACCAATGAGGACAACAGTTTTTGCAACAGTTTTACACAACAGTTTTTGCAAGGTCGCCTGACCTTACCCCTTTGGATTATTTTTTTGGGGTACTCTACAGGAGAGGGTCTATAAAACTCGCCCTCGAGACAGGGAAGAGTTAAACAATAGAATGTGAAAACCTGAAGAGTGAAGAGGCATCAACTGGCAAATGCAGTTCGCAGATTTAAAACCAATTTTCTTAAATGTATCGAAAATAATGTCGGGCTCATTGAACATTAACTTTTTTTCAAGATATTTTATTGAAGTTTAATTTTTTTATGTTAAATTATAATTATTAATTATGGAACACCCTGTGTAGACTTGAATAACTTTAATTACATTATTCTGTGTTTAAAACGAACCAAAACTTTTCATTGACATAACTTTTGATGGAAAAACCAAGAACAAAACAGTTCGAAAAACTGATATTTTCAAAAAAGTAAATTATCGACCACCCTGTTTAAGCTGAGTAAATTTTAATTAGGCCCGTTCGATATGAAGAAAAACTTTTCAAAAAGAATAACTTTTGGTCGAAAAATCAAGGATAAAATATATCCCATTTTCAACTAAAATTCTACACCCGCTGTATAGTGTGACAAAATGCCGAACAACAACACTGTAGCTGTTAATCAGCATTTTGCCTAAATGCTCGGTAAGTCTTGCGAACTCATGACAAGCTTTTTTATCTAGAACTAAGAAAACTTCTTGGCGCAGTAAAGAGCTTAAATAGAAATTTAATTAGAAATAAACTCTAAAACCTCACAAAAACTTCTCAAAGTAATATGACTACCAAATTTTAGAATTCACCCTGTAATAGAGTTTCTAGCTTTTTCCTATTTCGTCTGAATTAACCAGGCTTAAATTGTAAGTACCTTTTATGTGGAGATATCCCAGCAATTTTCAGTGAATTTTGATAAAAGTTTACCTTAGCTATCAAGTGCACTTGCTGGCGATTAATGGCCAAAGTTTCCAACTGTGTACATTCAACTGTGTACATTCTGGTGTAGTAATATCTCGAATACCAAATGCGAATTTTTAAGGTGTTTTATATTTATGACTTATCCTATTAAATAATGTTATGGTTTTATTACTTTATTATTACAAATCCCACAACAAATTTTACGAATTGACAACATAGTATTATAATCCCTACAATGTTTTTGTAAATAAGTTTCGATTTTCCGTAGGTAAAAATTAGTAAGGTCTAAGATACAGCGAATTCATTTAGTGGTGGAATAATGCAATTCCAAAGTTTCAAAGATTTATTCAGAAGCTAAATACAATACAATATTATAAGTTTGTTATAATATACATAGATAGGTACAATAAAATAAGTTAAAATGTGGTTTAACATTTAAGAACAAGCTCTATAAATCCTATCACATTTTAATTGAGGAGCCCCATACAATAAGTGGACATGCGATCGGCCCGGCCCGGCCCACAGTGTGTTAAATCGACCATTTAGCACGACATAAGCCCCAAATGTAATTTTGCATTATTCTTTACATAGTCTAGCAATCTATAGTTAAAACCGTCCTACTAAGAAAAAGGCAGTCAAAAAATATAATATATACTTACAGTTCTCGGGGGGCTTAACTTAGTGATATTTTAAGATTAAAATCAACGCATTTCTGTACATCATTTTCAAAACAAAAAATATGACACAGAACTTAGCAAAATTTTTACCAAATTTTTACATAAATACTGTTAATAATCAAACTGTTTTACAGTATAAAAACATTTTAAATATTAATGCCCTTCTCCTAGAAATTTTTGGGTTTTTCGATATATCATTATATTTAGGTATGTATTTTTTTAACTCGTAGAGCATACAAAAAAGTTTGTCGGAGTTTAGTTTAGTTTCCCTCTAAAAAATACAGAGTAGGATCTCTTTTAATAGAAAAGTAAAAAATTTTCTGCTCATAAGTGCCCATTCGAGACTTATGTGGCTTTAAGAATAGCTCTTTAGTTATTATCGACTTGACAAAAAAACCACACAATTTGTAGATGATCATAACTTTGTAAAATTTTTTCGAATTTAAATATGAAGTGGATATGAAATTAATTTAGAAAAGTTTAATACATTTTCGTTAGAAACCGCAAAAGCTTATGATCAGTTTATATTCATGGTATATTATGCCTCCAAGCATAATATACCAGGCAAGCTTCTGATGCATGGATCAGATATAATAAAGACCGCACCCCTTCCAATAGGCATGTTTTCTGAGGATGCTCAAGAATCCCAGCATAAAGAATGTAAATATATACGAACTTTTCACACGCGTAAATGCAGTAGGAGAGAAAGCAATGAAGATTTACTTCATATGTGCCTTATTAGATCTGATCCATACATTACATCCATGCGAACGCTCCCAAAAAAATCCGGTACCCATTTAGATTCATCTGCAGTAGATTTTCTTAAAGAACCGAACTCTTCTTACGTTTCTGAGGTACAGCCAACAGAATTAGATGACATCGATACTTCCCAAGAAGAGTATGATTAGAAATCTTGATATTTGATAAAAATAAAAATTTTATAAACGCAACCACCATAATTCTTTTAATATGGGAAACGAAATTTTCAAATAAAAACCAATAGGTTAGGTAAATTATTATGACTTTTTGAAGTTTGCAAAAATAATCAACATTCTGGGTCCATCAATAGTACTCTCGTAGACATTTAAGTACGTTTGGCACATTGTTAATTTATTCATTAAAAACTAGTATTTTTGTAAAGATAATTTCTTAAAAATGTAAAAATATATAGGGTGTTAAAAATCCAATTCAATGTCACACCCTGTATACGGTAAATGAGAAAAACAATAATTGATTAAGCACTAAAAGTCTTCATAATTTATCCAACTCATTAGTTTTTATTTAAACGTGTTATTTCCATACCAGTACTAAAAAGTTAAGAAATACACGTGTCCGGGTGCAGGTGTATGCTTTTATAAAACATCATTCGGCACGTAATCCAGTTAGTCTGAAAGTGTTCTCATTGTTTAGGTGGTAAATAAAATTATATGATATTATTGATTGAACAGTGTTGGTAACTCTTTAATTTGTTTTTAAGACCCACAATGATATTTATTATTTACAATTCTACAAAACTTACACCATTCAAATACCCTGTATAGTGTGTATCTTGCTCATTAATATTGTAATATCTGAATCTAAAAAGTAACATTATTATTTTTTCATGCTTCTTATAGCTGTTTGTTAATAATAAGTTTAAAATAATGTTTCATGTATTTTGAAATCAATAATTGTGTAATTAAGTTCCATAAAACATTACATTTTTTAATACAAACTGAAGCCATTTTAATGACTGAAACATTCATGGCCCTCCTAAAAAATGTCATAGGAAATTAAAAAACATTAAATCAATGTTTAAATAATTATGTCGCGCTAGACGGTCGACTTACCACACTGTGCGGCCGGACCCTACCCAACCCTGAATGTTTGCAATCCAACCTTTGTGCGTAGCGTTTTAGAAACAATTAAAAAACAATACCTTAACGTTGATTCTCAGCAAACTTCCAATGAGAAAGTTGTTCCTTATAGTCTAAAGAACAATCGTGCGAAGGCACGAGATATTTTGACAAAAAATAAACGAATTAGAGCAGGTTTAATCCAGCGTTGCGCGCCGCGCGTATATTTCGATGCGTGCGTAGTAGTAGTTTGAACATTACAGAAGATAATTTGACGTTTAAAATATGACACAATAATTGTAAAAAAGTGTTACCTACAAGAATAAAAATTGTTTTATTAAAATTATATTATCGAATATAAATTTTTGCTAACACAAAGCATTTTAATACAAAGGATTTTTTAATATGAAACATTATATCATTAATTTTTAAAACGTAGGAAAAGCATGCATCATGATCATTTCACTTTTTTGGGCTTACTGCCTGTAACTGCTGTGTTTTGAAAAATGTTTTCATAAAATTTTCAACCTTCAGGACTAAAATATTTAACCAAAGTTTTCAAATCAATCAGTTTTTCGCGAGAAATTCTGACAACTTTAGCAAGCGACGATTTTTCTAAATTTTCAAAAGTGATTACTTTCTCGAGAATAATAGTCGTAGGCTTTTCATTATAACTGTAAAAGACGTCAATGTGGCCATGTGCAAAATAATTAGTTTTCACCACTTTTTACAATTTAGAAAAATCGTCGCTATTGTGTCATATTTTAAACGTCAAATTATCTTCTGTAATGTTCAAACAGTACTACGCACGCATCGAAATGTACACGCGGCGCGCAACGCTTGATTAAACCTGCGCTAATTTGTTTATTTTTTGTCAAAATATCTCGTGCCTTCGCACGATTGTTCTTTAGACTATAAGGAACAACTTTCCCACTGGAAGTTTGCTGAGAATCAATGTTAAGGTATTGTTTTTTAATTGTTTCTAAAACGCTATGCACAAAAGTTGAATTGCATACATTCAGGGTTGGGTTGGGCCGGCCGGGCCGAGCGCATATCCCCTTATTTAATGGGGCTCCTCAATTTATACGGATGAGGACTTATCAACTGGACTCGTGACGGAGCCTGTGTTTGACAAATCGCCAACCTCACAGCGCAGCAATCTGTGTATATATGTATGTGTTTATTTAGTTATCTTCGTAATCTACAATATAAAGATAAACAATGTAAGGACAAAAAAACTAAGATCCAGGAGAAGAATATGCAGAGCTGAGGCCGCCCAGGGGAGCAAACAGGGAGAAAGGCAAGCGAGAAGGACACGCTAAACACAATTTCCTTATAGATATTCTAAAATTTCATATCATTAAAAATGTGATAATTTTCAAATATAAATTTTTTTGTTAAAGTTTTATATCTAATATGTTATTTAGTTTTATTACCAGTTAATTTTTTTATTGGTGCAGCTAAAGAGTTGAAAAATTTGGGACCGAAAAAAAGAAAATTTCTTTGTAAATGAAATTTTGTAAAGAATGGAGTTTGGTTATCCTTATTTGATACAGATCGGGTATGGTATTGGTGGTCAGTGCATGTAAATGAGTGCTTAGATTTTGTAAAATAAATAAGGCAGCTATGAACGTACAGACCACACAAATTAAGAATTTCTTTATAAAGTAATTCGGCTGGGCATCTGATGTTTTTAAAGATTTTATTTCGACATTAATATTTTAAGTAGCACCATCTGTCTCACACAAAAATGCAGTAGCGGAGTATAGATTCGACCAAAGCAAAGTAAGAAGTTTTGGTTGCAGGATATTTCGTAAAACTAATAAAATTTGTAGTAAAACTTTCTGATCTTTTTAGCAGTTGTCACAATATGTTTAGTCCATCGAAGGTTTTGGTCTATAATGATCCCTAAATGTTTAATCCTTTGAGCTTTTTCGATAGATGAACATTGACAATCATAAGCGAACAGGGTAGACATAGTGTAGTGAATCTTAATATTTACTTTCATAGGTTGACCAGAAAAGTTATAGAAAAAGTGAAAAACTTGGTTTTACGAATAATTAGACTACGCAGACTAGCATTTGGCCAGTGTTGAACCGCACGGAGACCCATCTCCGTCTCTTTATACACCTCACTCCAGTCACCCCCCATGAAATAAAATTGCAGTGTCATCTGCGTATGAAATAACTGGTCCCTTAATTGGCCAACCGCCAATTTCATTTATATATAAATGAGAAACAGGAGTGGCCCCAGTACAGTACCTTGTGGCACACCAGTTTCCTCCACTCCACCAGAACTGACCTAACTATTAATCATGACCTTTTATAGATGATTATTCAAGTAAGATTAAATTAAATCTGGGGCTTGGTCCCTTATACCCACATCAAACAGATCATCCAGAAGGAGCTTATGGGAACAGTATTGAACGCCTTTGCTAAGTCCATAAATACTGCTATGCATTTCTATTTACTATTAGGATGACTAATAATTTCTTTTGTTAGGGCAAAACCCAGCATCTTCTGATGATATATATGAAACAAATTATTATTTTCCAGAAAAAACGTCTGTTCTTCATGCACTTCTCCCAAATTTTGGCAATATTACTTATCAAAAAAATCGGTCTGTAGTTAGGAGGTTTAGTTGGATCATCTTTTTTAAATATCGGAACTATTAGCGTTGTTTTCCACTCACTGGGTATTACGCAGCCAGAAAAGGCCAGATTAAATATAATATGTTTTGTCGGAGTAAAATAAATTTATAGACATAAATTATAATGTTTCAGTAGAGATTTGATCTTCACCTGGCTCACAGTTGTTTTTTAAAGAAAGAATGGTTTTGGTAAGTTCTGCGTCAGTAACCGGCATGAGAAAAAAATTATTTTGTGCAGTTGTCTTTATTATATTATCAGGTTTAGCAGTAGTTAGCCTCACATTAGACCTAAAGCTTTGGTCGAATAAGTCCGTGACTTGGCCATTCCGTGCCACATTGCATTCCATCGTTGATGGATTTAACCGCATATTATAATTAACTGTTCTATAAAATAAAACTAATTATTCTTTGGTTTACCATAAGGTTAGAACGCCTAATAGCCCAGGTACACAAACGATCATTCGGCTGAAGCTGAATTACGGTATTTTCTAAAGACAATGATACACATTAAAGTTGAACTTCTGCATCAAGCAGACCTTGGCACCTTGTTACACGGAGTTTTTTGTTGTGATTTCACCTCTACTTGTAGGTAGATTTATTGTATATATTTCTTAATATTCTCTTTAATTATTATGTTTTGTTTCCACGTCTTCGGCTTTCTTTTTTTTTCGCATTCTGCAACTTAACATACATGCCCATTTGTGGTCCCCAATTTTTATAAATCGATTTTTTACAAATTATACCGGACGGAAACACACTTCTGCTTTTTTAACATTTATTTGCTGACTGTCACTTTTTTACTGACACCAAGTTAACACGTTTGTAAGACTAAAGATAAAATCAACAACAAAACCCGGTCTGGATGCTTTATGTACCCTTTTTGCTAATCTTGCAGATTCTGAAACATTTCAGGAGGACACAAGGCACACTAAAACAGGAAAATAGAAGTCTGTGGTAAATTCTAGACTATAGAAAATAAACCTAAAATGACAAATAAACAAACTTAAACTAAAGCCAAAAAGTCTATAAAACTTCTGCGAAGTCCGTAATCATAATATTTAGTTTTGGACAAGTCTGGTTGCTAAAAGATTTTATTCACTAGTTGATTCGTGAGTCTTAATCACTTTATTTGTATTAAACAAACTTATTACCTGGAAGAATGGGTCTGTTGCACTCAATGGAATTTAAATATTATTTATAAGTAAAACAATAGTGGGTAGGGTGCAGTTTATCAAAACGAAATCAGATTTTTCTTAAAACAAGTCTACGCTACGGCAATATATTGAACGTGAAAATTTGCAAGGAATTAAAAAACCCGCTATATTTCACAGCAATAAAATGATATATCGATTGGCGCTCTCATAATATCTGACATACAGTCGGGAGATTTATTATTCGCCCACTTGTAATTTTTCCAAGATATAGATAAAACTTCTACATTAAATTTAGCAAAATTTTAAAAATAAGTTAACAGATATCTCTTTTCCCGAGAACTGAAAATAACAATAACTCTTCATATTTATCAGGATCCCTTGGACAAAAAAGACAAAAGAAAGATAATTTGATAAAATATCGGCGAGCAAAATTATTCGTCCACTTCCAAAAAAAATTAAAGATGTACATGGAACGTATTTATCTGTTCTCCTAGTGATAAAAAGTCCTAAATATAGATTCTCACTAGCAGTTTGAGGCTCCGTGGTCTAAAAAAAACAGCAAATTTTAAAATTTGTCGCAAATCATCAGAAGTGCATCAAGAAATCAGACATTTGATAATAAAATTATATCAAGAATTAAGATCTCAAAGAAACATAAGAAAAATTGTTGGAAGAAGCCGGTCAATAGTTGAATATATGGTAAAAAAATATGAAACAATCCATACAACCAAAACCTTGTCAGGGAGAGGAAGAAAAAGTACTGACTTTTCGAGGGAAACAAGAAATACTAAGAAAAGTTAGTGAAAATCCTCAAACTACTGCGACAGATACAGTGAAAAGTTAAGCCAGTGATTACAAAAAGGTTATCCATGTAACAATAATAAGAAATTTTTTAAGAAGCCAGGGTATACAGGCACGAGTTGGTCGAAAGATACCATTAGTAAATAAGAAAAATAAGAAGAAGCATCTCGAGTTTGCTCACAGGCATTTTGACAAAAATACTGAGTACTGTAAAAATATCATATATACTGAGCAAATAAAAGTTGAGTTGTTTGGTAAAATAAAAAAAGGTTTTGGTGTACAGAAAGCGCGGGGAAACCTACAAACGTAAAAATTTAATTCCAATGGTAAAGCACGGAGGGGGTTCCGTTCTAATCTAGGGGTGCATGTCATGGCATGGAGTGGGCCAGCTCCATTTTATTGACGAAGCTATGGATCGGTTGGTCCACATGGACAGTTTAAAAAAGACAAAGCGCAGAGAAAATATGAATTGGAGACAATTTCTTATTTCAACAGGACAACATCGAAAGCATACAGCGCGGGTTGTTGAAGAGTGGATACTTAGACGTTAACTCGAATGAACATCTATGGTGGGAACCCAAAGAAAGGGCGAAAGAACATAAAACTTTCAACAAAGAAGGGCTAAAAGCAAGATGTCACGAAGAATGGTCAAAAATTGAAGTAGGTTTTGATATAAAACTGGTAGAGTCAATGCCTAACAGGTTACAACAAATTATAAAATCAAAAGGACACCCCACACGTTATTAGTTTTGGCATGTTTTTACAAATTTCGAAAAAAAATGTTGGTGAACGAATGATTTTTCTCCCTTGGTTTTTAAGAAATTATGTTTTATATTAATTATATTTTTAAAAGGTATTGTCCAGATTGGGCTTTATATTACAGTTTTAGTACATGAATAGTTGTTTTTATTTTTGTAATGAAAAGCAAATAAACTGAAGTAATTTTAATTTCATTTAAATTTATTAAAAATTTTATACGTGGACGAATAGTTTATCTCCCGACTGTATAATCATCGTCGACATAAGTGATAGCAGGTAGAAAGGAGTCGATATAAAATATCATAGCTTCAATAAATCAACATAAAGTTCCGAGGTAACCAAAGATTTGTGTCCGATTCCTTCAATGTTACTCATTAGAAAAGGATAGCTTAACACTGTTATGGGCTTTGAATCGAGAAGTCCGCAACGAATGTAATCGTGGAAAAAATAGGTAATTTCTGTCAGGTAAGGTGACAGTTGTGAAACAATATAACCTAATAAACCTTTTGAACTCTGTGTTGGTTATATGTTTTCGTTGGTTTTGAAAGAAAATTTATATATTTCAATAAGTGTTTTCACCATAAGTGATAGCTTATTTAGTGGAAAATAGATCAAGACTTTGAAAAAACTGATTCGGGCAATTTGCCCAAGGTTACTATGGATATGACATATGAATATTTACTTTCAAATGCAGAGTATTTTAGCGCCAAAATACGGAATGTAAAGTTAAATCGGTAAGTACCAAAAAGCTACGCTTCTCACATTGTCCTTATAATTATCTATATTTCCTAGGAATACTTTTTTCAAGCAAAATTTATGTTAAGGCAGAGAGGTTTTTATATTAGATTGATTTTATATCTTTCGTTGCCAGCGACGAACAACTCGGCAACACTGCAAAAGTCTAACAGATCAAGATGCAGAGAAATGATGACATCACTTGCTTAAGTGATAAAGCTCGCCAGATTTACTCGATGTTTAGGGCATTTCCCGCTTCCCAAAAATTCCAAAAAGATATTTTTGCCCTTTATTTAGAGCATAAATTCTAATAAGTCAATAAAAAAAGAGCAGTTTTGAAGCTGAGTTTGATACACTTGCCTCCTGTCACTGGCTCACGAATAATACAACGCAGATAATTTTTCTACCAGGAAACAATTTTATGATTTTTCCAGCAACGTACTCTCCTGTTGTACTAATTTATCAAGCCTTTACAGCTTGAGTATACGGTTATATGCAAGGCTCTGTGCTTATATTAGAATTAATTTATATTAACGATAGTTTTTCAATTTTAATTACATTCGAATATAGTTTATTTTGTTTGAGGACGACATTATTACTATCATAAACTAAAATTCAATATAATATTGAGAGTTCTTTACGAGAAAGTAATAAAACATTAATCTTTTAAATGCTTTAAAGTAAATCCTCCAATCATAAAAAAGAGGATATTGTGTGATGGTATACATCTTTCTAGCTAATGCTGTTCTGACTTAAAGTAAACATCAGGCAGAGAGGGATTTAACGACGCTCTTTTAGCAGAAGATAATTAATTGTCCTTTAGATGTTTAACTGAAAATCCATTTAATTCTTTCACCACTCTAGCTCCCATAAAAAGCCAAAAGCTTTTGTGTTAATTATGAATAGTATTATGACAAAACTATTAACCGAGAGTTTTCCATAATTTAACGGTATTTAAAACTGTCTTACATTTCCACCGTAGCATTTTAAAAATAACAAATATCCTTGCAAATAATTTCTAAACTAGTTAATGACTTTTCGTATCAAATATATGTGCAGTACTAACTAAAATGTTAAATAGTATTTTAAACTTGTAAACAAAAGGAAATATTAAAATTAAATTTAATATCAATAACTTATCGGTTTTATGTCAACTTTGTAAGTACAAGCTTAAGTATCCATCTTGGCATTTTTTTATTGTTTTATTACATACTGCTTGGTTGCTTTTTTAATATAATATTCTTCAGACAAGACAGGTAGAATCTAAAGAAAAACTTCCTCCTTTGAAAGAAAGGTATTAAATATTAAAGTAAAATTGGTTTTAATTGTAGTTTTTACTTCGTTTTCTCATTGATTTAAGGATTCGGATTCTTAATACGATATCAAAATGTTATCTATACCAACGGCCATTCAACAGATATTAACCTTAGTTCTTTATAATAATTTAAATATATTCAGTGGTGGATCATTCTAAATGTGACTCTTGCTCTAAATGTAATTTGTAGCAATAAGATTTTAGTGAAACATAACTTTAAATGGCGGATAAAGTTGCTTTCTTTATTCTAGTTTTAGTATTATGCTTTGTAAGTTCTTGTGGTTATATCACCGGTAAGCGTTTATGTATTTTAAAATACGTAGCCCTCCACCCTTGCATGCTTTATTTGTAGATCTAATGTGGCAAGGATGTGTTAACATTCCATTTTCAATTAAAAAAGGCTAAGAATAGTGCTTTCTTTGAAATGAATTTTCTTAAAACCTTATTCCTTGGGATTTGCCCCATTGACAATACCGAGGATATTGTGTAGGTACTATCGTAAGTGCATCTAATTTAGCTGGTTTATATAATGTGGTTTTTATCCATAAATGAAAACATTATCAGACAGGAAAAAATAATCCAAACAGTTCCATAAGACCAAACAATAATTATGTTTTATAAAATTATCTCCCGCAGTTACAAAGTAAAATGTAAATATTAGAGCTTTGTGTTTTCTCTGCGGAAAAATTTTTGGCTGAATTACCTTACGTTTTTTGTTCGTTGCCAGAACAATATGAGTGGTGGAAAAAATGTTTTACTTTTTATGGACGCGTTAAAAGGGATTCAGAAAATGCGTTTAACGCATGACTAACTTATTTATTATTGTCAGAATAAATTATATTATCGTTTTAAAAATAAATTACCTCTGTAAAATATATCATGAAAAGGTCAAGTTGGGTATAATAATACAAGCGGGATAATATCAGCTGCTCCTTATCCTGGATGGATAGAAAATATGAATTCTTTAATTTTTGACAAAAGCGTGATTAATTTTATTCACAAATAACTGATTGCCTTTTTTTAATAACTTACTGTATAACGTGCGACGCGTGAGAATTTAATTTGCTTGTTTTTTCAAAAATGTAAACTGTTATTTATTTTTTATCTATTAAAAACTGCAAAATAATGCGTAAGGCGCTTCGTCGCGTCGGTTACATTCTATAGGCGTCTTTATAAACAGCTGTGTTAGAACAATTTATAATTTACTTGCAACACTCACCCAGTGAATATTACAAATCGAAATGAGCTAAAACATCTGCAGCATGCCGTATGTCTCCCCAGTCGTTCTTTTGAGCGATGTCTGCCAGTGCACACAGGTGAATGTTTCATATTGCCTGGTCAAATCCCTCTGAACTCAAGTATAAAATTTCCCCAAAGTTTTAGATGTAGCTAAGAGCTTAGGTACCTAATTGTTTAAGTGGCGCAAGTTTAAATCTGTCAGTCGCTTGTTACTTTTGTTGCGAGTAAGCAGTTACCTGTCACCGACGTGCGTTTGCTGTGCTGCATGCGTAATTTGCGTGCTCTGAAATTTGTGACTCGTCGCTACAGGGACCCCGGATACTTTGGCTGCTGGGCTTCTTGACGTTTGACCCGATTAATTTTTTGCTCGGAACCTTTAAAAAGTATCAAAAAAGATCCTGAGCAACCCTAGAACTGATCAAACCTGTCCGAGAACGTATTTCTCAACTCCATTGCCACAAGAAGACATTATATTATTTCTCAAGCAAAACGTAATTTTTAGGTTAAGGTACCTAGACAGGATTAATTTTTTGCTCGGGACCTTTAAAAAAAGACAAAACAAAATTTGTATGGAGGAAGGAGTATTTCCAATACACTTTTTGGAGGCGATTTCCTAATTTTGTATATTTTAAATGACAAAAATAAAAAAAAAAGTTCCATTCGGGCCCGGAATCGAACCAACGCCTGCGGGTCAATAAGCGAATGCTTTACCACTGCACTACGCGGTTGATGCTACAAAATCGGTAAACTTGTTAACAACGCAAACTGTGAAAGCTTCAAACGTCAAGCAGCCAAGCAGCCAAAGTATCCGGGTCCCTGTAGACGCTATTATTTGTGTGTGTGGCGTTATGGATCCTGTATGTAATATATTATTGATGAAAGATATTAGCAATTTTTATGCACTTTAAAACTTAGATATTTAGAATGATCTGTTCCAGAAAAAGGTTTTTATTTTTTGCTTCAGGGTTTAGTAACTGATCGCATGCAATCTCACCAAATACTTGTAGAAGTAAAAAAGCTTACAAATTTCTTGTCTTTACCAACTTAAAATTACCTGCTAGAAAGTGCTAACTTAAGAGAAAAGTTACATCACGTAAAAGATGTCACAATGGAAGAAAATGGGTATTTTATTTTTATTATAAAATATTTATGGTAGCTGAGTATTTGTATTTCTTTTATGGGGTCAAGAGCAAGTTACGTTGCCTTTACCAGGCGCGAACTATTTGAGATACTTGGAAGCTGTCCTTCCGATATTTAAAAAAATGCACACCATTATAATGCAAAAAAGCAAAAACATAAGTTGAGGCCCGGTATTTTGAAAAATTCACCTGTGTGCAGCGGTGAAAAAATATTTTATTTAAAAAGAACGACCGTTAGACATTCAACGATGTAGCCCATGCTTAGGTAAAATCGTCTTTGAAACTGCTTAACCGATGTATTGGAACACTACGAGTATAAATCTTTTTCAATTTAGCGAGGCCAACATTTTTCTTAATACGCTATTAACTTTTTCTGTAATACGACCACTTTTGTTGCCATTTAACGACTCTGGAAGTATTTGCACGTCATTTAATATTCGCAAAGACTCTGCTAAAGACAACGAAGGATTCTGTAATTTTGGTATCGCTTCTGCTACGGCTTGGTAATTTGCGCATTCTAAAACGCAAAAAAAATAATAATTAAGGATATGTGCCTTTACGTGTGGGATATACGCCTAACCAAGCTTAAGATACGCCCACAGGAAATGCTTTTCATATTTCTATGTTATATTATAAAAAGTATCTATGATCTGCTTATAACACATAATATATTATATTAGTATAAAAAGAAACATTAAACAAAACGTTCATTCTGGTAGAAAATATAAACCAGAACAGTATGTTAATTTAATTTTGAAAAGAAATATTTGAAAAAGTATTTAGGTATAAGAAACGTATTCAAACTGAAAATTACTGTTAAGTACAAGGTACAACAGAGAAAATATTTTGATGAAACTTATTCAGTAGTGTGCAAGAGATCTAAAAAACTTTTTCTGATATTCTTGCTTAATAACCGGTGTAACTCTTGCGCACAAAAATATTAAATAATAAAAATATTTACTTATTTTGTTTGGTTCCGTTATTCAGTCTTTTTAGTTCAGATTGTTTGATATCTTTGTTTCGTTTTATAGTGACAAAGATTCGTATGATCCCTGGATCTTCTTTTTTCACCTTTACTTCCATTATCTTGATCCATTTAACGCGATTTCCTGAATCTCAGGTTCTTATTGATCGAATCTTAAGATTTTTGACAACTGCTTGAAATCATGAAAGTTGTGGCAGGTCGACTCTGCCACAGTGTCAGGGTTTGTTTTAATGATTAATTTTATTCACGAATGCCTCTTTAGGTTTTATTTTATAGTTTACCTTAATCAAACACGTACACGTTTGACCTGCCATGTTCCCAGGCTGGTTTCTGAAGTTTCTGTTCTGGCTAATTGCTCCTATCTTGTCCAAATCTGCTGTTCACCTTTCATGGCTCGTAGTTTGATTTAATGTTCTGCTTATTTGGGCCCTGAATTTCGTTTTCTTCGCCTTGCTTAAAGTCCCCCAGTATATAGACAGTCGCTCTTAGTCTATTTATGTTAACATGTTTTAGAGAGTAAATTTTAAGGGCTACTTACATTTTCATATAATTGCCACTTGTTGACATTTTCTCTCGACATTGAATGGGATGTAATTCTGGTGTTTTCCACATGCACTGTCCTGGTTTCCGCCGTGCTCTTTAACATTCGGCCTTCGTGTTCTCAGATCTCGTTTTAGAATTTAATTTTCATCTTATTTTTATTTCTTCTTCTTCTTCTTTTTTCCTTATTGGCTCTGCTCCCTGAGGGGCAATTTGCCAGCACATTACTAGTGACCGTGACCTTGTCGGGCTCTAGACCCCGTCACAGACACTGAATTCTTCTTTTAACTGCTAACTTCGGATAGGGAAAGGTTATTTATAATTGAGGTTATGGAATGGGATCACTGTATCACTGTGGATTGGTGTGGGATTATAATAATTCTTAATATTCATCTTCCATAATCATAGGCATAATATTTATAGGATAATTTAAAATTATACAATTTTGAGTGCTGTGGAGGACCTATATCAAAGATTGGGTAGGTAATCAATAATAAAAAATTTGGGACAGCAGGTACATTCACAACAAAGGGAAAAAATGAAAAGGTTTGGCTTGGGAAAGCTGGATTAAAATAATACAGGATAAGGAAAATGGATTTGAAAAGGTTCCTGAAAAAATAAAATTTATAATTTAATTTTATTGACATTTAAAAAATGAATAATAATTTTAATGCTCTGATTGTTTAAATTGGATAAAACTGATTTAATGTTTAGGGGGGGGGGGGGGGGGAGATAATCCGGTTTTTCTGAATTCTTCATACATATCATGACCCGGGATTATGTTTATAGGACATTCCAGAAAAATGTGTTCCAAGTCTTCCACTTGTCCGCATTCACAATAAAGATCATCCTTGATACCAATTCTAAATAGATGGCTTGTAGTAAGGCAGTGTCCTGTTCTCATTCTAATAATGGTTGTTATATGTCTTCTATCAATATATGTATAATTGTTAAACCATTTATTTTTGGGGAAATCATTTATTATTTCTCCATAACTTTTTCCTTTATTTCTGATAGAAGTTTTCCATTCGGCGTTGTGTTCTTCAAAAATTTTCTTTTTAATAGCCGGAATAATTTCTTGAGTATCTAGGTCCATAATTTTGGGGATATTTAAATCTCTTCCTACATTTGCCAGAGTATCTGCCATCTCATTACCAGCAATCCTTGAGTGTCCTGGGACCCATGCGACTATTATATCAAAACCATTATCGTTGGCTTCTAAAAGCAATCTTTTAGTGCGTAAACTAATGTAGTCATTTTTGGAGTTGATTACTGTTTTATTTAATTTGGATATAGCACTAAGGGAGTCTGAAAAGATAATAGATTTTTCAATGTTTTTCCTAATTATGACCGTTGCTGCTTCATTAATGGCTATAATCTCAGCTGTACAAATGCAGAGTTCCGATGGTAATCTAGAGGAGTATTTATAATTTATTTCTGGTATATATACTCCGAACCCAGTATTGGAAGAGTTTTTGGATGCATCAGTATATGCAAAAACATGGGATTGTTTATACCTGTCTGTGGAACTTAAAAAATTTTCATTAGCCTGTAAATCGTCTTTCTGTAATCCAAGATTAATAACTTTTATATTCCTAATTTGGTTTTCGAATTCTATATGAAATGTGGGGTATAATTCTGATTTATATATTTTATTACTATAAGGTAAAAGGTAGTTAAGGCCTTGGATCAGATACGGACAATCTTTATTTTTCCAAAAACCTACATTCTCAGAGTATATGTTTTGGATGCTCGTTAATTTTGGAATTAATGGATGGTTTTGTATGCATATAATCTTTGACAGGAATTTCACAGCCAGCCATTTTCTTCTGTATTCTAAATTCATAACTGCCGCTTCTCCCAAGAGAACATTGATAGGAGTAGATTTCATACAACCCAGAGCTATTCGTAAACCCTGATAATGTAAGGTGTTTAGTTTATTTAAAGATTTCTTATTGTTGGGTTTGATAAAAATAGAGCCATAATCTAGGTGTGAACAAACTAATGCATTAAAAACTGTTAAAAGAGTTGTAGGATCTGCTCCCCACCATACTCTGCAGAAGGTCTTCATAATATTAATGCCTTTCTGAGCTTTGTCCAGAATCATTTCAATGTGTTTATCCCATTTTAGGTTCCTATTTAAAATCATCCCCAAATATTTTACTTCATTTTTAGGCAAGATAAGCTCGTTTCCAAGCCTAATTGGAGGTATTTGTACAATTCTAAAATTTTTTGAAAATAATACTGACTCACATTTATCAGCTGATAAAAATAGATGGTTTTCTTCCAGCCATTTAGTGATATTATTTAGAGCCTGGTTAATTTTATTATGCATTTCATTAATATCATTCCCCTTTACATATACAACTAGATCATCAGCATAAACAATAAGATTTAAATCTTCAGGGAGAATATCATAAATATCTCTCAGGTAGATGTTAAATAGAAGGGTGCTAAGAGGAGAACCCTGTGGAAGACCTGAATTTGCCACTGAAGGACCTAGAATTTCGCCATTATCGTTTTTTGAATATATCAATCTGTTTTTTAGAATTTTGAAGATGAGGTTTGCTAACTCAATTGGAGTTTGAAGATTAATTAATTTATTATATAATAGGTATATGTCAACATGGTCATAAGCCGATTTGATATCCAAAAATACTGCAAGAACTGAATAGTTTTGACCAAAGGCCAGGTAAACATCTGAAGTAAGTAAAGCTACAGCGTTATATGGTGCTTGTCCTTTTCTGAAACCTGTTTGAAACCATGGAAAAACTTCTTTGTTTTCCATTAGCCATTCCAGTTTGTTCTTGATCATAATTTCTAATGTTTTTAGGTAACATGAAGACAAAACAATGGGTCTATAACTATCTACTGTATTTGGATTTTTATTTGGTTTGAGTAAGCATATAACATTATATCTCTTCCACGAAACAGGAAGCGATTCATCTATTAGACATCTATTGTATATGTTTACTAAGATTTCTAGAACCTTGTCAGGTGTATTGTGTAGCATTGTATATGTAACCTCATCCAACCCAGGTGCAGAGTTCCCTTTATCCTGTATGCTGACCTTCAGTTCACTAACAGTAAATAATTCAATTTCATCTGGTGTTGGAAGCAGGTAAAATTCTGGGATTCGGGCTCTAGTTAGTGCCATTTTTTCCAACATATCTAAACGTATGTTATCGCTAACTCTAGAAAAATTATTGTTTAAACTTATGCCTGAAAATTTTTTAACTTTATTCCAAACATAGGTTAAGTTAGAGTTTCGGTTTAGGGAAGCACAGAATTTTCTGAATTTTTCTTTTTTTCTTTGTTTAAAAAATCTTTTTGATTGTGCAATCATACGTTTAGCTTCAATGTAATTTTCCATGTTCGGGATATCTTTGAAGTACTGTAGAGCGCTTCTTCTTCGCCTTAACATTAAAGTACACTCATTGTCCCACCAGGGATTGCCAAGTTGTAATGTAGTGTTTTTAAATTTAAGCGGGATAGCGGCTACTGATGCCGTATCCATTATATCCTGGATTGTTTTGAATGAGGCATTCCTCTCCAGGTTTACTGACTCCACTACCATTCTGTCATAAAATTGATTCCAGTCTGCTTTTGAAAAATCTTTAATCTGGTATGCTGAGAAGAATATATTATTTGTATTCCTGCAATTGATTTCACAAATTGTTGGGAAGTGGTCGCTGTTTCCACAGTCTGGAAATACTTTCCAGTTCGATATTGTTCCCAAGGAGGGATCCACAATTGCAATATCTAAAGGGTTTGACGTGCTATTGGGGGTGACAAGTCTAGTTGATGTGCCATCACTTAACAAAATGAAGTCACTGTTATTTAAAAAGTCCATCAAGGCTTTACCACTTTGGTTGGTCGTGGAACTTCCACAAGAAGAATGTAGAGCATTCATATCTCCCATAAGGATTTTGGATCCAGTCAGATGGCTAAATAAATCATTTAATATTTCTTTAGTGAAGTTGTTTTGGGGCGGTGAGTAGGCATTGATTATATTTATATTACCAATTTTTATGGTAATATACTGTAGGTTATTCCAATCTGCATTAATTGCATTATTTATAATTGAAAATTTAAGGTTGTCTTTTATGCATGTAGCAATTCCACCATATCCATCTTGTCTATCTTGTCTAATGATGTTATAACTTTTTATGAAAAATCTTTGTTGATTATTTAACCATGTTTCATTTAGTAATATAACGTGGGGACTTGTTTCTCTTATAATTGATATTAACTCGCTTCTGTTTGCTTTTGTACTTCTGATGTTCCATTGCAGTATTTTAATATATTCAGGATTTGGCATTGTTGACTAGTAACTAAAAAAAGTGGTCCACATCCATATTACGATGTGGTCTATTGATAGTGGGGAGTATATAATTGTTAAATTGATTCCAGCCCTCGTCTGAAAGTTCTCTTAATAGATGTTCTAAGTTTTCTAATATCTGTTCATTGTTGTGATTTAAATTATTTTCCTGGGCACGAATCGGCGTAATGTAATGTGACGTTATTGAATTAGATGAAGTAGATGGGATTGCAGTTTGGGATGAAATATTTGTGTTGGTGTGGTGGTGTGATGGTTGAGACCATATGGGCCTAGAATTCGGGAAGTATAGGGCATCATCATGTGCTTTCTTGTCATAACCTATTTGTGTTGATGCTCTTTTTTTGGGTGGTTGGGCTGTTGCTTGTTGGTACGAACGTTTTGGTCTTGTGTTTGTTTCTACAACTCTTCTTTGGGAAACTTCTATTCTATCCTGATTCATATTGTATTTGTTCTTAAGGGCTGGAAAATCTAAGGGATGTGGTGTATATTCAGAAGTATTATTCAGAAAGGTTTTTTTGCAAGCAAAATTTGCATCATAATAGGTTAAATTTTCAAAAGCCATTAGTCTTTTAATGCTTTGTTGGCGAAGGAATTCTGGGCATTTTTTATTTGTTGACCTGTGTTCGTCACTTTTACAGTGGATACAAAGTGTTTGGCATTCATACTGGGGGGTTTCACCTTCCTTTCCGTCAATTTTGTGGTTTTTATCTTCTTCTCCACAGTTAAAACATTTATTCTTGCTTTTGCATAGTTTCTTTGTATGGCCAAAATAAAAGCATTGAAAACATTGTGTTACAGGGGCAACATATGGAAATACCAGCATGGGTAATCCGTAAATAGAAATATCTCTTGGTAATATGGTTCCCTCAAAAGTAAGTAATATAGTGTTAGTTGGTATATATTCAGGTATTTTGTTGGGGCCGCTTAAAACTTTTCGATTTAGCCTAGTCATATCTATAATTTTAACATTTGATGTGCATCGGCTCTGTATTTCTTCTAAAGTCATATTACTGTCTACTCGCTTAATTAAACCTTTACACGTAGTGAAGTTAGAGGGTATAAATACATTGTAGCCTTTTTTTAACAAAAATTCATTTTTAATAAAATTGTTAGCTGAATGAAAGTTTTCGAATTCTACTGCTATTCTGTTAGTACCTTTACTTTTATAATTTTTTATATCTTTTAAGTGTAGATTGAAAATTTCTTTGGCGATTTTTAAGTGATTGAATTTGCCTACATTATTACCCGTTTTCTCTGTGGATTCAATATAAACTATAAAAGGGCCTAAATGATTTTCTTTGTATTCTTTAGGAATATTTTGCCGTCCTGTCGAATTTGCCTTATTATTTTTCGCGATATTTTTTGGTTCCTGATCAATCTCATCATTATTCCAGTCAGATTTGTTAATTTTGTCATTTGTTTTCTTGACGTTACTAACGCCAATAATAGAATTAATTTTTTCTTGTGATAAATTTATATTGGAGCCTCCCCCCGGGTCATCGGGATCACTCATCCCCCTAAATTAATGTAACAAAATAGAACAACACAAACTAAAGGGAAAACACTTACCCGGAAGGGTAAAATCACAAAGCAATCACACAAAACAGAGGTTAAACACCCACTGAAAAGTACGCAGCCGCTTCGAACCACTGTCTCCACAGCACTCGTTATTTTTATTTTCAATTTAATTAAATGATTTTCATGTTTTGAAGGTTAGGACAGCTGTATGTATGTTTTCTAGGGATGCGTCGTTCATGATCGACCCGTTCACAATGACAGGGTCTTTCGAAAGACTCGTGATTGAATCAATCACGCTCTGTGACCCTATCGTTCATATGACCCGAAGACCGGGTGTATGTGAGAGCTGCATTGAACTCCATAACAAACGCGAGCTGTGACAAAAAGATGAAACACGAACACGAACGAAGTGGTGATCCAGACGGGTTATCTGTCGGTCGACTCGGTCGTGTTAAGCTTAAACAAACGGCCCGTTCAACAATCGATCCAATCGCTGATGCAGCGCGTCTTGCTTCGATGGCTTTGAATTGTGGACGGGTTGTAAGCCATATAAATTTATGCCTTATTTTATTTTACTTTTAGGGTCATCGTAAGCCAACAATAGGCACTTATATAAAGTTAATGATTGTAATTGTGGTTGCTCTGATCTATATTAAATATTTTGTTTTAAAAGGTTCAATTAAATAAAGAAAAACAAAGTATCCAAACGTTCATATTTATTTAGCTAAGCATCTGATCTGATGGATAAATCAATGAGAAAATCAGCATCACGGGTCATATGAACGGGTCTTGATGAACGGGTCATTTTAGTGAATGATCTGCTGAGAACCGGGTCACGAAAAAGAACCGGGTCTTCCCATCCCTAATGTTTTCGTTTGACAGAACTGTAAGGCGGCATCCGTGTCTTCGCTTTCCTTTCACGAGTTTCGACCTTCTGGGTTTCTAGTTGCTAGTATCTTCGGATATGTCGGTACAGTAATAGTCCATCTCGATCGGTACCGGCGTAGGTATCACTTTCTGTAGCTCAGTAACTTTACTGATTCACGCAAGGGGCCTCTGTGTGATTTTAGTGTATTTGTTTGATTGAGTGGCGACAATTAGAGTTCTGAGTTCCGGTGGTTGTTGCGTTTGTTTCTTGGTATGGGGTCAAAGACTTGTGCAATCCTGCATTCGGGGTCATTTGAGGGAGCAATTCATGCTTGGAATTGGTTAAAATTCAGTAATTCTTGTCGGTATGCCGTGGCGCCATCTTTAGACTCTATCAATTACTGTCATGAATCTCCACTCGGTGTAACCGCTTTCTCCTCCGAAAATTTTCTGTGCAACCTTTTTGGCGCTGGCGCAGATATCAAGGGAAGGGCCATTTTGTTAAGGTTGAGCGGAACGTCTGTCTGACATTTCCATCTCGGTTTTCGACGAAGGTTGCAGTGTGGAGTTGTTTGCAGTGTCGGGTTTCGGCCTTTTTAAAGGCTCAAGTATTTTTGGATTAGCTTTATGATATTTCTCAAATTGCGGCTGCAGGAAACTATAAATCAGGGACTCAGTATATGAAATGTTATTTACTACCATGAAGTATTTTTTATAAACGAAAAAACCTGTACATTATACATTAAGTTAAATCCACAGTTTTTCTTGAAGATAAATGAACTATACTACTCAATGAATCGCATAAAATACAAAAACTTCTAGAGTTAGGTTTTATTTAGATCTGAATAGGATTCTTTAGTGCCCCAAGTTTTTTGCATCCCACTACAAAGAGTGTGATTAATTATTTTCACATAATTCCCTGCTATGGAGACTTACGAGTTTCCGAACATTTTTTTTATTTTCTTCGTCCTTGCCGATCAATTTGCTATCGACTAATAAATCTTTTCGTCCATTTTATCCTTTACGTTTCACCTAAGCTGATATTTTGAGACGTGTAAATCCGTGCCGGGTAAATTGACCAGTTGGGTAGGATCGATCAAATCTTATGTGGATTAGACGCATTACACGACAAGCAGTTTAATGAAAAAACGAATAAATTTTTAGATAAGTGTTTTTGCTTCTTATTTTTTAGTGTGGGTATAAAATTCTATTATCTTAGGTTATTCTGATATATCAGGTCCAGTAACTCAGAAAAATATTTCATAAGTGTTTGACCGGACAAAGACGGGTTCCTTCAACAAATTTTGGTGGTAAGAAAGAATATAATTTTCCACGCTTTGATATTTTCCCATTTATCCTCCTAGAAAAATTATAAAATAATAAGGGCTTTTCGTAGAAATACGGTCCGATTCTTTTAGCGTCATACACTAAAAAAATATGGATATGTTTCCACCGTAGTAGCTATTTATGCAACTAGTGCGTGAAACGTATCTTTAAAGAACAAGCAGCGGTTTTCTAAAGGTGCTTCACGCACGAGCTTCATACAATATTTTTCCTGTCAAAGTAAGTATTAAAATGCAAACAGAAAATATATAGCGTGTTAATAAAAGATGTGCCCAAATGTTAGGGTATCATTTCTTACTCTTAGGTCCTAAAGGACCTTGTTTTTGTTACACAGGGTGTTAAAAAAAATTTAAGAGGTTTTTCCTAAAAATCTAGAAGACGCAAATTAGTATCAAGTTGAAGCTTGGTGACAATTTTTATTACATAAAGAGTAGTATTTTAAGCCGAACTCGTTTCTCATTTTACCCGATGTTTAATTAAAAAAAATATACAAGTACGCCGTTTTGTTTTCAATCTGATAGGATTTATGATTTAGCAAAAACTACACAAAAATCATCTCCTGAATGTTTTCGCTCAGATAAGCCGTTTTCGATAAAAACGAAAAAATGTTAAGTTATGCATATTTCATTAGTGTAATTTGTTGAAAATAACAAAAAAGTAAGGAAGCCGTGGAAACAAAATCACTTCTTTCAACAAATTTAACAACTAGCAAGACTTCTCTTTATGCATTAAAAATTGTTACCTAGTTTCAACTTGATACTAATTTGAGTCTTCTAGATATTTAGGAAAAACCTTTTAAAAAAATTCAACACTCTGTGTATTAAAAACAAAGTCGTTTAGGACTTATGTTTATATAAAATATTTGTCTAACAATTGAGTAAGGAATAAATACCTTGAAGTTTCGCCACATTCTTTATTAACACCTTGTGTAACATTTTATAAAACCGCTTTTTAAAAAATGTATTTCTTGAAACTTAGTAGTCGTTGCTTTCATTGTTAATATGGAAACCACTTGTACGCATTTATTATTATTTTTTATTTCTATCCATTTAGCAAAGTATTGTAAAAGTTGTTGAAGAGGCGCGCACAATAAGGAATAAGAACATATTGTTTTTATTGCATAAATCGTTTAAGGAAGTCATTACAAACCCAAAAAAAATTACTAGGATAATTTAGCTACAAAAAATGTTTACTTTTCGGTATAATTTATTACAATTTTACAAGCAGTCACATTTGTCCTTGAAAAGTGACGTCAGGAGATCAGCAAAAATCTACATGTTAACGTAAAGCTTAACCAAAGTCGAAATGGTTTGATTTTCTCGAAAGCAGTCAGAGGGACTGAAATCGAATTTTGTGGGTTAAATTTTCGGAGGTTGTAGGGGACCCGGAGCTTCAGAACTCCACTGAAACTGGTGAGGTTCAGAAAATGGCAAGTAATCCTTTTGAAATTTTTTAGGTCGGAAAATTCCATTTCCAGACCCCTCTTTGGTACCTAATAACTCGAAAACAAAACGTCAGATCGAAAAACGAATTTACAAGGGAATTTCTCCATTCTCTATAGGAATTTATTTTTTGTGGGGTCAAAATGGTTTAAAGTAAAATCCCATATACGTCATCAGAAAGAGCTCGTCAAAGTATGTGTTATCCATATTTTTTAATTTCTTCATTCTCTATAGGAAGGGAGCAATCGCCGATTAAATTTCGATTTTTTTTACTTTTTGTGCCCTAGACATCGGTACATTTGAATCACTCTGTATTTTTTCTTATCTATTTTTTCCCCAATTTTTCAACATAATCTTATAAAGGGATAATCACACTGTAAAATGAATACCGAATGGGTCATCTAGGAGCGTATTTAGGGGGTAAAAATCGGATTTTCTTGATTTTTTCCGACAAATCCTATTTTTAACCGACATTATTCCACACTATTTACCCTATTTAGTGATTCTTTTTGGGTTTATTTTATCCATTAATTATCTAAGAATACCTACCACTAATGTAAGTCGCTTATTTTTTCGGTAAAGTTATAAATAAAAAGGTTTATTTGCATCGGGGACATCTAAAATTTGAAATTTTTTTAATTTTCCAAGATTGCCATGAAAATAAAGAATTGCAGTTTATTTACTTGAAATTATTAAGATGATATGTCAAAAATGCCAATGTTTGTTGCAAAATTGAAAGGTTTCTGGACCGATTTCGGCTTAAAGTATACATGAACAAGATTTTAGGTACCTTCTACTTTAAGTGCAGGGATATTTCATTCGATGAGCTACGCATTAAATGCCATTTTTATTGAGTTTTCGATGACTCTACAACACTGGAATTCGCCATGTATATGATGAGTCATAAGTTCAGTTTTGACGACGCAGCCAATGGGATCACGTTTTACAAGTTTCGAAATTCGCGCGAAAATTTGCAGTTTTAAATCCTTGTTTTTGTTAATAAAGACCAAAATAAAAGGATAACAGCAACCTCCATGAACATTTAATTTATGTAGAGAATATAAAAAAAATATTTCAGCTTTATGTGGGTTATTTCAGAGAGTAGATAGAATTTAGAGAAACACTGGCGTGCACCGATTTCGGGTCTGTCGGGGAGACCGGCTCGGCCTGAGCCGGTCTCCCTTGCGATGTTTTGGTTGGGTTTGATGGTCTGTGGTTTCATACTTTGCCCAGAGATGCCGATGTTGTTTGTCCATTATTGCCAGATGGTTTTGATTTATGTTTTGGTACAATATCTGTAAATACGTATCAGATTATTGTAATTACTGGTTGTTCCGTACTGCTGGCCTAACCCTGTTTTGTTATTATACAGGGTCTGCAACAAAGATTGTCATGCATAGTAGTTGTATTATTATTATATTGTATGTGATCAATTAAATAGTATACAGGAGAGAATTTACATAATTTCTATTGGCATTCCTAAGTTTTAACTGGGCATGATATGTACGGGAGGTTGTCTAAAAGTTAGTCTTTAGCAAGTCGCGGACAGAAATATTTTAATTCTCGCGATGGAAGTAGTAGTCGTGAAAAAAATCAATCAGGTTTTTTTCTAAATCTCCACTTTTTACAGTCTCTAGATGGTTTTCTGTTTCGGTCGGTCTGTCTATCTGTTGGCACGAAAAGTGAAAAAATTACTTGATCAGAAATCACGAAATTTGCATATACCTATACTGGGGTTTACACTGGCTCCAGCTCCGACTAAACTTCCGATGGAATTTATATATACAGGGTGAGAAAAATTAATTAGAAAAATTAATTTCTATGTTGCTTTAATTTAAAGATGATTCATTTTACAGAAGTCATATTTTGCATATAGATAACATTTATACATTACATATTTACATTATATATTTACACTAATATAAATAAAGACCCTTCTAGTTCCCCATATGTAGGGTGAATTACTTTAAGTTTAATAAATATTGCAGCATATTTTAATTCACGTTTATACTTGGTGGAGAGATTTAAAATAATGCAAAAACAAACATTTATAAGGATTTGATAAAAATCAGAGGCTACGGGGTCTCATGGAAAGTCTAAAATGTTCGTCATTTTACTAAATATACCTGGCACCATATTTTAGTTCATGTTTATACTTGGTGAATAGATTTGAAATAATGCAAAACCAAACGTTTTTAAAGGATTTGACAAAAATCAGAGGCTACGGGTTCTCTTGGAAAGTTTAAAATTTTCGTCATTTTACTACATATACATAGCACCCTATTCTAGTTCATGTTTATACTTGGTGGAGAGATTTGATATAAGGCAAAAAATAATAGGTATACATAATGGATGTGACAAAAATGCGAGGCTACTCTTCGAAAGTTAAAAATGTTCGTCATTTTATTAAATATAGCAGCATGGTTTAGTTCACGTTTATACTTGGTGGAGAGTTTAAAAAAAGGCAAAAAATAACACACGTAAAGGATGTCTCAGAAAACGTTATCCTTGATAAGAGTTGCGATATGTCCTATAAGACCGCCCGGCAAAAGTTGAAAAAAGGGGATATACGAGGGAGATGAAAATTTTTGAAAGTAGTGCAAGATTCAAGTAACTTCATTTTTCCATTTATTTAAAATATTTATTTAAACTTGTTCAGAATTAAAAGTTATCTCCCAATATGAAGTTATGGCATTCTGTGTCTAAAATACAAATAAAACTTATCCTTTTATTAAAATATACGTTTTATTTTTTTATATTTTGTTATTAAAAAAACACAAATAGAGAAGTCGAAAACAAAGGAGAAACGTTAAAAAGTTAAATACGTAGTTGTGCCTTTACTGTTGGCGATAATATATTCTTAAAAGTAAATGGGCTCGAGTGTCGACTAGAGCTTGGAATTTTTGAAATTTAAGTATTCGAATACTAACTTCATTTATAATTCAAATATTCGAATTTCTGAATGTTCGAATAGTCGACTCGAAATTTCGAATAGTCGATTCGAATATTCGAATCGACTATTCAAATCGACTCTTCGAATATTTGATTCGAATATTCGAGTAGTCGATTCGAATAGTCGATTCGAATATTCGAATTTTCGACTAGAATATTCAAACCGAATATTCGATTCGAATATTCGAATAGTCGATTCGAATATTCGAATTTTCGACTAGAATATTCAAATCGAATATTCGATTCGACTATTCGAAAATTCTACCAGTCGAATCGGCCATTTGAATATTCGTGGAAACTATTAGAACATTCAATAATTCGACTAAGTACTTAGCTGGAAAAAAG
The DNA here is from genome assembly GCA_963971165.1 of Philopedon plagiatum. Lineage (NCBI taxonomy): Eukaryota > Metazoa > Arthropoda > Insecta > Coleoptera > Curculionidae > Philopedon > Philopedon plagiatum. The sequence goes on along the minus strand of OZ020190.1, from coordinate 109,364,573 downwards.
TTGGGGAGAAAAGTTAAAAAGTTAAATACGTAGTTGTACCTTTACTGTTGGCCCTAATATATTCGTAAAAGTGAATGGGTTCAAGTGTAGACTAGGGCTTGGAATTTTTGAAATTTAAGTATTCGAATACTTACTTCATTTATAATTCAAATATTCGAATCATTGAATGTTCCAAGAGTCTTCACGAATATTCGAATAGTCACTTAGAATATTCGAATAGTCGGTTCGAATTCGGCTATTCGATAGTCGATCCGACTATTCGAATCGACCATTCCAAAATTCTACCAGTCAAATCGACTATTCGAATATTCGTGGAGGCTATTCGAACATTCAATTCGTATATTTGAATTATAAATGAAGTAAGTATTCGAAAACTTACATTTTGTAACGTCCATGTAATATTAGGTTTCCTGACCTTAATAACCCCGAAAATGACATACATATTAGTTACCATTTTGGATAAATTTCTAGCCGCTTCTCCCCCCACACTTTAATTTTTTTAACATCAATTACGCAAAATTAGATTTTCTGACCTATAAACGGTTGTTTTTGCATTATTCTAAATCTCTCCACAAAGCATAAACCTGAACTAGACTATGCTGATATATTTAGTAAAATGAAAATTTCAAACTTTCAAAACGACCCCGTAGCCTCAGATTTTTGTCAAATCTTTTATGTGTATTATTTTTTGCCTTATACTAAATCTCTCCACCAAGTATAAACGTAAACTAAATTGACGAAAATTTTAAAATTTCCAAGCCTCTGATTTTTGTCAAATCCTTTAGAAAAGTGCGTTTTTGCATTATTTTAAATCTCTTCACCAAGTATAAACGTGAACTATATGCTGGTATATTTAGTAAAATGATGAAAATTTCAAACTTTCGAAACGACCCCGTAGCTTCTAATTTTTGTCAAATTCTTTATGTATGATATTTTTTGCCTTATTTTAAATCTTTCCGTAATTTCCAGTATTTCCACCAAGTATAAACGTCAACTAAAATAATATGCTTGAATGTTGTAAGTGTTTAATTAGGATAATAATAATTGAATTTTTGGGTGAGCCCTGTAGTCGCTACTTGTTTGGTTTTTCTAGTATTTTTGGGTAATTTAGAAAACCTGAAACCTCCCCACCAAGTTGAGATAAAGGGCGTTATCGGCTTAGGGTACTGTATTTAATTACTTGTTTCCAGTACCGGGTAGATATACTTCGCGTCACAGGTTTCGTCAGCCAACTGTTGGCCGCTAGCTTCAGGTTCATCAACAAAATTCGAGCGACCAAAATTTCTTAAAACTAAATAGCGGTACTAATTATTTACTTAAAAGTAGCCAATGGCGTCGTAAAGGAAAGTTCGGGAGGGTACAATAACAGGGATCATGCTCTCAGGGTAAATATCACCCTGTAAGTTTTTAATAAAATCTGTCAAAAGTTAACCCTACACTAATTTCGAGACAATTATTATGAAACAACTCGAAAAAAACTAAAATTTCAACACCCTGTATCTCTTAAACAAAGCGTTTCCGAACATGTGTTAATGGAAACTTTTCTTAATATTTGATGTATACGCTATTCCTGACGTTTCCTGGCAACTAGGTATATAAAAAATTATTTAAATTACATATATAAGTACACCATTTCTGATTTAGTTAATTTAATTTACTACCCCGCTAAGATTTTAACAAAACTGCTTACTAAAAAACCTTTCCCACTGAAAATATACATTTCACTATGCTTCCGGTCCCGGTCAGGCCCGGATTGGGACAGGCGAGCGACCGAGAAAATCTCGGTGGGCCGCCGGCCCAAAGAGGCCGGTGAGGCCGGTGAGGCCGAAGGCCTGGGCACTCAGACTTTATCCCACTTCGGATCATAGCATTTCCCAACCCCAAACATAAAAAGAAAATACCTTGAAAACGATGTAAATTATATATTAATTTTAACTTATTTATTTTTTATATTAAATATTATATTTTTCAGTATCATTTAACTCACGTGTAAAAATAAAATTAAAATAAAAACTTTTTGGGGACATCCGCTATGTGGGTATGTGCCGGGCCAGATTGACAGATTTTTTTTTACCGAGCTGAGGTCAGACCGGCCTCCTTGGGACTCTTGGGCGGCAAATACAATACAAACGGATTAAAGGTATTTAACATTTAAATTTAAAATTAAAAGAGTAAATATTTTGTTAACCATAAATATATTATGATATGATTTACAAACAAAACAGATATAGAAAGCAGGAAACCCAAAAATAAAAGAATACTCTGTTAGCCTTAAACAACAAAAATAAAATGTGATTGTGAAAAAAAAAATCATAGTTACATAATAACTAAGAAGCTTTCTTATTGTGCTACTATTTTCGGCTATAAAATCACATCTTGCTCTTGAGCTTTACTTAAAAAACACGATTTTGACGCACAACGAATTGTCAAATGCGGAACAATGTTCTGCGTTCTACCTACAGTTCCGACTTGTATTTATATCCTAATATTCGAACATAAAATTTCTTTTTTTTTTTTTCAAAAATCTCTTTAACAAATATTTAGGGCTTTTCAGTGACGCGGGTAATTTAAGGCTAGTGCGGGTATTTTCAACACTTGAAGTGGGGAAAGTTGGATGATGCATTGGCAGCACTGAACCCGATAGCGTCGCACAGTGTAACGTTTTTCATAGTTCGTGGGCATAGGGCAAAACAGCGACTATCGAATTTTAATTTGTTTTGTCTCTAGATTATTCGTAAAATGTATCACCGTAAAGTACTTCCTTTTTAAGCAGAAATTTGACTTTTCTGAGAGCAATAAAAATAATGCGAAAATAAGTCTAACTTAAAAAAATTCATAATATGTGTTCTATAAAAAATGTGAAAGCAATTTTTGTTGTAGCTATAGTATGCTAACTACTCTTGATATTTTCAGATTTTCGTGGAAATATTTGTAAAGTTTACTTACATACGGAATTTTGAAGAATTGTGGTCCTAGTCGAAGAAAAAACAAAGTTTGGTGTGATTTTTAAAAAAATTCCTAAATATGCCTCAGTTGTCGCATACATTAGAGTAGAGGATTACCAACTCATACATTAGGAATATCCAAAAATCTCATCCGACTTTGTCCGATTATTGAAAAAAAAAATTCTTTAGTAATATCGCACAAGCAGGAATTCAAAGTTGCTTTTTAATGCCGCTTTTGAAGATATTCCAGGTATGTTATATTAAGGTTTCTAAGAAGTTACAAGTAATTTAACTTTTACTTAGAAAGGTGGCTAGAATAAAATTAAATAAAGTATTCATGAATCTAAGTACCTACCTACATAGTTTTAAAAATACGTTATTACACCCAGTTTTAAATTGTTACTTTATTAAACATTATATTATTCTAAGAAGTAGGTAATAAGTTAACTCATTAAGCACGCTTTGTAATTTCATTTTCAATTTATTTCTTCATGTTCTTAAAATCTGCACAAATTTTTTGCATTCGTCAAAGGATTCGCTAATGTTTAAAATATCATAACAAGTAACAACCCAAAATATTACAATAAAAAATGCTAAAATCGCGAAAGAGAACTTACATACGACATATATTCTGACTTTCACAATAATTTATTTTTATTTTTTATTCACGGGACACTGACTCATTGATGCCACAAACACTGTGGGGTTACTTAATTAAGGATGCCACCACATGCAATATCCACTAAGGTTGAAAACAAAGTAATAAAAAAGTGTCAAATTTATATTTATGTTTTGTTCAAACGTATTCAAATTGTTTGATTTACAATTTGTAAATTACAAACAAAAACTCAGAATTTGTTACAATTGTTAATACAAAAAGTCTTCCCAGTTTTGTTAAAGAAATCCCAGAAATCGGGAAATTTCCCACAAGTTGGCTACACTTTGCCGGAAAAAACTAAATCCACGATAGGTGATTATTATTTAGACCGATGCACAGTGTAACAAAAACGAAAATTCATGGACATTGGAACTTTGCTTTGCTGTTTTGCAAAAATTGTGGCATATAAAAACATATATTGGAGTACGTTATTACTGTACTAAATTTATACCTACGTAGTACCTTACTAGGTACCGGTCGCTCAAAAATATAATTATTTTACGACAAAATAAATTTAAAAATACTGTTTTCGGTTTACTCGTAGTAGACTTAAATACTAATTATATAAAAAAACATTAATTAACCTAATTTTCACAATCTGAGCTGGAGACTAATCCATTAGAAATTGCCTTCTTCAATGTTAGTTTCTCTAAAAAGTGTTTCGGTTTCTAACAGATAATTTTTTTTGTCGTATATTTCGGCATAATAAAGGAAATAAGGCGATTTGAAGAAATTAACAAGTTGTGCAGTATGTCCTCAATATTCTCGGTCCGTCATCGCTTTCGCTCTTAATGTTCTCGGAATTTACGAAACTCTTTATTTCTAGATTCTGATGCCTCTTTAGATAAATGTCCAATAGGAATAGAAGAAATGTTTTCGCAAATTCCTGCCCCATGTATTTATAACATGTGAATTCTGGATGGCATATAGCACCAACTATATAGTAGGATATACAATTTTGCAATACTTATCTGTCTTATGGAAGAAAGCGCTTAAAGAATTACAGCAAATGTGTTAATTAAATTTCTGTTGAATCCAGTGATTGCTGTTGAATTTTCGTATTGTCGGAAAAAAGTTCCAGCAGTATTGCCGTCATTTGTAGTGCCGTCACTATTTTTTACAACGTCTGTTAGTATCCCAAGTTCATTTCGGAAATCATTTTGTATTTTCTTTTTTCTTTGCTCTTTTATTACTTTGTTTTCAACCTTAGTGGCATCCTTAATTAAGTAACCCCACAGTGTTTGTGGCATCAATGAGTCAGTGCCCCGTGAATAAAAAATAAAAATAAATTATTATGAAAGTCAGAATATATGTCGTATGTAAGTTCTCTTTTGTGATTTTAGCATTTTTTATTGTAATATTTTTAGGTTGATAATTGTTATGTTATTTTAAACATTAGAAAATCCTTTGACGCATGCAAAAAATTTGTGAAGATTTAAAGAACATGAAGAAATAAATTGAAAATGAAATTACAAAGCGTACTTAATGAGTTAACTTATTAGCTACTTCTTAGAATAATATAATGTTTAATAAAATAACAATTTAAAACTGGGTGTAATAACGTATTTTTAAAACTATGTAGGTAGGCATTCATGAATATTTTATATAATTTTATTCTAGCCACTTTTCTTATTAAAAGTTAAATTTCTTGTAACTTCTTAGAAAATTTAATATAACATCCTGGAATATCTTCAAAAGCGGCATTAAAAAGCAACTTGGAATTCCTGCATGTGCGACAATACTAAAGAAATTGTTTTTTTCAATAATCGGACAAAGTCGGATGAAATTTTTCCATATTTCTAATGTATGAGTTGTGTAATCCTCTACTCTAATGTATGCGACAACTTAGGCATATTTAGGCATTTTTTTTAAAATCACACCAAACTTTGTTTTTTCTTCGACTAGGACCACAATTCTTCAAAATTCCATATGTAAGTAAACTTTACAAATATTTCCACGAAAATCTTAAAATATCAAGAGTAGTTAGCATACTATAGCTACAACAAAAATTGCTTGCACATTTTTTATAGAACACATATTATGAATTTTTTTAAGTTAGACTTATTTTCACATTATGTTTATTGCTCTCAGAAAAGTCAAATTTCTGCTTAAAAAGGAAGTACTTTACGGTGATACATTTTACGAATAATCTAGAGACGAAACAAATTAAAATTCGATAGTCGCTGTTTTGCCCTATGCCCACGAACTATCAAAAACGTTACACTGTGCGACGCTATTGCGTTCAGTGCTGCCAATGCAATCATCCAACTTTCCCCACTTCAAGTGTTGAAAATATCCGCACTGGCCTTAAATTACCCGCGTCACTGAAAACCTAAATATTTGTTAAAGAGATTTTTGAAAAAAAAAGAAGAAATTTTATGTTCGAATATTAGGATATAAATTTACAAGTCGGAACTGTAGGTAGAACGCAGAGCATTGTTCCGCATTTGACAATTCGTTGTGCGTCAAAATCGTGTTTTTTAAGTAAAGCTCAAGGGCAAGATGTGATTTTATAGTCGAAAAAAGTATCACAATAAGAAAGCTTCTTAGTTATTAACTATGATTTTTTTTCACAATCACATTTTATTTTTGTTGTTTAAGGCTAACAGAGTATTCTTTTATTTTTGGGTTCCCTGTTTTGTATATCTGTTTTGTTTGTAAATCATATCATAATATATTTATAGTTAACAAAATATTTACTCCTTTAATTTTAAATTTAAATGTTAAATGTCTTTAATCCGTTTGTATTGTATTTGCCTCCCCAGGGGCGGACCGTGACTTTTGGTTTGGGGGGGGGGGGGGGGTTGGTAGACAAAACCATTGTTTTTATATAAATATGTATATACTACCGTGCTGTATAATGTTTATAATAACTACTCTAAGAGATCAAGGGGCGGGGTAACCCCCCCCCCCCCAGCGGTACGCCTCTGTGCCTCCCAAGAGTCCCAAGGAGGCCGCTCCGACAAGAGGCCGGTCTGACCTCAGCTCGGTAAAAAAAAATCTGTCAATCCGGCCCTGCTTCCGGTTGACCGACATCGTTTTAAATCCAAGCCCAGCTGCCCAGCAACTCGAGCAGCGATGCCCTTCGTTAATGACTGCACTGCCGATGCTGTCGCGCTCGCCTAAATCCACCAGCGACATAGACTAGCGTCTACGGATCCCACACTAAAAATTTTGCTTTCAGGTTTTTAGCTTTACTATCGCGCAGGTGCATCTAAGGTTGCATACGTTTCTGTTTTGGTTTGGTTAGGTGCAATTATTGCATAGTGAAAAAACATTGTAAAAGCTAGAGCTATTATTTATTTATTTAAAGGTACTTTTCATGAAATATGTAAATGTTGTTGTCTAACTATGGTAGCAGGTTGTCTAGTTGTTTATTTAATTAATTATTAAACCAACTGTAGTTGTAGCAGATATTTTGAAGTATAATCTGTATGATATTAAAATGTTTTAGGGAATTATTACATTATACAAGGCCGTCCCTATACGGCGTGCAGCGTGTGCCCCGCACAAAGGCAGCAATGGATAGAGGCGGTAAAATCAGTTAATAAGGAATTTTTTTAACTTTAGAATAATAGTTTATTATGCAATGAGCACTTAATGTTAGCTATTAATATTGAATTGAAATATCCACCCAACATTATTACGTCAATTTTATTGTTGTCAGCTTCTTATTTTTCTTAATGCCAATGTCATAATCAGAGCTAGGCAAACTACTTGAAAAAAGTAGTGGAGTATTAACTAACTACTTTATCATAAAAGTAGTTTAACTACTTGGTAGTTAAACTACTTCTTCAAAAAGTAGTTAGAATACTAACTACTAAGTAGTTAGACTATACTAACTACCTACTAAGTAGTTAGAAGTTCAATATTTAACTACAAACCAAACCAGACATGTACCGTTGTGGCTCAAAAATCCAGTGCCGTAGCTGTACTTACAAAAATGATTAAAAAAAGGACTTGAACCTATAACAAATAAAAAAATTTAAAATAAAATAAATTTTTTTATTATTTAAACTTTATTGTAAAGTTAACTGTCCACTGACTTAAATCTGAACATCAATTATTAACACAGTTCCTTTTTGGTACAAAAATACAAAACTAAATCATATTAGGTAAAAGGAATACGAGGTATTTAAAAATCAAAAATTTTGATTTTTTGAAAACTTTTAAAACCTGAAAATTCTATATTAGGTTTGCTTATCGCTTACTGGACTGAAAACGTCAGACGAGAAATTTCCGAGAACTTGTTCTAACGAGATTTTTGGCACGCGTCAACGTACATGTCATGTAATGACGTAATATAGAGGGATGTAGTTAAATATTTTTAAAAGTAGTTAAATTACACCAAAATAGTTAAAATATCTTAAGTAGTTAGCACGTTTTGATTTTATGCAGACTTAAAATAATCGAGTATAACTACTAGGAGAAAAAAGTAGTAAGAATACGACTACTTTTACAGAAAAAGTAGTTAACTACTGCCTAGCTGTGGTCATAATAAGGAGATTTAGACATTTTATTATTTTTTAATTCTTTTAAGTCCAAAATTCGGTCTACTATAGTATTAACAGTTTATATATCTAGGTCGTAATGGAGGCATTTACTGTAGTAAACTAAAGATTTTTTAAAATAGAACATTGGAAAAATTTATATACTAGTTTTAGTTCTTTTTTTTCTTATTATAAAACACCAATACTAAATGGTCAAACAGTTTGTGACTTCAAATGTCCAGACTGCGATGTAAAGCATAAAATACATATTACATTATCTACTTTTTTAAATGCCCTTGTATTACAAAACTAGTAATTTTCAACGCTCGCCCGTATAATGTGACAACGAAAACGCCAAAACAGAAGCGTATGCAACCACAGATGCACAAAGCAAAATTTTTAGTGTGGGATCTGTAGACGCATGTGCGACATAGTATGTATGTCGCTGAAATCCACCCGTTGCGTTGCAGGCCAACAACACGCTCGCAACGCAGCCTTTCAATAGTCGGTAAAAATTATAGAAAATTATTTCCTAGTGGCCGCCGTGGCCGCTGATCACACGATGAAGTATGGTTAGCGACGTCTACTGTTTTTTCGTGAAACTAAAATGCTCATAATTCCGACGAGCAGTCTTTATTATTTATTTAGTCTATGGTTAATGCATATTCCCTATTAAATAAAATTTCTTGAAAATTGTCTTGTATATATTTTATCTTAAAGTGAAAGAATCAATTATTTTTACGACTTCTCTCGTATTGTTTTGACAAAAATCTCGTCAGAAGCTAAAATAATCGTTTCAAAGTTATTTCGTTTTCAGTGTGTAAAATCATTTTTCCATGCGTGAAATAGCTATTTCCCGCACAGTGATAAAATTACCTAATTTACACATCAAAATCCATGTCAGAAAGTCAACTTTTTTTGACAGTTGTAGAAAAAAGTACATTATTCCCGAAAGAAAAACACACTCATTGTTGCCTTAGGTTTTCAACAAAAATTACCTTAAGGAAATTAGTACACCTATTTTTGTAGAAAAATATCCAAAACAATATATTTTACATAGTAATAATGCATAAAGTGATTCTAGGTTAAGTCATTGAGAAACAATTCAAAGAAAGCTTAATTCTCAGAAAAACACGAAACAAAAACAAACCAGATTTGATTTTTTTTTCTTACTTTTACAAAGTGCAATGACGTTTTAAAGACTTGTCTTGTTGATGGTAACTGCTATAATAGCTATTTTATGTTACTAGTGCAGGAAATTGTACTTTGGTGTTCGAAAATGACAATTTTTGGCGAGGTGCCAGCGGAGTCAAAAAATCGTTCGAGAGCACCAAAGATATTTCGCGCACGAGTTTCACACAATATTTTTTCTATAACTCTTTTTTTAAAACCATAAAAAAGACTAAATAATTTAAATTTAAAATTTCATATCAGCATGAAAATACAGGTGAGTGTCGATTGTGTTAGTATGGATCTACATAATTATATTTTTTGAAATCAAATCCAAACAATTTTAGTTGTCTTTTCTTTATTGCCTTCCTAAAAGTTATTGTTCCAACAAAAAAATGGAAATAAGTAGGGACGAAGATTTTAGTGCTACTCACCCGGAAATATTAGAAACAGCAAATATAGCAGTTTTTACCTTATACCCGCAAAATCTAAACGAGTATGAACTAGCATATAGGTAGTTTAAAGAACGCTGTGATAAAAAAAAGTTGTGACATTAGCGAAAATCTTTTCCGGCGTATTTCGGATAAAAATCAAAAGAAGTGAAGTTTTCTACACTGTGCTTCATATATTGGATGTTAAAAACAATACTGAATTTTAAAGAGAATATATGTAGACATACGAAACTTTAAGAAACTTTTCCATATGTGAAGAAAAAATCAGTTTAATATCGCCCTAAGAAGTCATAAATTTCAACAAAAGAGCAAATAACCCGTTTTTAGCGAGCTGATGACGAAGACTATTTATTGATAAAGGTAAACAACTGCAGAAAAAAATATTTCTGTCACTAGGATTTATTTTACTTTCTGTTTCAGATTGTTTTGATTATGTTTATTTCTGGCGCTTGTCGTCGTGGTGAATTAATGAGATTAACAGTTGATGATATACAAGATTTTGATCAATTTTAATAATTGTGAAACTACTCAATACGAAAACAGATATGCAATGCACTTTTACTGTTTCAAATATAGATTACATTGAACTGTACCAAAAATATATTGCACCTCGCCCAACGCACGTTCCTTCAAGACGATTTTTTATTAAATAACAGATGGGAAACTGCATCAGTTGAGTTATTGGGGTAAATAAAATAGAAGAGATACCTAGTAAATCGCCAAATACCTTAATTTTCAAAAGCAATGAGAAATGCTTAAGTACAAATGACTTAGCATATTGAGCGTTTTTTACGCTGCATTCTTAAACTGAAATTGCGTCAAAATTTGCATAATTGCCATTATTCGCTGGTAAATATTTTGTCAAATCTGTAAAATTTTCAAAGTCACTTCTCATTTTTTAAAACTTTCGCTTCTCGAGATTTTCTGTTTGTGTTTTTTTGAAAGGATTTGCCATTTATATTTTAGATTTCGGGTTGCATGGCGCAACACTTTTTAAACTGTGCTCGGGATAGCAGGTGGATGATTGGACGATAAACCTCCACTAACTGCCTTTTGCTTACCAAAACTGACTCTGAACTTTTGAGATTTTGTATTTTGATGAATATTACTTTTTCAGTACATTTTTAAAGAAGGATTTATTTATGTATGTAAGTAGGTACCCCCTTTTCTATCACAACTATATTCCTAATTTCAAAAATACTTCAAAGTTTGTAATGACGTACAATTAACAAACCATAACTCAACCACACCTCAGTAATGAGCTGACCTACCATGAAGAGTTTAAATTAAAATCAATGGCAAGCTTTGTCAATTTGATTATATAGTTTAATATCTAAGAAAAGAAAACTAGAGCAAAGACTTAAAAATAATGGTAATAAGAGAGTCAGGACCTTCTATTTCTCTATGTTTTTTTTATCAAAAACAAATATTGATTTTAAATGCAAGGACGTAAAATAGAATAATAGAATATATCATAAGTTTTTAATGACGGCTAATTGACAATTACAAGACAAAAACTTCTCAAAACTTAGCTGATCAACTAGATGTTAATTTAAAGCAGTGCTAAATCTTAAACCTATTTATTTAATTCCAATGTAAAAATTGAAACTAATGGCACGGTTGCTACTGCAAAAACACTTGACGATCACTGGAAAAATATCGAAAATGTCTTTCAAAAACTAAGAAGTGCCCAGCTGAAGCTTAGTCCGAAGAAATATCATTTTCTCAGAAAGAAGTAAAGTACCTGAGGCTCGTGATCATAGAAGATGGCGTTGGAACTGATCTAGAAAAGACAGAAGCCATTGAAAATTGGCCAGTACTCAAATGCAAACAAAGAAGTTTTTTGGGCTTTTGTACTGACTATAGAAAATTCATAAAGAATTTCGCTGAAATCGCAAGATCCCTATATCGATTGACCGACAACAACAGAGCTATGAAGTCACTAAAGATTGTGACACCGCCTTTAAATAAATAAAGAAGGCACTTTGTAATCCTCCAGTGTTGTCGAATCACGAACCTACCCAGATGTGTATTGTAAACACCAATGCTAGTATACTTTAACTATTCTGAATTGAATTACCATAAAATAAATTTCGACCAACAGTCAGTGGTTTGTTCGTGAAGCGTGGGCGGCGTGATAGATATTTAAAAAAGTTTTATTCTGAATAATTAATAATTTATACTATAAATATAGAAAGTCGAGAAAAATCTACGCACGCCCTTCATGATCAGATGCATGCATTCCAAAGCACGTCGGGGGTCGGCTGGGCGCTTATGGTCCGCGCAAATAATCTTTGAGAAATCTTTTCGGCAACTTCGTGCCGCCGACCAGTATTTCATTTGTCGATTGTCGGAATATTTAAAATAATTTGAAAGCATGTTTTGAGAGTTTATTTACTTGAAACCGCGTAATACCAATCGGTCATGGTATAATAGCTGAAAAATAACGTGATTCAATTCTGAGTAGTTAAAGCATAATAATTTCATTGATGCGATTTTATCACAGTTACAGAGTGGAGGAGAGAAATTGATTTTTTATTTTAGCCAAGTACGCTCCAAGTCTAAGCACAACTACTGTGTAACTAGATTAGTTTGCGAACCTGGCGGAAATCAATTTTTGCATACCATACGCAAGTAAAAATTCGGTTATTTAATTTCTAAAATTCTAGGACACATTTGCATGCCCCTGTATATTCTCGGACATCCATTCTTTTATTTAGTACTTCTTCATTATTATATCGTTTAAATATTTATGCTAAAGTGCTGTTGTGTTTTTTTATTTATAATAAAATAGTTTTAGTCGGAAATTTAGTGTGCATTAGTCTCATCTCATGAATAAAGGTAGATAACATTGCAGTCCCTCTTACATACCTAATTAGATCGCCACTCTATCTCTGTATGGCTCCCGTGGGATAGCTTATCTGGAGCTACATCAGGAAACTCACTTTATGGAGCTGTAAAACTTACCCTATAAAGCATTTTATGTAAAAACTCAAATTGGTTTAGTTATTTAAACTTGATAATGTGTTATACCGTTCTCCTAGTTGGCTTTATTGTCAGTTAATATATAATATAGAATGAATAGCTGAATATAGCATAATTAAAATGCGTTAAATAGTTATAAATTACGTTATGCAGGGTGATTTTTTACAAGGCGATATCTCGAAAACGGTTTAAACTATTTTTATGAAATTTTGGTGAGTTAATATGGAGATGGGGGACATATTTAAAGATGTTTTGGCATTTGCCCCCTCTCTCTATTTTGAGAGGTGGTGGTAACTTTGGAATTTTAAATGGAATGATTTACTTTTGTTTATAAAATTCGAATCTACGTAAAAAACTACATATGTGAATACTTTTTTTTTGATTTGCTCTTTCGGTTACGGAATTGTGATTTATTAGATCATAAAACAATTTTTACCATTTAATTTATTATCTGTCATGCTTACAAAGTGTTCGAAATGTCCCTGTTTAACTTTTAAATGCTTTCGCACTCTTTTTCTAAGTGAATTTCGTACCCGCTGTAACATTTCAGATGTTACTAATAAGCAGGCAAAGCGGATTCGGTCTTTCATATTATCTAAAGTTGTAGGTGCAGTGCCATCACTTTGCCCTTTATAAAATCCCAGAAGAAAAATTCAAAGAGGGTCAAACCTAGCAGGCCAGTGACCGGACCAGCTCGTCTAATCCACCTGTTTTCAAATATTCCATTCAAATTATTAGGGGCATATATTGCATAATGGGGTGGAGCTTCCTCCTGTTGAAACCACATGTTAGGATTTATGTTTTGGCTTAAGAATAGGGGTAATTGGTTTCTTCAAAAACGTGTGTACATATCTCCATTTAAATATCCTTCAAAGAAATGCGAACCAGTAACTGTATCCCCGATTATACCACACCAGACATAAATTAACCAGGGATGTAGATTTGGCAGAGCTCTCATCGAGTGGGGATTTGCCGACGCCCAGTAGTGCATATTGTGTCTATTTACCTAAAGAAAATAAACCAAATAAAAAAGAAGAAATTAAATTTCTACTGGTAAGGGATAACTTAAAATCCTACCTGCCCACAAGTATGGAGAGCAATTTCGTCAGAAAAAATAACATTCATTAGAAACCTGCTATTTCCTTGCATTTGTCTCGTGGCCCAATTGCAAAATGCAACGCGATTTTCAAAGTCGTGCCCATATAGCGGTTGGTGGAGCGTAATGTGGTATGGACGAAAATTGTACAAAGTCACAACTGATTTTTGACTTATTCCAGCATCTCTAGCAAGCCGCCTGGTACCTACACGCGGGTCAGGATCTACCGCTCCTAAAACATCAACTTCTCTATTTTCGTCCGTTTTAGTTCGCTTCCGCAGTCAACACAAAACCGTCCCCGAGACGTCCCAGGGACGTAAGTCTGGGATATACCCGACGTCCCAGGGACGTCCCGGAATATCCCATAAAATCCCAAGGACGTCCCTGGGACGTACGTTTGGAACAGGTCGGGATGTATCTGGGATCATCCCATAAAGGTTACACAGGACCTATATGGGACCATCTTAGGACCTTACTAGGACGTTATAGCGACTATATTTGGGACGTATATAGGATCATTGTGGGACATTCCCTACGCCTTAAAGGGTCTGGATAATTTTATAGCATTTTCAATTTACTGCACTTAGTGCACTTCACTTCCCCTTAGAGAGGAAATTTTGGTATTTCCCATATCAAATCGTTCCAACACGGTTAGATAACAGAATACTTATTCAGAGTGCAAAGAGTAAATATTTAACATTATTTTGTTGAATTACTGAAGCAGCATGACACAGGCAGCGCCATCTCCTAGCAATTCCAAACAGTCCTAGTACTGACACAAAAAAAACGCTTTTTGGGGTAATGTAAAGTCATTATAATATAGAGTCATCAATACAATAAAGATTCCAACAGTATTTTGTTTTTACACTTTATAAAAACATTTTACCAAATTAATTTTTTTTAACTTCCCATTGCGGACGTCCGTGGGACGGCAACATGGGACGTCCTACGGACGTCACTTTTTGACCAATTTGGGATGTTTCTAACGTCCAGGGGACGTCCCAGGGACGTTTTGGCTGATATCGTCCCACCTGGGACGTTGCGGATCAAAATGGGACGTCCTGGGGACGTTTGTTGTTTGCTGGGTCCGAACTTGTGGTTTCGTGCTCAGACTACCAGTAGTGCGACTTCTAGTCTTTTAAATGCCATGTTAAATTTTGGGTTATTAGAAAACTACTCCGCCCACACTAGTGCAGATTCTCTGTAGTTTTTTCCGCACTCTCTAAAATTAACAACAAGCATTAATTGAGCAATAAACTGAGAAATAATCTCTAAAACGTCAAAATTCTCAATTGACTTTGGAAGGTGGTAGAGGAATTGAAAGGCGGTAGAGGAATTCTTCCTCGACGGAGGTGGTACCACTCCACACATCCTCTTAAAAGGCTGGTGAAATCCCTGCAGATGTTTCCAGCTCTGGATGTGTGAGTCGGATTTCTCCAGTACACTCACGTTACATAGTAGGTACTTAGACTTCGATCTTAGAATAATTTCTGAAATAAGTGACTTTGATTTATTGGTAAAATTTGTTTATTGTTTAAATTCAATCAAAATTTAGTTAACCAAAATACGAAAGAGCAAATAAAAAAAAATTATGCACTTAGGTAGTTTTTTATGTAGATTCGAATTTTATAAACAAAAGTACATCATTGCATTTAAAATTCCAAAGATACCCCCACCCGTCAAAATAGAGAGAGGGGACAAATGTCAAAACATGTTTGCATATGTCCCTCCATCTCCACATTAACTCACCAAAATTTCATGAAAATATTTTAAACCGTTTTCGAGATTTTGCCTTGTAACACTTTAAAAAACTCACCCTGTATTTATTAGCTCAAAGATGTATGATTTTTACTTCGAGTAATCTCAGAAACTGCTGAACGGAATTTTTTTTAATTCTTGAGGAGAGTCTTCCCTTTTCCCTTAACTTTTATTTATTAATTTTTTTAACCAGCTGATTTAAATCCAATTCTGTACTATTGTATTGGCATTTCTAGTGTGTCACGAAATGGAAAAAAGCAATTGCATTTAACCTAAACGCTATTTTGCGTTAACAGCACTAACAGCATTTAACAATAATTCGGCTAAATTTGGTAGTTATTGTGGTAAAATTAAATATTTAATTTTGGCCAACTAATTGGGTTTAAATTATTATTTGTGAATTTTGCCTTAATTTCATATAAATTATTTTATAAACGAACTTTATCTGGTGTATTATTTTAGCAATGGCATTAATATTATTTAGATTCATAATAGACAAACGTATGTGAGAAGAAACCACACTCCTCTAATAAAGAAGAATACCGACTATGCGGTGGAGTATGAGAAATTGTGTTTGCACCAGCCGCTAACTTCGTGGAAGTTGATGAGCTGTAATTTTAAAACAAAAGGATAAAAATATGAAATGTTAATATTCTATAATCTATATACCTATATATCACATAGCATATCCTGCCTGACTGATTCGTCATCGCCGAGCCGACACCGCTGAAGTTATAAATATGAAATTTGGCCAGTAGTTTTATTTTATAATGCAGAGATTCACTAAGGAGGGATTATTCAAAATTCAACCCCTAAAGTGGTCATAAGGGGATTGAAAGTTTGTATGGAGAAAACATATTAGTTGGTCCTATTAACTTGAAACTTCATAGAAGTATGCGACGCACATTGTTAAAGACAAGTGTTGAGTTAAAAACTGTCAAAGATACTATAATGAGTATCTTTGACCAAATACTTACCGCTTAGAACTTAAAAGAAAAGAACATTAAATTAATTCAGAAAGGCTGACTAGAGCAAACAGAAACAACAGGGTGTTCTGAGCGAAGCAAGCGGTAGTAGACCGCGTGTAGCTCAGTTAGCCGGATAGGTTCTATTGAACGCCACCAGTGTTTTACACCGACACAAACTGGAAGTCGCCTTGGTGGTCTAGGAACCTGCTTCACACACAATAAGCCTGTTATTTATAACTTAAAATAAAATTCAAAATCAAAAAGGCGTAGTGAGCTAAATGAAACAACGTAAATACATGTAACCCTATATACATACATTCATAAACAACATACAAGATAGATTGGTTCAAAACCAGAAAAATGTTGGGGCGATTTTGCCCCCGCCAAAATAATAATAACAAAAAAACGTGTCCTTGGGGACAGAAGATTCTTTGAGGGAGTTCGTCTCCTCCAAAAACCGAAAGTATAGGCTCATTAGCGCCCTCCGGAAGATAGATAGGAAGGCTCTATAATGCCCGCCGGTAGAAGGTGTCTTGGAGAAAATCGTCCCCTCTGGAAGACCCGTCCTAGGAAGGACTCGAAATGAGTTCACGAGACGAATCTCAGTAAACAAGGACTCGCGCGCTCACAAATATCCACCCTAGGCGGGTGAATTTCATTGTAGAAATGAAAAATAACACTACCCCACGAAAAAAAAACAAAGTCATGCCCACTGGACTAGATCCCCATGTCTATATGTTTTCGAGGTCGCTGAATCCGAATCCGACATCCGTTTCACGACATCAGGTCATTGGACACCGTAAACCACCCCCTTAATTTCTAGGGTTGCTCAGCATCTGGCTCGGGTGTCCTCTGCTCTGCTTTTTTGTGTATTCCAAAGTGATATGTTGGGAGGGTAGAGGGTTAACATCCGATCCGGAACGCACCCCTGAGGGAGTGAAAACCACCCTTTCAGGGGGTGAAACCAGTTTTTTTCTGTTTTCGAAGGATTTTTATCAGAATCACGACGGAGGAGGGGTTTGTATGTACATGTACATGTACAAATATGAATTTATATATACATCATATATACACATATATACAGGGTGTTGGAAAAAGGCCGGTACTCCCAAAAGCTTCCCGGGGGGGATGTTTATTTAAGGCCGTCTTACTCGTATAGCATAGGAAATTTTCCGGGGAATCGAATAACGTTGTCAGATTTGGTCCCGATAAGGGCCTGGGCCCTGTGAGGCCTTAGTTTGCGTTTTCATATGGGGACCACCGTTTTTTGCAGATTCGGATTCAGCCGAAAATTTTGCGTTCAGATACGTGGATCTCAAATTTTTATGGGCCATATCGGGCCCAATACTAGCCTTCGCCTTTAGAGAGCCATTTTGGTAGGCCTGTGACATCATCATGGGACCGTCAGATGGAAGGAATTTGAGAATGGAGGTGAGCCGTGCGTGGCAATTTAAACACGCGATCATGCTTATCTATAGCGATTGGCCGTTTGTGGCTACAATCAGCAATAAGTATGGTTACAGCTCCCAAAATTTTCGGCTGAATCCGACTCTGCAAAAAAAGGGGGTCCCCGTATGAAAACTCAAACTTAGGCCTCACAGGGCCCAGGCCCTTATCTGGACCAAATCTGACAACGTTATTCGATTCCCCGGAAAATTTCCTATGCTATACGAGTGAGACGACCTTAAATAAACATCCCCCCTGGGAAATTTTTGGGAGTACCGGCTTTTTTCCAACACCCTGTATATATGTGTATATATAATGTATATATAAATTCATATTTGTACATGTATATGTATATACAAACCCCTCCTCCGTCGTGCTTCTGACAAAAATTCTTCGAAAACAGAAAAAAAACTGGTTTCACCACCTGAAAGGGTGGTTTCACACCCTCAAGGGGTGCGTTCCGGATCGGATGTTAACCCTCTACCCTCCCCACCTCTCACTTTGGAATAAACAAAGAAGAAGAGCAGAGGACACCCGAACCAGATGCTGAGCAACCCTAGAAATTAAGGGGGTGGTTTACGGTGTCCAATGACCCGATGGGGTGAAACGGATGTCGGATTCAGATTCAGCGACCTCGAAAACATATAGACATGGGGATCTAGTCCAGTGGACATGACTTTGTTTTTTTTTTTCGTGGGGTTGTGAAATTATAGTCAGGCCTCTAAATCCGGTCCACCGTGTCATAAAATGACGAAGACCCGAGCCGATGGGTGTCGATAGCTTCTAGATTGAAAGTGCGTGACCGGGCCAAAACAACGCGACGTCATACCTAGCCAGTTAGTAAGATGAGGGGCCGAGTATTTCCGTCCTGCGTCGATAACCCAATGGAAGTGGTGAAGATGGCTACCAAAAATTATTTATAATTAATTTGGGTAATCGATTTCAGTTGTATTAGAAATTAAAGATCGGTAAAAGTTACAACGAGATTGCTCGAGGTAAATTTCTATTTTATCAGTCTTGGAATGATATTGATCTGATGGTCGAGACGGCCAGTTCCTTGCGACCAACAAAAAAAAAACGGCACCCAGAACAAGAACGTCGAGAAGGTGGCAGCTTCTTACTTGTTGCTAAAATAATAGAATAGGTGTATCCTTTGCTGAAAATAGTGGCGTAGCCACACCCTTATTGAGAAAAAATCTTACCTATACTTATAGCAATAATTAAAAAATATTAAAAACAAGACATAGTTTTTTGTGTGTGTGGAAATCGAGGGGGAGCTCTAGCCTCCTTAGCCCCCCTCTGGTTACGTCACTGGCTGCAAATACGCGCTAAATCTAAAATTACGACCACTATGCTATTCGATATATACAGAGCTACAGTACGGTTCTAAATTTCAATTGCATATATAGTTCTTCACCTAAAAATTTATTTTTTACCAAATAAAATTCGAATCGCAACCTATTTGCGCCAAAAAGTCAAGATTCCAGGAAATTCATCTTTAGGTTCACTTTTGGAAAAACTCTTGCACTTCTCGAGGCATGTTAATGGAAACTTCTGCCTTATTTTTAAACATAATAAATAATCTGCAGTTATTGCGCGCTATAAAGAAAAAAATCGTCCAAACGGTCAACATTAATTTTATGATATGACTGGGGCTGATTGCTAATATGTCATTACCTGACTGAAAACAATAAAGTCAGAATACAAACAGAATATAGCACCACACCAAAATGGAACGGTTTAGCATATTTCACAAATTAAACCTAAACATTTTAGCTTGGCATTTTCTCTGTGTCAGAATAATTTTTAGGTGGCACTCTTAATTAGCTTGTCCTTTTCCTTCCTTGTCAGTACAATATAAAAAAGCAAGAAAAAATGCATGCAGTGTTTTATTAACGCATTGAAAAATGAATTTTATATTATGTCACTCCGCCAAACAAAAGCGGGCCATAATTCAGGCTGATTGTATTTTTAGATGAACCATATTGCAAGTATACGCTCTGTAATTTTGTCGTTGTTTTTATGGTTGGTCGGAGGCGAAGCTTTTAAAGTACGGCTATTTTGCATTCTCTTTTTGCAATCTCACGCACATTATCTTTTACAATTTGTCTGTGTCGAGTTGAACATGGCCGGAGGTGTTTGCTGTGTTTAATTTGGGGAGACAGAAAATTCGTAACAAGAAATGCTAATTTAATTGTGAATATAGGCGATAAAAGTAGATGATAAATTTGGTAATCAAAGAGGTTTGACATTGACAGGTTATTTTAAGCGGGTTGATTTATCTAAATCGAACTTTTACAGCACGGGAATAAATGATAAGGGCTTTAAGAGGCATAATCGATCAAACACCAATCACAGAGCGGAAGATGTCTCCATATCCAGTTAGTCTATAGATATTTTTAAGACAACTAGTATTGTGCAGCAATTAAAAGTTGTGGCATAAACCAATTAACAATTAATTAATCATATTCATACAGGCTAGTGAAAAAATACTGAGCAAAAATAAAGATTTGCACATTTGTTTCATAGACCTAGAAAAAGCGTTTGAAAGGATAAAAAGGGAAAATATTTGGAAAACTTTGGAAAAAAGAGGAGTGGACATGGAAACAATTGAGGTAGTAAAAGCAATGTACAAAGAAGGTAAGACTTATGTAAGTAAGAACAAACAAGGAATTATCTGAGGAATTCAAAACAGAAATAAGTGTCAGCCAGGGGTGTGTGTTAAGTCCGTTGCTATTTTCAGCCGTGATTAATGATTCAATAAAGGAAGCAAAGGAAAAGATGCAAAAACTAAAATTGGTATACTGGAAGATGACAGAAAGTGGGATCACAGAACTGATATTCGCCGATGATATGTCTATTCTGACAGAATCAGAAGAACACCTTCAATTTAACTTAAATGTCCTTCAACACGAATTAAACAAAATAAATATGAAAATAAACATAAATAAGACCAAGTTGGTGACTATAGGTATTTAGGAACTATTATTGAGAACACTGGGGAAATTAGACAAGGAAATAAATGAAAGGATGAAAAAAGGAGGAAAAATATTCAACACAATAAAGACCACATTCTTAGAAAAGAGACATTGAAAAGAACACAAAAACTGAAGTAGTAAAGAAAATGGTCAGACAATATTATATAGTAGCAAATCATTCTTAAATGGAAGTGCATCAAAAAGTTGGTCCTTACCTAAAAACAAAATTAACTTTTATTAGAATTTTAGTGTACAGGGGAGAGAAAAAAGTGAAAATCAACACAATTTGGTATTGCTACTTTAAAACTTCGATATATTATTAAACTAAAAAAAAGTGTGTCGGAAAATCAGTTGTGAAACATCATTTCAAAATGTGCTAATTATTTTATGGTTCTATTCTAAACCTGCTGAAGTTGTTGGCGCATATAAATAATGATAGATTGGGCCTCTTAAAGCGAAATAATATAGTTAGTATAGTAAAATGACATGACTTGACTGATACGTTAAAATTTTTGAGCTTTTGCCATTCTAGCACAACGTGAAAGTTGTAACTTGAATAATATTATTCAAGAATTCCACAAAAATATGGATATATGGAAGCCAAGACAAGAATGATTTTCTTGTTCAAATGTGCCGAGATTAATGTGATTGTATTCATTTAAATAGTAACTGAAAGCGCAAATAACCTATGCGAGAATAGACTGTGGCATACTAATGAATAACCAAACAAATACTCGTAAGTTGAATATATAACATGTTAGACAAGAAGATAACTTATCTCTTAAGCTTTTGTGACTATGATATGGGAAAATAAAATATCCGGAGCAATGTAGAATGAAGGTATAGGTGTTAACGGATACCCTACTTACGCAGATTTTAAAGATAATTTACATGTGAGGGTTGCGCGCAAGAGTTTGACACTGATAATTTTTTTTCATTCAATAATTTCTAAAAAGCCAAAGTTTACTTATTTTTAAAATGCAATGCATGTCCTTTCGTCATTAGAACATAACTAAAGCTATATTCTTTTTACTTCCATCTCCTTTTTAGATAAAAGTATCTAAACATACAGTCGCTAACTCAAAAACATATACACGTGATGGAATACTGATCATTTAAGGGCTGCATCTGCATAATAGTCTAATTTCCGGCAGTAACACTATATAACAGCCTATTGGCAAATTGCTTCTTACTTGAGAATATTCATCGTGTTTTATTTAAATTTAAATTTATGACAATGCGTTTTTAGGCCATGGACATAAAGAATTCCAATAGACAAACTCGTAACCCGCAAAGCCCAGAAGGAATTAAGTAGAAGTAATTAATCACAAACTGTTTGTAGTTGGAAGCAAAAACCTTTCAAGTTAGTTCATCTAACTTTGACGGTAACAAATTCCAGGAAAAGTTGTTTTTAACCACATGGAAAACAAAGTTTTGCTCCTGGGGCATATATCAGAAAATCCTTGTTTATAAGGGTTGATAGGTGGATTACGTAGTAATTAGCAAGTTGTGATATTTAGCCAAATATGTTATTTATTGTTACTGAAACATAATGGATCATTTAAAATTTTTCTTTAAACGAAGTTGTCATTATTAGAGTCCGACCGACTTGGTATTCCCGGTAACAAGAAAAATCGTCTTAGTGATCTACAGCGTATCCAGAGACCATCTCAGCAGATAGGAGACTTATTTATTTTTGATTTTATGGAAAGAAGTTATTTTTCATAAAAAGTTCTACTTGTTGAGAAAATAACAGTCAAACTAAAAACTTTGACCCATATACGGGGTGTAAAAAAAGTAAAAAGGGTAAATGTCGTAGCGTAGAAAGAAAACTATGTTTAATTTTAATTGCAAAGTACTATAACGTAAGAAAGTGTCGTGGAGAACTGAAAATTGAACGAATATCAAATTTGACAAAATAACTTCATCCATAAAGCTTAGAATTTTTTTAAAAAGTATTTTGAAATAGATGTTCTTTTTTAAATAAGATATTACCAAAATAAGCAATAAAACCAATTACTGTTTTTACTCAAAATATAAGAAAATATTTTGGAAACTTTCTTCATTCATCTAGTTAATCTGGAAAAGTACAAAGTATGGTATTATACCAAATGAAACATTGACAACTGTTTGCTTTATTGTATTGTTGTTTCCTTTTTATTAAATATTATGCTTAAGTTTACCAAAAAACATTAAACTATTATTAATAATTGTTGACGATAGTGCCGGTTTATGAATTTGTGCGCCCCTATGCAATATGTCTTTTGACGTCTCCCCCCCTATGTGTTTAAAAGTACAGATAAAATATTAATTTGTGTTCGGCGCACCCCTTTTTGTTCAGTGCCTAGGCACGTGCCTAGAGTGCCTAATGGATAAACCGGCACATATAGAGAGGCCGCTCAAATTTTTAGTGGACGACATCCGTGAATCCGCCAGGTGAATGTTGGAGATATTGTTAATAAATTTAAAAGTACTGGATCTGTTAGCAATAAATGTTTCTGTCAAGCACCAGGTTTGATGGACGGACGAAAATACCCAATTAGAGGTTTTGCAAGCTATCGTGGAAAATCCAAAAATCTCTTTGAGAAATATTTTACAAACCGTTCCACCAACTGTTACAAAATCCACGGTCCAAATTATTTTAGCGAAAAATCTTTTTTTTTTCGAGAAAAATATTATTTTCAGATGAGGCCACGTTCACCTCAAACGGAGTGGTGTTTTGCCAAAATTGTGGGTGGTGGAGTGATGAAATTCCCACTTTGTAATTGAGTGTCGTGGCCAGTATTTTTTTAGGACGAACGTTTTGGTCTATTGTTTTTAAGAACAAAATTGTAGGGCCGTACTTTTTTCCAGAAAATATTACCGGTGAAATTTACTTGAACTTTTTGAACACGGAATTATTTGAATTGTTTCATTGACTACCGCTGGATATAAGAAACACACTTTGGCTCCAATATGACGGTGCTCAATGTAACAGCTCTGCAAGAGTGACAGAATTTTTAAACCGGACATTTCCACAGAGGTGGATTGGACGAAGGTCAGAATTTGCTTGGCAACCAAGGTCACCAGATATATCTTCCCTTTTGAAAACATAGACCATTTAAAGATAATTATAAGAGAATGTGTCCGAAAATTTTTCCGCAGTGGCGGAATTTTCACGACTTACAGTCGTTTGTACGGAAAGAAACGGTGGTCATGTTGAAGCTTAGTGTAGTATTTCATAATATGTTATTCTTGTTTATTTTGGCAATATGCTATTTAAAAAACATGTATTTAAGAAAATGTTTTTAATTTAAAGGTACAGGGTTTTTCCATATATTTTGGAGTACTCCTAGAGCGTTTATTTTAAAAGGTAGAAAAAATTTTACACAGTTGAAGTATTTTTTCTGAACTGTCAAAATCCTCCGTCGGATAAAACAAATGAACATCGCAAATGTGTCTAAACACCTTAAATTTGTTTATTTTTAATGAAACACCCTGTATGATATTTAATATTTGGAAGGATCTGCTCTTCCTGATTTCAAACATATATACTTTTCCTATATTTATCAAGCCGTTTCCAAAATATAAGGGTCTAAATTCTGTTAATGTGCATTGTGGAAATCTGGTTAGCCATGACGACGAATACAAATTATATAAAAAAAATATTTGAAAATTTAAACCTCTACAATTTTTAGACGGCTTGATGAAATATAGCAAAACGATAATATTTGAAATCAGGAAAAGCAGAACTTTCTAAATATTAAGTAATGTACAGGGTGTTCCG
Organism: Philopedon plagiatum; assembly: GCA_963971165.1. Lineage (NCBI taxonomy): Eukaryota > Metazoa > Arthropoda > Insecta > Coleoptera > Curculionidae > Philopedon > Philopedon plagiatum. The sequence continues at coordinate 109,339,861 of OZ020190.1, read as the reverse complement.
TTAAAAATAAACAAATTTAATGTGTTTAAACTCATTTATGACATTCATTTGCTTTATCCAATGACAGATTCTGACATTCTAGAGCAAATACGTCAACTTTCGTAACTTAAAGTTTTTTCTAGCTTTTAAAATAAACGCTTTAGGGTTACTCCAGAATATATGTTAATTTTCATATTCGATCACTTTTCAGTCCTCGACGACACTTTCTTACGTTATTGTACTTTGCAATTAAAACTAAATATAGATTTCCTTCCATATTATTTATAATTTTTATTTTTTTTGACCCCCCGTATATGCTGGATCAAAATTTTTGATTTAAGTGTTCTTTTCTCAACAAGCAGAACTTTAAATAATTTTTCCGTAAAGTCAAAAATAAAAAAGTTCCCCATTTGTTAAGATGGTTTCTGGACACGCTAGTTAAATAGTAAGTGAGTTGAGGTCAAAAATTTTAAATGCAACCCTATGCCATGTGGTACCTCTTTTTCTTTTTTCAAAAAAAGAAACATTTTATCGCAAACCCGAGGCTCATATCTTAATATGTTTTTAAATGGCAAGCCTAGAAAAATTAAAAATCGTGAATTTTTTTTTTAAATGTATATACCGACCTTTATTTATCTTATTACTTTAAAAGTTGTTCAACATGACCACTATAAACTTTTTGGCAGTAATAAAGTCGATTTTGGATCTCACATTTTCGAGAATGGCAGGTGTTACTTCTTGGCAGAGTTTTAAAATCAAATTTTTATTGGCAAGAAGTTCATAGTGGTCATTTTGAACAACTTTTGAAGTAATGAGAGAAATAAAGGTATTTAAATTTTAAATTTTTTTCACGATTTTTAATTTTTATAGGCTTGCCATTTAAAAACTAATTAAGATACGGGCTTCGGATTTACGGTAAAATGTTAATTTTTTAAGACCTTAAAAATAATGTACCAAATTACATTTAAAATTTTTGACCTCAACTCCCTAGCGTCAACTCTTCAGGGGATTGAAATTGTTAAATTACATAAAAAAGTAGCTTTATTAACCAATAAGATACACCTAAAATTTGGTGTCTCTATCTTTACTAATAGAAAAGATATTTTCCAATACTAACACTTTTTGGACACCCTGTACATGTACCTACTATTTACTTACAATTCATCGGCTGTAAGGGTACGTTATAACAGGGCACTAGCGCGCAAAGTGAAATAATTTACACCCCAGCGCGTAAAGTAAACTGTGTATGTTTTAATTTGTATATCTAAGTACATTTTGTCATATTCGAATAAAATATTAACAATTGATGCCTCCTCTTCTAAGTCCAATAAAACTTTTGACAATGTTCCAAAGACGGAAATATCTAATTTACCAATTAATGCCCCGCAAGATTCTACTTATTATAATACAGCATCTCATTCTCTTGAGCAAATCAAAAATTACGATACAAATAGGCTCAATAATACACTTTTCACATCTAATTCTAATATCGTTTGTAGTAATAGCTTTGTTTTGGTTCGGTTTTAGAACTATTATAGAACAGTTCGTAATGCGTTCTCGGACTTTTAATGTTTTACTTCGCCCACAACTGGTGCAAAAATTGAATCAAAATATAATAAGAATAAAATTTTGGTCCATTGTTTCCTAGCTAAGTAATATAGGTTTTATTTTCAAGTTGATTCGAGTCAAAATAAAGCAATAAAAATTCGAGAACTCAGTTAGGAACCGTTCTATAACAGTTCAAAAGTTGAACTAAAACAAAACTAATAATAATGTGGTTAGTAAAGTCCAATCAACACCTATTACCCAAGAACTAAAAATTAATCATTGTGCCAATTTCATTGCACATTTAATATTCATATTGTTCACAATTAAATTTGAACACTTACATCCGTTGCTCAAAACTTTTACGTTCAGATTTACTAAAAATGTTTAAGATATAGTCATGGATTTATTAAGAATGGATACGGGATGATTTAACATTCTTTGAAGCCAAATCAAACCATTCTAAGCGATACTGTAAACACAATTTGTAAACATTGGCCACATCTTATTTTACCTTGTGTTTTTGTGCAAAAAATACGTTAGAAGCATCACAAGATTTACTAAAAGTAATAAAAGGCCCAAAATATTTTAGTTTTCTGCTAAATAATAATAAATTTATGCTAAAAAGGTTTTATTATTTATAGGTTATATTATTTCTAAAGGTTTATTTAAAGTCGCTCCGCGTCATTTATAAATCTATCAGTTGCACTTTTTCTTTTCTAGTTCATTAGACAAAGACGTACGTGTAACCGAGTGTTCAGACGTATTTCCTAAGCAACCAGCCGAGACAGCAACACTTCTGAGCCCAACACTCCAATGCTATTTAATCTCTTTCTACTACCATTCTTGATTCAATTATGTATTTCTTTAAAGTTCGTAAACTAGACCTCTAGGGGAAATATTTTCATAACAAACAATAAATAAACAGGCTTCACGTTCGATATGCTCACAGTATACGGAACATCGAATCCTTTCTAATAAATCCATGGATTTAGTACTGGTTTAAATTAAGATCTTCTAGTTGATCAGTTCGGGTCATTGTTAAGAAGTCACCATTAGAAACGTAGAAGTTATTGTAATATTTAAGCAGTTTGCTTGGTTTTTAAATGATTTTCATCTTGGAGCGTGTTGCCAGAATGAATTTAGTTCTATTATTGTAAAAAGTACGTACTAAAATATAATTTTTCTTTATAAATTTGCGAAAAAACTCGGAAGGAAATTCATAGTGGAAAATTTAGTTGTCTTATTCTTACACTTGTCAGTTTAGAACTTTTGTTTGGTTGTCAAGCGTTGGGGAATCTGACCGTCAATCAAGTAATAAATTTAATTGACGTTTAAAGACATATTTGGCAATAATGGCATTGGCATTAGCCTGAAGACTGTCTCATCAGTGTCCAGTTAGTGTCTTAGTTTTTCTTTAGTGTTTCTTTCTTAAACTGGTTGTGCAACTAGACGTTACTGCCTTTTAACCGAGTAATTTTGATCGTACCATTTATACAGTGCTTTTTTAACTCGAGACATTGGATTTGCATGGTAATTTTTCCACCCCATGTTAACTTTTGTTCTACTAAAAATTTTGCGCCAAATCTCGGCAGGTACATAGTTTAGGTTAGGGTCTTCAATTCGCATTGAACGTTGGTGTTTTTTTCAGCAATTCCATACCAATTTACATAAGGAAAATCTTTTATTCTTTGATGATAACTTACAGTTTACAAATTAATTTAAACAATGCATGGAACTGTCAAAATCAAATATCTGACATACAGAGGTTAAAAAAATTGCGTTTTACCAAAAAAAGAAGTCATTTTTTACATCTTTGGCAGCCTTACTGGTAAAAATAAGTCACTGTGGCGTCTTGTAAGGATTTAAATAACCGCTGTTGCAAATTTCGTCTTTTAGTTTCGAGTAGAATAAAAGTTAACATGAAGTGAAAAATTTACCACGCAAATCCCATGTCCCGAGTTAAAAAAACGCATCGTATAAAATTTAGTCACGCTTCTTAAAACAAATTTCAGAATCTTAAGATTGTGTTTTTTTCCAGTTGTGCCATAAAAATATCTAAAAAGTGAATTTATTTTTCGAAATACCTTTTTTTTTGACACCCCTCGTAAAAACCGTTTTTCAACATTTCGCCAAGTAAAAAAGGTCAGGCACATTTCTGATATTTAAAACTTTATGGTCACATTTTTATAGACCGCCTTCCGGCGGTCTATATACTTCGTGGTGGTTGGAGAAAATGTATGTATGTTGTCGTCCGTTTTGACATTATTACCATTTCAATTTCTTTTCTCGAAAACGGCCAGAGGGGGAGCAATCGAATTTTCTAGGTTAATAAGTGCTACTAGCTTTGATAAAAGATTCAGTTATACAGGGTGTACGATTTCGGAGCTATTAAACGTTAAAATCTAAAATTAGACGGTTTCGTCTGATATCGATTACAGGTCGCAAAAATGAATTAAATTAATTTAAATTTTCGGAATTTGTAGACTGTAGAGGACCCGGAGCTTTAGAACCCTATCGAAATTGTTTAGTATCGAAAAATGGCAAGTAATTCTTTTGAATTCTTTTATGTCAAAAATGCCATGTGCATGCCCCTTTTTTGATACTTAATAACCCGAAAACGAAACGTCGTGTCGCACAGTGGGGCCAAAGACCCTTAAATCAGTCATCAATTCAGGGAATGGGTTGACTGCAGACAATTGTTTTTAGTCAACTTAAAACGTTTATATTTAGGTAAAAAACTACACTAAACATATTTGTTTCATTTTTTTTACAATTTTTTTATTCGGTCGCCATATAAAAACGTTATTTGTACCATAAAATGGCAATTTCATACTTAATTAATTAATATTTAAACTAGAATTTGCAATCCCGGGATCTCGAAATCCCAAGATCCCGGGATCCCGTTAAAAATTCAGCCCCGAAAAATCAAGGGATTGGGCACTTAAATCTCGGAATAAATAAATTCTAAAATATGTTTCCAAAAACCTGATGAAGAGAGAAAGACAAAAACAGTATGGCTGGCAAAGAGGTAGACCAAGAAAAACATGGGACAGTACAGTAGCGAAAAACCTGAAGAAACGAGGAATATCCTAAAACGATGCAAAAAGGATGGCAAAGAACAAGAAATAATAATTGGCAAGGTTTATTTACACTGAGTAATAGAATTATTATAGGAATATGTATACCTTTACACCCAGGATATTGATTATAAAAAAATAATACTTTTATGTGTCCTCTGCATAAACATGGTTTTGTTTTTATTTTAAAGTACAGTATTGTAATTAAAATAATTTACCTTTATTAATGCTGCCATTTTTCGTGATCAATCCCGGGATTTTGTTTGTTCGACCCCGAAAGTCCGGGATACAAATATACGTCGGGATTGCAAGTAATAATTTCAACATATGCTTTAATAATTGAATGAATATGCATTAGTAAAGATTAAACTGTAACTTAAAATGACTTTGTATACCAAACTGCTACATAGCGGAATGAAGTGGAAATTCCAAATGTTTTTATTTGACAAGTTATTGTGAAGTATATTTTTTAAATTCAAATAATTATTGTTTATTTTTTACGTAAAAATAAATGTTACAATATTTGGGAATAGGTTAAAAACGGCAATTTATTTTGCGCGCAGTTTATTTGCATAGAAGTTATTAAGAATCTGAAAAAGAATCATCTCCACTCTCCATGCTTGACTCTGCTACTGACATATTAGGAGGAACTATCATCTGAAACGCTTCGGTAGGAAAATGTTTTAATAAAGAAATTCACTGTACAATAGAGTCATTAAACTAAAAGGGGCAAACATGGGCCACGGTTTGTTTTGCTGTTTAAACGTACAATATTCCTACTTTATTAATGTATAGAAAGGTCAGTGTGGTAGCGCGTGGAAGTAAACTATAATACTACCCAAATAGTATAATTGATGAATTTTGAAACCTATTTATAAGAATCTATTTACACAATGTATGGAAAAACCATAGCACCACCCATATAAACCAAATAAGTGCAAATATTTAATACATCCCCAAAGGTATTGAATCCATAACTAAGCAAAGTTTGTAACGCGTATATTAAAATAATATTGACTTCACAAAATCGTACCAATAACTAAATACACAGATTACCATTTTCTTTAACCCCAATTTATTCACAATCTGTAAAATTAACTTACAATAAGTAAATGGATTTTAACAAAATCATATTAACATGCAGAAAATGATCCTGTGACCATATTCTACTATTTTAAACATTTTATATGTAATATAAAAATCATTTGACTTTGGGACAGTGAGTTCATCAAAATCTTGTAGGTAGACCACCATTTGATCGCACGCTTGTGGTCGCTTGAGATAATCTCGCTTGACAAAGGTCAGCCATAGTATTAGGGTGGGCAAAATAACGCAGTGGTATGTGTAGTTAAGAAATATAAGCAAAGGTAATTTCAATGTTCAATTTCATATTTTCAATAAATGCCAAGTTTCTGGGTTCCGGGCCCCACTGTGCGTTGGCTCGAAAAACGGATTCATACGTACAATCTTGCAATGTGATGGCCAAGTCACTTGTCATTTATGGCACCCTGTTGAGGTTTGGTCTATTTTACGTTTAGACGTCGGCTAAAAGGCAGGACCGGACTTGTACTCACCGTTCAATTTAAATAATAAACACCAAGACAACCTAGTCTCTGAAATCTATAAAGTCCAAAAGTAAAATGTTTAAAACGCACAAAACACCAAAATTAAACGAAAATAAAACGACGTTACCTGTGCTTGATACGGCACACTACCAACCCACTACTGATCTAGGGACCTTTCGAAGGAACCAATATCAGCTGTTGATATCATCTGTGGTTGTCAAATGTCAGAACACTGAGTTTTATCATAAATTAAATTGTACCTGTATTTAAAGCGGCTGAAAAATGAATTTATTTAGGGAAAACTGAATATTTTGATTTTTGACCCAAATTTTTCACGAATTTAAATTATGTTTGGTGTCAAAATGGATTCAAATCAAAATCACATATACCTCGTCGGAAAGAGCTCATTGAGATATGATATCTGTATTATTAATTTCTTTCTTCTTTATAGGAAGAAAGCAATCGACGATTAAATTTCGATTTTTTGACTTTTTTGCCCTCGACATCGGTACATTTGAATCACTCTGTATTTTTCTTATCTGATTTTTTCCCAGTTTTTGAAGGCTATCTTATAAACGAATAATCAGTCTTTAAAATGTATCGCGAGTGGGTCATCCAGAAGCGTATTTAGGGGGTAAAAACTAAATTTTTTAGATAACTTGCGAACGGCTTATCTGATTGAAACGAGCGAGGTGGCCATCAAAATGAGAAGAAGGAAACAACTTTTTTGTGTGTAAAAATCACCATCCAACTCGGTCACCGTACGAAGATAAACTTAATTGAGTCGGATTTCAAGCAAATCGTATATATTTGTATTTATATGTATGAGTGTTTGTATGTATGTATGTAGCGATACGAATACGAAGGGCGGTCTATTCTCAGTCATCAATCTGAAGGTGTGTGTTATATTTTTTAGTACATGCTTTAGGAACACAAAATTTTCAGTACATGACAATGATGACAGCGCCTCTGGGTCGATCTCGGGCAGCCGATTAGGCCGTAACACCATAGTTCAATTTTGTTTTCGGTATTTTTGGGGCTTTTTTGGCATAATTGGCAAATGAACATAATCTTAAGACTGCGAAAATTACGTGTGTCTAGTTTAATCGCTATACTTCTAATATAATAGGGCTTAACATGGGGTTAAAATTTAGCATGTAAAATCTAATGTTCCGCTTTAAAAAAATGCACTGTATATTTGTCGGTTGTAGACAAAGTATTGTTTACAATTTGTGTGTAAAAGTTTTTTCGCCCTCTGGAGTGTGGGCACTCGCTTAACGACTCCCGCAACAAAATTCCCATTCGTAAAAGAAGTTACCTTTTTACCTTCCACAATTGTTGCAAAAAAAATCGTTGAATGAAATACATATTTGTAACGCTTCAAATATCTTTAAGTAATGGAAAATACCTGACTTCCAATAAATATTCTCGTTAATCTTTACTGTATTGGAAATGCAAACTTTGAAGCCACCACTGTATTTACCAATATGCTTTTCGAAATTCCATAATACAAGTACTAAATGGCTTTAATAACACAACAGAATGCTGCGCTAAATGCATTCGATTTAGTGTGATGACATTCAATTTAAGCAACCAAAGGGTAGCATTTCAACCATACAGCAAACTTTACAGGAAACTAGAGTAATAAACGGCTATAACTAGTACGTATCTCATTTCCTATAGCATTGCTCTTATGGTTAAGATCACGAGTGTGTGTATAGATATGAGTTAAATTTATTTTATACTGATTTTATATTACCTTTTTATGTCGTTATGCACCTAATGGGTGCTTACTTTAAAACCCACGTTAATATAGCACATTATTTTTAAATGGCACCACCTTAAAAATAAAGTAAAAACATTAAGGTAAGGACGCAAGTTATGAGGCGTAACAAAATGTGAAAGTAGCTACATATGTATGTAATTGTTTATAACAGTAAATGTTACGTTAAAAAAATAATTTGCTCAGTAATACAGGGTGGCCTTCCTATTTATTAATTGTTTTCAGTTATTTTTAGTTTTAATATGTATTTTATTGTTTAAAAGCGTTTGAAGAGCCGCTGGGAGAAACGATGAAACTCCATTCTTTGATAAAAATTAGTTGTTCAGACCAGGTAATATAGAAGTAAATACTTAAATGTACATGAAAAGGGGAAAAGATTGGGAGTCCCAAGATTTCTGCATTAAAAAATCCCTTCAAACGGACAAAAAAGATGATGAAGTTCCATGCGTAACTTGATATAATGCTGAGGCTCCAAATTTACCACGATGTGCCTACTTGACGAATTAAAGTGTAAAAATCGGAAAAATATCGAGATTTGACCAAACTAGCTAAGTATTGCATTGTTTTTTGCGTAAAATCTGCTGGACCAAGGCTTTTTTTAAGTTGAAAATCTTCCTTCGAATTTTTCCGAGTTTAAAATATATAAAAATACGAACTAAAAGAATAGTGGCGACATATTAAGGATTTGGAGTTTCCATAATATATTTTAATATTATTGTTTTTCAAGCTTAAACACTTAAAAATGCTCCCCTAAAAATTTACAAATTTGTGAGCTTCATCGTTTTTCCCGATGCACATAGCAGTATTTGTTGTAAAAACCTGGACAAATCTATAGGATTCTTTAATTATAAATTGATATAAAAAATACTGTAGGACAATAAATTAGCTTTATTTAACAATTTCTCAAATACTGCAAATTCGCAGTTCAATTTAGCAAATAAATTAAACTTAATGTAGAAACTAGGTCAAAATCAGAGTTAAAACTAAAATATACCTAAGGCAAAACTGAACAACATCTAATAAACTAACGGAATATTCTAACAGATATCTTAATCTGTTTCTTGATCCTCCATATCTATTTCCACTTCCGTTTCTTCTTCACTTTTGTTACCTTTGGTGTTCTGGAATTGGGGTGAACTATCTGCGACCACTACATTAGGAGGTGGAAAGATCTGGAAAGATTCTCTTCAGAATATCTTAGAAGATAGTCCAAGCTTTCGATCTGTGTATCATTTTTAGCCGGGCAAAAGCGGGCAGATATACAAAAAGACCTTTAAATAAAAGTTTTATACGAAAAAATATTATTTTATTCTATCTTTTGCCGATACGTATAAAATTTAGGTCTAAATCTATCTAATACCGATATATTGTTTATAGAAAATAGCAGCCTGGTTCTTCCATAATTGTATCACCAGATTTTGAATATGCTTTTAAAACAGCCTCTATTCACACAACAAATTGCCGGGAACAGAACCATGTTCGAGCTGAACATATGAAACGACGAACTTAAGAATTACTCTGTATTTGTTAACGACTACCAGTTATTACAATAATATGTTATTTAGAGGCAACCTAGTGCAAGATGTAAAATTAATAGAAAGTATTTTTCCTGGCACTAACAGTCTGTTATTTTTATTTGGTGGATTTCACAATATTTCTTGGTATGACAGAAAATTTCGTTGATTGTAGTTAATTTTAGGAACGATGATTTACCTGTTAATTTTATAATATTTTTCTGTGTTTATGTTGTAAATAGAATTTTTTACAAAATAAACTTGTTTATACTTCAAAGGCTTACTTTAGTTAGGTGTCGATTTTCCATAAAAAAGACATGATGACTATCATTTTTAGAGAATAATATCATACTCAGATATTAGGTATATGCTCAAAAACTTGTCCAAATAATTCTATCAATTGCTTGTATTGGAAAGGAATTAAATTTATTTACATTTAGTTTCCCCAAGAGCACAAAAAGCAGTGCTCTCATAATTTTAACATATAATAGGTAGTACAGCAACTTTTATAAAATATTTTTAGATTTGTTGTGTCCACTCTTTGTCCATTTTAAGTTTTCAATTAATAGTTATTTTAGGATTTTGTGACTTTCCAATAATCATACTTCTATTTTAATCTATTAACATCGAGGTTGCCATCTTTTTTGTCGGTTGGGACTCTACAAAAGTTAATAATTGGTTAAACCAACAAGTAAATGGCAAAACCCAAAATCACCCAACATACGGTTCGCGATTTTTCCCAAAAACGAGGCCATTTTTTTCCAAAAATACCCATTTTGCGATAAATCGCCCAATCTGGTAACACTGCTAGGATCTGGGATTAGAGGAAATAGTTTAGTTTGTTAGTGCGTCCATTCCATAGAGAAAATGTAGAGAAATAATGTCAATTACGAATGCGGCAAATTTACCGAGCTGAATCCGTAAACAAAGACGGTCCTCTGCGGGCTTGCGCATTGTCGAACGTTTGCCTGGTGATAGACAGGACCGTACTTCAAAATTTATTTTACATGACGTGAATCTTTTATCGAGTAATAAATGCCATACTTGTAATTATTCTTTTTATTAATGATAAAAATGTAACCATTAGTGAGATTTTAACAAAAAGTGTATAGTTTGTTGGCTTAAATCTGAGTTGTCTTGCTATACAAAACTGTCGATAATTCCTCGAAAATAGCTCAGTTTATATATATACAGTGCGTCTCTTTAATGTTTTTAAACGTTACATTTACAAAATTGAAAGTTCAAATAAAATATAAACATAGTATTCTAAACAATAGAAATAAAATATGCAACTGTTTTAAGAAGTAAAATAGTAAATCAAAAAAATTACATGTGTATATTTTATTGGATTGGCATCCCATCCTGTATAATTCTTGAACAAAGCAAGTTCTAGGGTAAGATGTAAATATTTTTACACCTATTTACAGTGTGTGCACTTGATACTTTGCTGAAAGCGCTACTACTTACGGCCCCATGTCAATCTAATCCACCGATATCATAGCGATGCTTTGGCGAAAGCGCTTTTTTCTTTCGCCATCTCTTTTAAAATACTCCCCTCTACCCTAATCCACTAGTATTTTTAGTGCCCCTTTGACGAAAGCGCAAATATGCCTTTTGGACACACCCTTCTAATCCACCGATATCTTAGCGATCCTTTGGCGAAAGTACTTTTTTCTTTCGCCATCCCTTTTAAAATACTCCCCTCTACCCTAATCCACTAGTATTTTTAGTGCCCCTTTGACGAAAGCGCAAATATGCCTTTTGGACACTCACCCTTCTAATCCACTGATATCTTAGCGATCCTTTGGCGAAAGCGCTTTTTTCTTTCGCCATCCGTTTTAAAATACTCCCCTCTACCCTAATCCACTAGTATTTTTAGTGCCCCTTTGGCGAAAGCGCAAATATGCCTTTTGGACACACTCACCCTTATGCAATATAGGGGAAGGAGGCATTGACACTATATATGACCTTCTTACACCATCTTACCCCTTATACAATGCCCCTAATACACACACACCCCATCAGTGCCTTTCTGACACTTTGACCACACTCAATATACGTCACTGACAAATATTTCTACTTCTTCGTGTGTGTATTCACTTCAACACCGGAGTGCATTTAAGATAAATTATATTTTTTACCTCCTATTCTTTCACATATTCATATAATTTAAATTTGGAATTAAACTATTTCTATTTATGCACTACTTGTAAGAAATAGACTACGAAATAATTCCTTATATTTAAAAGTTGGATACATAATTGGCGAAACATATGAAATGTCTGTAACACTTTGTAAAGACTATTTTTGTATCGAAATAACAAGCTTCAGAGGTTCGGTATATTCGCCACCCCAACCAAAAATACCATAACATACAAATGACTGAGATTCTTTCGGCCCGGTTCTGTTCGCCGCGTTGCGTCATTGAGTTCAACAACCACTTTTGCCAGACGTCCCGAGTGCGCATGCCTCGAGAGGACCGTCGTTTAAAAATCTGACTGGCGCCCACTGCGCGCAAACGCACTTTTTCGCCCATACTTTGGACGGATTTAGGTGGTGTCGCGAATACGTTGTGATGGTCTAAATATATCTTGTCTATGGTCCATTCCCATGCACCGATTCAGCAGTCATTGAACGAACAGTTTGGTTAACAGATCGCCCCGGGCCTTAATTTAAGCGTCCAGTTCGAGTCAGGCACGTCAAAAACTGCTGTCCCCCTCCCTTATCACCAAAAGGATCGCTCACAAAAATCTGACAAAAATCGTGAAGATTGAGAATTAGGATCAGGAACAAAAAATTTCTAGTGGTATCAATTTGTTATAAACAATTTAATCGTTTATTTTCTTATAACTACTAACCCATTGGTTTTAGAGAAAAAGTTTTTGTACAAAAAATATTGATGTAAGGAACAACTTTTAATTTGTTCTTACGCGTTTTTCAAAATTTTTAATTTGGCTCAGACTCAGCTTCGTGCATACGCGTGATAAGGTGTTGGTGCCATCGGTGGCGGGTAGCGCGGCAGATGGACGGTGATCAGGTTAAGTGGGGAGCTGATGGCACGGAACACTAATTGTGCAAATATAGCTTGCACTTGACCGATTTTTTTATAAGCAAGAAAATCATTTTTATTTCAACGAATAACGGTTAATAGAATACATGTTATTTAAAGAAAACTTGTAAGATGTAATTTTAATAGAAAGTATTTTTCCTGGCAGTTATCTTAGTCCCTAAAGTGATTTTTATTTTGCTGGCTTCACAATATTTCCTGGTATAACAGATAATTTCATTGATTGTAGTTAATTTTAGGAATGATGATTTACCTGTTACTTGGAACTTTTCCCCCAACAGCCCAGCGATGAGCAAAAGAAGGGAGTTTTCTTTAAAGGACTGGCTTATGAACACGGACGTATATAGGGGGGGGGGGGGGGGGTTAGGGGATCCGGACCCCCCCCATGGAAGCCCCGCGCTAAAAAATTTTAGCCACGCGACGTGTGCTTTTTTAACATATAAATACAAACTTACCAAAATGCTTTTGAAGTTTCAATACAGTTTAAGTGAAATTTGAATTTCTGTGAGAGTTTCATGAAATTACTTTTATATATTAATCTAATTCTTTATATATTAATCTAACTCTTCAAAAATAATTTTTTTCGGTACGTTTTCTACTTCTGCAAAATTCAAATTCAAGTACTCGCCCACGCGGCTATGCCGACTATTATCGCCGAAACGTATTTTACCCTTTTATTGAACACATGATTACAGAACTCGATGCTCGCTTTGATCCACATGGAAAAACAATCAAAGGGATTCAAATGCTTCTGCCTAACAGCACGAATAATAACTCCGAAACAAAAGAAGCCCTCAAAAAGATAGCACAAACATTTCTGGGTGAAAATGAAGGCATGAATTATCCGAGTGAATATGAGATATGGCACAATCACTGGAAATATGTAGCGCAAAAACCTGCCACTGCAATAGAAGCTATCGATCAGTGCGATGAACAGTTTTTTCCTTTGACGAAGAAGTTCCTTATCATTTTAGCTACACTTCCAGTGTCCACTGCGACCCCTGAAAGATGTTTCTCTACTCTGAAGAGGCTAAAAACTTACCTTAGAAAATAAAACAGGAGATGAAAGACTGACTGGCCTTGCTCTAATGAGTACTCATCGTGATCTGGTAGTGCAAATAGATTCCGAAGAAATTATAGACAAGTTGGCAATAATACGTAAAGGACTGAATTTAATAATGTAAATTGAACTTATTTTGATTACATTAGATTTTGATTTGAAGTCAAACTAAATGCCAAAGTCAATGCCAAATTTAAATATAATCTTTGATTTGAATATAAAACAAAGAATACCATATATTCAATGATACCTTAATACTGTATTATGAATTATATAATGACGAAGATAATTGTATGTAATATTCTACCATTTAAGATTTGTTGTTACTTTTGTGTTTCCTTTTTTATTAACAAATACCTCTTCTGATAGCCCAGAATATTCTTGGTACATTCAGAAATATTTTCTGCAAATATCGTGCGATACTTCTATGTCTCATACCAGGTATATTCTGAAAATATTCTGATGTGTTTCAAAAAAATACTTGGTACTTTTCTGATATATACTCTGGGCATACTACTCAGAAGTATTCCTGGTTTGTCCCTGGAATGTTTCGATTGATATTTATATAGTTATCTAAATACATAAATGATATTAATTTTAAAAGTATTTTAAGACTATTAAAAACTATTCAATATCGCTAAAAACGATAATGAACTTGTTCGACGTATTTTGGAAAATTTTTTGCTTTACTTAAGAATAATCCAAAAATATTTTGGGGATATACCAAGGATGTACCTCATATTTCTGGGATATTTCTTAGAAACGCACCCAAAGTACGCTAGGGATATACCAAAAATATTTTTGAAAAAATTCAAAAGGAATATTTGCAAAACATACATGTGATAAACGAAACAACTCAGTGATATTCCTATATCTCATTCTATATATTATTTTGTCTTTGATTTATTTAATATATTCCATAGATTCCGCTTTTGATCAATTATGACGTCACCATGTCACTTCAGCTCCAATAACTACTATAGCCTACTAGCCTTCTCATTTTCCCTGTATAAAGTGCAGTGTCGGAAGTTTAAGTTTTCAATTAATATTTATTTTAGGGTTTTGTGACTGTCCAATAATCATAATTCTATTTTAATCTATTACCATCGAGGTCGCAATCTTGTTTTCGGTTGGGAATCGCTAAAAAAAAATAATAATCATTAATAGTGAACTGGTAAATGACAAAACGCAAAATCGCCCAGCATGCGGTTCGTGATTTTTTTCAAAAACTTTGCGCAAATCATTATTCAAAGATAGCCCAGTTTGCGATAAGGCGCCCAATCTGGCAACACTGTTAGGATCTGGGATTGGAGACAACATTTCAGCTTGTTAGCACGGCAATCTTCACCGATTCAGCAGTTGGTGAACAGTTTAGTTCACAGTTCGCACCAGGCCTTAATTTAAGCCTCCAGGTCGAGTCAGGCACTTCAAAGTACCAAACGATAAACTACGACAAGCTTTGAAAATTGAACGAAAGATGTATAGTTATTATACAAGCTCCAACTTTTTATGTAGATTCAGTACGTAGTAAATTGCATGATTTCAATTTCATTAGATTTTTTATTTTACGCCATAAAATCTATCTAGGTTTTTGGTAGCTATATTTTTGCCCCTAAAGCGATATTTTATGTTATAGAAATAGGTTTAGAAAAAATTCACAACCCAGTTTTCCAATATTTACATATTTTAAGAAAAAATTATTTTCCCAATTGTCCAAGAAATAAAATTTTGTATATTCTGCGTCATAAAGTCAAGTTTATGTTTTTCAAGCCGCTTCGTTTTCAATAAATTCAAAATAACTCTTTCTTAGCCATTGCGATGTTACATAATCTTCGCTTACTCGTATTTTTCATGTTGCCTCCTTATTTTATTTCCCACTAGGTTTCCACATTCTCACAACTGGCAAAAAGTTTTTCTTAAAGTAACTTTTCTTGTCATATCAAGAACGCAATAAATAATTTTAAAAACAAGCTAAAACTTCTAACGGGGTCAGCAGAGACAAGAAGCGTGGAGAACTTTGCGTAAATCATTTACGATACGGATCTGTCTTGAACCAATAGTTTTAGATACCCCGTGGGCTACGACTACGAAGTAGTCATGCATTTATATTATCCGCTTATCCGCATTAGTGTTCTGTCTATTTCGGAAGATATTGTCTGTGTGAATAAAAATGAAGGGACTAAGATATCGTCGAGTTAGCTCTCGGGCCAAATGGTGTGAATTAGGCGTTTGGGTTAAAAAATTAGAACCTATAAATATACATGTTGGATCCTTAGTTTATTTTTAGTCCACGTTCACATAAGTTTATTTCGAAAGAAATATCAGAAACACTTTTTGATGGGGTTAAAGTAATTGTCCAATTAGGTTCTACCGCCATCCGTTACACACAGATAGGCGTACCTCAAACCAGTCAAAGACAATAGTGGCGGCTGGTGAAATTGTAAAGGTGTAGGTATATCTCTGTTGCTACTTACGAGACCCATGCCAAGTTTAGGGGTTTTATTAGTGAGCCTACTAGGAATGTTTTGGTAAAGAAAAAAAATAATTTGCGAAAAAAAGTTGGATGTATGCGGAGCACCCCCCCCCCCCCCCCCCGGGAAGAATGAACACGTTTAAGTATTTTATTTATTGTTTTTTCTAAACAAAATTCACACCAGTTTGTCAACAGTGTTTAAATTTTAAGAGAAAAAACTGTGTTAGTAAAAGTTATAAGCATTTGATTTTTTTTAATTATATTTTAGGTTTAAAAAAATTCAGATGACTATAACTTTCTACTAACATATTTTTTCCTCTTAAAATTTAAAAACTATAGACCAAATGGTGTAAAATTTTAACTTGGCATGGATTCCGTAAGTAGCAACAGAGATTTGCGAAGCAACTCAAAGATTTGAGGTTATATTGGAGTAGCATATAGATCTGGTGGTGCAGAAATAAAGTATTAGCACGGGCATCGATTTTTTTTTACTTATATAAGAAACCACTGTGCAAAATTTCAAGTTTCTAGATCCAGGGGTGTGTTCTGTGCGTTTATACGTCAGTCAGTCAGTCAGTCAGTTTCTTCTTTTATATAAAGAGGTGAAAGCAGCACGCCATTTTTTCGTAGGAAACCATCGAAATGATCTGAACCATTTTTTAAAATTTTAGGTGAGGTAACTGTTGGGGTGTGGTTACATTTGGTTTTACAAAAAAAATATCTATATTAGATTTCGGCACCTAAAATATCACACTGTACAACACAAAATTCAGGTTGCCCTACCAAATGGCAATTGACGCACTTTTTAATGTTACTATTCTTTAAACCTAATACATTATTGGTCTTGCAAAAAATTTTTGTTCTTTAATAATAATTTATTGGTATTAGTTTTTGAAAAAATATTGTGAAAAAGTCATTAATAAATATTCCTTTGTTTCAGGAACTTGTTATTTTCCCGAAAGATGGGAGGGTGCCTGGTTCCAGTCTGGAGTTCGGGCACCAGTCATCATTGAAGGACCTCGACTAAGTACAAAAGGTCGATGTTTGGGGTCTGATGGCGACAAGTTCTTAATGGTCGACGAGTAAGTATTTTTAGTTGTCTTTTTATTATTATGATTTATAATTTTTGCGCTACACAGTCTAGGCTATTAAATTATTGAACAGAAAATGTTCCAAGGCGATACCTGCAATATTTAAAATGATTACATGTTATTTTCAAACTAATTCGCGTACTCTATAGCCAGCCTTAAACCTGCAATAAATTTCTGACTGTTATAACTTCTCCAAACTCTCGAGTAGCATATGCCCTGCTGAGAGTACTGCCTCATTTGTCTGCATAGTGATCTATGATTCATGGTATTCGAAGCATCCGTCTATGCACCCACATTTCGAAGGCCTCTAGGCGATTAATGGTGGCAGCTTTCAAGGTCCAAATCTCAGCTCCATACAAAAGAGTTGACCAGATATTACACTTAATCATGTGTTGTCTCAGTCGCAAGTCATTTTTTAGCCCAAGTTGGCTGTTCCAAACAGGTCGATTTCCAGAAAAAAAAAATTACAAGCATTTTGACTGTTCTAGGTTCTAGGTGGAGTATATCTGAGGGTATCTGCTATCCCAGTAACAGCTAAAATTGCTGCTACGATTTTTAATTATTTTTTGAATATGCTAAAACTAGTTTTTCGTCCGTAGCTCTTTTCCTTTGCACTGTAGGTAAATCCAATATTATCCATGACATTGGATAACTTTTTTAGTACAACGAAAATATTTTTATAAACTACAACTCTAATTTTTTTAAAAAAAAATCTATCTTTGTTTCTAAAGGACTTAAAGAGCGATGAACTTTTTCTTAAAAGTTGCATGAGACCACCAGTTAACCAAAGCATTAACTCCGATGAAGATCTGATGGGTCGTTCCCGGGATATTGTTAAATGTTTATAAAAAAAAAACAGGCTGGTTTGCCGATTACACCACAGGAAAATGTAAGTCTCAGAGAATTGTTCGCGCCCAAGCTGGGGTCTGCAGCCTTGCCCAAAAAGTCGGAAAATAATTTTAAATATTGCTCCTCTGGAGCCTAAACCGAATAAACAAATAGAATAACTTTTGAACTAAAAATGCGATCGGGCTGAAACGAATAGCGCACATTAAAATTAAATGGCCATTTTTAATGGTTTTTTTCAGTTATCTCCTTAACTAAATCCTAATTAAAAACTCGAGGAAAGGAAATACCTACAACTTTCCTGTTGTCCACTTTACCCACAATGTAAAAGAAAAGAGTTACGGAAGAAAAACTAGTGTTAGAGTATTCAAAAAATAATTAAAAATCAAAGCAGCAATTTCAGCAGTTACTGGGATATCAGATATCCTCAGACATCCCCCCCCCCTTACAACCTAGAATAGTCAAAATGCTTCTAAAAATTTTTTCAAGTTTTTAGACAGCGGGAGTGGGCTATAAGAGGAGTAATTTAATTTTTAGGAATGTTGTACGACATTTCGATTCCATATTTGATTTCTTTATCTGGACCCAGTTGTTTAGTTATATAGCACCCAAGGTATGTAAAATGGGGTACCCTTTCAATCTCTTGCCGGTTTATATATATCCGAACGTGAATATGGTGAGCGACTAAACACCATAAATTTTGTTATGGGAGCATTTGAAGACACCGGTGCAAAAAGGGGGTAGCTCCATTTTTATAAAATTTGCAGGAGACAGAAAAAACTTATTTTCTTAAAAAGACAAATTCTAACGTACTTTTTGTAAACGCTATTTTACAGTTTGATGGAAGATGCGTAATGTCTTAAAGTTTTACGTTTTTTAATTATTTTAGTTTAAGCATAATTTAAAAAAAAATATCAAGGAGCTACCTCCTTTTTGCACCGGACAGCGATATAAAATCTGTCAGCTCCTAAAACTAACTACATACAACCAGCGGATACGTATTTAGTGCCCGTTTACATGAAGATATGTATTTGGGGCACTTTAGTGCTAAAGGACCGGGAGTAAAGATGTAAATCAGGATTCGGTAAAATCAGATTCATTCTAGGTTGTTGAATAATAAATTCATCTTTAAAAATGGCACTGGAGCCACCGTATGCAACTTTTTTATGTGTATTCCATTACACGGTAAGAAGAGAAAGCAAGCTTTCGTTTTTTTAAAAAGTCCACTAAAATGGTCACTTAAAAGTTTATCTTGAATAACCGGAACTCCTTCAAAGTTGCGACACGTATTTTTTACCAGGGGCACCCATTCTTCTGGTAACACTATTCTTTCTAGCTTTTTTTTCTTTTTTCTTCTTTCCAGTTTTTCTTTCTTCTTTCACACAGTTATTCTAGATTTTAACCACAACATAAGAATTTCCTTCAGCTTCCGTTTTTCTCGCCACATTTTTTTTCCACGACCTTTCATCTCTAACTCATTTTTTGCTAACTTTTTTACTGTTATTCGTTCATCACAGTCAGTCATTCTCGGTTTGGGTAGAAATCTCAGCACTTTTGTCTTCTGACAGCCCACGAAGACCGAAGCCTAAGTACCATGTACCGTGGGTGTACTGGGGAAGCCCGACTCACGAATTAAATAGAGAAAATCGCCCACCACTAGGTCGGGACAAAAATCAGGATCATTGTCCGAATCATCAAACTGTTCACTTGACCTACTGCGAGACAGTTTACTGATTTATACAAAGAAAGAGGAAAATTACTGGAATTTACTTTTGCTCAACTGATAGTAAAAAACGGTCCACAACTGATAGTAAAGAATTCTCAAAATATGCCAACAGCCCAACACAATAATGACGGCACTACTTCTTTATTGTTTGCAAATCCAACATGTGTAAATACTAGATGTGCCGCATCGAAGCGGCAGAAATATGATCTAACTCGGTGCAAAAATGAGGTAGCTCCGGAGCTGCCTCCTTTTTGCACCGAATTAACGTAGGAGGTATTTGAATATTCCATATAACCCTGGTACAAATGAAAGAATCTACGTCGTTGTTGCACCAAACGATGGCACATCCTTTTGTTACTGTGTTACGCTGTAAAACTAAAAATCATAAAAAAATGTAGCTACCTCGTTTTTGCACCGGTGTCTTCATTTATTTTCAATCTCATTTTCATGTAACTACAAGGCTTGATTAACTGGACAGACAATGGTAATGTCAATTTCACAGTAAGTAAGTACTTAAAGTTATATTATTGTAAACTAAAAATAATCTTCACAGAAATGAATGAAATAATCTACAGCCTTAATTGAAAAAAAAAACGGTTTTCTTATAAGTATACAATAAAGTTTTCTTGTATTAATTTAAGATAATCCTGCAAGTATTACACTAAATTATCCCTGAAATCCTTGATCATAATTCCTAGAAAATAATTACCCAAATATCAATACGAAAGCTATAATCGGGCCCAGGTTTACGGAAATAATATCGAAGGAAAGCAATTTTCCCTTGTCAAGTCGTAAACTTTTAAATTTACCTCGTAGGTATATTTCGACTGCACGCAAAACAGTAAAGTGGTAGATCCCTGGAAAATTCAATTATTGGCAGCTTTCCCGACCGCAGTAAGGCACATGAAATATTATTCAAGGACGGCCGAAAGCAAATAAATTCATAGGCTCTTACAGCATTGGTGTATATTTCCGAACTATATTGCCAAAATACGATTGGAACAATCGTATTTATAGTTGCAATAAAAAAAGTATAGTTAAAATAAATTTAGAGACACTATTTCAACTGCCTTGTATTGTGTATAGCTCTTTGCCTATTAAAATAACATGATTAGGTAACAGTTCTAATGAAATTTTCCTCTTACACAGCGTGTCCGCGGACATTTAACCACGGAGAAACTTTTTTATTATTAATTTTACGAAGAAAGGTTAATTTAATGAAAAGTTCTCCTCTCAGAGAAAATAATATGAAAGTACTTAAACTTGAGATTGAATGTACAAAGCTCGTAAAAAATAAAAATCCAAAACTTCCCCTTAATTTTTATTTTAGGGCAAAATGTAATAAGAAATTGTTACTTAAAATTAAAAACTATGTATAAGTTTAGGTAATGACTTCATATAAAAATGGTTTCCTATTATTTCTAAAACAATACTTTTTAACAAATAGAAAATGACATTTAATAATGCAACTTGAATTTTTTAATTTGTATTACTTGTTTTTGTTTAAAAATTAATAACATTCTGGGTTTTAATCTCTCTTCTGCAAGAATTTTGTCAAAATGGTAGAAAAACTGAGCAAACCTGGGCCATATTGTGAAGATTTAAATCCATCAAAATGAAAACCATGTGATCTCTTTGCTTATCCAACGTAATTAAACGTAAGCAAACAAAGATAGTGCAACAAAAATCAAATCCATATGGTTATCCTTATTTGTACAATGCATTCAAATGTAAATAAATAAAGACAACAATGGGAAACCCTTGGGTTTGGCTTTGATGGTTTTAAATCGCCAAAATTCGTCTCATGTTTTTAATGCTCTGTTCTCACGGCGCATCTTTGTCACGGCAATTCGTAAGTTGCAGCATTTTAAAGCATAAACACTGTGCAGTTAGTAGCAGCAAGACAGTTGCATGGAAATAGAACATGTTCTATTTTCGTGCAACTAGTTGCTGCAATTCAGTAACTTCTTTAGTGATTTTTCTCTTTCAAACTTATGTTTGTGTGGTAGTCTTGTTCTTGAACTTTGAAATGGGGTTTTCTTTAGTGTGGCCTCTTTTTGTGGTTTGTATGTACAAAATGCCAAACATACAACACTAGCACAAAAGTGAACATTTGAGGTTAAACGTCTCTAAAATCTAGTGATTTTACTAGACGGCATGTTGGCGGCAGGAAAGCTTTCTACAGCTACATTGTGTCCATGTGTGAAAGCATAATATGCAACCACTAACAGCAACAAAAAATTATCGCAACTTTGTCGCCGTGACTAGTTGCATTGTTGAAACCGGTAATACCATGAGTAAAATTTTGTTATTATATTTTAGGCTAAAATAAAAATTAAGGTGATTCTCTCTTGGGGCAATTTTGGACTTTTACATTTCTTCACCGCTCTGTACAAGCTATATTATACTGTTCAGTACTAGAAACTTATAACAGTATGTTAATATTATTTTCTCAGAAAGCAAAACTATCGTAAAATTACAAATTCAAAAATATCCTCCTGTTAACAACTCTACAGGACACACTGCATAACTTCGGACGGCTACACTACACAAATGATGAATATCAGAAAATGGTATTGCAAACAAATACCTTGCAGATACAGGAAAAGTTCTTAGAATAGGTAATAATGTCAGTCTACCTTATATTATTTTTATTTAAAAATTGTATCTTTATTTGAAAATAAAATAATAAATACACGTATATTAGGACCTGCCATGTCAACAACTTCATTCCATATATTGTTTTGTCATAATGGATCACATAACCATTGTATTATTCCTCTTATCTAAAAAATGCTTTTTTTACTTCTATGCAATTAACTAATTCAGATTTATTAATTTTCCAACACCTATTGCACCTTTTTTGTGAGAGAAATATCTCACACATGGCAAACAGGTGTGTATTTTCTAACAGTATTACCCAAAAAACTCTAGAGCAATAAAATGGTTTATAGCTAATATAAATAATGCATAGCATTTAATACAATTTTTAGCCTGGTGTTTGTTACCTAATTTATTGCCTATTAAAAATTTTGGTGCTGCATTAATGCAATAAAATTTTATAATTTAAATAAAATTTTATATTCCATTTTATTAAAATGATCTGTAACAGTATTCCATCAGCAACTAAATAAAAATTTAACTTAATATTAAAGGCATCAGATTTATGGCGTAATACGCCGCCGCCGCTCTGGTTCACGTGAGTTATATCACCACCTAGACGGAGATAATGCTGAATATGCATAATTATTATTATAATATGCATATCATATAACAATATAGAATGCATCCCAAGCCAGGACGAGTCAGTCAGTTGAAAACATTTAATTGTTAAACATATACTTTGTAATAATATTTTTTATCATAATTCTGTAACTTAGAAAAATAAATAGTTTTTAAAAACAGATTACCACGGTCGTAGTAGTTAACTGGCGCAGTCGGTAGGATACTTCGGGAATCGATACAAATCGATTGTGTAGGATTTTTCCGTTCAACGGTTAACCGAAGTAACGAACAAAGTGTTGTGACGTTGGTGGAGGTGTTGAAGCAGAGTGGAGTTTTTCCGAACATCGAAAGACTTCCAATCCATCAAAGAACTGTGGATTACCATCGACCAACCAATCATCGGAGGGTAGGACCAGAATCGCTTATCTTCGCAGGGACCAAGATTTTGGAGAGGACATCAATCGCCGAACCAAGCCTTGCCCCTATAAAATGACCAGGGCCTGTTGATTTTAGTGTAAGTGAAATTGATTTCATGTCGATTGAAAGTATCATTAGCAATTTACAGAATTTAAATTTACAGACACCTTCAACTGACTCTGTTTCTAATCAAAATTTAGAAGCAAATTTAGAAATTTTAAGCGAAACTTCTAACAATCACATAATTGTCGATCAAATTTTGAATAACCTAACAGAAAACGATATGGCGCAATTTAAACCAGAATATCTAAACTGTATTCCTAATTTCGATGGAAACCCAAATGATTTAAATCGCTACATATCGACTTGTCAATCAATAATTGACTCTTTTTATGACGCGACGAATCCAAATTCTTTTCAAAATGTATATTTGTTGAATTCTCTTGTTGGCAAACTTACTGGCCAAGCTAAACTTGTTGTTAATATTCAAAATGTCAGTACTTGGGTTGAGTTAAAAGACACCCTAAGACGTAATTTTGCCGACCAAAGAGACGAAGCTTGCCTAAATCGAGATTTGGTCATGATGAAACAATTACCTAACGAAAAGCCAAATCAATTTTATGATAGGGTATTACACATTTTAAATTTGTTATGTTCATTCATTGATTCTCACGAAACAACCGTACCAGCGAAAAATCTAAAAAGAAGTTTATATAACGATCTTGCTTTAAAAACATTTTGATCTGGGTTAAAGGAACCCCTTGGCACCACCATAAGGTGCATGCGTCCATCTAATTTAATGCAGGCATTGCAGTTTGTTACACAAGAATATAATGTTCATTATTTTCAAAACCAAACGAAACCCAGTGTTTCAAGTCCTAACAATAATAGTTTTAAAACTATTCAACAAAATCCGTATTTTAATACAATGCAGCCCGGCAATATGTTAAGGCCAAATCATGTATTTAACGCCCATACTCCAAATAATGCTTTTAGGCCTAGTTATCCATCACAGCCTATGAATATTAGACCTAATTTTAACAGACCGCAACAAAGATTTTTTACTAACTCACAAGTTTTTAATAAACCGGGAAATAGAACTAATGTTTTTAAACCTAATCAGCAAAAACAATTAACACAGCCTTCAGCTATGTCTGGCGTAGAAACGTCAATGTTTAAACCTTTGCCTAATACATCTAATTATAACCCGCCAAAATTTGTTTTTGAAGAACTTTATAATACCGAAATGCAAAATATAAACCAATTAGAACAATTTACTTATGACGAGAATCAATATCACCCATATGACCAATATTTTAATGACCAAACAAATTGCTACCCATACGCAAGCAACGAATATTACGAACCTAACTCTAAACCTGATATACATACGTCATTATCTGACTATGACCTAACCCAACAAAATTCTTATGAAAGCGAACGCGATGATAACAAAAATTTTCGCGAAGCTACGCAAGACAAAGAAATTACACCTCAAGTAATCTCCCTAAATGTAACTAATAATGGTGAACTATCATACATTGTCTTTCCGGAAACCAATTTAAAAATATTAATCGACTCTGGATCAACTAGGTCATTCATTGACCCGAATATTGCTAAAAAATTATACCCAAGTAAGATACTAAACGATCCTTTTATAGTTTCAGCAGTATTTCAGACATCAGCTCATCAAAATAGTGCTTTAATTCCAGCTTCAAAAATTTTTAAATTACCAAAAAATAAAGATTTAAAATTTTATTTATTCAAATTCCACGATGTATTTGATGGTCTACTAGGACTTGATAATATTAAAATTTTACGAGCTAATCTTGACTTTGACAAAGGATATCTTGTAACCCCACATACACGCATTAAATTACAATTCCATGAAACGCGAAATGAGATAAACTGCATAACAATTCCACTTCGTGTTGAACAAGTTGTTCAAATTAAAACTTCGATAAAAAACGGTGATGTAATTAGACCACATCAAAAAATGCATAATTGTGAAATACCAGAATGTTTGTCTGTTGCTAGAAATGGTTATGCCTTGACAACAGTACTAAATAATTGTAATCCGGTAACATCAGACTTTTCAGAACCCATAACCGTAGAAAAATTTAATACTAATGAAATGAAAGAAATTAATTTAAATAATTTTGACGATTCCCCAAAACAACAAAATTTAGATTTCTCCAATTTTCGGACCGATCATCTTAACGATGAGGAAAAAATAAAAATTTCAAAGTTAATTAAAGAATATGACTATAATATAATGTATGAAAATGAGAAACTTAACACGAACGCCGATGCTTTATCGCGCATTGAAATACACACGAAAGAGACAGAAGACAATTTTTGTTTAAAACAATATATGGAAGATTTTAACAAAGAACTACAAGGACAATCACAACCACACACGGACAATTTGGATCAAATTTCCACTATCGCACAAGCAGACGATAATGACAATGACTTCGCGACACAAGTCAATGACATCGCAACACACACATCAGCTGATCAAGACGAAAACATGACAGTACACACAAATGAGAGCGAAGACCCTATTGTAGGCATTCCGATATGTGATATCCCTGATAATTATGGAGCAAATCAAATAATCGTTTCCTCAGTGTTACACTCTCCCGCGAAATCAAAAATGATTATTTTATTTGAGAAAAAACGCCGTTTTAACGTTCAAATTTCCACGAATAATTTCGATGAAGATATTTTAAATTTTGTCAAGGAAATAATAATTCCTGATAAACAATATCATATGTATTTTGAAAAGCCCGAAATGTATGAACCATTTTGTGAGGTAATTCGAAAAACTTTTAAATGGCCATCTTTGAAATTAAAACGATGTTTAATAAAATTAGTAGACGTCACTGATAAACATGATATTTCGGAAGTAATACAAAAATATCATGAATCAAAAACAAATCACCGCGGCATTGACGAGACTCTAAAACAAATAACACAAAAGTACTATTGGCCAAATCTTAAAAACTCCGTTCAGACCTATATAAATAATTGCGAAATTTGCCAAAAAAGCAAATATGAACGCCATCCTATAAATATGGAAATGAATATAACACCGACGGCTTCCAGACCGTTTGAAATTTTACATTTAGATACGTACACACTTGAACAAACTAAATTTTTGACAATAATCGATAGTTTTTCAAAATATGCGCAGGCATACGCACTTCATTCACTCGCCGCTACAGAAATTGTTGATAAGCTACTATCATATTTTTCCCACCATAGCATACCAAGACAAGTTATTATCGATAATGGCACTGAGTTTAAGAATACTGTTGTAACGGAACTTCTCAATTTACACAAAATTAAAATACACTTTTGTGCACCTCATCATCCCCAATCTAATGGCGTGGTTGAAAGACTTCATTCAACTTTAGCGGAGCACATTCGCTTACTAAATAATCAAAATTTTGCCAAGACACCGATAATTACCAAAATGATTTATGCAATATTAGCATATAATCATTCAATTCATTCTGCGACGAACTTAAAGCCGATAGATGTAATTAACGGTCATATTTCTACAAATGATCCATTCGATTTAAAGCTAGACCAATTACTCTTAAATGATTACGTTAACGCTCACACAGAAAAGTCTAAACTAATGTATTCTAATATCAATCAGAAACTATTAGAAAACAAACAAAAAGTAATTTCAAAGATCAATGAGAATCGAGATAAACCGGATCTGTTTCAACCTAATCAAAAAACTTACGTCAAAAAACATATTAGACAAAAACTTTCAGATAAATTCTCAAAACCAACCGAAATTGAATCAGTAAATCAAAATCGGAAAACAGTAACAACACAGTCCCAGGCCAAAGTCCACATGGACAATCTAAAACGCCCTTTGAGACAGACACATATAGCTTTGACTAAATGGACAATATTATATTTCAGGCTAACTTCTACCGTTATCGGAGACGGAGACAAAATCACAATGATGTCATTAAAGGACAATCCAGGGATTTTACCTTTAAAATTAGGACATGCAAAAATCACTGAATACACCCACACCTTAATACATTATTACGATCTAAACCCCATCATAACAGAAACCAATAAATTACATATTAAAACAGATGACATTACGAATTCGCTTTTAAAGCATAAAGAATATTTTGATGACTCAGCTAACTACTAAAAAATATTAAAAATAACACAAGAAAGAGTTGAAAATAAAATTAAAGAGATTTTACCTCACCCTCAAAGAACTAAAAGAGGATTAGTTAATATAATAGGTTCAGTATTTAAGGCTGTAACAGGAAACCTAGATGCGTCAGACGGAGAGCGCTACGAAAAGCTAATAAAAAATTTGGAAGAAAATCAAAATAAATTGGCTGAAAATATTCGCAACCAAAACTCGATTTCTACAAACGTTATTGACAAATTTAATTCTACAATTCAACAAATAGGGCATAACGAAAAACTAATAGAAAGTAGAGTCAATGAAATTAGTTCGATAGTGCAAAAAGCAACATATAAAGAAAATATGCTTTTTATTAAAGATATATTAAATCAAATTATTAACTTATATGAAATAATGAATTCAATATTACAAGATATCGAAAATTCTATTACTTTCATTCAAAATTAAAAATTATGCACCCGAGTATAATAACAGTTAACGATCTTTTAAAGGAACTCATAATGGTTAGGAAAAATGTAGGTACTAATCAAATGGTGTTGCCAATAAATTTAGAGAATATTTTTCTTCTCGAAAAATTCATTGATGTTGATGTTTTTATCTTAAATAACAAAGTTACATATTTATTAAGAGTACCAATTACCAATCCTAATGATTTTGAATATTATCACTTATATGCAATACCAGTTGTGCATCAGAGTCTGTTTAAGGTTGTCATACCCCGCGAAAAATATTTAATTAAAAATCAATTACACTATACTCATCGTGGTACCCCCTGCAAGGAAGTAATGCCAAATTCATTCCTCTGCGAAAAAGAAGCCTTAAAAGAAATAGAAGCCAAGAGCCCTTGTGAAGTACAGCTGTTACAATCCACAAAAAGCACCTCCACCTGTCAACAAATTGACGTCACAATAAGATTACCAGTCATAAATCAACTGGATAACACAAACAATTGGTTACTGGTTATACCAAATGAAGAAATAATTTACCTTAAATGCCCTGCACAAGAAGAAAGCCGCAAATTAAATGGTACATATCTAAGTAACATTCCGATAGGGTGTCGATTAAAAATCAATGAAATATCGATCACCAATTACGAAAATGTAATCGAACCAGAAAAACAGCCAATAATATTCCCAGATTTCGATGACAAGCCGCTCAAGTACCCTGTATTAAATTTGAGCTTCCACCTACAAGAAATAAAGTTGGATGAACTACACGAACTTAAAAATAAAATTGAAGAAAATGAGCCCCATTTGCTCTTTGACGATGTTTCCACAGTACCCAGTTTGTGGACAGTTATTGTCTATGTATTCTTAATCGTTATTGGTGGGTACTTACTACGCAGATATATGGTCCAGAAGGGATGTCTATGCAAGAAAACAATCCCGATGGAAGCCAGCAGCCTACGCATCGAACTACCCCCTACAGGGTGTAGTTAAGTCCAAGGAGGGAGGAGTTATATCACCACCTAGACGGACATAATGCTGAATATGCATATCATATAACAATATAGAATGCATCCCAAGCCAGGACGAGTCAGTCAGTTGAAAACATTTAATTGTTAAACATATACTTTGTAATAATATTTTTTATCATAATTCTGTAACTTAGAAAAATAAATAGTTTTTAAAAACAGATTACCACGGTCGTAGTAGTTAACTCGTGCATTGAGTGTTACAATTTAATAAATTTTAGTCTATAAGAACTTAACCTTTCTAAATAAAAACCAGTTTTCATGTAAGTCTAAAAAGTTTTGGGTTTTCCGAAATAGTGCAGAAGATATACAGGGTCGCTGAATGTAGGCAAACGGTCGATTATTTCCTAAAATAGG
This sequence comes from Philopedon plagiatum, assembly GCA_963971165.1. Classification (NCBI taxonomy): domain Eukaryota; kingdom Metazoa; phylum Arthropoda; class Insecta; order Coleoptera; family Curculionidae; genus Philopedon; species Philopedon plagiatum. Next base: position 109,310,464 of record OZ020190.1, on the reverse strand, counting down.
ATAGACCTAGGCTAGTAGGCCAGTTTTTTACTGTCGGGTCTTAAACAAAAAATCTGTAAAAAATATACCAGTAGAAATGATTATTTTTGTAAGACGTATATTTAGTTGTATAATTAAATTCCAAAAATGGAGTTATTTTAAAAATAATATCTATTTTTGGTATTTTTCTACACCTTTTCACCCTGGTTAACCAACCCCATGGTCGGGGTTGGTTGACTTATATTATGGGGTAAGTAAGACCAAACTAGTGGAATGACCTAAATCTAAGGTAAGAAGAAACATTATTATTTATTAACAAGATATTGTTTTAATAAAAAAAAATGTTAAATACAAAAGTTTAAGGATTTCTTAAAATCTATGCAATAACGAAAAATTAATTGTACAGGATCAGTCAAGGAAAGTGGCATGGAAAGACAAAGTTACTTTTTAATGGAACACCCTGTATATTACTTCATATTTAAGTTCTGCTAAAATTCTAAAAAAAAATTAAAGGCAGTTGGCATTATTTGCGAAATACTTATAGTAACTAATATTGTAAAATAAGCTATATGCATATAGCATCATTTGGCATAAAATTAATTTATTAATAAATCAGTTGACCTATATTGCTGTGTGGGTCAAAATTATTTTACTTTGCCTCTGATAATATATATCAACAAGCTATAAAATTAAAACCTGAGTTGCAATCAATAGAACACATATTTTTGGATTTGGATCAAACCCAACCTGACCATTCAAAAGTTGAAAGAGGAAAACTGAAAGAAATGAGTGTTTTTACACTCCGTGATTGGTACAACATGGTGAGAATGATTCCACCTGAAAAAGGGAGAAAAATGTTGGTAACATAAGTGAAACACTTAGATTTTTTCAACTTTAACGGCCAGATTCTGCAAAGCTGGACTGGTCTAATTTCACAACCAAAAGTTGTTTTCAATTTCAATTTTAGGACGTACTTTCCAGGATAATATAACTAAATTCATTTTAGCAGCATATTCCAAGAAAAAATCATTTGACTACCAAGCAAATTTGCTAAAATAGAACCTGTTAAAACCTAATGGAATCAACTAGATCTTAATTTAAACCTGTACTAAACCTTAAACCTTTTTAGTAAATCTGAATGTTAATGTCTAAGGATGGGCTTTAACTAGGCATGTGTAAGAAGCTTAAAATTTACTAAAAGAATTCTCGTGCAACGGACGAAAAACAGATATATTAAAGTTGTCAAAATCAATCCTCAGTCTTTTACAAAATCAATAAAAGGTGTTAATCCTCATATAGTAAATATACTTCGTAGGTCAAGTAAGGCTAATATTATACTGCAAAAAGAATATTCTAGATATCCTTCTATTTCGGATGAAAAATTCCAAAATCTGCTTTCGGTATTACCATATATTCCAGAATAAAATCGTAGTTTCTACAGAAACCTTCTTAACAATTCAAGAGTTCCAGACATACATACATCCTGACGTACCCAGTGATTCAGAAGATGAATAATAATAATAACAACAATATTATTAAGTATTGTTGTTCTGTCAATTTATATTACCATTCTAAGCCAAGTATTTTCGAAAATAAAAAATAAAAGAAAAATTTACCTTTGTAATATTTTCATTAGAATTTTAAGTCCATAGAGGTCAGCTACTGTTTTCCATAAATAAGTTAATGACAAAATGAGCTATGTATTATAAAATTACCATAAATATCGACATAAAATAAAATATACTACATATTTTCAATGAATATATCACTATTTATTGTATTTTTGCAATATCAATCATAATTGAAATAAAAAATGTTATAAAATTGTTATCTGGAAATGACTGTATCAGTCATACACTACTTCTTACCTATGTTTTAGTTCCTGCATACATTGCTTGGACAAATCTTAGACCATCCTGACAAAAGCCTACAAACCAATTTCACAATTTGTTATTATCGAAAATTAAAGGGTGAGCTGTGTAGAATCTCATAAATTTATGAGTTTCTTAAATTTTTAACTTGTCTTTGAACTCTACTACTAAATATCTTCCGAAAATAAAATAATTTAATTATATTTTAAATATAAACCAAACGTAATTAATAAACTTGGAGAAAGGTTCTTTGCTGCTAAAACGTAAAAAGATAAATACCAAGACCGTAGACCCCATATAATCCGGAGTCCTAAGAACGGAAGTCCCAACTTCAATTCATCACACAAATTACTTAAATTACAAAATCTCTTTTAGCCTTTATTAGAACTGCCTACATTGTGATTCGCCGCTAAAAAATAAATCGAAAAACGAATGAACCGCATTTCTTGTGCCGATTTCAATTATCTTAGCGTTCGTTTTTTTCTTCAACAAATAAACTGAATTGTGCCTGGAATTATTTATGTCCGTTTGGGATTACTTGCTATAAAAAAAGACGGATTAAAAATGAATAAATTAACAAGTAATCTGAAAAAAAGATATTTTTGAAACATCATTACCTACTGTGTACTGTTACATGTAATTTGTAACTAGGAGTTTTAAATCTATATACAAGGTGTTATAAAATTCACTGCATATATTTGAATGGGTGACTCCTGGGGTACCTAGTCTACAGACATGCCCAATGCTTTTTTCCCTCAAATTGCAAATTTTTTTATTTTAAAAAATACCCTAAATCACCCCCATATGCGACACGTCTAAAGAGCCTGACGTCATGAGCTCTCACATTATAAAGAAAAAACAAATGATTCAGCCGGGGCATTGTCAAACTTTAATAATATTGTGCCATCTCATTTTTATCAGTTTTAATGAAAAGAAAAACGCAAATAATCCAAAATATTTTTAATTCCACGGACGCATTTTAACACAAATGTGTATTTTAATTTGCAAATGGCGTAGGTTCCTTGAATTAAATTAATGGCTGTACTGTGTTGTCAGTGTTCTTTGGTATATTGGTATTTTAAAGGGGTTTTACTACAAAGGCAATAATAACATTATTTCTTATGCTAACTTGTTACATAAAAAAATTATTGATAGAATTGGCAACTTACTCCGTATCATGTGTTTCTTCCCAGTTGCGGGTACCGCTGGCGAAAGAAAATTTAAGGGGCGATTACCAGCTTATTATTGCGAAGCGCCATATATGACTATTTTTCTTCAGTCTGAATTCATATCAGGATTTACCGATTTCAATATATGCAGTGAATTTCATAACACCCTGTATATATAAAATAACATGTCCTGACTGACTGATTCATCATCGCCGAACCGAAACCGCTGAAGCTATAAATATGAAATTTGGCAGTAGTTTTATTTGCTAATGTAGAGACTCATTAATAAGGGGTTTTTCAAAATTCAACCCCTAAAGGGGTCATAAGGGAGTTGAAAGTTTGTATGGAAAAAAATATTAGTTGGTCCTATTAACTTGAACTTTCATACTACAAAAAATAAATCATTAAACACAGTTAATACAATATCAATATTATTTCATGCTTTAAAAAAAATATTACTAATAATTTGTGACTTGTTTAAACTACAAGAAACCGATTGTTTTGACTTTAAGTAAAGGTGAATAACTATATTTTACATATTATATTAGCTATGAAACAATTGACTGGTGTATTGTATTGAGTTTTATTTTCCTTTTAAAATGCGTTGCACAGGGATACTATTGTATCGATATTGTAGCGATACAACCGTAATACAAACCCGATATTAGCGCGATCGACTGTAAACTTATGTGGTAAAGTCGTCCTTGGCTTTGTCGCGACTGTATCGATTCAAGAAGTATTATTATGTGCCATATCTACCCCACCTTGTTTAATGTGAACTAATATTCGGAAAAATGTTATCTTCTTTTATATATAATTTAAATCTATGGCAGTGACTTACATACTACATATATACAAACTTTGGTTTATTAAATTATCTAAAGATTATTGAAATACCAAATTAAAAGCCACCCAAGCAGAGTGAACTAGGTCAGTTAGTTGATCAAAGTTAAATCAGTATTTAATAGTCCTACAAAGTCGGTGTTCATACTGTTACCAAAGGTCAATTGATAGCTTTCGGCCGCAATAGAGGGTTAGTTTGTTAAAGGTCAAGAACATAAGAGTGTAGATAAAGTTTGGAGAGTATAGGTAAGTGTTTTTTTAGGATATCGTCTCTAACTTCTGATAAAAAATAGAAAAGTAAAGAGCTTTTAACTTATTTCTCTGTACACTTTTTTGTTGAAAAGAAAATGTTTGTTTTCAGGTTTATCAAATTTGTGAGCAGTTCGTTATCCAGGATGTTGCAAAGCTTAACATAGAAAATTTTATAGGTGATTCTTTGGCTAAAATAGGAGATAGGTTGCCATTTATGTATGTAGGTTCGAAAATGTTTCGTTTTCGAGATATAGAGTGGTAAAGTTTTAATTTTATTTTGGTTTCATCATTTAATTTCGTTGGATCATTTCCTGGTGAAGGCAACCATAAAGAGTAAAACAGCACAGAAAAAAGGCTAGAAAACGAGAAGAAAATAGGATATACAGGCACCAAAACTTACAAATTGGGAAATATAGAGATACAGAAAAGATACCAGGAGAGAATAAAATAAGATATAAGGTCAAAGGATAATATTCTAAAGCAAGCGGACTTAGAGAAAACATGATATATATAGTAGTAGTAGAGGCTATTTTGTGAAAAGAAAAATTAAAATTAAAAATTCACAACGTTTCACACATTTATTAACATATTGTGCTTCTTCAGGCTTCCTTGGAATGTGTGTAATCACACGATATAAAAATGCTTGCTAGTTGTTCGTAGGAATTCCTTGACGAAATAATAAATTTGTTGTGTTTTTAGTCTACAGTCGTAGAAAAAATAGTGTACACCATGTTTCGAAAGTGCTTTGCAATCACTCGCACCATCGCAGCTCTCGACTGCGTCTCGAGCGTTGAAGTTGGTTCTCGCATTGTAAAGCACTACTGTCGAAACTGAGTATACAAATAACTATTTATTTCACACTATAAAAGTACTCTATTCGAAAAGCTTATCCCCAAAAACTTTTTCTGATCAAATAAACCTTCAAAATAGTGATGAAATATCGCACATTATAAAACGGTGAAATCGCCTCTGGCGACCTACTCCCAGAATGAGGAACCCAAATTTAAAAAATAACTTAGGCGTTGGCACCGCTGCAAAAATTTTGCGGGTTGGTTATCGAAGTTATGATATCAAAGTGAATTATAAAAGAACGTAATATTCGAAAAAGCTGAACCATTACACATACATATCAAGATAACTGAGAAAACAGTCAACGCATAATATTTTGTAACCTAAAAAAGATATTTACGCATGGGTATCAAAGAAATATTAACCATAATTCATCGAACGACGGCGGCAAAAAACTACTACCTGCTCAGTGGCGGAATTAGGGGGGGGGGAGGGAGTTGCACCCCCTAGAGCCTTGTACAAAAAGGATGTCAATAGCGAATTTTATAAAAATAAATATTGTAACATAAACATTAACCATTTCTACATATTCTACAAAATATTATAAACAAAAACCAATATTTTGCAGTCTGTGTAAGGTCTTTGAAATGAATTATACCACAAAATATGAATAATAGATCAATACTAATATGTAATATAAAAAATGCAAGACTTTTTTGGCATTTGTGATTTACTTGCTCTTAGTTTGTTTGTGAAAACATTCCCTAGATATCTCACTACGATCTTATCAAAATTTGCGCCGAATAGTTTTGGCTTCTAAACGAAACAAATAACCCAATAATTTTTTTCAAAAAACATCTATTTGAAAAGTAATTTTTTTCGAAAACCAGATTTTTCGAAAATTGGTTAACGAAATTTTTCAAAAATATTTTCTCGCAAACATAATATATTTCGAACCTACATTTTTTCAAAAATGTCCTGACCGCTTTTTCAAAGATGCTTTTTAGAAAACGGATTTATGAAATATTTTCTCCTTTTTCGAAAGTACATTTTTTCAAAAATATCTTCAAGCAAATAATTTTTAAAACAGGTATATTTTTCGAAAATTATTTTTTCCAAAACAATATTTAGAAAATTAAATTATGAACTGTAGTAGCTTGGAAAATGTTATTAAAAAAAGTTTTTTGGGCTTGATCAGGTTTTCTTAGATTTGGTACGTTACTTTATCGCAATTTACTTTTTCAAAAAATTAATACTATCCGAAAAAATTTAATTTCGAAAAAGATATTCTCTAAAAAACTGTATTTTTAAAAAATGCTTTAAAAAAATTAAAAAATTGGTTTAGACAAATTGTACTTTCGTAAGTAATCGTATGAGTCTAATGAGCAGAAGGCATAAATAAAAAAAATGCTACTTTCGCATTAAACAATTTGTCCTATCGCGTGTAAGCTAAGATGACCAACTCTTCTAGCTGTTTCTTTTTTCAACAAATAGCTTTTTTGATGTTAAATTAAGTAAATTTTTTCGACAAACAGCTTCTTTGAAAATATATTTTTTTAAAAAGAAACTTTTAAAAATACATCTCGGAAATATATTTTTAAGAAAACATAGTTTTTATAAATTATAATTATGAACTCTACTGCCTTAGAAAATGTCAATGGAAAAATAACTAAAAGATCCCAAACTAACCTAAACGAACCTTTTTTGTGTTTGGTCAGGTTTACGTTTCCTTGCATTTGCTATGTTACTCTGTAGTAAATCACTTTCAAAAAAGTGTTGCTTTTTAATATGAATATTCGAAGTCTTTTTCGAAACAATGTCGCAAAAATTTGCGACGCACTTTGTTCAATAAAAAGTGTTTGATTAAAAACCGTCAAAGATACTATGATGAGTATCATTGACCAAGTACTTACCGCTTAACTTGAAAACATTAAAATAACTCTTAAAGGTACTCTAGAGAAAAACACAGGAACAACAGGGTGTTCTGAGGGAAGCAGGTGTAGTAGAGCGCGTTGCAAATTAGCCCTCAGCTCAGTTAGGCTGGGTAGGTTCTATTGGACGCCACCAGTTTTTACACCGACGCAAACTGGAAGTCGCCTAGTTGGTCTAGGGACCTGCTTCTCACACAACAATCCCGCTATTCACAATAAAAAAAAATTAAAACACAGGGCGCAGTGAGCTGGATAAAAACAACGTAGTTACATATAACCCTATATACATTTATTTGTACATTGAAAAAAAAATTACAAGTGGTGACAAATAAGGTTGGGCGATTTTGCCCTCGCAAAAATAAATAAATTAAATTAAACAAAAGACTTCATGAGGAAGTCGGTCCTCATACCCATAAAAATTCTTAGGGCGGCTCCCTAGCACCCACCGACGATATGAAGGCTGCCTAGCGCCCGCCAAAAATTAAATAGGGATGCTTTTCAGCCCCTACGGAAGACAATGCAATGGGGATGTTTGTAGCCCCCACGGAAGAGAAGTAGGGAGGTTCGTGGCCCCTACCAAAGACCCTAGGAACAAACAATTCCTAGTAGTTACAGTAGTTAAAATTTAATTAATAAAAAAAAGGCATACGTTACGTTAATAAAAAAAAAATCAGAAGTTACGTTAACAGAAAAGATTACTATGCAGAGAGAGACAATTGACTTGAATTAAAGCGCCGAAATCTAACTATTTTTTTTTTAATTAATTAATTTAATATTAAAAGAGAAAGCCATTGGCTTAAACTGAATCGCAAAATTTAGGTAAGTGGAAAAATATTTAAAAATAAGAGGCTACGTTAAGATAAAAAAAACTACTAATAAAAGAGAGAGTAACTATTTGCAAAATTTAAACGAGCTTAAGATACGATTAAAAGGTTACATTAATAAAAAAAATTAATATTTGGATACATAATTTACTGAAACTAATCCGCAAAATTTAAGAATATTAGATAAAAGGCTAATAATAAATGAGAAAGCCAGTGGCTTGAAATCAATCGCAAAATTTTAGTTAAGTTACAAAATACAAAGTGTGAAGTTACTTTAATTAAAAAAAAAACTATCAATAAAATAAGTAATCGCTGAAAACCAGATTGCAAAATTTAAACAAACTCAAGATAAGATTTAAAAAAGTTACGTTACTAAACAAAAGAAATTATTACGCAAGGGCATTGATAACTAAATAAAATTGTACAGTTCCTTGATACTCAGCGATGAGCGTTAATATTTACAAAAATTAAATGTTCCATTAACTGACCAGTTTAACACTTCATTATGTTATCTTATATTAACAATAAAAAAAAATAATAAAAGTACAACAAAAGCAAAAATAATTGATAACTAAATTATGAGTTTACGCAAGATTACAGGTATGAACAAAGCAAAAGGCTTGAGCGAAGACAGTAAAAATAGCTAAAAATGAAACCCCAGTTAGCTTGACTTAAAACGTTTAAGTAATATTCAAAGTAAAAGAGAAGCTTAAGCGAAGCCAAAAAAAAGTAAAATAATTAAAACCTCAAACCCCTATAGTAGCTTGACTCAAAAGCTAAGCGTTAACACTACTTGTGTAAATAAAGTGGATCAATGTAAGATAACGCAAGAATAATAATTGCCTTCAGAAAAATTTTAGTCATTAAAATGAAGAGAGGGAGAAACAGTTTAAATATAAACAATCAAAATATGCACCGCTTATGTACATTTATAAAACACAAAGCTTAAATTACGAGCAATTATATCGGTACTATCCAAGCAACTAATTAACTACTCTAGGTTCCCCCAATGCAAATAATACGATACAACAAAAGCAGGTTTAACTAATTATATAGCCTCTATGCAACTAAACTACCCTAAGTTCCAAGCGGTACGATATAATAAATAGATATAAAATGTGTACGTGCTACAAGTTACTTCACCCCAAAACATTGGTCAAATGACAAATCTGAAAGTAAAATAGCAGGCTAACTAACCCCTCTGAAAGAATAAAATATTACTTAACCAATCGATATAAATGAAAGCTAGAATAAATCCACAATTTCCAACCTTATAAAAATAAATCCCGTAAGACCCCAAGCTCCCGTACACATTTTAATTACGGTTTTAAATTAAAATCAGATAGCCCCATTACTCCTGTATGTGTTTTGCGATAACGTCAAAAAAAAAACCGATAAAAACAATATTAATATACATTTACTAAGAGAGTTACTGACTTACTTAAAATCAAATAAAATCTATAACTCAAAATATGGTGTAGCAATAAGAACCACCCGAGAAAACTAGAGTCTTACTTAGAACATAGTACCGTAAAGCAGAACGATAATTATGGTTCGTTAAAATTTTAATTATAATTTTACCTAGGCGTAAAATAGGCAAATACGTAGTTGAAAAAACTTCAAGGTTTAACTTACCACTTAAACAAGGAGGGTTCGATATTCCAACTTCCTGAGACAGACACACCAAAAGGGGCAGCTATCAATGGCTTGGGCCAGGATTATTCATGCCGTTGTTGATGGCTTGAGGGAAATAAGAGAAAGAAACCCTTAGTACTTGAAAAATCTACTAGGCACGTGGCATCACGGGTAGACAAAAAAAAAACGGAAAAAACTCACCTATCATCGAACGAAGTCGCCCAAAAAAATCCTGCTTGTCTTGCAGTTACAAATTCCCCAAGAATTTAAACACGGTCCCTGACTTTTTAATCCAAAAAAAAACTTGAGTTTCAAAAGCTGAAACTTTAAAACAGGGACCATAGACAACTGTCGAAAGGCAGAGTGGAAGTGACCGGCCTATGCCTCGTGTCGGAAGAATCATATGACACTTCCTCCCATCACAGACACATATCCAAGATGGTTCCGAAGAATTTCCGCCTTGCACCGACCACTCCAATTGTCGCCACGCCACCAAACAAAGACACTACAATTGTCCCCCTGGCGTGAAACAATAAAGTCACGGAAATACAGAAGGTTATACCTACGCCGGTGGCTTGAACAAAATAGCAACGAAAGCCTACCAAACCCACGCGAAAATGCCTCACTGCAGCCGCTGTGTTCACAAATCGACGGCTCTCGAAAGCGCTGCGTGAATCGACCTCGCGGCCCGAACTTAGATATTGTCGTTCTTAAACTTGATATTGCCCCGCTTACAGTTCCGGCAGGCGGAAACACATACACCTACAGCTGTTTCAAACTTCAACACAAATTTCCCAATTAACCGAGAATAAGAACAAAGTAAGTCAAAGTCTAAAACAAGATCCGAGAACAGGAAGGCCGAATGTTACAGAGCACCATGCCTGTGGGAAGACACTAGGATGAAATCCCATCCAATGACGAGACAGCTGGAGAACGTCTGAAAATATGTAGGTATCCCCTTATAATTTTATTCTTAGCATGTAAACATAAATAAACTACGAGGGACTGTCTGTACCCAAGGGGAACTCTAAGCAAGGCGCAGAAAAACGAATCTCAGGGCCCAAACAAAGAGAAATGTTAAACCGAACCACCAGCTACAAAAGATGGACAAGCTCATGTTAAGCCGATTTGGACCAGATAAAAGGGCAATCAACACCCCCAGGGGGTAGCCTGGAAAGCAAGGGAAGGGGGCCACATAGTGGAAGAACGAAAATAAAACCTCTCAATCAAGGAAAATAATTAAGAAAGCAGGCGTTCGTGAATAAACCAATTATTAAAACAAACACTGAGTCTGTGACAAAAAATGACCTGTCACAAATGTTATTTCTAAAAACATGTCTTCTTGAAAAAATTTAGTTTCAAAAAGTGTTTAAAAAAAATTCGAAGTTGGTTTCAGAAAAAAAAATTAAAACTTTCCTAGTTTTAGAATATCTATATTAGTGAAAAAGTTCTGTTTTCAAGAAAATATAGTTTCGAAAAAATGTGTTTTTTTCGAATTTTCATATATTATCAGCAAATGGACAGAAGGCAAATTAAAAAAAAAATGCTGGAATATTAGTAAGTTTGGATGACAAACCGTTCTGTTTTCGCAAGATCAGGTTTAGATATTTCGTCCACTATGAAATAGTATACATTTCTTAGAACCCTAAACAATAAAAAAGTAATATCGCACTCGAGCTTGCCCGTTTTTTTTTTTGGTCTGTACTTTTGTGTAGCTCGAGGTGACGTTGCACCCCCCCCCCCCCCTCCTAGACGAAAGTCTAAATCCGTCCCTGTACCTGCTGCGGTTATTCGACAACCATTCTTCAGTTTTACTATTATTTCTGTTGTAGTTCATCGTCATGTATTTAAATACACGAAAGTTTCAAAATTAAATTAATTTCCAACTTTAAAAATGCTTTAAAAGTTACACAAAATACAAACATTCCCTGTTACCACTAAAACGGTCGAAAGTGCACATAGCGATGTTGCCGTATCCTTAATTGAATTCACCACATTGCCCACTGCGTTCAGTTGTTTTCTGTAGGATGACATCAGGCGGAATTTTTTTTTCTTTGGTCGAATTTTAAACCTTAATATTTTTGTTATTATCCAACCAACCCACGTAATTTTTTGTATGCGTGTTTCGATTGACTAATAATTGTGCAATTATACTAACATCTTTATTAAAAATGCAAAATGATTGAACTAGTCCCACGCACCCTGACTATCAATTCTTCGTGGGCCGGCTTTAATCAGACGTGTTAGAAAATTAATTTTTACTATTCCCATGTGAAATGCTCAGGCATTGTATATTTATTATTTAAATTTATATTTTTGCTCTACAAAAACGTAATACTTCAGCCATATTTTTCAACACTGCAATGTTAAATATTTTGTTTCAAATATTTAAAATTTGGATGTAGATTTCTATTGTAATAAACCATTGATATAAAAATAACAATTTATCATGCACCAGAAGCATAATTTTTGTTTATCAAAATTGCTATATAAATAAAACCCTCGTTAAATCAAATGCCACAAAAATATTTTATTTTTTGTTTTAATTGGTTATTTGATAGCTCTCAACCCTTTTTTTAAACAATGAATACCACTAAAGTTCCCAGAGTTTACTAAATTGTTTATGTTATTAATTAATATGTAATGTTAGATTTAAGCAAAGAGAATCATAAAACAATAACAAACTGAGAATGATATCGTCCATAATAAAATGTAAAGACTTGAAAATTAGGAAGTTTCCTATTTCAGAAATATTGAGTTACTTCAACATCATTTAATAGTCTTTCGCTTAACTAGTCAAATAAAAAAAATTATCTGGCGCCTGGCTTATGGCGACTTGTGACGTCAGAATACACAACATTGTCGCCGGGCTAGCTGCCTGCTGCTGCTTTCGCGTGTTTACTCTACATTTAGGTATTATTTTAGTATGCTCATTGTGATGTTTATTGATTGAGGTCTGCATTTCTCGTTCGGTGGAGATTCAACAAACCTATCCAAAGTTGATATTTTTGATATGATAATGGATTTTTTTCCGAATTATCCGTCATACAGTACTTAGTGCCGGGATCCGAGGAGCTAAGCTTTCAAAGTATGTTTGACCTAGGCTGTAGCCGTTCTTGTACCCTCTTTTGACACTAGGAAAATCCGGTAATTCTTTTAATTTATTAATTAATTAATTTGTTTATTATTGTTAGTTGTGGTGTATGAATAGTGACCCTTATAAACAATTATTTTCACTGAACTTTCAGGAATATTTGTTGATGAACTGTACATGCATGGAGCATGGAACTGATTAGTTTTGATTGGTACTCATTGGCGTAGGGCTTGAGGGTTTTTAAGAGGGTCAAATGTTGAAAAATATTCTCAAAATTTTAAAAAACCGTTCAATTTTCGGCAAACTTTTAGGAACATTTTGTCGGGGTACATTGCCGTAGAGCTTTAAATATTTAGGTAATCCAATTTTGAAAAAAAAAATCAAAAAACAATTCCATTTTATTAAAATGTTGTTTGAGAGTTTTTGTGCGTTTACTGTTTATAAAAACATTACACTTTCTGAAACATTGCAAATAGCGGATTGGATATTGCAACTGAACATGGAGCACCCAGGATTTTGTCTTGGGGGGGGGGGGCTGATGTGTCTTGGGGGGGGGGGGGGCTGAATAATGCAATTCGGTGGATTTCGGTGGATTTCAATAATAAGTGCACTTTTTAAATTTTTGTGTGTCTGGGATGTCGGTATGGAGGGGGGCTGCAGCCCCCCAGTTCCTCCCCTGGGTGCCCACCGCAACTGAATATAAAAGTCTTTTAATTCCGTTGGAGTCTGATTTAAATCGCTAAAAATGTAGTTAATTATATTGAATGATTGATTGATTGTGTGTGTGATTAAGCTTTATGGATCTGGTTTAAACCAACTGGCCAGCAGCTTTTTTGAAGAATAATATAGATTTAATTCTTTTCTTTAAAATATTCCAAAAAATAAGTTAGTTCTTCAGTGCACCCCGTACATCGTGTAACCCATAGATAAAGTAAATAATGGAAAATTAGATGATACGCTTTTTGTATTGCATATCTATTATAAATATCTTCTAACATATCCTCACGTTTAATTATATTCGAAAATATGTCAGATTTATCAAACATGTTTATTGGGACTAGTTACACTGATATTGGTACATTTTGGAACAATACAGTACTTATACGAACCTGTTATCTTAGGCATGACTTTGTTTTTCAAACGTTTAAAATGTTAAACAAGCAAAAACTACAACGACGTTACGCAGTGTCCTGTCCAGTAAGAATAATACTAAATATTAATCTGGCGCCATTCCACTGTTGACAGAGTCGTGTGTTGTGACGTCATCGAGCCTCAGCCAACGTGAGCGTGGCATCTCAAACTTTGGAGGACTATAACATTTTTATTTCTACAGATAAATAAAAAAGAAAAATACAGACTTTTTTTACATTTTGAGGACTAGTTATTAAGAGAAAATGAAAAAAATGGAAACTTCCTAATTAGTCGCATAGCGAACCAAAAAAATACAATGTGTTTTGCTTTTGCACTTCCATTAGTTTTTGGAACCCAGTACTGTAGTGCAAGAACTTTTTGGCTCGCTATGCCACTAATTTTTATGTCTAGTTATTTATTGTTTGTGAAAAATAAAATACATTTTTTCGTTTTCTTAACACAAAGTAATAAAATAAATTTTTGTTTTATATTTATATGTTAAAATTAGCCTATTAACTGTTCTTGTTAATGGGCTTGTTCAGTCATTTCGCATTTTCAGTAAATATATTAATATTATTATCATTACAGAACCAGTCAATCGAGACACGAAGACAAAAAAATTACGTCGGTTGGACGGATAATAACAAAAATATTAAGGTTTAAAATTCGATGAAATTAAAAATTCAGTTTCCTGTCTGACGTCAATCGTCATCCTATAAAAACAACTTAACGTAAAACGTGGTGAATCGAATTAAGGATACTGTAGCACTACCATTTACCGTTTTAGTAAACTAAAAAAATTGTTTTTGAAATCTCAAATAAATGACTTGTTTGATACATTTTTGTTTGGTTCAAATAATTATTGTTTAGTTTATACAAATTTAGTTTTGCATAAATAGTGATATTTTTATTTATTTTAATATTTGTTAGGTTTTTAATTTGTTTATATCAAGGAACCATTATTTGCTACAGGTCCAGGCAGAGTTTTAGTATTTAGCTCTGTCAAGCAATTATTTATTTTGCGGAAACAATTTTTATTTGAATAAAACAGTAAAGGCCGTAAAGCGTGTCGAGATAAGGAGTAACCCAACCTGAGTAATGGAAAACAAAGTATAAACTTTACCTAATATAACACTTTTGTAGTGGCAACGGAATTATCCGACATCATGAAAAAATAAAATTACCACTATCAGCTGATTGACGTTTGTCGCCCATGGTTGGACTTTGTTGGACATTCCTAAACAAACCCTTTATTTTTCCGTGATTTCACAAATTTTTGTTTTTTTCAGTTGTTTTTAAGACGTTTTGAGTGTTTTAATTGTTTGTTTGTATTATTATACTTGATATTGTAATTTTTTTGTCTGTGGACTATTTTTTATGCATAATTCATCCTATTTAGGGTAAGTTGTCAGTTTCTTTAAAAATTAGTAATATTTCATAAATAATAAATACTTTTTAGAGTATGGATTATAATAATTATTGTGTATCTGGTCCAGAAGAGACACAGCGAAAAGACTCGAGGTGGATCTCAGCGTTGTGATTTAGCAAAAAAGACTTGGGTATTAAACATAACCAAAAATTTTACTAAAAAATAAGCCTATATAGTATAAACTTTTTTGGACGAAAAAAGCCCATAATATGGCATTACCGACTCTGGTTTGGCAATGTTCAGTCTTCTTATAATGACCCAAAATAATTTTTATAGGGTGGAATTTTTTGTGTTTTGTTAAATTATTGTCTTAAGTTGTGTTGTTCTTTTGTACACTATTATTGCAACATTGGTGTTGAAGCATTTGATCAGGTATAATTGTTTGTTTTTTAGGGATATTAGTTTGAGTCAGCTTTATCGTGTTGCATCCGAGGTTCAAATTAAATTTAATATTTCAGGTTAGTCTTCATAAAAATTTACTTTCCAAAAAATTAAGTATTTGCTGTTTTACAAATCAAAAATTTGTAAGATAGTAGGGATGCACGATACTTTTCTATGTTTAGAAATTATCGATATAACGGACCTAAACATCGATGTTTTAATATGGATGTTTTTATTTCGATATTTTTACACATCAATGTTTCGATCTATCGGTATTTTTAGAAAAAACATCCAATAGTTTTTTACATTTTTGTTAATATTTTTTCCGACCATTTTTATAAATCGCAGAGCTATAACCAACTTAATTTAACAACTTTTAATAAAACTTTTAAAAATCGATTGATATTCTAGTTTTATTTCTTAGACTACGATTGGCAATCCTGATTCCTAATTTTGCTAACTGTAAATTCCTAATTCTTTGAAAAAAGGGGACTGAGTATTTTAAACTTTTTATTTTTTACTAAAATGTATGATTGCGTGAAGCATTGTTTCACTTTAAAGTTTTTGGAAACCGAGTGTTAATAAATATAAAATAAACAAAACTGTTTGGATACATCGATAAAATTAAGCCAATGTTTTTCTAATATCGATATTTTTTACCAGTCTTTTAGACATGTTAATGTGACATAATTCGATGTATCAATTTTCGATATATCGATGCTTTTCAATTATCGTGTATCCCCATAAGATAGGCAACCCTAACTGTAGGCACCCAATAGGAAGAGGAAGAACCCCCTTTTCTTTACCCAATATTCATGGAATACAAACCTAAGAACTATGAATTTTGGTGCTCTAGTGTAAACCAAATACTTACTCGAA
The DNA here is from genome assembly GCA_963971165.1 of Philopedon plagiatum. NCBI lineage: Eukaryota > Metazoa > Arthropoda > Insecta > Coleoptera > Curculionidae > Philopedon > Philopedon plagiatum. The sequence goes on along the minus strand of OZ020190.1, from coordinate 109,294,257 downwards.
GAGCAGCTCTTTCATCATCCAGGAACTGTTTTTTAAAAAACTAAATACATGTCTTACGATTTGCTGAGCAATAGAATTTCCCTGTAGGTATATATGTGTAGAAGGCTTTTTTTAGCCTTCTACATACATACATATAACTTTTTTTTACAACAAACAGCAATTTTTTAGTACAGATCAAAGCTGTTTTATAGTATTAATAGAGTAAGTTCGGGTAATATGGCCTAGGCGGCTTATATGGCACACCACCGTATGTCTGAAACGAATCGCCGCATTGTGTCAAATTTTGCGTTAGTTTGTTCTTGTATCTCCCCCATCCACCCTAGTCACATCTTACCGTGCATGGAGTTCGGATGTGTTCATAAGAAGCAAATGTCGATTTTAACGGTTTCTGATCTAATTTCTCGGTAAGTTATTTTAGTTGTATATTACTTTAAAACATCCATAAATTTTAATTTCACCCTTTCTACTTAACCTACACATTCTTAGGTAAATACTTGGCCATAAGGTTGTGCTTGTTTTAATTTTAATTTCCAGGTTATAGATTAGAATTGTTAACAGGTGCTCGGCGGTCAATATGGCCTACCATAGGGTGGGCTTATATGACCTGGTAGGCCATATTACCCACCAATTTTTTAAAGACGATTTAGGATTTTGTACAAAAAATATTTATTGTAGTATTGAGAGGCTTACTGACTTTATTTCAGGGTATGGCTTCAAAAGTATTAGATTCCAAAAAAAAGCGCCAAACATCGAACAAAGAATCCATGGAGAAGGCCATAGAAGCTTTAAGGAATAAACAAATGGACTCGCTCAAAGCTTCTAAAGTGTACAGTGTTCCCGGAACAACACTAAGGCGTTTAGCAGCAAAAGACGCATCCATTGCGTTAGTTACATGCGCCAAGTTAGGTAGGAACACTACCTGCAAAAATCGAAAAAATGCTTGTAGATTATGTTCTAACAATGGAAGCAACGTTTTTTGGATTGGTGCGAAAAGATGTTATGACCTTAGCATACCAACTTGCAGTTAGAAATAACATCCGCCACTCCTTTCCTGCTAAGAACCAAAGCGTAATAGGGTAATATGACCCCGGGCCATAATACCCTACCATGTTTAAATCTTGTCTATTTGTCAAGTTCTTTAAAATATTTTTTTTTCAGTTAAATTTTTGAAATGTTATTTGTTTATTTGACGTAATATGATAGCAGATAGGTTAATTGGCTGAATTAAACAATAAAGTCCGACTGGTGACAAATACAATAATTCCTATTTTAAGTTAACCTTATGGTGTGCCATAATACCCGAACTTACTCTATAATAAAAAAAATGTTGGCATATCAAATGCCAATCGGTAACAAAATGACGTTAAAAAGATTTAATGATAATATTTCAGTTATAATTTTATAATGGTCTTTAATTAACTTATTGGACTTGCTGATTGGGGAGTGGATGGCTCAGAAAAAAAACTGTTTTGTTGACACCCCTACAAAAAATAAAATCTACAATAATAATATCAGTTTTAAAATCTAGTTGGTTTTTAGTTTTTCAATCTCGACTTACTATAACTACTTACGCCAACATACAATATCCTGTATTGTATGTTGGGGTTCCTAAAAAATGTAAATTAATATACATAAAGTAAAGTGCACTATTTGTTTTTTTTAATACTGGAATAACGCACACCTCATAGCTATATATGAACAATTTACTTTTGCGCCCAACAATTTACCTATAGGATTAATCGGACCCTAAAATACATGCGCCCAGTTTACAAGTTCATGTTATGGTGCAGGTAACGTTCGCGCCCAATTTACCACCGCGGCGCCGCCGCGCCGGTCGTAACTATACTGTTCGAACAGGTAAAAATATCCCCATTTAACGTAGGTTTCCGAAGGCCTAATAAGTTTTATTGAAATTAATTATCATTTTCTGGCACCCTTGGCTATTTTACATTGTCGTAGGATACAAAAGAATTATAAAATAAAATGTTTCTTTATTGCATTTATGACGCTCTAGATTGTAAAATTTACACACGGTGCTACGGCTGGGGCTGTTGGTAAACCTGGGTAGTAAGAGAGAATTTAAGTCTTGGAAAAGGGCCTTTCCCGGTAATCTTACAAGGCCACAAGAAAGTTTAACTTCATTTCAGCTTGAAAAAAAATATTTAATATTTGTTGTTTAGAGCACAAAAGTTTGATCATTTTCGCTGGAGATTTTTTTTTCGCAGAAAATTTTGTATGGTTAATGATAATTAGGATAACATTAAAAATTATGAGTTATGATTTTTATCTTTGAAATTGTACTGAAATAAATTCCTATTATTGTGGAAAATACATACATGCTTAAATTGACTCAGAAATAAATTTATAGTACAAAATTAGTGTTCATTTTAGCCCTAACCAAGGTATTTGTAGAAAAACGTTTGTCATTATTGTACTTGCATCTGAATATCTCATATAATGAAATAACCAATGTTATTTACCTATTAGACCGAAATACAATATTTTCTAATAAGTTTTTTAGGCTCCTAACCGCGTACTCGTAATAATTTATTACCTGTTAAAACTTTCGGCTCTGCATGCAGAACTGCAGAAGAGCAACTTACTAGGGTAGACAAGTTTTATTGTAATTAAATATTTACCTAAAATATCTCTTTTTTCTTTTAGGAAAAGGGTGTGTTATCGTTGCGTTGTGATCCACGAAAAACATGAAAACGTACTTCAGTATAAAGAAAGTAAGTAAAACAATATTTAGTATTTATTATTCATTCAACATTGTTAATTTACTTATACAGACTGTAAAGTAGATAAAATTTATTCAAGGCACGCTCGTATTACTCGTAATTGTAGCATTTTATTTTTATTTTTGGAAAATACTAAAACTCAAACAGCATTCTTCGTTTAAGGGATATCTTCCTAAGGATTGTAGAATTTTCTATGGAAATATTAGCGGATATCCTAAATTTGAAATATACCGTAAATATCCAAACTTATAAAATTCCGTAGGTCAATCTGGGATGAAATCTCTAGGACACATTTAACCTGGATATTGAAGACTCTTTTAACCTACATTTATAAGTATTAAAAAAAAACGAAACGAGCAATTAATTTTTGAAAGTATGTAGAATACTTACAAATACGGTGAAACTGATATTTCTAATTTAAATTCAACGTAGACCCCAAAATTTCTAAGTATCAGAAATTTGCACATACGCAGAAATACTCGTAAAAAATCCTTTCGCTCCAAACGTCGACGATTACCAAAATAATCAATAATTACCGGACATGATCGGCCGGTAACTGAGGACTTTTATGGCGCGTCTATGCAACGATCTCAGCATGTTTTAAAGCGTAATTTTTGACGATTCAGATATAAAACTAATACTGTAATAATTGATAGATATAGCATCCCTAAAATTGATAAGATACTAGTAGATTTTCTATTAAAAAATGTTTATACCAACCTTGGTATAAACTATTTTTATTACGTATTATACGTATCTACGTATAACATTTATTGTATAGAATAGTTATTCAACCGGTGGTTAGTGTGGGAGCATATCTAATAGATGGCGAGCTCTATAAAGTGTGCACATTCATAAAACCGCTGCGAACGTCAGCGCGGTGAATGTGAAAAGGGCAAATGCATTCCTATTGGTCCGACGAGCATGAGGAAGTAGGCATTCTGTCTGACACCGTCCGAAGATGAAAGGAGACAAAGGGGTGGTATTATTTGTGTTTTTTTATCATACAACCCACGAAAGCAACAAGCCTAACGTACCATGGGTTGTTCGCTGCCCTTTATAGGATGGTGTGTGGGTTCCTCTACCTCCTTAGTGTGCAGTGTTGTCAGTTGATGACGTAACAAACTTATAAATAAAAGAAAAAATCGCCTTAAACACAACTTAATTTTCTTAAAATCGCCGAAATTACGGCTTTTGCAGAATCTTAATTGAAAATTTAATCTAAAAATCGCTCAGTTTGCGCTAAATCGCACAATCTGGCAACATTGGTTGTGTGGTAGGCGCGTTTGGATGTTTCTATTCATTTTTATATAGTACGTCAACGGATAGGGTTGACAAGATGGATCAACTTTCCAAAATATGACACAAAGTCACTCTATAAAAGTTTGTACTTGGCAAAAAATAAGAGTCACAGTGACAACATTTTGATTTTCTGTGCGGGGTGCTAACAAAATACAAAAACGTTATTTTGCTTCAAGAATAAATGCACGATATTTAACTATCATTTTACAACAAAATGTTACAAAAGCTATTGTTTTACGATCAATTAGAATCTACAATAATTGCAAGAGAAAGTTTTATCCGTTGTGAATTAAAAATCTTTGTATACTATTAATAAATGGAATAAATACTTGCTTTAATTCATAAAGTTCCAATTTTCTACTGCACTTAGGATTTTACTTAATTGAGAAATGAAAATCAACTTTTTTATTTCACATTTTGTGGTACAGTCCCAGATAAATCCAGAGCAGATGCGAAAGCTCCAATGTCGCATATACTTCATGCGACGGCGAGCCAAGGTTTGACGAGACGATCGGCCGACGGTCTGGCATCTAGTACGGAGACCGAGGTTATAAATTTAAATCACAGCATCACAGCCACTGCCGTGTCTTCTTCAAATGTAACGTAACTGCCATATACCTAGTACAGACGCCCTCAAGGTCATTGAGACTGAACACGATATTTGATAGTCTTACGCATCTGGTCTGGTTTTATCTGGGGTACAGTGATAACGAACGTTTATAAATAAAAAACTTCTTATCGCCTGTATTATTTTATTGGCACGCATTTTTTTCATTGGGTGCCTTTTTTCGTATCTTTGAAAATTTCGTCTCGTTGTCATCTTTATAATCCCATCCTTGGACATATTGTATATAAATAAGCTCAGCGTAATTATCTCAGACTATCTTCTTCAATTAGGTAAAAAACAAATAACTTCAGTTCCAAGATTAATCCCTAAATTTTACCTAAGTATAGTAAACTTTCTTTTAAATCTGGCAATATGGTGGCCAAGTCACTTGTAATTTATGGCACCCTGTTGAAGTCTAGTCTATTTTAAGTTTAGAGGATGGCTGAAATACAGTACTCACCGTTCAACTTAAATAATAAACACAAAGAAAATCTAGTCTCAAATCTATAAAGTACAAAAGTAAAACGTTTAAAAGACACACTATACAAAAACACCCACAGAAACACCAACATCACAAACACAAATCACCAAAATTAAATGAAAATAAAATGACACGACCTGTCGTGTCAGCTTGATACGGCCCAGTACTCACTACTTCTGGTCTAGGCACTTTTGGAAGGAACCAATATTAGCTATTGATGTCATCTGTGATTGTCAAATGTCGAAACGATTAATTTTATCAAAAAGTGAACTCTATCAATAAAGACCCTGTTAAAATAGCCCCATAAAACAACAGACAAAGTATTTTAAGATCAAAATCAATTTTTTTATCAATTATATTGTCCAATAACTTGTACACATTTAAATAAAATCGTTACCACATTCGCAGCCTCCTATTATATTCCTTTTAATTTTATCGATCGGCTACATATTTACCTCAAGGTCAAGTAAAATACTCTTATTTTCCAAGCAAAACGTTTTTAACAACTTCTCGATATTCCCTAAATATCCCGTACCCTCTCTCTTCCAAAATTATTCATTCATAAAGTAACCGTCCAGACATTGACTGAAGAGTGAAGTGGCACCATTCATCAATATAACGCACCGGTTTAATAACTATTCTATAAAAAGACAATGATGATAAAAGTATTCAAACTAAAATCTGATTTTGGTCTCTGACAGTAGTCCAATTAATAAAATGTTTTTCACTTTTACGTATTTCAATTTACAAAAAAGGTGTCAGTGAACAACACATACATACATACATAAAATAAAATAACCGATTCCCGATGCAGTGGGAAATTTATGCGCTTTTGAATTTACTCAGGCAATACAAAATAACAACACCATATTGTGGTTTTCAAATACGGCAGGCACCGAAGCATCACAGGATAGCAATTTTCTGTCCCGTGTTTCTTACTACAAATCACAATTACTGTTTACATATTTAAACGTCATTTTCCGCCTGCAACCAACCTAGGTTATGTTTTCCCTAAACCAATTACAATGTCATTTAAAAACATGCAATATTGCTACGTCATACGTTTTCCTTGTCGGTTGTAAATACAGAGTTCGTTTGCATGTTTTATTATCTTTCTAATGTGTTACAGGATCCATACAAGGTAATAAGGTACATCGGGTAATATGTAGTAAAATATTTATTTAAGCTGTAAAACAAATCCATTGGCGTAGCAAAGGGAGGGGGCTCCCTGTTAGAAAATTAGCCCCCCCCCCCCACAGCGACGATTTTGACAGCTTTTTCTATCGTTTCTTACCGTGATCTTTAAAACTATGAGCCATAAGGTTTAGAAAAAAATAAAACTTAAATGTTCTTGATGTATCAGATAACGTGTCAATAGTTAAGATTCATTTTTACACTAGTCCGACAGACAATTCACATTAGTCTTAATTCAGATATACTAATTCTTATGCGCCTGTCATTTTAAAACAACATTTTTTACGAATTTTGTTGTTTTTTAATTAGATTGGCAGTTTTCCGCGTGCTTATGGTGTATTTCGTAACAAGATTTAAAGTTACTCGTACTTAAAAGAGTTTTATTTTTGTTTCTTTTTTAAATCAGAAAAACTAAGTAAGGCAATAGAATATTTAAAATTATATATATTATAAAAGCGTTTGTTGTGGTTCAAAGGCACATCATTAATTCATTTCTATGGAAATTATAACGTCGCGACGTCTATTGAATTCGAAACAGATTTTAATATTTAATAAACAAACAGGCTGTTCTCTACAAATTGCCATTAATGTTTAACTTGCGTGCCCTTAACATCAGAAAGGGAATTTTTGCTCGAACCTTAATTACTACTGCTAACTCTTAAATTTCAAAACTTTCCAATAAGCTTTTTAACCGGATAGCTAACAAAAAATTACACAATAAAATGAAACCAAATACTAATTACTAATAGCAGGTATTACTGCCACAGCGACCTTTTAACAGCTTTTTCTATTGTAATTATTCCTGATCTTTAAAATTGTTAGTCATTAGGTTTTGAAAAAATAAAACTTAAAATCTCAATGTTGTTGATATTATAAGAAAAGTTGTCAGTAGATCACAGATACTTGAAGAGGTTTTTCGTTATAGGCCAAGCAACAGAGCAAAATATTAGCGATTTTTTGACATTAATACTATTAGAAAACCGCCTGTGCCATCATCTGAAAGACGATTCGTAGATGATTCCTGTTTTTTTTCCAACTCTGAAATTTTTTCCTTTAATTTGTTATAAACATTTTTAAGCAAAAAAACGCGATTTTTTAAATTTTGTGCTTATAAAATGAAAAGTAATGAAGCAATCTTAATGGTGTAAATGGACGATTTGTAGAGAATAAAAATGCGAACACAATGAGAGGCCGAACGACCCGATAGGATAAGTCGCAACGGAGAAAATCCGGAAAAATCGTAAAATTAAGAGTTTTTCTTTTAAATTCATAAATAGACCATTTTTAAAAGTAGAGGGTTCACACTTTGGGAAAAAGTAGTAATTTAGAGCTACTTTATGTGTGCAAAACTCCGACGCTGTCCGACGATTAGTTTTGCCACAATCGTCATTTTAATTTTTCAACACACTATTTTGCAACAGGTCTGGATGCTCTATGGATCGTCCGATTTTAATTATTGAAACGGATTTGAAAAGTATAAGTTTAATTGAACAATATGTATATTTTAATTTTTCCATAAAATGCTACAAAACCGGTTGAAAATGCACGTAAAAATGCGTGAAAATGGCCGATCGCGCGAAATCGATCGAGTAGCGGGAGAGAAGCGGAGCGAAGGGGAGCCAATATTCGCGCGCTCGGCTATTTTCACGCATTTTTACGTGCATTTTCAACCGGTTTCGTCGCATTTTATGGAAAAACTAAGATATACATATTGTTCAATTAAATTTGTACTTTTCAAATCCGTTTGAATAATTAAAATTGGACGATCCATGGAGCATCCTGACCTGCTGCAAAATAGTGTGTTGAAAAATTAAAATGACGATTGTGGCAAAACTAATCGTCGGACAGCGTCTGGGTTTTGCACACATAAATTACTACTTTTTCCCAAAGTTTGAGCCCTGTACGTTTAAAAATGACCAATTTATGAATTTAAAAAAAAACTTAATTTTCCGGTTTTATCCGGATTTTCTCCATTGCTGCTTATCCTATCGGGACCTTCGACCTCTCATTTTGTTTGTATTTTTATTCTCTACAAATCGTCCATTTGCGCCATTAAGATTGCTTCATTACTTTCCATTTTATAAGCAAAAAACTAAAAAAATCGCGTTGTTTTGCTTAAAAATGTTTATAACAAATTAAAGGAAAAAATTTCAGAGTTGGAAATATAACAGCAATCATCTACGGATCATCTTTTAGATGATGGCATAGACGGTTTTCTAATAGTATTAGTGTCACGACAAATCGCTCTATTCCTTGGCCTATTAAGCGAATCGGTCTCATTCAGTTGATACGCATTCATTTTTACACTAATCCGGCTAGCACTCTCAGATGTAATTCTTATGTATCTATGTGCTATTTTATAACTTCAATTTTTAAAAGAATTTTAAATATTTTTTAAAAACTACAATGGTAATTTTCGGCATGTTGTACTAGTCGCACTTGAAAGAATTTTGTTCAGGTAGGGTTATTTTTTAAATCAGAGAAAATAACTTATTATATAAGGCAATATTTAAAATATGTAATATAAAAGCATTTGTTGTGGTTGAAAGGCACATCATTAACTCATTTCTATGAAATTTAGAACGTCGCGACGTCTACGAATTCAAAACAGATTTTAATATCTAATAATCAAACAGGTTATTCTCTCCAAATTAGCACTAATGTTTAACTTGCGTGCCCTAAACATCAGAAAAGTTCACAAAGGGTTATTTTTGCTCAAACCATAATTACTAGAGCTAACTCTAAAATTTCAAACTTTTCCAATATGCTTCTTACCCGGATGGCTATTAAAAACTATTTTAGTTTTGCAAACTTCCTAATTTTTGTTTTAACTTCGGCAAAGTTTTTCCTGCTCTTCTTGCATTACAAATCCACATATTTCATTTTATAAGGAAAATATCAAAACATGCCATTAGCAATGATATACGATCTTTAAAACCTGCTATTTCTATTCATATTATGCCATTTAGACGACACTTACTTGTTTTTGCTGTTTAGAAATGAGTTATGGTAGAGTTTAGTGTATATTAAACGGTAAAGTATGGGGGAATTCATATTGCTTTAAACGAAAATGATATTGTTAATTCATCATAATTTATTTGATTATATACTGCATTACATAGAAAGCAACGAAGAGTTACTTGAGAGAAATCCATGCAAGGACAATAAACTTAAAGGCATGTCCCGATCGAAGCATCTTCTATTAGCATACTGGTATCCCAAAATTTCTTACTGACCACTGACACAGTTTGAGCCCAAAAATATAATAAAATTGGCGTTTGCTCTAAGGAGGTCGAATTTTTCGGTCTAGTAAATCTTTAAAAGTTGGATTTATACCCAATTGGTTGATTCTCTTAATATACAAGGGCTGAATAATAAATGTGGCAGTATTTAAGATCTTCTTCAGAGACATCCCTAGTGTAAGACAAAATTGATTAAATCTCGCGATCTTCAAAATTTAGTTTTAAATTTGTAAACAAATTAGTGTTGTTTTTCTGTTGCATTCCAGATCAATGAGAACACATTTTCCTTAAGGCCACACTTTGTGCAGAATGGAATTTATCAGCGAGGAAGACGCTCGCGAGCTGGACATACTAACGAGATTACGACGTGGTGCAAAATACCCCCTAAACAGCGCTACACACTGAAATGCAAGCGAAGGTTTTGTTTTAGTCGGACGCGAGGCGATCGAATTCCGGGAAATTTTTATTCAATCCCTCTCGTCGTGTCGGTTTATTTCTAATGCCTAACGGCAAAGTTTGGCTGATTTTATTTCGGAATAGAATTTATATAATTAAATAATATTTTTATAATAGGTATTATGAATATATTTTTTATATTTTGTGTTATTAATGAAAGTAAAAAAAAATTGTAAGTTTTATATCTGGAAAATATAAATATTAAACTAACACAACTAGGTGCCTAAGAGCAAACCGTTTAGTAAATTATAATTTGGTATGTTTCTAATTTGATTAATTCCATACGTCCAACTAAGTTTTACATAATCGAGGCAGTCGCTGAACCAACAAATCTTTATTCAAACATGGCTCATTATAATAAAACCATTTAATATCAAATAGAATATTTTAGGGTAAAATAAAAGTGCTTGCGATAAAATGGTTTTATAGTGTTACATATTTTAGCATTTAAAATTAATTTTAATGTGACAGCAATATGTAGGCGATGCCAAGATTTAGAAGTTGCCCAGTTAGGAGTTAAATTATTAGTATACCTATTATTACTAATATTTCTTACACAATTTTTTCTTCAACGGAAACATCAGAGCCAATATTTTGTAAAAATAATAATCATTTGTTCTATAATACAAGCTGTAAAAACCATTATAAAACAAAATATTTTTCGTTACGAATAAGATTATGGCAACCATAATGCACCACGTACAAAACAAAGCTCTTCTAATGATTTTTGTGATGCTGTTCGATAATTATACAATAAGTTGCTTCTTTTAAAACTCTGCTTTGCTAGTTGGGATATTTACGTAATTTCTCTTATATACAGGGGGTTACAGATTCGATGCATTAACACTGCTATCTCGGCAGTTCTAAGAGATAGAGTTGATGAAATTAAGTTGCACGTTTTAATGCTGAATAATTTGCTAAAATTAAATTCTAAAAATTCTGACTACTTCCGGAGATATTGCAATGAAAACCAAAAAATCAATTCGGTACTTTATTCTTCTACAGCTTTATTACTGATTATTTTGATAAACCAAGGGTACTTACTTAAGGTCTCATATGAAAATAATTTAATTTTTTAGATACTACTTTTCGTTTTTTACATATCAGCATCAACATACCTATTTTAAACCGAAGACGAATTTTAAGTGTCAGTTCTCAACAAGTTCAATAACCAATATTGGCTTTATGTGTTTTCACTTGTGTGGAGATTAAAGGTGAATCTTATTGTTTAATTACTCTTTTATTTAAAAAAAAAATTGAAAGAACTCTTTGTGAAAATTGTGACACAGCATTAGTTTTGTGAGGTCAAAAGGTAATTTCAAAAATAAAAAATACATTGAGAAAGTGCTCGTGGTGTATCAAAATTTTCGGTCATAAAGCCGTAAAAAAACGAAATATTAAATTAATTTTTTTGGTTTTTCTCGGATACCTCCGGAAATAGTCAGGGCTTCGTTAACTTCTTAATAAATAACTAAGCAAGTTATTTCTCTATAGTTTAGGTTAGTACTGTACATATATTCTATAATAAGACAAGCCTCATTGCCTACTTGTTAAACCATATATTCAGTAAAAATTTTATGATAATATGTATAACGTTATTTAAGGTATCTAATAATAATTATACTTCGGACAATCGCATATTCCGACATGGTCCGCTTTAAACTTTGTATTAATTCTTCTCAAAATATTTCCAAAAGTTCGTTTTAGTGAATAAAACATATTCTGAATATTTGTTAGTTGAAAATAAACACCTAGTTAGAGCCAGAACAATACCTCTCCGATTACATTTAATAATAGGTTTTGTGTCAATTATGTGGACCATCTCATGTAGTTAATTTATTTGCTCAGTTTCTTTAATAAAAAATACCCTTTCCTCGCGCTCTCTCATCACGACTAAATGCATACATGCGCCGTAGGTACTAAAATACTAAACATGTATGCAGGAAATGCTGACAGGTTAAACGCATGCGCAGAAGGTTCTAAAAGGGTAGATACATGCGTATTTTAAGTAGTCGGTGCTTAACGATCGTTTGAATAATTCTCAGCAGAACTTACTGCGGATCTATAAAAGTAGGTACCTACTGCACATGAGCACTTTTAAATATGTGCAAAAATACCGATCTACGTCGAGCAGATGTTGGGACGTTACACACACGCGTAGGAAATGCTAAACCGATGAAGACACGTAATTCGTCCTAAAAAAGTAAGACAATCACAGTAGATTTTCAAAAAGACGTTTTGCGTCTAAGTTTACAGCTCTCTTCTTCCGGCACCTGCCGCGCCTGGTCTTTACCTGTTAGGACTTATTGTGCATGTCTCCAAATTTCAACACATGCTATACAAACGTTTAACTTTTTAACTTGTGCTGCACGTAAGTCCGACAACTTGGTACCTGGTGCACATGCACACATCGGTACACGCAAATTACAATAGGTACACCTATATATGCTCAGTAAGTCCTGCGTATATTCATTATGGTATTCTTATAGCGCTGACTGTGCAGGTCTTTTTGGCATTTTGTAAAGAATATACCTCCGTATATATCTACCATTTTAGCACCTGGCGCATGCGTGTAACCTTTTCACATCTGCTGGAAATTGGTCCAACGATTGGGCGCATATTTCCAAATGCGCGTCCGCAGTGGTACCTACTTCTGTAGATGCGCAGTAAGTTCTGTACAAATGATTGAAATAATCGTTGAGTACCAACTGCGCATGTTTTTTGTACTTTTGTAGCAAATACACGCACGTCTACCCTGTTAGCATCATCTGCGCACGCGTGTAACCTGTCAACATTTTTACTGTACACATACTTACCTTCATATCACCGAAATTTGGTTAAAATCAGTTAAGCCGTTTGGATATTGTCAGGGTTAAATTATACCTATTATTAGAAGCGCAGAATAAGACGGAATATAAAATTTTTCCTTAAAATCATTTAAAATATAAACAAGATTTATTAAATCATAGTTTTTTTTATAGATTTATAGAAATGTCTTTTCTATACAAAACACTAGTACCTACATTTGGTCTACGGCCTTCGTGGAGTGGTAAAGAATAAAAAAACGACCCTTGATTGAAATCATTTTTTGAAATGAAAAAATTTTTGATCTTTGATTTTAATCTTTTTAAAATAATTTTTGTGACAGATTTGCAAACAATGCTTCAAAAAGGTAACCATACAGACAAACAGACGGACATACAACCATAATGTTGGTTAGCTGACGTTACCTCGTATACCATTACTGTAACTATTTTATATGCCGTTATATATTATTTATACATTTTTACAATATATCGTATATGTACGTATTTTTTCAGTCCCTGATACCCTGGCGCTCGCGCCGCACCTCAAGCAACACAAATTCCCATGTCTGATCAAATCGTCAATGAAACTAATTAACTATAAACATAAAGCCCGGAAGAAACTTATTTTTCACCAAATACCAACAGTTACGCCAACGCTTCCTGCAGATTATTAAGCCGACCCTGTATTTTCAGCGATAATAAGCGATTATCTGAGGTTTAAATAATAATAACACCTACCAACAAAATTATGTTAATATTTTGCGTGGCATACTGTTAAATGTATATTTAGTAGCCTCTTTGCCGCCTTATAAATAATACGACAGCTAAAAATAATCCATAAACAATTTTTATTTCATCCAGTACCTTTATTGAATTTATATATACGTCAACTAAATGGAATTTGTTATATTTATTTATAAAACTCCCGTCTCCATCTAAGAACATTCATAAATTGCTTTATTTTATTAAACCTGTCCGTCTTTACCAAGGAATAGAAGACTTTATGTTTAGATCTAACAGTTATAGCAAAACTACTAGTTAAGCATTCTACAGTTAACTCAAATATTCTGTTATTGGCACTGACAATACAAGAAACCAAAAGTTTTATCATAAATTATTGCCCAAACCTTTTTTTCAACCTATCGACCTATTTCTCTTAGTGTATTATAATCCTGTCCCCGTATCTCTCGTTTCACGTCGCCTGGAAATAAATCAAGTTGTAGGCAGGCAACTTTAAATACATTTTAACGAAATGTGCCTAAAACATGCCTTGCGCGCTGCAATATATCGGACTTACTACGCAATTGTAATGTCCCATTTTTTGGAACTGTAAAGATAAGGCATGGAAGTTCTAAGGTATAGAGCGTTTTTTTTGAAAAAAAAATTATTAGCTATGATATTAACCTTCAAAAAAGCCTAAAAATGCATAAATTTAATGAGAATTTGTTCATAAATTTTTTTACTTTTTTCGAAAAACGTCTCTATACCTTAGAAAAAGAAATATTTCTCTAATCAAATTTAATTTGTCCCGAGAGGTACTTTAAATAGCCTTTCCAGAATCCTGCAGTAGCAAAACGGTGTTAATCATTCTAAAAATGTGCGCATTGTAGAGCCTTAAGCGTCGTTTACCCGCAACATCTATAGTTCGATTTGTTTGCGTCGACAAACTGTCGGAAACAAAATGTTGCAAACCAAGCGTGTCTACACTGCAACGATTTGTTAGTTTTCATATTTCCAGCCGGCGTGATCCATCATGGAGGACCTACTGTTGTGGTCAGTTTTCGCTGTTTGTTTAATAAGAAAACGCAAATTAAATGTTTAAAGTATAAACAACGCTCGAAATGGTCCAGAACATGGTTACTAAAAAGACATAGATTTTCTCATGTGCAATTACATCCGCATTCGGCAGACAAATCGAGCAAAAGTGTTCACACGTGACGACTTGTTTGTGCAAACTTCCTAAATTTATGCTCGAAAGCTCAGTCTTTCAACTCCGTCTTTCGAGTTTGTGCAGTTCTAAAATTTGTTCAAACTTGCTGTTTATACGCAACGTTTTGCTTGCAACGTTTTGTCGATGCAAACAAACCGAACTATAAGATGTTGCGTGTAAACAGCGCTTTAAAGCACTAACGTTCAGATTCACTAAAAAGGTTTAAGATATAATACTGGTTTAAATTCAGATCTTCTAGTTGATTATTAGTTAGGTTTTGACAGGTTGTGTTCTGTCATTGTTAATAAGTCGTCATTATAAACTTATGAGCTACTCGATATTTCAGCGATTTGCTTGGTTTCCTTAATGATTTTCGTCTTGGAACGTGTTGCTAGAATGACTAGTTCCATTATACCGTAGGAAGTTCGTAGTAAAATTGATTTTTTTTATCTGTTTTGAAACAAATTCATAGTATAAAACTTAGTTGTGCTATGTACTTAGCTATAAAAGCAAAATAATTATTTTTAACTTTTTAGTACGCTACACATAAAAGCGAGTTTTTTAGTTTTTTAAACTATAATTTATGTTTAGCTTTTTAGTGCTCTACTCATAAAAGCATGTTTTTATAGTTTTTTAGTGAATTAGGTTTGGAACATACAGGAGGTCCCAAAAATAAAATGATTTTTTTATTTTCGGCTTTACAAAAAAGTATATACTTTTTTTGTAAAGGTGATAATAAAAAATAAATTTTATTTTTGGGACCTCCTGTTTGTTCCAAACCTAATTCACTAAAATACAAAATTAACTCTAGTACATTTGCAGTGGAAGTTTACCTTTAAATAACGAATTTACGTCTTTTTAGCTTCCCGTGGATTAGGACTTTTACATTTTTGAGCCACCCTGTATGTACTAGATCAAATTTTTGAATGGCAATGCTATTTTCTCACCATGCAGAACTTTTTATAAGCATCCTTTTTTTCATAAAATCAATAATACAAGATTTTCCATATGGTACGAACTTTCGAAGACACGCTGTATATTTTTTTTATAGAGAAAACATATTATTGTTTTTTTGGCTAGAATTGAATAAGATTGCAAAGTATCAAATCGATACCACAATTAAAAATGGGTAAAAAGTGAGTTGTAAGATTCCATTACAATGTTACAAAGTTACAGGTCAAGCTAATAATAGCAAGTTAAAAAGGTTTATTAGCAAACCTATTTAATCCAAATTTTAAAATTGAGTTGTTATGGAGTTCTATAGAAATTTCTTGTACAGTATAGAGTATTTCATTATGGGTCACGTATATTTCCTTAGCTTAATATAGTATTGTACCTTCCAGAAAATACTTTTTACTGTGAGGCTCTTAGGCCGTAATATATGTATTTTCGCCACTCCTAATTTTTATCACCCACTGACAAATGCTTTTATAAATATTTAAGTACAGTATTAAAACATGAATGTTCAGATTCCGTGTGGCCGGTTTAAAGGTTTAAATTGACAAGTGTAGAGATAGGTTAATTAAGTTTTGAACTATAAATTTAGTGCTGAGTTTCGCAAATTTATAAAGAAAATAGCAATTTAAGTTTGTTTCCTGCAATAATGGAACTAAGTTCATTTTAGCAAAAGTTCCAAGTTTTTAATGCTAACTTATTAACAGTGACATAAGGAAAACTTGTCAAAGTCTATCTGATCAACTAGAAGATGTAAATTTAAACCAACACTAAGTTTTAGACTTTTTAGTGAATTCCATGTAATGAATTAGAAATAAATTATAATGTCTGTAACAAAAATGTATAAGCAAGCCATCTATTAATTTAATATGAGTTTAGTCATTTTAAGGTATATGGTGTCACTACAGCAATTTATTTTATTAACTTAGGACTACTTTACTACAAAATAAAATTACTTTATTAATAACGGTTATAAACGTATGACAATCATGTAGATATATTATTTAGAGCATATATTTAGTTGATATGTTTATTGAGTGTGGACTTATCTATCATTAAGCAATTAAGCTGCAAGGTGACCCAGCAAGGGTTATTCGACTTAGACAGTTAACACTTTTATGAAACCGGCATAAAAAGCGGCCTGAGAATATTTTCAAATGAGGATATGGTGTGCCAAATTTGCGTTGAGAATTGTTTTCACTCTTTCGCCCACAGGAAAGTCTCCATTTTTTAGCGGAAATATATTATTGACCTTCAGCAAGAGGAAACAACACTATTCATTATAACTATCATTTTGATTTGTTTCATACATTGTGCGTATGTAGCACAAAGAAAGAGGAAAGGGAGAAACTTCGCGCACCGTCGTTGTCGAAAATGTTAGACACAAAATACTACGCCTTGACAACTGTTTATTTCATTAATAAACAGGACTACGTCACGTGCTACCGAGAAAAAGCGACGCTGCCACACTTACTCTAAAAAAACTCATTCTACTCAGGAACTGCTCGTCAT
Organism: Philopedon plagiatum; assembly: GCA_963971165.1. Classification (NCBI taxonomy): domain Eukaryota; kingdom Metazoa; phylum Arthropoda; class Insecta; order Coleoptera; family Curculionidae; genus Philopedon; species Philopedon plagiatum. The sequence continues at coordinate 109,277,031 of OZ020190.1, read as the reverse complement.
CTTTCGCAGATACTTTGCAGGGAATGTTTCAATACTTACTGGACGGCACCAGCTACTTTCGGGAAATTTTGCAATCCTCTTCTCATTTATAAGTCTGGAGACAGATGCGACATAGCGAATTACCATGTAATTTCAATTATTTCCTCTATTCCAAAGTTACTCAAGTCAATTCTAACGGACGACATTTTCTCAACTTTTAAGCATCATATCAAAACGGCTTTTAAAAGGACTACTCAACTGTAGGTATCCAATCTTGCGGTGTATCAGGATTTCTTCTTTGGAGGCTGGACACCAAATTGACATCATGTGTACTGACCTATCTAAAACATTTGACAGTCTCTTTTTTTGAAAAAAGCTCCGAAATCGGCATTATGGGAAATTATTTATTGTGGATCCAGTCCTATCTCCGTAATCGTCGGTCGGCAGCGCGTTGTAATGTCAGGCGTCCCCCAGAGTTCACATATTCGACCAGTGCTGTTTCTTTTATTTATCAACGACGTTATGTCCTGCTTTGGGTCTTTCCATATTCTGTTGTATGGGGAAGACCTGAAATTCTCCAGGGTTGTTAGTGCCAGCTCGAATGGTTTGCAATCCGACTTGGACAATTTTGTTTTCTGCTTTCTAAACTATTTAAATATTAACGTAGCCAAATGCAAATCGGTCAGTTTCTAAGATGTAAAAATCCCATTACACATACATACAGAATTAACAATGAAACTGAGGACTCATTCAACGATCCTGGAGTTATCTTTGACAGACGATGTCCTTCAATCAACACATCGATAGTTTCGTTCTCAAGGGCTTCAGGATGCTTGGTTTCATAAAGCGCAACACCAAATAATATCCGCGACATGAAAACTCTTATGTGTCTCTAGAACTGTCTCGTTCGGAGCATCCTCGAATACTGTTCAGTTATCTGTACTCCAGGTTACACCATTTCTAAGAATAGACTCCAGAGGTTTCAGAAAAAAATTACATTCCCTCATCGGATCTCACCCACGCGACCAGACTGATGTTGTGTGGGATGAAGAGCCTTGAGCGCAGACGAAGGGACGCACGTCTGCTTTTTTGTACAAGGTTGTGAATGACCAGATTGATTGTGACAGACCATGGGGGCTAGTTTCACTATTGGTTCCTGCAAGGCGCACAATGCAGCAACAACCATTTTATGAAGTCTATCACGCACCGGACCAACTACGGCCAAACCGCCTTCGTCAACAAAGTAGCGTGGAACTACAATTCTGCATACTCAGTCTGCGATATTGTTAACAGTACCTACTTTGTCAAAACTGAAAGGATTAATATTATTCAAATAATTTTAATTGTCTTATACTCTTTCCTCTCTGTTAGGAAAGAAGATTTGTTACAATCTCTCTCTCTCTCTCTCTATATATATATATATATATATATATATATATATATATATATATATATATATATATATATATATATAGTCAACGTCGGACATAACGAACGATCGGATATTACGAACAAAAATGCTCCGGCCAAAACCGTCATAAGAATGTATGTATTTTTGTTCGTTTATAACGAACCCGGCTATAACGAACTATCGGCTATAGCGAACCCTATTTTGATTCGTTTTTTGCTTGTGGAAGTTTGGTTATAACGAACAGTCGAAATTTCACAAGCATTGTGATTCACAGCGCATGTGCGACTTTAATGTATACTTCTGTCTAACGTGAGGGGTGTCATTAGTACGTGTGTTTAGGTTCCTTGAAGTGGTGCTCTTGGTTATTTGGATTTTGCGCTGCGTTTAATTTCTGTGTTTTATTTTCAATGTAAAAAGTTTTGAAATATGCCTATATATACGTGTGCATTTCGTGGCTGCCGTTTGAAGACAGGTATATGTGTAGGTTGATTTTCTTTCCCGAAAGATCATGATCGGTAAGTACATTTGCACCTACACCGAAACATTTTTCTTCGTATACCGCATCATTAGTTTGACCAAATATTTTCTCCGTTCAATATTGTGGAGACGTGTCTGGCCAAGGTCAGCAAAACTGATACCCTAAATATCAAAGGCACCGACACATTTTGTCGCTTCTCTATGGTTGCTATTCTCGGGTAACGGGTCGAATAGCGACCTGTCAAGCGCCATTTCAATTTGTAGTTTCATTTTGGCAATAGGCGAGGGAATATTGTTTTAGCATGGAGCAGAGCACGTCAAAATTCAGCAAACGAAAGTATAACACATGCAGAAAAAGTTGACATAATTACTAAACTGCAAAATGGGGTTGCAAATGCCTAAATCTTTAGGGATTCTAAGTTTCAGAAGCCAAAGACTATTACTATTTGTAAATTTTAATAATAATAATTTTGACAAATGTGTTGAGTCTGGTGATTACTTACAAACCAAAATTGAAAAACATGTACTAGAAAAAGAAAAAAATGTAACATTACTGATTTTGTATAAATTATACAAATATATATATGTATAATAAGTACATAATTTAAAAATACTATTACGTACATATCTATGTTGATTATAATAAACGACTCATAAAAATACCTATACATGTATACTACATATTTGTTTTATTCTCTGCACATCGGATATAACGAATGCCCTGCTATAACGAACTGTTGAAAGATCCCCTTGGTGGTTCGTTATAACCGAAGCTGACTGTATATATATATATATAAAGAAACTGTCGGACTGACATATTAACGCACAGCCCATACCGCACGGCCTAGAAATTTTGCACGGAGGTTCCTTACATAACGTAGGCATCCACTAAGGAAGGGGTTTTCAAAATTCACCTTCTAAGAAGATGAAACAAGAGTTCAAACTTTGTATGATGAAAAAATATTAGATGGTCCTATTAACTCGAAACTCCATAGAATAACTCTGAAAAATTTAATGTTTAAATACGTGTTTTAGAGTTTTTAAAAATTAAACCCCTAAGTGGGTGAAATGGGGGTTTAAAGTTTGTAATGAAGTAAAATAATTGTTATACCACGGACAAAGTCGCGGGCGGAAGCTAGTGGTTCTATATTTTATCATATATATTGTATGTGGTCGCCTGAGACTGACAAAAAGTACTTTTTTTATTTATATATAATATTTGTATAATTTTAATATTTCGTAATTTATAAATTTATAAATTCGGCCAATTTCCGGGTTCGGTCAATTGGCTCTTGGCCAATTGACTATTCGACCAATTTTACTGATGTATTCGGCCAATTTACTTTCGATCAATTGACGTAGATCCGTAGTAACGACGCTGAAAACATTTTAATTGGTTTCTTTAATTTAAATAAGAGCAGTTCTTCACCCATCAAAATTGACAGAACCCATTGCGGGAAATTTTTTACTTACTTTTTTTACTTTGTCACTTTCCTACTTGTTTAATTCTCCCCTCTTTTTTCCCTACCTGTGTGCGTCGGATGACACTGATTGTTTAGATTTCTTTAAATCTATCTGACTTTATTCAGGTGTGTTTAGGTTTCATAAAATAAACCCTAATCAAGCTGAAATAAATCATGCACTAACAATTTTTTTATTTATTCACACTTTTTACCTGTAACTGCAAAACGGTTCTCTGTAATAAACGTCGTCTAAATTTAGAAAGAACCTTAGGAGTGATTCGTAATGACTACTTTTGCTGAAAAATGACAGGTTATAAGAAAAATCCTTATTTGAACCTAAGGTTTTCATTGTCATTGGGAGAACTCGCCTTGTTTGTATAACACTTACTACAAATAAATTTAAAAAATGCTTTGTAAGATTTTTTGCGATTTCAAATATTTGTGGTATAATAAAGAACCATTAAGTCTTATTTCGGTACAAAGCTTTTTTTAGAGTGTAAACGTCACGCTTATATATTCGTATCAAGTGGAAAAACCAGCTATCTTTTTGTAATATTAAAATCGCAATTTTGTTCACCATAAAAACAAATTTAACATTTTCCCTTTCGACTCTACAAACAATACCAACTTAATCCATTTATCGTAATGTTTTGCATTGTATCCTAACTATAAGACATTCTTAAAGATGTGTCGTCGCTTTTGTATAATGACGCTATATTTGGAAACTAATTTTGGAAAATAATGTAATTTATCAAACACCTAAAGTGGATTTATTGTCATAGTTGACATTGAAAGATGATTCTTTGTAGGCCTATTCAGAAATCTTGTTTGCTTTAAATTACACAAACCCACTAGCAAATGAATCTCTAACCGCGCGGAGTGTGCTAGTTTCTGAATGCTTTAATTAAAGTCATTGTTCATCTTTCCCTAAAAATGTAACAGAAATGGGGTGTAATGTTCTGGTATAATGCTTTTGAATGAATACACATTTAAAAGGAAATTGTAAGGAAAAAAGTTTCTTTAAAAGAAGATCCGGCCATGCTATCAAGTTTTCTCTAGCTTTGTTATCATTCCTCAAATAAAGTTTATTATAAGTTATAAAACAACTGCTGCAAAAGACTTTATTTATGGTTTTGTGCTGTTTAAGCAATTGTTAATTTTGACCTACCGATGACCCATATTATATCAATACACATATACAATGCTAGCCAAAGATCACACACCCTTTTAACTCTTAGTACAGATAAGGTATTCTTTTGATAAAATTAGGGAAATAAATATGACGTCAAAACCCATTTGTTAAGCTAAAACCTTTAAATTAGAGTGGGGAAAGTTTCGACTGAGCCAAATTAAATTTTTACAAAACGTGTAAGGATAAAAGTTGTTTCTTACATTGTAAGAAACATTTTTCTCTAAAAACCAATGGTATAGCAGTTAAAAGGAAATAAACAGTTAAATGGTTTATAAAAATTATAACAATTGACCGCGTTGGAATTTTTCAATACTGATAATGTTTGCTGAATCTATACCTAATTCTCAATGTTCTTGATTTTTTTCAAATTTTTCTGAGGGATGCTTTTGGTGATGGGGGTGTGGGCAGAGGCATTCCGTGCCTTCAGAGGCGTAGGGAGAACAATGATTTCGAGGGCGCCAAATTATTTTCCTTTTATTGAAGAGTATGTATTCATAGTAGGCAGTGAATCTCCAGGGGGGCGCCGTAAATTACTTTTCTTTTATTGGAGAGTATGTGGTCATAGTAGGTAGTGAATCTTCGTGGGGGCGCTGTTATGACGAGGGCGGGTGGCCCGCTCGACCGCACGCCACTGGGTGAGGGACAGCAATTTTTAAGCGTTTCCCCCCAAGAATGTTTAAAAAAATACATAAAAGAATACGTCATAACATAATATATATTGTTGAATTCGTGCTTCAATAAGCTTTCGTTTGACACCCTACAGGATGCCCTTGAATTTTTTTTGCATTTCTCAAATTACCTCCTGAAATTAACTCTCAGAATCAAAATTTAAATTTTTATACTTCACGTCCATAATTGGGCCACCACATTCTACCTCTGTACTTTTTACGTTAGATAGTTTCAGAGAAAATCGCCTGTGGCAGACGGACGGACGTACGGACACCGATGGACACATAAATTTTCCGTTTTGCTAATTTTAGCACGGAACACTAAAAACAGACTTTAATTAGTGCCTTAATGTCGTTCATTTGGTTTCTGGTAAAAAAAATATGCAAATAGAATAAGCTGTTTATATACTTAATCTAATATGTACCTGTATTTTTCTTGTTTTCTGATATTATGGCTCCTAAAAGAAAAGTGATTTTTTTTTGGAAAACGATCAGACTGGAACTGCAGTTTGCCGTTTTACCCTAAAAAAATGAAAACATCTCTAACTTGCAAGGTCGTCTAAAGTCATTCATCCTAGTTCGATTGAGTCCTCTCAAGAGCTCATCAAAGACTTAGACTGTTGCGAAAGAAACGAAAATTTCCTGAGTCTTCTTTTTCTTATATTTCTAGTATTTTTACTATAAGAGAACCAACATCAGCAATGTCGTAAGCCCAGCTTGATAATATCCATAAATCTGACTCCAACATCGATGTCAACGCTGAAAAGGAGGGGTTTTCAAGAAAATTTGGCTCAGCTATTACTCAGTCATAAATCAAAACCTATTTTGAAGGCATGAAATCGTTTTCCACAGGGGTAAAAGCCGCTAAGATAACAGATGAAATACTTTTCATGATTTGCAAGGATTATCAACCTCTGTCGATTTTGGGTAACGAGAGATATTAAAATGTACAGTGCCTCATTATAAAATTCTTCATAGATCTACCATTAGTCGTCTATTAGACAATAAATGTATAGCCCTAACAAATATCTGCAAGCAAAAATTGTCGAAAATGAATAATCTGACAGTTACTGGACTAATATATACTAAGCAGCTTAGAGGCTTTTTAGGAATCACAGTACCTACATTACTCTGAACACGATGAAATGAAATCTGCCGCTCTAGAAGTTGAAGTTAGATGAGAGACACACAGGACCTTATTTAACGGAGATATTGTCAAAACCACTTGAGTCATGGGACATAGATAATGACCAGTTACTGTCGTAGTAACTGATAACGGCGCAAATGTGGTTCCGGCAGTAGATATAGCATTTGATAAGAATAAATATCTATCGTGCTTCGCGCACATTCTCAATCTAGTCGCCAAAAAGGTAATTGAAGCAATACCTGAACTGGACGACACTCTGGGAAAAGTAAAAAAAACAAGTTACTTGGTTTAAGCATAGCTTAGTGGCAAAAAACGATGAATTAAGAAAAGCCCAAGTTGATCCATGACTTTCCTACGAGATGAAACTCAAAATTTTATGTGAAAATGTAAAATATTAATTAATTATACCACTGCACCAGAAATGGTCGGTGATCTGGGAATTGTACAGTTGCAAGATATCATTAATATTTTGAGGCCACTGGAAGCTGCAACGAAAAAAATTCTGGAGAGAAGTATGTCACCGCAAGTACCGTTATTCCCATGGTACACTATTTAGTTGATTAAATTTCAACGACCAACACCGACAACTCGATGGCTGCGTTGCCGCAAGAAGCGATTTGGAAAAATCGAAAATGCACATCTTCCAGCAATCAGTACTTTACTGGACCCAAGATTCAAAAAAATATATTTTAAAGATCCTTTAGCTTACTCAAAAGCTGCACAGAATATTAAAAATTTGATGGAAAAGCAAACTGGTGTAATAGAAAAAGCTCTGGTGGCCACTGAAACTGATGCTGCTTTGAGTAACCAATAAAGTAAAGAAACCTTTTCAATTGATCAATGAAATCGGTGGAAAAAAATTATCTAAATTACTTTTCCTTCAAAGTTTAGATAAGAAATCCTGGGATTTGGGTTAATGCCTACTTATTTAAAGTTCATAATATATTTCCGGTGTTACCCGAAATCGCCACTATAATTACTTGCCCTTAAATTGGCAGCCCAAAATCGCCACGGCTTACAGAGTTACCCGGACACCTATAGCCCAAAATCGCCATGAGCCTTTTATTTATAAGATAATAGTATATATATTTAATAACTTTATAGTTCATAATAATAAAGCAGTGAGAGAGAGAGAGATAGAGAGAGAGAGAGAGAGAGAGATACTGCACATGTGTGAAGGTATAGTCAAAGATATTCCTTCCTCACTGATGGAAACAATCTGAAAGAATGCTTAGCAAACAACAGCTAGAAATATACTGAATTAAACATTTCTTTTACCCCTATAAAATACATTTCATTTAATTTATTCAGAAGATAAGAGTAGTGGCGATTTTGGGCTATACCCTCTGCAGGTAAAATGTTTGACAATACATTAACAAGGGGTTCGTGGCGATTTTAGGATGTAGCCTATATTTCTCATATTTTTTTCACGTAGCCAAAGTTTTTGCTTATTACTTTTAAAAGTTTTGATATTTTTAGTGTTACTTTAAATATATATATATATATATATATATATATATATATATATATATATATATATATATATCTTTTTTATTGTTTCTTTCTTGGGATTAGGTTCATTATAAAAACATTTTTTTTTTATTATTTTTTATTAAAAGTCCATTGACGTTTCGACCCCTTTTCGGGTCATTTTCAAAATGTTTTTTTTATTTGGTTTGTTAAAAGACCTAAAAATACATTATACCAAATAAAAAAAAAACATTTTGAAAATGACCCGAAAAGGGGTCGAAACGTCAATGGACTTTTAATAAAAAATAATAAAAAAAAAATGTTTTTATAATGAACCTAATCCCAAGAAAGAAACAATAAAAAAGATATATTATAAATGGTTCAAGAAAAGTAACAAAGTATATATATATATATATATATATATATATATATATATATATATATATATATATATATATACATATCATATATTTTTATTACTCTAATTATTACAACTCAATTACCAGAGAAGTAAGAATGTTTACTTGCAATATAATATTTCCCATAGCAAAAAAGTGCAAAACATCGATTTTCACAAAAAAAAAATAACTTTTTAAACATTGATGTTTTGATTTCGATGTTTCTGTGACATCGGTAATATTTGCCGATGTCCAACGTCGATGATAACGTTGATGTTATGTGTGTCTTACCATGCGCATCCCTACTTCAAATATTTAATTAAATATGACGACCGGTTCATATTTTTTATTAAATAATATTTATTTTAAATTTAACTGGATTTTAACAGATGACAACTCAAACTAGTCACTTACAAGGTCCAAACGCCATTGGTTTGCATTGTCAGCCTTTATTTGGGTCATAATAATGTATACTTAAACACTAGTACTTTTAAACAAAGGCTAAATTTAAGGCAAGGCAAGCTAGAATGCTTTTAAATATTTAGTATGTTGTATGGTTAAAGTGGCTTCATTTTCTCAAAATGTCGGTTATACTTGTCTATCTATCTATTTACGTTAATTAGGGAGTGAGACCGAGAGGCATTAAAATATCTAGTGGATATGAGCGTTTACTTCACCATTGACCATTGACCATTAACGACTGAAACGAATTTATTTAACCTTAAGAACCTAGTATGACCATTGTACTCACAAAGTTCAACGCAAAATTAAAGACAGAACAGCAAGATCTCGACCAGTCCTAAACATAAAATGAGGTGTGATGTCTTCGTCTCGACCTCGATTTGGAATTGGTTAGATTTATAAAACTGGAGATGGTGGCAGGCTATACCAACAGATATTCCGCAGCACTAATGGAAGAAAACGCTTCAAGAACAATCATCTGAATGTGTATATGTAATGTCTAGCGCTCCCCAGTTTTCCTTATGTCCAGCGGCGTCGTTTACATATTTACATTAGATATTGGCAAAAATGGGTAAATAAGTTTTAAACGCATTTCGGCTTTACAAATAGAAAAGCTTTTCTTTTACAAGTAAATTTCTTTAGTCAGAGGTGTAGTATTAATGTTTTCAAATAAAATTTTTGGGGTAGGTACCTATATCTAATAATAAGTGGCAAAATGGCTTTGAGAACTTAAAAATCCTGCTTTAACTACGCTTGTATCCGTAAAGGGTAAGTAAAGCTAATAAACGTTTGAATGTACATTACGTGTACAAAATATTATACTTTTACCTTAAGCATCGCATCTCACATATATTTTTTATTAATCCGACTGAACACTTGTATTAGATATTTGGTAAGTTTCTACGGTTTGCTCCTTCAGTGAAGTTCGCCGTGGCGAAAGGATGTTTTTATAAAAAGAAAACGAGCGGTCTGCATCTTCTTATGATGCAAGGTTAGCAAACAGGACCATTTTTCTAATAAAATGTATGTGAATGTCCTGTAATATCGCTAAATAGGTATTTTTTTCTAAAATGTGTGTAAACCTTTCACAAATTTTTATGAAAATGCGGTCTCTTAGACCTTGTAGCCTAGAATGTAAGATATTAACAATATTTAAAGATTCGGCTAAAGACAAGCTTTACTTCTGTTCTGTGTTGAGTGCTTCTACTACGACCGCTTAATTTGTTTTAATATTACTTAAATCGGGGTGTACTTAAATAATATTAAAATAGGCCTGACTCGCGGCAATAGCTTGAGTCTTTAGAATTAAGCTTTAAAACAACAGTCTTTATTTGCTTAAAATGTTTATAATAATACATTGCAGCTTACAGATAACGTGTAAGAGGTTAGAAAACAGAGAAATAAGAGAGCCCCCTAGTCTATTACTTCCATCTGCTACCAGCATGTAAACTTGATTAGAAGAAATTATAATTTTTTTTCTAGTGTAACTTGATAATAAAATATCAGCAGCACACTGTTGTAGTCTCTTACTTGCCATCAAATACGGAGCCCATGATTTATCTTAAGACAACAAGGACTTGAATATTACAATACTGTGCTTTTCGAGTCCGTAGTTTCCTCAGTTGTTATCAGTTTTAAGATCTTCCCTGAATGAACTAAAAATAAATAATTGCAGTTAAATAAAAAATAATAATTCCGGAAAGCGTCACATAAAAAATGAATTTCGTTGACAAATTATTTTCATATCAATATGTGAACTTTTTCCCCATTTTAATATCGAAGAAAACACATCTTCGTGACTTACCCTATCGTATTGTTACATTATATAATATGTTCTCGTAATAAATTTAGTTTTTTTGTACTTTCAGCATTCTGTCACGGAAGGGACGCCCTCCCGACGTTATGCAGCCTTATCACCGGAGACGCTTTGCTTTATTCCCTCTTCCGGGAAAACGCAACTCCTGTCCCATGTCCATTTCGGGGTCCTTTTACCTTCACATACAATAGAGGCCATGGGGAGTGTCGGTCGCCTGTGTCTAACATTGATACTTGCACAGAGGATAGCAAGCTATTACTTAGCTACCAGGCTTGCCCCGATATTTACGGGTCTGAAAGTACGGGTAAGTAGAAAGCATGATGATTAAAAAGATAGAGATTATATACGATTTATAAACTAAAAATAAATTCACTAAATTCGGGTTGACAACTAAACCCTCTAATTAGTTCAGCTTGGTAACAAGATTGTTATTATATGTCATTAAAATGCGTAGTTTTATTAATTTTTTAAAATGTAGTTTTATTAAAGACAGCATTGCATAAGATCTTGTCTGGTGGCTAACGAGGCACAAATGCTGCGAGTTGACCGAGCCGCCATGGTAACACGGGTTCGAATCCTGTGGCATGCCTGTCGGTAGGCGTTGGGGTGTAGTGTTCATTAGTATAAATGCAGTATGTGTGGTGTATAAGGGGCAGGGTAAAAAACGATTCGACCAGGAAAATATGGCCTCATTTGTCAATACGCCGACGCGCGGTAGGAACGAGAAGAAAAAAACAGTGGGTATGTTAAAAATGGCAAGTTAGACCCATCATGGTCAAAATATACCAGAATTAATTTTCTTGTAAATTTAATAACAATGGTAAGGAGCAAAATTGGCCCTGCAAATTGTTATACCAACTGATATACAGTGGCCCGAAAAGTCTCCGTTTGGTAATACTCTTACGGCCTAAATTTAGTGTTTGATTTCGAAAAGAGGAGAATGGTATTCAAAACACTTTATTCGTAAATTATCATTTATATTACTAATAATTCTAAACATTAAAACATGAGTAACTTTATTACAAAAAAGTCCGGGTTTGAAAAATAAAATGATTTTTTGCTTACCCTCTCATAAATTTCTTTCGCAATGGTAATTGTCATGATATGTTTAGCCATTTACTTCCTAATTATTGTCACTACTTGTTAAACAATTTAAAAATGATCCAAAAAAATTGTGAATTGTCCACCGATCTTCGCAAATTAATTAAATTCTATTGTGGTAATTTAATGACTAAAGTTGCCGACATTGTAAAAAAAAGAGTCAATTGACAAGTCATTAAACATTATGGAAAATATAGTAGTGTTAAAACCAGATAACGTACAGGCCGTCCAAAAATTAGATAAACACATCATGAACGTTTCATTTACGAGAAATAAAAAAAATCTAAAACTAGTGCAAATCGCTAAAGATCTAAAACGGGGCCTTAATTTGAAGTGCAGTGCTGAAGCGGTAAAAACTGTTTCAAGGAAACACGAATACAGTGCCAGTAAAGAGCCCATTGTTTCAAAAATTAATAAAGCAAATCGAATAAAGGACGACCAGTTCTGGAATCGTGCTAGTTTCAGTGACGAAAACAAATTCAATATCCATGGATCGGTTGGAAGGCAAAAAGTCTGGACTAAATACAACACCAAGCTGCAGCTTCAAAATTTAAATGTGACAGTCAAACACGGAGGTGAAAGTATGATGGTTTGGGGGTATGTCGGCTGCAGAAGTAGGGAATTTGGCGTTTGCCGATACCACCATGGACAGTAAAGGTTACCTGAATATTTTAAAGTCAAATTTGTTTCAAACTCCTTAAAAATTAGGCTTAAACCAGTCATTTATTTTCATGAGAACGACTCGAAACACACCGCTCAATTAACGAAGCAGTGGCTTCTGTAATATAATGTTAAAAGTACACTCAACCACCACTCCAGTCTCCTCCAGTAATTATTTTGAACACTTATGGGAAGAATTGGAGCGCAGGATTAGAGTACACCCCATAAATAATAAAAATGAGTTAAACAACGGTTACAGGAAGATTGGAACAAAATTTCTCAGACAGTAACAGAAAAACTAGTCGGATCAATGCCCCATCGCTTGGCTGCAGTTCGTAAGGCAAAAGGGAATTGTACAAAATATTAAATGTTAGTTTTTGCCCATAGTTCTTTGCGATTTTTTTTTATAATCCGCACGTAAACCTTTTTGTACAAATTTTGAGATAATGTAATATGATAATGTAAGTGTCTGATTTAGTTTTTATTATGCCAATATTATATTTTGTAAAACTGTTAAAAGTTGTAATAAACATATAAAAAATAAATTTGTATTAAATAAGTGTTGTTTTTCAATAGAATCTTATTTAAATCAGGATCGTAAGGAGACTTTTTTGTGCCACTGTAATTATGTTATCGTAAAATATTAAATTATTCGGTACCACTATAACGGTAAGTGTTTTTGTTTTGAAGTATACTGTTTCTGATAGGCAAACTCACAGTTATTTCGTCGATGGAAATAACCTAGTAATTAAAAATAACATTCGAAGTAGAGCTTTTAAAGATGTTTTATTGGCGAATCTTACCATATTATCACAGATTACTCCTACCAGATGCGAATCTCTTAATAACTTTCCTATATCAGGATTCCGCGGTCTTGGCGCTCCGGACAGAGCGGCCCGGTCCCTTCGAGCGTATATGCCGTGAATGGAATTTTCCACGCGTTTGGTAAGTTTTAATTCAGAGAAATTATGGATTATATTTTAAAATATTAAAACATGATATTGTGTGGCATTTTATATAAAATTATATCATTAACAAATACAAAAACGTATCTCGTTTATTAAAATTACACTACAACCTAGTACAACCACAATTTAAACCATAAAATCAACGCAACAAAACTGATATGTAATAACATTAGCCTGCTCTCTATTCCGCGGAGACGCTCGCACACGCTAACAGCGAGGAATTCACCGTTCGGCGACAGACTAAATAATAAGGTGCATCGCCACCTTATAATTTCTCTAAATTGAGCCACCGTCGAAAGCGTAAGATTCGCATCTGGTAGGAGTAATCTGTGATATTATATAAAATGATTCAGAAAATATTATGGAACAAAATTTCTTTACTCATATTTGAGATGCCGCCAATTTAAAATGCTTTCCAGGAAGTAGTATATTCACTGATCACTTTTTGATGATTGCCACTTTCACATTTATGGTAAATCATAATCTTAAGTTTAAACTTTAGTTCAGCTAAAGATTGGGGATTAAACTTTTACGGCTAGATCCTCCAACACTGGACCGGTCTAATTTGACAACTCAAAGTTTTAACCTGGCAAGTGTAAGGATAAGACAACTACGTGTCATGAATTTGTTTTTGAGTTTTTTCGCAAATTTATAAAGAAAGACCCGTTTTGGCCCGTACTTTTCCCAATAATGGAACTAGAATTATTTTAAGCCGGCGTCTACAATGCGTCCAATGTTAAAACGAACGTTGGGTACCGTGTTGGATCCAACACTCGAACCAAGATCAACAGATTTATTTTTATTAATTAAATTTGGCAAATCAATCTGCTACATGGCGCGACAGACGTTAGAACCAACGTAGAGGCGAATCTTGAAGCCTACATATTTTTAATACTGGGGCAATGCCTCCAATCAAGAAACGATTGACAAGTTGTGTGGCCGTATATCGAATGTTGGTTCCAACGTTGGAAGCATCCTTTGACGCGGACAAAAATACCCACAAGAGTCCGAACGTATCCAGCTTCCAACGTTTATCACATAAAATTCGTTTTTGCACGACCACATGATGCGACAAACTACCATGCGTCCAACGCTGGAAGGCATTTTACACATCGTGTAGCAGTAGCTTTAGCAACAAAATGAAAATCACTTGGGCACCAAGCAAATCGCTGCAATGTTAGAATAATTCATAGGTTTTTAATGACGGCTTATTAACAATGACATAACAAAAACCTGTCAAAACCTAACTGATTAACTAGATGGTCTTATTTAAATCCAGTACTAAATCCTGAAACTTTTTAGTGTATCTGAATGTTAAACTATTCTTGCGAAGTCCAACGCGATTCGTATAAGATTTCGGGTAACTGCCAAATTGGTATGACTATGACTGTGATATAACTTACCCCAAAGTTAAGTACTGGTACCACCCCTAGTTCTCTTTCACAACACTCACCAACACCCACGAATTATCGATCCCTAGAAGGTTGAATCGTTCGCATTGCTTCTGAACATCATCTTAGCTGGCGCAAACATATTCCTTAAGCAGCCTCATCAGCTGCTCTGATTTTTTTCGTCACGCTCAAAAATATTCTTGATTTTCCAATCTGTATCCCCTTTGTTTCTCAAACCTTACCTGTAAAATTTTTCCTACATCCAAGAAGCGGCACTATCTTTGTCATCATTAATTCTATTTACAAAAGGAGCTTTAACGGTCTTATTCACAGAAATCTTCGTACTCTCGCTCATTGATGTATGTCGGCAATCTGTCTGCCCGGAAAAATTAGCCTCTAATATTCCTGCTTTGGCTGGTCCCTACAGAAAAAGAAGCACGTTCCATATGCCTCTTTTAACTGTTCAAGTGTAGAAACCCAGAAAGTTCCGCTGGTCCTAATCATTCAAACTTAGAGTCTCCAGATAAAGAAAAAATTGTCTGTATAGGTTTGCTCTTTCAATCTTCCAATTTTTTAATTCCCGTATCAATAAATTGCATCTCCCTTTTCTCCCTTGTACAACGATGGTGCGTAGTAGGCTCAAAGCCTAACTGGGCTGTAACAGATAAAAGAAAAATCCCACATAAATAGGTTAATAATTGACAAGCGTGGTTGTTAACGATTTTGTTACACATAATTCTACAAAATACTTGATAGAAAGAGGCGCTTAAAAAGTATTAACAAAGTAAACATAAAGCTCTAAAACTAATTAAGCCCCATGTAGATCGATCGCTAGCCATATATTGCCTTGCTTGTTGTATCAGTTTGTTATTTAACTTGAAGCGGTTTATATTATTTCATTATTCTCTTTCCTGCTTTCACGATACCTAATAAATTAAAAATTTATCTTCCTGTTTGATAGAAAATTAAATCTATATTTAGAAAGGCATGTGAAAGTAATAATAATAACATTACAAAATGAAATTTAGAGTTAGAATTAGGTTTATAATTTGAATAAAAATTGAATTTTTTTGGGTACTTATACGATTTTTTGTCTTACAATTTTTTTTGTGGTAACGAGACCTTTTGTCTTTGTTAATTTAATGAAATTATTATTTTAGGAGTTTAGGTTCTTAATTAAAGAGTATATTTTTTAAGTATCTTCAATTTTTAATTCAGAAATTTAAATGAAATGACAGATTTCTTAATTGTACTTTCTCTATTTTTTATGAAAATCGTGATTTCTTGCATTAAAAAAAGCATCATGCTTTAAGGCAAATAAAATTCTTTACGGGCAAAATTGCAAAGTTCATAATAGAAAGTAAATTATATTTGGTGATAGGTCTTCGGTTTCTTCATTGAAGACCGTCTCGGATTTCATTTAAACGATTGGTACTTTGGTCCGCATGTAGAAATTTTCAAACGTTTCGCCTTCATTTGCACGAATCACCTTCAAGTAGGTTCACCAGTGGACAAAAAATCGCACATATGAATAATTCACAGTCTAAGTTCCAGCCCCCTAAAAATTATAGACTGTTAATTTGATGTATAAGAATTTATTGTAGAAATCTGAAAATGTGATTACTATAACTATTACGTGACAAAATAAACAATTTAAACAAAAAGAACATTATTTTTATGCATATTTAGGTACATCTTTTTTTCAAATTATCGATACCAATCTTTAATCTAATGATATCTCCAAAATTTCCAGACGTTAGCGAAGTAATCTGCTCCTCTGTTAAATGGACAAACAGCCCCGGCTCATCTAAGTTTTGTTCTAAAAATATTAATTAGTTGGTAGATGATAATTTTATACGAACCATTGTGCAATTTGGCTTAACTTAATATCTGTCGCATCAAATAAAATACCTAGGATTTTGTTAAAAAAAACTCCTATGCAATAATTAAATCATGATGTATTTAACTAATCAAGTAATTTAATTTATTATAATAGAAATTATTTATTACTATTAAATGATGTTGATTACTTATTTGGTTTACTCCTATAAATTGTGTGCAAGCAGACTCTGACAGCTTGTTTTAAAAGATTATTGTCTTTACCAAAATCACGATCTTTATTACAAAAGAGGGAGAGCCTCAAACGAAGATTTATAAACTTAAACTAAGAAATATCTATTTTATTTTAAGCACAAGGCGGATCTTCAAACAAGTAACTGGTTTTAGTTTTAAGGACCACAGAACTTTTTATAAGATAATTATTTTGTCACGACGAACCCTAAAAGACGGACGCCATTTTTATAACCTCGTGCTTTACACTGGAAAGTAATAAACGCTTAAACAAAAATATTATACGGCCTAATAAAAACCATAGCAACATTTTTTGAGCCAAGATTTTAATTTTTTGTGTCCTACGTTCTTAAAAGGGCTAAAATAACCCAGTAATTGGGTCGATAATTTTTGATTGGGTTTACTGACCTTATACCAGTGAAATGAAATTATCACATAGGCGCCAATTGTAATGAAATGAGTATTGTTATTGTTGGAATAAAAAGTTGGGAAAGTACCTCGGCTGAGACTAAGTTTAACTCGGGAGTGAATTCGTCTGATTTGGTATGAAAAATTTATTTTTAGGGCGCCAGAGTGCTCAAAGATTATTTGAACTTTCGTTTCCTTGCAAGAAATGAACAGAAAAAAATATTATGATACATATATCGTGTTATTATCAAAATAATGAAAAATTTAATAATTAAAGAAACTTTCTAAATATTGTTGTGTTGTTTGTCTTTACATATCTTTCTCCAGATTGGCCATACATATCGTTGTTGGCGGGGTCAACCAAACTAGCAGGTCAGTTTTCGCCTGGTAGCTGCCTGGTGACGTTGTTGTGTCTGGCATCGGAGGTTAGCAACTACTGTTGCAGGACTTAATGGCTCAAGGCTTGGTTGTGGTTGCGCCTAGATGTATCACTTGATTCTTGACAACCCAAAGTGATTTCTTCTGCCAATTTCGGAATGTTACATGAAAGTATACAAGAGAAAAACCAAAGAAAAATAAATTGAAATAAAAAAATAACCTTTAATTTAAGTCATATAAACACCTGAAAATTTACTATAAACTTTGAAAAAGTTAAACAAAATCACTTTTTAATTCCAAAATATGCATTATAAATTACAACTGTTGCTCAATATTAGAAACTTCATTGTAATAAAGAAACATGGAAAATTTAAATACTTTGCTTTCAGTCGCCATCATTATTTTAACACTTGCAACCAGATTTTCCATTGCTGGACTAATAGACTAATTTGACAAACAAAACTTTTAAACTGACAAGTGTAAAAACTAAATGTTATACTATCAATTTATTTTTCACAAATTAATCACGAAGAGGGCAAGTTAAGTATGTATTTTCCACAATAATAAAACTAAATTTATTTTAATAACACGTTTCAATACAAAAATCATTTGGAAACCAAGCAAATTCCTGAAATATTAGAATAGCGCATAAGTTTTTAATGACATTAGCAACGACAGGACAAAAATTTTTCAAAACCCAACTGATCCACTAGACTCCTAGAAAATCTTAATTTAAACCAATACTAAATCTTTTCAGTGAATCTAAATGAAAATATTTTAAACTTGGCGTTCAGTGGTGTCATGATATGCCAACTTAATAACTTTTTAACTGTTTTATTTAAATGGTAAATTACTTTATGAAGTGTTTTGACTTTTTTTCGTGTCATGCTTCTTGATTTTGTTGTCGAAATGATATGTTCCGAGTAGCCCAAACCTCTTAAGTAAACGACATTTATTACACGCTGTAAAATAATAATCGTTACTTATCTAAAAGTGCGTCACTAATGAAAAATTAAAGATAAACGCCCACATATGAACCATACTTGTTTTGTTCTTACATTTCTTGAACCCCGTAACTTCTAATTTATTAACTTATAACTTATTGACGCAATGTTTGAAGTAATATACTTTAAAGAAATTTTAGCACTTCGGAATACACAATATATTCATATTCATATATTTATCTGTATATCTGACCTAATTTTGTTACAAGTAATATTTTACAAACATTCATGAAGGGTAAATATAAATATAGGACGTCTGTATACCAAAATTCTGATTTCAGATTAACAGAATAAATTACGTTTTAGGTGATATGAATGCCGATGTCCAAAATTAAGCAAACCATTTTTTATAACGATTTTAAGTAGTCAACAGTATCGAGTATTTAGGCCTCTAATAGATAGCTAAATTTTTTAATAAGTACTTAAATACAATTCTAGATAAATTTTTAGCAACATGGAAAATGATAATCTTATAACATTTATTTTATTTTAGTTATTTGAACCAATGTATTTTTTGACATGTTTAGCAATTTTAGGATGTGATGAAGGATTCTTTTCCATGATGTACCACAGAACTACTCTTTTTAAAAAAAAGTGTATATTGATTTAAAAAAGTATTACACACTGTATAGGTATTATTTTGTATAATAAAAGTTTAAAATCGGGTCGGTTTAGTTTTCAATAACATTTCTAGTGCTTTTTGTGTATCTATTAATCAACACATCAAACGATTCTAGGACGGAGTCGCATTGAAATATTAAATTATGTTTCCAATTTTAAACATAATCCAAATAACCATTTATTTAGAGAACAATAACAGCAAATTCCTACAACGAACAATTTAAATTAAAAATTACAATATAATTAATTTTCAATTTAATAATATTTTAATGCTTGTCGCCAAAATTGAATTACTATTTGATGTATTTATTTATATGATTATATTAAAATATGTAAAACTTTCATTGGCCTAACGAACTGATATTTTTAATTGGTGGTTTTAAAATAGCCAACATTATTTAATCTTTAGCTTATTTGTAAACCAGATGCCAAGTATTTTGTAATAAAAAAAATTCTGGGAAAAAGTTTAATTCCTCAAATGGTTCCTTAGGATCATATTAAAAATCCTTAAGTTTCCCCCTCGAACGACGCCGTCGTCCCTCTTTCCAGAGGGGTAAAGGGGCCAAAAGTCATGTTCCCCTGATTTCCATTAACCTGCTTATATCCAAAATAGCAATATACAAAATTAGAAATAATTAACGTCTCTCTAACAAATACCGATCTGAGAAAAAACAGCATAAATCGTTTTATAAAGTAATGATAATACACGCACACAAGAAAAAGTTTCATGTTCGGTAGACTATACACCCCCCCCCCCCCCCCATATGTATTTGAAGCTGCTGACACGAATTTGCCATCAGAATTACTCCATCAGGTCAGGATGTTCTTCTAACCTAAAAAATACATCAAAATAGCAAAAATTGGTGCTTTATTCTGATGCAAAGCTTTATATTTTTCGAAGTTTTTTGCAATGTACTCAAAATTTTGAGGGTATACGGGCGAAACGGACTTCAGATTCAAAATACATACGAAACATACTTGATCTAGTTCAATAAAATTTTCTTCATTTTCATAACTGCAAGTTTTAGCCATTTTCAGCGTTTTTTCGCAATTTACTCAAAATTTTGAGGTTGTACGGGCCAAATGAACTTCATATACATACATACTTGACCTAGTTCAATAAAATTTTCTTCATTTTCATAACTGCAATTTTTCGCAATTTGTAGCCATATTCAGCGCTTTTTCGCAATTTACTCAAAAGTATGAGGGTGTACGGGCCAAACGGACGTCGGATTTGGATTTAGCGCATCAAAATACATAAGAAACATACTTGATCTAGTTCAATAAAATTTTCTTCTTTTTCATAACTGCACTTTTTCGCAATTTTTAGCCATTTTCAGCGTTTTTTGCAATTTACTCAAAATTTGAGGGTGTACGGACCAAACGGACTTCGGATTTGGATTCAGCGCATCAAAATACATAAAGATAGATGGGTCTGGTCAAATGTACAGGCCACTTTTTTTTTTGTGTGCCGGTGAAATCAATACTCAAGTATGTGGTTCTCAGCGAATATATGTAGGTTAGGATTTTAACCTAACTTTGAAAAAACTTGCGTGAATGCATTCAAAACGTACAAATTGTATAAAAGTTAGGAAATGGAATGTTTCTGGAACATTTATAAAATAAATTCCCCAAGAGAATTATTTAATAGAATGATTCGATCTAATCGCAAGAGAATCACAGTAGTCGAAACTCTGTATACATCGACTGGTCTGAATGCTCGATGATTGCGTGAAATGAGAGGAAACGTAATACAATAAAAAAAACCTGTGACTTTAAATGCTCAAGGATATGATGCTTTTAAATGAAAATTTCAACCTAAGCACAAAAACTCGCATTGAATCATTCAAAACGGGGACAGTAAGCCTTAATAAGGGTGATCGGGTGGATGCTATTCTGATTGATTTCCAGAGAGCTTTCGATGTTTTGCCCCACAGTAAACATATTGAGAAGATTACTGCATTAAATATTGATCCACGATTTGCGCGCTGGTTCAAAAGTTTTCCCAGTGGGTAAGGGTGAGTGAGGTTGATTCGGATCTGACTGAGGTCACCTCTGAGGTTTCTCATGGTATCGTGATTGGCCCCTTGGCTTTCGTTATCTTTATAAACGATATCTTTGCCAATATACGATCTAACATACAGTTATTCTCTGATGACTGTATAGTTTACAGAAAAATAAAAATTGAATACCAAGGTTCTTCAGGATGATCTGCGGCTTATTGAGACATGAGTTAATAAAAATAAAATGAAAATATATTCTAAAAAAGAGTGAACATTACATTCGGTAATAAACAAATCTTAAATTCAGTCTCAACCATAAAGTATCTAGGCGTACACTTATCTAGTAAATTAAGTTAGAGCTACCATATAGATACAGTAATTTCGAATCACATCTTAAATTTTGTAATGCGCAACCTCAAAGAAGCTCCCCGGGAGGCTCGAATGAGGGAATATCTGTCGTTGGTTTGACCCGCTCTGGAGTACTGCTCCGCGGTTTGGAGCCCTCATCAGGACTATGTTATAAACCAGTTAGAGATAGTGCAACGTAGAGCCATTTGGGTTTTTCGTAACTTTTCAGCTGCTTTTAGCCCTACGGTAGCTCTGCGTCAGCTAGGCAGGCTCTCACTCAGGGCGAGGAGGGATCATTTTACAAAGATTCTTTCTTACAAAGTCTATAATGGCTTGGAATAACTGAAGCTCCTGCGCGACCTGTTTGGCGAAGCTTCGTACCATGTACGGGGTGAACATCCGTACAAAGTTCGCGCTTCCCAATGTCGATGCGATGTCACTTGCTTCTCTCTGGTTGGGGTCGGTGCACTATGGAACGCACTGAACAGAACTGTTTTTCTGGACGAAATGCCCACACCCGATAAATTTTTAAAATTACTGCGCTTTGTATTAATTAAATTTTGCTTTCTAAATTAAAGCCAGGCTGCCCTGTTGAATGATCAGGAAGTTTCCGAATTGTATTTCTCTTTATATATTCTTTTCGTTTCAATTGCAAATAGTAATATTGTAAGGTTGTGTGTTCCTTTTACATATTGTGTAATGGTGTGAATTATATTGTCTGACTGTATTAATGATTTGCTTATAACCACCGACTTATGGTCGCTGTATTGGTGAGAATAAATAAAAATAAATAATTTTTAATTTAAAAATGGAATGCACAGAGGCCGCAAACAAAGAAAATTTTGCTATCGAAGCATATATTTAGGTCAGAGGCTCAGAAAAATATTCAAAAGGAGGACAAACTCTGCGGGAATTAACCCCCACAGAGTTTGAAATCATATATTCTATACATTTAGCATACCGTGCATATTAAAGCTCTAAATGTACCTATATAAAAACTCATTTTGGTACTTAGAACTTTGAAACTTGGATGCTAATCCAACTTAAACTTTACACTGTGGAAGTTTACGGCTAAATCGCAAGGGTCTCGGAATAATGTCTTAAAGAAAGTGTAAGGAATAAAAACATTTTTGTTCCAAACAACTTTACTTTTATTTTCTAAGCTGTAGTTCTTTTTTAACCAAACTTCTAAGTGGGAAGTTTGCCTTATTAACATGTTTTTCTCGTTAACATAATAGCAGTTCAATTAACATAGTAAGTTTCTGTAATTTGGTACAATGTTTGCGGATGTGTCGCCTTATAAGTTTGTCGTTTTTATTTATATTTTCTGCGGCTATACCAGGTGTCTTAATTATTTTAGATTTAAATTAAAAATACTTAGACAAAATATAGTTTAATTACGTTATATTAATGTTCCCAAAAGTTTATTACAAAATTCATTTCCTATCAAAAGTTGGAACTATTACCTGAAGACACTGTTGCCACTCGTTATATAAATGATTTAAAACTCATACTATGGTGGTAGTAGTATTTTTAAAAAATCCCATGTATTACATACAAACTCCGGAAAAGTGCACAAACTTGGACATTGCGGGGATGCTCTTTTTGTTGTTGTGTTGGAAACAGTTCAAAAAGGCATGATGGTGGCTCAATCTATGAATTGAATATGCTAATAGAAGACAGAACATATCATACACGCCATGACGGTGGGCGAGGTGGATTGCATTCTGTGGGATTGAATTAAGGATGCTAATCGTCGAAAGTAATGTCATTCTTCGCCTATAGGTCTTATTTGGAAAACATAGCTTCAAAAAGAAATGATATTTTTGGAATCGGACACAGGCGTAGTTAGGCAGTCCAGTTCAGGGGTGCTTGAGCCCTAGGCCCTATTCAGAAAATAAGAAACGCTTAACGCCAATTTTGGGGATGCTAATAAGCGTTTTGGGGGTGCTAAGAACACCCATGCTCCCCTTAACTATGCCTATGAATTCGTAAAAGAAAACCAAGCTTTTTAGCAGATAATTCAGTAATTGATAGTCCTCTCAAGGAAAACTTCCATTTCTCGCTCATCGCCGCTGTTTCTTCGACAGATATTTTTACTGATTCTGCTCACAAGAACTAGCCTCTGCCATTTCTCTTTTGACTGTTCCTGCCAGAGCATCAAGAAGAGTGTTAAATATGAATCTTTGCTATCCAGCTATATAATCCCAGAAAATGCCGCTTTTTGGCACACTTATACCCAGGCAAATCTATGTACCTATTCCTTTCCCAAGATCTTCAATTAATCTTAAACTGGGGTGCCTAGACCCTTGTTCACTTTAACGCCTCCAAAACCCAGTCATGCTCCCTGGCATGCATAAAATCCAGCAAAATTTACCCCACCCACACGAGTGGGCAAGCCCCACAGGACAATGAAACATTTGATCTTGTGGGAATCGCTCTCGAACAGGATCTTAGCTGGCACAAACCTATTACTTCAATAGCCACATCAGTAGTTCAGAAGCTTATTAGTTTTCTCTTTCGAGCCAGACAATACTTCTCCCCTTCCAACTTACACACCCTCTATGTTTTCCAAATATGACCTAACCTAGAGCACTGTTCACACATCTGGGGAGCGGCATCACCTTCGACACTTAACATCCTTAATTATATCCAAAAGGAACCATTATACTCTTAAATGACCCAGTCCTCCCTAGAAAACTTCCTTCTCTCGCTCGTCGTCGCGCTGTTGAGGATTTATCGCTTTTCTTCCGATGCTTCCACGGATTTTGCTTCGAAGAACTAGCCGCTGTAATTCCCCCTTAACTATTCCTACCAGAACAACAACAGGTGCGTTACGTGTGCATCCCTTTACTGTTTAGCTACAAATGCCTAGAACATCCCACTTCTTCGCGTATTCATACCTAGGGTCTCCAGATTATGAAACAAATTGCCTGCAGATGTTTTTCTTTGCCCTTCCAACCACCAATTCTTTAAATTTCATGTCAGTAGATAATATTTCCCTTCTCTTTAGACGCACACGTTAGTACTTAGGCTTGAAGTCTAGGTGGGCTGTCTCAGATAAAAAGGCTGGCCTGAAAGTAATGCTGATGGAATCGAATGATTCATTGTGGCTAGGTCACTCATGTGGATAGGATGCTGGATTTTTGTTTCACCAGAAGCACGACTGTATTTTGAGGCGTTGCGTAACAGGATGTTGACACAAGTATGCAGTTCATTTGGTCTATAGAAAAAAAAATCAAGACAGACAAAAAGCGTGATTACTTTTGTTCTCTGATAAGCAGGGCAATAAACTACATCATGGGAATGAACTATCCAAGAAGCAGAAAACATATGGAAACTCTTTGAGAACCAGCTGCTGTGTTAAGGAAAATTATAAATTTGGAGATTTATTATGGCAAAACATATCAATTTTAAAAGTTTATAGAAAATTAGTATTAGTAGAAAATTTGCAAGTTGATATATTTTTATAAAGCGCACCTACATCCTATAAAACCCATTAGAACAAAATGTATTATTATCAATTTTACCATTATAAAAATTTCAAATTATATTAAATCCGTAAAATACTAAGTCACCATACTATATAAAAATATTAAATTTAAAAGTCATTAAATTACCAACGTATAAACAGGGTACGTTTTAAGGCGGCATTCTCCACGTGGTGCCCACGTTGGCCAACCCAATTTCATTTTGACATGGTTTTTTGGCGTTGAAATTTTTAACAATATAAGTATATTAAGTATAGCTTCATATTCTATAGGTATTTTCAACGTATTAATAAAAGCTTCAAGATATTTTATAATTTATTTTAGGAAAACAATATATACAAAGAATATTGAGGTCCTAGTGACAGAAAAAATGTTACCATAGATCTTTTAACGTATTAATTTTCTGAATAACATTATTGTATACGTTGAAACTTTAAATAATTGACTGAAAATTGCTTGCAGGATATAAAACTACATATATTTAATATACTTATAATGAATTATTACAAATTTTAAAGCCGAAAAACCATGTAAAAATGATATTAGGTATGGCCAACATGGATGCCACGTGGAACATGCCGCCTTAAATCTAAAATATGCCTACCTGTGCGTAGATTATAAATTTGCTAAATTTTTGTATTTTATGTTTTTTATCCTTATTACACACTAAAGATTTTATGGTTTTATGTTTGTTTAGTGGAAGAAAAGTCGCAGAAGTAATTCTACTGTTTGGTTGTTCTAGATATGTAATAATTCTACATATGTAATGCTACATGTAAAGCTACACAGCTTTACATATTCTACTTTTTGATTGTTCTAATGTAAAGCTACGTAGATGTATAGTGGCGCACTTAAGAGAGAGGCGCAGGGGGCGCCCCCTGAAGCCTTATACAAAAAGAATTTAAATAGCGAATTTTATTAAAATAAATATTGTAACATTAACATATTCCACATTTCTACATATTCTACAAAATATTATAAACATTTGCCGTCTATGTAAGGTCTTTGAAATGAATTGTACTACAAAAATATGAAAATGGATCAATACTAATATGTTATATAAAAATGCAAGCCTTCTTAAAAAGTCTCTTTTTTTTAACTAGTGCTGTTAGTTCACACAAACTGTCCAGATGCGCCAGCTAATTTGTCTGGTATAAGTAGCTCCGAAAACTTTTTAAAGGATATCTCATTTCTACAGGGGTACTAAAATATTCAAACCGCTAAGAACTTTACGCCATTAAAGCTCCTAGTTAACTTAAGGAAATACATACAGGTAAGGTAATTTCCTCAAGTAAAATATGCGGTGTAATAAAAATTAAATAGAGTTTCATAAATTATTTAGCCTTAAGTTTTCATTTCAGACCGGAATATTTGATAACTCTTCTCTCGGTTTTAAACTCGAAGGATTGACCTAACTACGTGCATAAATATCAGTTATGGGCCAAGAAGTTTAAATCAGAATTCTCGGGATATTTTGCTGTGAGGTTAGAGGTTTCGAGATTTAGAATTCAAGTTAGGAAGTAAGTTAAGTATTTTGGTAATGCGTTACAGACGTGAAAAGATTTTTAAAACATGGTTATTTAATTGTGTTTTGTTCAGTTCCTTTCGGTCAAATTGATTTAAGTGTGTTGTAAAGGGTCCTTTAACAAAAATATCTCATAGTTATAAAAACACTAAAAATTATAAACGAGGATATGCCGTCTTGCCTAAAGAATTTGAGTAACAAAGTGAAACCTTTAACTATGAAAAAGTATGTTTTTATTATATCTATTAGTTGTATCGATAATTATGTTATTATAATAATTCTTAATATTGTAAATAGAAAAACTTAAATTAGATCAGACGAATTTGTTTACAACAATTAAGAATTAATTAATATCAGTGTTTGCTTTATTTTGTGAAATTTTTAAATCAAACTATATGAGCTTGTTACCTATACCTCTTAAATAGGCCTATTAAAAAAAATTAAACAATTTACTCTGTAAATCTTTAAATCTCTACTCTGTAAATAGAAAACTCTGCCAACCAAGAACATATAATAATATACAGTTAAAACCATCACCAAAAAAATTGTCATAATACGACGTATCGTAACATGTTTATATCATCGATATATAGCGCCTTTCGTCACTGTCCGATTCCTAGGCTCCATCCTTTTCTATCATTATATTGTCCATGTTGAAGGATTTTTGCATTCATTACCTTTTTTATTCCTGTTCCCCACGATGTTCTGAGTCTACCTCTTTTTCTTTTTTCTTGAGGGTGCCGTTTAATTTTCATTCTGGGAAGTCTTCCTTCGTTCATGCGTTGCACATGTTCGTACAAAATCAGTTGTTCTTGTTCTACCTATTTCTTGTATTATTTTTCCTTCGATTCTCATTCTTTCCTTTACTACTACATTTCTAATTTTTTCTCTTCTGGATACTCTCAGTGATCTTTGTATTGCGTCCGTTTCTACCTCTTTAAATTTCCTTCTTTGCTTCTGTGTTAACCTCCATATTTCCGTACCCTACACTGATAAAAAGGATCATTTGTTTTAATAGAATATGACATTTCCTCAAACGAATGATTCTTTTGATATTCCAAATGAATGAGGAATTTAAACTAAGAAATACATTTCTTTGGTTCAGATTCAATTTATTTCTTTGACCCAGAAGAATATGAATTTACAATCCTTTATCTAGGAAAGTAGTAAACTGTCAAGTAAGAGAATAGGGATTTATGCCAAAATATGATGCACTCCGGGCACATGAACGCATAACATCGAGCTAATTGGTGCAAATTCCGTTCTTTGTTTTAAAATAATCGTAGATTTGAGCCACAAACTTGATTTAATTGTTACAAATTCTGTCCGTTATTTTAAGATCATCTTGAACTTAAGTAAAGAGACTAAGCCTTTGTTGCAAATTCAATTTCTTATCTTAAGATTATGCTACATTTGAGTCAAAAGATTAATTCTTTTAATATAAAATCGATTTTTCATTTTAAGATCTCCATAACTTTAGCTCTAAAAATTAAGTAATTTGTTAGAAGTTTCGTAAGACTTGTCTATAAACTGTTACTTTGGGTAAAGAGAATAATTATCTCGTTTCAAATCCTATAATAAGGGATGTTTCAAAAGTGTAGTTATAGACTAAATTAAAATCAGAAGTGTATACTAGAAGGATGTATGCCTTTTCCTTGAGTTTTCCTAATTTGAATAGCATTTTAATGATATTATGTTTAACTTGCAAAATATAGGAACATTAATTTAAACTCAGTAGTTTTTTTTATTTTATTAGTTACCTAAAACGTATGTATTAAATACAATGTCGTACAGGGAACAAGAAAACAATGAATTATTTTAATATTAAATATATTTAAAACAGAAACACATATGTTTTTTGCTGACGCTATTACAACAAATCATATTTACTTATGAGAACTAATAAA
Source organism: Philopedon plagiatum (assembly GCA_963971165.1). Lineage (NCBI taxonomy): Eukaryota > Metazoa > Arthropoda > Insecta > Coleoptera > Curculionidae > Philopedon > Philopedon plagiatum. Next base: position 109,248,673 of record OZ020190.1, on the reverse strand, counting down.
TCGCATAACGAACAAAATATTTTAAAACTAATATATCCCAAAAACTAACCATTTATATTATTATTTATTATTATTTACGATAAAGTAGGTAACGTAGCAAAAGACAGCAACATTATAAAAACGTGTCGGAAGATAATGAGAATAAAATAAGTAGATACGTAAAATACTCGCAACTGTCTGGTATTTAACATTAATTTGCTTACATTTTCACCTGACCTGCACTCATCCAAGCTTTTGATGCCTCGCTGAAGACGGAATCCTATGCTTTGTATTATTGAATTGATCTGCTCTTCAGTGGGACATTTCAATATCTCAACTTCATTAATTCTTTGCTCTAATCTTGTCAGAAAATAAGAAAAAATAAATTAATAACTTTCGAAAAACTAGAGACCGTAATTTCGTCTACATTCGTATTTCATACGAGCGAAGCTGTAGGTAAAAATTGTATAGCTAACAGTGCGTCCTAAATTGGTGATGAAAGTATCCCGAAAACTATAAGGGACAGACGGAAAATTCTCTTGAGTGGTGAAAAAGACAATCTTGGCAGATTTGCAGAGTGTCTTAACTCAAAGGAAATACGCATCAATAGAAAATCTTAATCATTTATCAACAAACCAGTGGGTTTTCAGTTTAAGACATAATATCTTGTAAGAAGGTTGTATTCTTTTGTAACAAGTGCCACGGTTTTGAAGAAAGATATCGCCATTTTTATTTCCTACCCTGAAGTATTTACAAAGAAGTTCAATAATTGTGGAAATATTTTTTTAAATTATACGAGTTGTTTTATCCCAAGTACCGAATGAGCTTTTTGGAAATAATTAGTCCTAAATAATGTGTAAGGTTAAAATAAATGTCCAGGTTTTGTAAATTCTGTATAGTCTAACATGTGCATCGCATAAACCTCTCAATTCTTAATTAACTAGTCTACTAAATTGTCAAAGAATATTCTTGCATTTACTTACCGTCAAATTATGGCCACAAATGGTCTAAACACCAACTATTTAACCCAATACTCAAATGCTTCCAGTTCCAAGCAACTAACTGATCAAAGAAAATTTAACAGGTTTCAACCACTGTTACCACTGATATTCCGGGATTCTGACGTTCGCGCGATTCGTTAAAAACGAGTTTCCACGATGGCTTAGGGCACTAGGCCTCGTGGGTTATGTTGGTTGCCAAATGCTTGGGTTCTTTAAGAAGAGAATTTTGAATTTGATAGAAGATCATAGAGTAACTATGTTGGGAAAGTTTTTAGTTTAAATGAATTTCTTTCAGCTTGATAGAATTAAAGCCCAAGAGAACTTTGGACTGGCTTTAAATACCGATGTGTGTTTGGCCGAAGAGTGGTATCTTCCTGTCCGATAAATTTCCTTTGTCCTAAGAACAAAATTGGTAAAAGAAGCAATTCTTTTCCCATAAGCAGTCCTGTTTTATCAGTGTACAGTAGTCCACTTTTTAGTCGAGGCAATGAAGCACTAAAACAGCCAAAATCTCGGAATTTTTTGCACTAAGACGGATCGGAATGCGGTTTTTTGTATTCGCTTCCAAAAATTATTTGTAAAAAATGTATCTACTTTGTACCTTATACAAACCGGAAATTGCATTGCTGCAGCCTAAAATGCATTCAAAAAATGCATTGTTTGAAGTCGCTTTAAGAAAATTAAATAACTTTGTTAATAAGACGCATAATTGGCTCAAACCGGGTTCCCGGGGGTTTTCGAGGTCGCTGATCACGATTATGATGTTCAAATTGACCCACAGCCGACCTGGAGCTCAGGATCGCTGATGAACGTCATCTCCGTGGGACTCTCCCAAAATTCACGAGGGGAAGGAGAGAAACTCGGCGCCCGGGGGATTTTTGGGTTGCTGAATTCAGATATGGCATCGGCGAATACCCCCCGGATACCTGGTGCGCCGGAACCTGGACGTGGACGTCATCCCCGAGAGTTTTCCTGACAAGATCGTAAAAAACAAACCGAAAATCGTTGTGTGGGCGTTTTTTGGGGCGCTGAATCCAAATTTCACGTCGAAAACGACCCCCCGAATACCTGGTGCACCGGAGCCTGGACGCGGACGTCATCTCCGAGGGTTTACCAGACACACTGATAAAACAGGACTACTTGTGGGAAAAGAATTGCTTCTCTTGCCAATTTTGTTCTTAGGACAAAGGAAATTTATCGGACAGAAAGATACCACTCTTCAGCCAAACACACATCAGTATTTAAAACCAGTCCCAAGTTCTTTTGGGATTTAATTCTATCAAGCTGAAAGAAATTCATTTAAACTAAAAACTTTCCCACCATAGTTACTCTATGATCTTCTATCAAATTCAAAATTCTCTTCTTAAAGAACCCAAGCATTTGGCAACCAACATAACCCACGAGGCCTAGTGCCCTAAGCCATCGTGCAAACTCGTTTTTAACGAATCGCGCGAACGTCATTCATGGTAAGAATCCCGGAATATCAGTGGTTGAAACCTGTTATATTTTCTTTGATCAGTTAGTTGGAACTGGAAGCATTTGAGTATTGGGTTAAATAGTTGGTGTTTAGACCATTTGTGGCCATAATTTGACGGTAAGTAAATGCAAGAATATTCTTTGATAATTTAGTAGACTAGTTAATTAAGAATTGAGAGGTTTATGCGATGCACATGTTAGACTATACAGAATTTACAAAACCTGGACATTTATTTTAACCTTACACATTATTTATGACTAATTATTTCCAAAAAGCTCATTCGGTACTTGCGATAAAACAACTCCTATAATTTCAAAAAAAAATTACCATAATTATTGAACTTCTTTGTAAATACTTCAGGGTAGGAAATAAAAATGGCGATATCTTTCTGCAAAACCGCGGCACTTGTTACCAAAGAATACAACCTTCTTACAAGATATTATGTCTTAAACTGAAAACCCACGGGTTGGTTGATAAAAGATTAAGATTTTCTATTGATGCGTATTTCCTTTGAGTTAAGACACACTGCAAATCTGCCAAGATTCTCTTTTTCACCACTCAAGAAAATTTTCCGTCTATCCCTTATAGTTTTCGGGATACTTTCATCACCAATTTAGGACACACTGTTAGCTATACAATTTTTACCTACAGCTTCGCTCGTATGAAATACGAATGTGGACGAAATTACGGTCTCTAGTTTTTCAAAAGTTATTAATTTTTTTCTAATTTTCTGACAAGATTAGAACAAAGAATTAATGAAGTTGAGATATTGAAATGTCCCACTGAAGAGCAGATCAATTCAATAATACAAAACATAGGCTTCCGGCTTCAGCGAGGCATCAAAAGTTTGGATGAGTGCAGCTCAGGTGAAAATGTAAGCAAATTAATGTTACTTGCGAGTATTTTAACTTATTTTATTCTTATTATCTTCCGACACGTTTTTATAATGTTGCTGTCTTTTGCTACGTTACCTACTTTATCGTAAATAATAATAAATAATAATTATAAATGGTTAGTTTTTGGGATATATGAGTTTTAAAATATTTTGTTTGTTATGCGATTTGTTAGTTCTCATAAGTAAATATCATTTGTTGTAATAGCGTCAGCAAAAAACACAGGTGTTTCTATTTTAAATATATTTAATATTAAAATAATTCATTGTTTTCTTGTTCCCTGTACGACATTTTATTTAATACATACGTTTTAGGTAACTAATAAAATAAAAAAACTACTGAGTTTAAATTAATGTTCCTATATTTTGCAAGTTAATTGAAGTTAAACATAATATCATTAAAATGCTATTCAAATTAGGAAAACTCCAGGAAATGGCATACATCCTTCTAGTATACACTTCTGATTTTAATTTAGTCTATAACTACACTTTTGAAACATCCCTTATTATAGGATTTTAAACGAGATAATTATTCTCTTTACCCAAAGTAACAGTTTACAGACAAGTCTTACGAAACTTCTAACAAATGACTTAATTTTTAGAGCTAAAGTTATGGAGATCTTAAACTGAAAAATTGATTTTATATTAAAGGAATTAATCTTTTGACTCAAATGTACGATAATCTTAAGATAAGAAATTGAATTTGCAACAAAAGGCTTAGTCTCTTTACTTAAGTTCAAGATGATCTTAAAATAAGGGACAGAATTTGTAACAATTAAATCAAGTTTGTGGCTCAAATCTACGATTATTTTAAAACAAAGAACGGAATTTGCACCAATTAGCTCGATGTTATGCGTTCATGTGCCCGGAGTGCATCATATTTTGGCATAAATCCCTATTCTCTTACTTGACAGTTTACTACTTTCCTAGATAAAGGATTGTAAATTCATATTCTTCTGGGTCAAAGAAATAAATTGAATCTGAACCAAAGAAATGTATTTCTTATTTTAAATTCCTCATTCATTTGGCATATATCAAAAGAACCATTCGTTTGAGGAAATGTTATATTCTATTAAAACAAATGATCCTTTTTATCAGTGCACGATCGCTCAAGACAAACCGAAAATCGTTATGGGTTCTTTTTTTGGGGCGCTGAATCCAAATTTAACGTCGAAAACGATCCCCCGAACACCTGGTGCACCGGAACCTGGACGCGGACATCATCTCCTAGGGTTTTCCAGACACGATCGCTAAAGACAAGCCGAAAACCGTATGCGTTGCATACGAGCTCCAGGTCGGCGGTGGGTCAATTTGAACATCATAATCGTGATCAGCGACCTCGAAAACCCCCGGGAACCTGGTTTGAGCCAATTCTGAGTCTTATTAACAAAGTTATTTAATTTTCTTAAAGCGACTTCAAAAAATGCATTTTTTGAATGTATTTTTGACTGCAGCAATGCAATTTCCGGTTTGTATAAGATACAAAGTAGATACATTTTTTACAAATAATTTTTGGAAGCGAGTGCAAAAAACCGCATTCCGATCCGTCTTAGTGCAAAAAATTCCGAGGTGGAGTGCTTCATTGCCTCGACTATTTTATCATTGATTCATAAATACTGAATTTTCTCTTTCTGCTTATTTCTTTGCTCTATAGTATATTACTGTTACAGGATATAACCTTCCTAGCTTGAATAATTCTAGTTTCTATTTCTTTTTGATCTGTTCCTGTATTGGTGAAATTCACGCCTAGATATTTATATTCAGTGCAAACAGAGATTTCTTCATTTTCACCTATAAGTTAGAATGCTGTACGCCTATATTCATTTTCAAGCCCCATTCACTGTATTCTTCCGGCAGTTTCCTTATCATATATTCCATTGCATCTTTATCATTGGCTAGAACTACCTAGTAACAGAAAACTGTAACGTATATATCGTTAGTATGATGAATACCCATCCTTTCGAATTTTCTTTCCTATCTTTTTAAAGCTACTGCTACACATATTTTGAGTAATGTAGGTGATACACAGCATCCCTGTCTCAGTCCTTTGGTGACTAGGAATGGTAGTGACAGATTATTTCCTATTTTTATTCTCGCTTTTGATCCGTCATAGAGGTTTTGTAGTGCTTTAATGATGATGTAGTTATTATTGAAGTCATGTTATACTTCCCATAGTTTTTTTATGGGGACACTGTCGTATGCTTTTTGCAAATCAACGAATGTTGGGTGAGGATCTCTTTTGGTAGCGGATTTCTTCTCAAATATTTATTTTAGGCGAGATATATTGTCTTTACAGGATCGACCTGCTCTAAATCCGCTTTGTTCTTCTTGTTGTTTCTGTTATTCTTGTTTTATAATATCTCTACTAATTCTTCCATAGAGTCTGCTGAGGGTGCTAGTTACTTATAATATTCCTCTATAGTTTCCACAGTTACGTTTGTTACCTTTCTTATGTATTGATGAGATATATGCTCCTGGTACGGGATCTCCAATGTAAATTAGAACACATGTTTATGATTTTAGTTAATAATCTGTACAACTTTTCTGTTTCATTCTTAATCAGTTCTGCTGGGACTCCTTCTGGGCCACTGGACTCTTCACTTTTTAATTTTGCGATGGCTTGTTTCACCGTCTGTACTTCTACATTACTCGCTTCTCCTTCTACATTGCTGACTTCTCCTTCGATCTCTATCGGTGTATTCAGATCGTAGATGATATATTCGGGTCGACCTTCAGTTAGTAGGTTTTTGCTGTAGAAAATCCATTTTTTACTCTCTATAAGATTGAACACCACCTTTTCTCTTTCGTTAGTTTTGACAGCTTTAATAAGTTTCCGAGCTTATCCGGACCAGTTATCAAAACCCGTCTGGACGTCCCCGGACGCATATTTACAGATGCTAGCATGTGTTGACACCAGGGTGTTGAAATCAGCGAGGGTTTGGAAAAACAGTACATTTACAAATGCTAACAGATTTGGACACCAGAGGCGATCAGAGTGTTGAAACCAGTGAGCGTTTGCAGTGGGCATACATTTACAGATGCTAACTGATGTTGACACCGGTATTAAATTGACACTATAATAATATGTAATTCCGCAATCATAGATTCAACTTTTAAAACTATTGGGAGGATTTTGCCATTATTAAAAGCAATTCCAAATTAAGATTACTTCATGTCCCGCAGTTTTAATGTTTTTGATGCGAGTGTTTTGATGGAGACACCGTGTTGCCAAATTTACAACTAGTTTTTCCCACAAATTTTTATATCAGCTTTAAAAGGTGTATTGGCAACGGGTTAGGGCTCTGTTACTATTTAATTATTTTTTGTGAAATTTTGGCATTAAAGCTGTTGTGGCCATAAAGTTGTAAAATACGTTCTCGGACATGTTTGTTCATTTTTAGGTTTCATCAGTATATTTTTTTTATTTTTTATCTTTGCCGAGTTTTTTACTGCGACTGCGCGATTCGTGTTGGTATAAAATTTTGGCAGCACCGCATACACCTGACATTTTATTAAAAAAGATACTGACGAAACCTAAAACTGAGCAAACCTGTCCGAGAGCGTATTTCACGACTATTATGCAATTTTAATTTCTGCACCTTGTAGGGCCGATCTGGGTTAGCTTTTATTTCTTATTCATCTTAACATCTCACAAAACCAGCCTAATGCTGAAGGGCATGGATCTGCTCATTAACCTAATATTTTATCTTTATTTTGTTAGTTTGCTTTAATAAATATTTTTTTTCAATATTCCAACAACGTTTTATTGTTATTTTCCGTACATTCACAATCATGGAAAAATGTTATCTACTGCTCAGGTTATCTAAAACTGGTTTCAACACTATGATCGCCTCTGGTGGAAATCCGGACGGATGGCAACTCTATATAATGCGGTAAACCAATAGTAACGCCGCACACTGTACTCTACTATACGAAACGCTTTCCCAAAACTACATATTTAAAATACAGGTAAATAACAAATCGCATTGGCACTCTTTGAAGAGAGCCATTTAGGATACCGTTTCTTGTTTCCTTGACTAGTTCTTCCGTTTCCCCAGTCTATCATATTTTGTTACTGCTGAACTTTCTTTTTTCCCCTAGCGCTTCGTTTGCAGCTTCATGTAGGCTACTAATTATTATGTTTAAATATAGGTTTTCGAATGGTTGGTCTTCTTCTTATAGCTTTTCATTTTTTAATCGTTTTTGGTATAAATTTTTTGTGCTAGGATTTATAAGGCTCCCTAGGTTGTATTTTATATGTGTAATCTTCTCCATTTCTTGTTTATTTTCGGTTACTTGTTTTTGTCTGTGAAAAACAGGGAAGAATATCTTAGCTCTAACCGGAAAGTGGTCTGATCCGCCCGTTGCCCCTCTAAGGGCCCTCACATTATGGGATTTGAATTTAGTTATTTAGTTTGTTGTCCTGTAATTATACTTATAGCTTTTAGACCTCTAGTTCTCTGCATCCAAGTGTATATTTGAATGTTTATTATCGAACATGAAATATATATGATGACGTAGCTCAGTGGTAATGTGTAACGCTATCTGAGATCGTTGACTCATTTCCAGCCATGGGATGGGTTGTCTTTAATATTTTGGAAAAGAACATTTTAAAACTTTTTTCCAAAAAATTCTCGTTGCTGGAAAGGAACCAACGACCTACCGACTCTTAGTCAAACACATTAGCACTAAGCTATCGTCATCACTAGAGCTTGGAATTTAAAATTTTCCAGTGAAATATAAATTCGACAGACATGTGCGTGCATCCTCCACACAATATATTAGTTATAGTAACAATAATTAATAAAATTGTTTGTCTTGTGTTGTGTAATGAATTAAGGCCTGGAATTTGCCATATTCCATTAAGCAGTCGTAACGTATCGTAAAAGTCCTAACAGCCGTAGATAGGTAGGAAGAAAACAAAGTTCAGAATGTAGAGAGGTAAAATTTTCTAACAACATTCGACATGGATGCAAACTACCTAACATCATAACAAGGAATCGCTTTTTTCTGTGTACATTACATAGTACAGACAAGCTAAAGGCGCTAATCAAAGCACTCGTGTTGTAAATAGTGATATTATAGTTATTAATGACACTAGTTCGATATGAACAGTATAATGAAACGCGTGTAACGTTAAACCACGAGGCGTTAGCCGGGTGGTTTAGTTACACAAGTTTCATTCAAATAGATTTTATTCGCATAGATTCGATTTGTCTTAAAATATCACAAACGTTTTCATAAATTAAAATCAAAATTATCAGGTGCCCATATTAGTCGATATCAAGGTAACCGCGCTTGTTTTGTGCCATACGTTCAGTTTTAGCGAAAAAGAATATTAATATGGGTGGTTCTGATTCCGAGAGTGTCCCTTCGGATATCGAAGGCACTGCGCAAAACGTTGTCGATTCCCTACTTCCCGAAAAATCAAGACAGACGTACGAGCAAGCCTATGCGAAACTTGAAGATTGGTGTAAACGGAAAGGAATCGAGAATAGCAGCAATGAAAAGGTTCTACTGGCATATTCTGAACATCTTTCAAAACATAGCAAGCCTTCGTCGCTTTGGTTGGGTATATTATTCTATTCTACGTTCAGTTATATCAGTGAAGAAAAATACGGATATTAGTCAGTGCGTCCATTTAATCGCGTCTCTAAAAAGAAAATCGGAAGGATTTCGGTCAAAAAAATCTAAGTTTTAACAAAAGAAGACGTAACCCGATTTTTGCTGGAAGCCGATGACAGAACTTATTTTATGATAAAAGTTGCATTGATAGTGGGGCTTGCCGGTGCCTGCAGGCGTACTGAATTGACAAATGTGCAGCTACAAAATGTTAAAGATGAAGGACAATGCATTCATGTTATTATTCCATTTACGAAAACAAAGATATCACGAGATTTTTTTTATCACAAACGGGAATGATGAAGGAATAAATATGGTGGAAATGGTTCGAAGATATATAGCGATGCGGCCAAGCAATATAGATCATACTCGAATTTTTGTGGGGTACAGAAACGGAAAATGCATTAAGCAATCAGTTGGCATTAATACTTTTGGGAAAATGTCATATAATACAGCATGGTTTCTAAGTCTTCAAATCAAACCCAACCAAATCCTCAAAAATATACTGGACATTGTTTCCGCAGATCGTCTGCGTCGTTGCTTGCAGATTCAGGAGTCGATTTATTAACTGTTAAGAGACATGGTGGTTGGCGCTCTAATACAGTGGAAGAAAGCTATATAGAAGATTCCAAAGAAAATAAGAAGAAAGTGTCCTCTAATATTTTGGGTAACATTTCAGGCACTGATGGCCCTTCAACAAGTTCAAGCACTCGGGAAATAAACTTACCTACTTTCTAAAATTTCAGCCCACCTGTCATCCGCTGGAATTAATTTAACAAATTGTTCATAATTTGTAATTAAATTAATGTCTACAATAAATAAATATAATCAAATTTTTTATAATTAATAATAACAAGTAAAAGTGGTGACTAACTTTCTTTTTGTTTGTTTTCTATTTTAAAACTTGCGTGATATTATGAATTCATAATGACAATGAGTGCTATTATGAAGGCCATAATGACATCCAAATGACAGTGCTAAATGTGTCATAATGGCACTGTCGTAGATTAAGGTAATTAATATGAATATAAGTAAAAAACTAATGTTAGAGTGGCCTATTCCATATTCTGATATATTATTTAAAAGTGAACCAGGCGTATGGTGTTCAGTATGTAACTTTGAGTTTCTGTGCACAAAGTATAACATAGAGCATCATGTAACCGGTCCACAGCATTTAGAAAAGATGAAGATAAAATCTCTTTCTGGGCTATCCAAACCAAGGCAACAGGATGAAATGCAAAACGCTACATGGATTTGTGTGAAGCCTTCGTTGCAGTTAATATCCCACATGAAATAAATAATCCTCTTGTGAAGACATTTTTAAAAAAGTACTACACCCACACAGTACCAGATGCATCAACACTTCGCAAGACTTATGTTGAGATAATGTTCTGCAACACTATGAACAGAATAAAAGATCTTACAGGAAAAAGTCATGGTTCAGTATCGACGAAACTACCGACATCAAAACACGATACGTTGCCAATATTATAATTGGACATTTAAATCCAATTCTGCCTAAACAATCATGTTTGATCGCGAGTAAATTTCTATCCAAAACCAGGCCAGTAGCGATACAATAACCCGGGCTGTAGTAGAAAGTATCAGTACACTTTTCCCGATACAAATATTAGTGAAAACGTTGTTTTGCTTCTGTCGGATAGTGCAGCGTATATGCTTAAAGCCAGACAAGCCAGCCGAGAAAAATGATCTTGCGCATTTTTTAAGTGTGTTCAATGAGAAGTAAGCGGTTAGAAAACAAATTTTTGTGGTTACCAGGTGTTGCGGTCAGATTGGACAAGGCAACCCTATTTTTCCGAATAGTACCTCATGATGTAAGAACTGTAAGATAACCGTTATCAGACTTGCAAACTAATGCTTTTTCAGTACATCATTATATCATTTATTTATTCAGAGTTGCTATTTTTACCAGAAAATTAAATTTATTTGTGGTTTAAGGGAAGTTAGTTGTAAAAACTCGTTAAGTACGAAGTTGCAGAACGTATTAGATTTAAAATAGAACTTGGAAACACATTTTTTAAAGCGTTCCATATAGTTTGTTTCACGTGTTAAATTTTTAACCGCATATTAGGGGTTATGGTATAGGATTAAAAGTCCTGGAGATAAATCTTGACAAGGTAAATTTCAGAGTGTTAATTATTATATTAATTTGCCAGTTATGTCAGAAAAATACCCAAACACTGCAATAATTAAAAAAAACTAACCGCCAGATTCTCCAACGCTAGATCGATGTAATTAGGCAACCAAATGTTATAAATTGGAATAATAAAACAACTAAGTTTTTTACTATGAATTTGTTTCTGCGTTTATTCGAAAAAGTTTCAAGTTGGTCCATTTCCGTCACTACAGTGGAATTTTATTTTTCGCTTTACATATGAACTGACGACACATCCCGTAGTCATAAACTTTTTGTGCAGTCGTAGCACTGCCATGATGCCGCCTTGTTAGGTACCTACTGAACGTTGTGGATAAGCTGCTACAAAATTATCTGCAAGTTCTCGATTAAACGCTCCTCTTATACAGTTTGCAACCATTTCCGTTCATTCGTTATTTTTTCAAACAAAATTATATCATAAAGTCAGAAAATGTGTGTCATCTTCACCAGATATGCAAACGTAAAAAAGAATAATAACTTACAAGGGGTGTGAAAAATTAGTGTTTGTTGGGAAGAATATTATTTAGGTATTTTTAGAGCTTTTTTGGCATAATTTGCAACAGACAGACTCTAGAATTTACCTATGTTAAATTTCATTTGTATAATTGTAATAGAACAGGGCTTAATACGGGGTTAAGAATGTAACATGTAAAGGTTCTGGGAAAAACTGCGCTGTATATTATTTTGTAAGAACCAAGGCAGCTAATTTAGATATGCCCTCCAATAAATTAAGAATATGCTATATTTTATGACAATGTCTGCACAATGTTCTACGATTCGCTGACTCGAATTAATTAGAGTGTTTGCTTAACCCAGCAGTCTGTTTTAAAGGAGATTAAGCCATTATCTTTACCCTTCGGCCAATTAATTATAGTTGCTAATAAGTCTCTTTTTAGTACAACCGGCCTGTTATAAGTTTTGACAGCAAATTTGTTTTGATGCAGGACAGGGTTAGTTGCTGTTTTAAACAATACAGTTTTTACCGTACTACAGCGTATTGCTTTTATTAGAATGTCACATTTCTTGACAAATAAAATTATTTTGACTTCTATTAAGTTAATTATTAATTAATTACGTATTTATTTATATAATAATAACTTGAACTTTACAATCTTACACTTGACTAATACCTTATACGCAGGGCCCCCGCAAGGGTTATCAACGCCCGCGTGCCAAAAATATTTTGGCGCCCCTTACTCGGCAAAAAAATTGGGGGTGCCCAAATTTGTCCAGTTTTTGTTGGAATTTAGTGTAGAGTAGTTAAAAAAACTATCAGAAACCTTTCTTAAATGCCTTAAGATCAGTATGCTGTTAGTTTTAGATAACATATGTATTTTTTTAATTTTTAATTTTTTTCCTTTAGGCAATCGATTAAAACCTCATTTTATAAGGAAACTACAGAGATTTCAAAACCAAAACTTTATTTTTCTCTAAATTATTTATAAAGGCATAAATCAAACAATAAACAAATCACAAATAAAACATACCTTATTATTAGGATACAGAAATTAAATGGGCGTTTTTCTAGATTTGGCCGCTGCAAATTCTTTTATAATATTATCAAAATCTATTTTGTCGAGTATCTCTTGCTCTATAGCTAAGATTGCCAAACCAGATAATCTTTCTTGTGACATGGTAGACCTCAAATAATTTTTAATTATTTTTAATTTTGAGAATGATCTCTCACCAGAAGCAACAGACACAGGTAAAGTGAGGAGGATTCTTAACGCAATACTAATATTTGGTAGAGATGAAGTTAGATTGTTTTCAAATATATATTGAAGAATTTCAAGGGGATTTGATACTTCAGGCAATGAAAACAATCTTAGGGCTTTTATCTCGTTAAATAAACCATTTCCTTCCACGTCAGCCTCCTGCTTTTCCTGATCAGTTAGCTTCTGTTGAAGAACATGACAGCATTTTAAAAGATCTTCGTCATTTAATTTAGAAATATCACAAATAAAACCAAAAACGTTTTCGTAATCAGATATCATATCGAACCTACTATTTAAAGAACTTAGTGTTTGATCAATTATTTTTAAAAAGAAATTTATTTTAAAAGCAGTTTTTGGATCTTGAGGTGTCTCATCCGTGTGCTCATAATCGAACAATTTCGGTTTATACCTTCGTCTTACATTATTTAATGGGGGAAAACATTGCTCTATCTCAAGAGCAGCCGCTAGTTTTCCAGCTTCAACAAGATTTTCCTCGAAAACATTATCATTTCTATAATTTTTAAAATGATCGACTAAATTCTTTAAATAGTTTTGGCACACTTTAATGTCAATCGCTACACTTTGCATCATTTTGCTTACAATATTAATCTGGAATAAAACATCATACCAAATTATTATACTACAAATAAATTTAAAAGATTGAATATTTAATAAAAGAGAATTTGCTTTATGTCTAGTTTCTATGCTATAAGTATCATTTTCTGCTATTTCTAGAAGGCTATCACATATTTGAATTAAATGAAACTTTAGCGGTTTCATAGCATCAATCCTACTTGACCATCTAGTATCACTTAGGGGTTTTAGATTTAACTGAGGGACATGCTTTTTCATAACATCCCATCTTTTTGTGGATGAAGAGAAAAATACATAAAGTTCTTGTACAATATTAAAAAAATTCACTGTTTCATTTGAAACCTTAGCAGCATCATTTACTGTTAAATTTAAGCTGTGTGCAGCACATGGTACAAAAAATGCCCTAGGATTAACATCGAGTATGCGTTTTTGTAAACCAATATGTTTTCCGCGCATATTGGCCCCATTATCATACCCTTGACCTCTCATATCTTTAATATCTAAATTTAAATTTTTCAAAAGTCCCATTACAAAATTACATAGCCCTTCCCCTGTAGAGTCGATTATTGAGTTGAATGCTATAAAACTCTCTTGTATTTGGACCTTTTTAGAACTGTCATTTAGAACGACATAACGCAAAACGAGGCTTATTTGCTCTGTATGGCTTGCATCCGGTGTACAATCTAAAATTATTGAATAATATTTGGAGCTTCGAACCATGTCCAAAATATTATTTTTTACTTTAGAAGCCATTAATTCAATAATTTCATTTTGTATCTGGTAGCCTAAGTAATGGGTCATTCTTAAAGAATTTGTTTGTGAGTTTTGCACTCGACTTATGTGCTCTCTCATCACAGGATCAAAAGATGAAACCATCTCGACAGTTTTGAGGAAGTTCCCATTATCATATTGGAAAAGTGTTTTAGATGAACCTTGGAAAGCTAGGCACTGTCTGGATAAAAATTTAACAACTGCAATAATTCTTTCTAGAACGTCATGCCAATACTTTTTTTCAGTTTCTAAAACCCGTAAGTGATGATCGTTTACAGTTGTAGATAATTTCAACATTTTTTTTAAATTCATCCATTTATTCATGTGAACGTTATGTGCAATTGATGTTTCATGTCTTATAATGGCTAAGGATAAATGTTGCCAATCAGAAAAACCACTAGTATCAGAAAAACTAGTAGAAGTCTTGCTGAAAAGTTTACAACAAAAACAAAATACCGAATTTTTCGAAACTGAGTAAATTAGCCAAATTCTTTCCACTTCTTCTCCATTTCCTAGTTTTCTAACAAAGTACTTACTTGAAAATTTTCTTTTGTCTTTATTAGCAGGAAATTGATAATTACGTCCTATCAAGGGAGGACCACGATCAACCAATATTCTGACTTCATCATTGGTGATGCTTCTGGGCCATAAACCGGGATCTTCTGATGGAAGAATACTAGGAATAGTAATCTCAGTCTCCCCTTCAGTAGAAGCTTCATCGCTAGAACTGCTAGAAGTGTCACTTGTAGTCGTAGTTGTTAGGATGGCTGACTCTACAGAGGCTATATTTTCAATACGTGTTGATGTTGATGTCGATGGTTCACATGTTGCAGAAGATGGCGATGGCGCCGCTTTAGAAACTGTATTTTCTTCTACCTCTATCGTTTCAGTCTTGTAAACTTGACTTTTTTGCAAAAAATGTTTCATACTCCCAGCCATCTTTTCCCTTTCTTGGACTCTAACTTTTTTTTGCTCTCGAAATTTTGCACCAGAAGGTCGTTTTCTCTTCTGTGGCTCCTAGAATTTAAGAAACACTAGATCAAAAATTGGTAAGGACATTTACCCTTGACTTCCCTTGCACAAGACCCATCTTTTTGAGAACGCCCCGTAATTTTTTATTTTTATGAATCTAAACTCTAAACGCGAGCCTTTAAACCTAAACGGCTAAACGAACTTAAGACCAATCTGAAGCATATACCCTATACACTTTTCCTGGTATAATAATTTGATAATTAATTTTTGGCAAAGATGAAATATAAATTTTTTCAGAAAGTCAAACGGTATGATGGTGGCTCCAAGGCGAAACGTCAGGTTTTAAATCTAAAATGTCTAAAGAAATATCAAAATCTATCCGATTTTTCCACGAATACAAAATACTTTCCTATTTGAGGGAAAAATAAAAATAATATTATCTATGGTATAAAGGTATGGGCTAATTAAGGATGTGCACTATTTTAAACAGAAAAAATTAAAAAAAAACGAATTTTATAGACCTTAGAAAATGCTAATACTGCATGTGGGTAGGTACTTACCATTTCATAAAATTTTATTCAATCACAACAAAACACAATAACACAAAATACAAATCAATCTTTTTAATTTTTAAGTATCTAAATATTATAATTTTCTGCGTCTTCTTGACCCTTAAACGTTGCGAAATAAAATATCAATTATTTGGATTACGACGCCTTCCGCTGTTTTATACTCCTACAGAGTATTCGAGTCTGGACAGGAAAATCGGCAAGTAGGTAACAAGTTCTAACAACTTCTACGCAAACTTGTCGATTTATACCAGTATTGGATATTGGATCATGATATTGCATATTCAGATGTGAATAGTGATGATTGATTTTAAAAATATGTTTTCTGTTTTAATAGGGAATTAGATTAGATAGGTACCTAATTATATTTATGAACATAAACTTCGCTTAGATTATTGAAAAAAAAGATTTCTCTGGTGCCTTGCTCGTTGGAAATATTGTTAAAAAATTAACCAAAAACCTTTGGTTCTTGGCGCCCCTTACAGAGTGCGCCCGCGTGCAGTGCACGCGTTGCACACGCGGTTGCGGGGGCCCTGCTTATACAATATATTATAAAGAGATTCAATGGAAAACAGAATAAAAACAAAAGAAAACCCACAAAAGTAAACTTGTGCGTGGGCTCGTATGATCTTCTACATACATGACATTCCCCAAAAAAATGACAAATATTAGTGTATAATACTACAATATGTAAATAGGAGTATTATTAACAAACAAATTACAGACGATAAAATGTTATCAATATAAAGAAAAACCATAATTTAGCTAATAAATAGGAGGATTTTAAATACAATATGTGTAAGACTATCGTGCCGTTCTGATTTTTTTCTTTAAATCCATAAAGTTAATTGTTTTTAAAAATAAAATATGAATTACTTTGCTTGGGTTTGTTATGACAAACCCTATATATATTATATATATACATATATATATATATATATATATATATATATATATATATATATATATATATATATATATATATATATATATATATATATATATAAATATATATATCTATATATATATATATATATATATATATATATATATATATATACATATATATATATATATATATATATATATATATATATATATATATATATATATATATATATATATACATATATATATATATATATATATATATATATATATATATATATATATATATATTTATTTTTGCAGCCTCTACGAAAAACAACCTATGTCGTTAACAAGTGCTAACTTCCAAATATATATTGCACGGTTAAAACACGCTGGCGAAGCCCGCGGGTACAAGCTAGTGCAGAATAAAAGCTTCATATGGTATAAATTTTTGTTTACGCGGAATTTTGCTCTAAAAATAATTCTGTACAGGAAATGCCTGCCCCTAAGTACGTCCTAAAATACTGTAGACCTTAGATAAAACTTAATTATAAGTCCAATTAAAGAATGTTAAGTCAGGTTGTAAAAACCTGGGTTTTCCTCATATCTCTGACGGTATTTCAAGTATTTTGTAACTTTTCCTTAATTTAGCCATTACCTGTCCTCTCACTGTTTTGGGGCTTCTATAGCAGACATAAATTGCGTCATTTTCAAGATATAAGTGTTAAGGTTTTTATGTTTTTTCCCATTTATCTTAAATGTTTTTTCAGATAATTGTCTCAAATTGTCTAAATTTTTACACTTTTTGTTGAAAAATATATCTCGCAAACAATATACTAAAGTCTATTTATTTCGACGATAAACCGAATATAAACAGATGCAAGCTGCCTACCAGCGATCGGTTCAAACGGTGAAATTCAACAGGGCCGTATTGAGAATGAGAAGGAAAACTTTAAACTGCAAAACTGTCAATTAAATAAAAACTTAAATAATTGCCAGCCTTGACAACCGAACAAACAAAACAGCGATTAAAAATCAACGCAAAAAATTAAAACTACAAAACAAGTCAAAACTCGAAAGAAAGTCGCATAGCCTTTTTCACTAGACAGCCTAATTACAATCCTGCGAAATACCGCCTGGCACGCCTCTTTCAATTTAATGTCCGGCCGGCCAATACGAATAGGAAGCTGGTGGAGGCTCGACGAGATCGTCAGACTATGACGTGTAGGGTTAATATTTACATCGGTCTAGCTCGGACATGGCGATACTTTAAGTAGTCATTTTTTTGCGATCGAGGTCGCGTTAGTAACTATTTATATTTATATAATACATACTATAAGTATCTACTAAAAAATTCACGGCTTAATTTTACGTAGGAAAAATTATGTCGACCGGATTTAAAGTTTTCTTTTTTTTTACAGTGGAAGAATTGCAATGCCTAGCTTCGTGGAAAGAAGGTAGTGTCCGATATCTTGTTGGACAAATCCATCATCACCATGTGACTTCAAACGAGGATCGATTTCGATGTTTCGTATATGAAAAGACTACTGCCTCATCAGAAAATGCAGAAGGTGTTGACTATAGAGTGGCACAAAGCGGAGATGCCACTTGCAACGGTTTATTTAGTGCCACCGAGGGTAGTAGGACAATGACTCTTCGAAGAGGTAAGGCATCTATTATAATAAATTAATTTTTTAGATAAACAGCGTGTCCAGAACCCATCTTAACAAATAGGGAACTTTTTTATTTTTGACTTTACGGAAAAAAGTTATTCTTCATAAAATATTCTGCTTGTTGAGAAAAGAATACTCAAATCAAAAATTTTGCCTCAGCATATACGGGGTGTCAAAAAAAAGTAAAAACGATAAACGCTCTAGAAGGAAAATTATCTTTAATTTGAATTGCAAAGTACAATAACGTAAGAAAGTGTCGTCCAGAACTAAAAAGTTATCGAATATGAAATTTGACAAAATAACTTTATTAATTTTAGACTATATAATTTTATTCATTCACCTTGGAATTAAAAAAAAGTGTTTTAAAATACTTGTTTTTTAAATATCATATTACTAAAATAAACAACAATTACATTTAATGAAATACTACACTAAGCTTCAACATGACCACCGTTTCTATCCATACAAACTGTTGTTCGTTGTAACAATTCCGCCACTGCATTTCTAACTATCTGAGGGGAAATTTCTTGCACACATTCTCTAATAATTCTCTCTAAATGGTCTATGTTTTTGAAATGTCTGTGGGCATAGACTTTTTCTTTCAAGATTTCCCATAAAAAAAATCTAGGGGAGTTATGTCTGGGAACCTTGGTGGCTACGCAAATTCTAGCCTTCGTCCAATCCACCTCTGTGGAAATATCCGGTTTAAAAATTGTCACTCTTGCAGAGCTGTGACATGGAGTACCGTCATGTTGGAACCAAAGTGTGTTTATTATATCCAGTGGTAGTCGATGAAAAAATTAAAATAACTCCGTGTTCAAAAATTTCCAAGTAAATTTCACCGGAAATATTTTCTCGAAAAAAGTACGGCCCTGCAATTTTGCTCTTAAAAACACAACATCAAGCAATGAAAGAAGTCTACTTGTCAGGGGTACATATAAATAAATACGTAAAATTGAGAATAATTTCTCTAAACCACCTGAAAATTCCTTATACTATAAGGGTTTGAACAAATCATGGTAAAACAGCTATTCTCCGGGCTATATGCCCCTCCGAGCGCTGGATTACATACCAAAATTTGCCGTATTTTGACTAACACTGTTAGACAACAAAATACTTGGTTTGACTGCAAGAAACTACCAGGAAGAAGGAAGCTTTTTGTTTAGTTAGGATGTCGTTACCTGCATACCGGTTTCGAACTCTTAGTTCTCATCAGTACAGGATAAACGAACATACCTACCTTCCGAAACAGCATATCCTTAAAGCTAACTCTGTCGAACTGCATAAGCAGTATAACACAGGCAGCGCCATCCATTAGCAGTTTCAAGCAGTCACAGTAGAATTTACCGTGAGGTAAAATTATTAAAGCAATTAAAGAAGTCTACTTGTCAGGGGTACATATAAATAAATACGTAAAATTGAGAATAATTTCTCTAAACCACCTGAAAATTCCTTATACTATAAGGGTTTGAACAAATCATGGTAAAACAGCTATTCTCCGGGCTATATGCCCCTCCGAGCGCTGGATTACATACCAAAAGTATTTTGTTGTCTAACAGTGTTAGTCAAAATACGGCAAATCCCCCAGCGCTCGGAAGGGCATATAGCCCGGAGAATAGCTGTTTTACCATGATTTGTTCAACCCCTTATAGTATAAGGAATTTTCAGGTGGTTTAGAGAAATTATTCTCAATTTTACGTATTTATTAATATGTACCCCTGACAAGTAGACTTCTTTCATTGCTTTAATAATTTTACCTCACGGTAAATTCTACTGCGACTGCTTGAAACTGCTAATGGATGGCGCTGCCTGTGTTATACTGCTTATGCAGTTCGACAGAGTTAGCTTTAAGGATATGCTGTTTCGGAAGGTAGGTATGTTCGTTTATCCTGTACTGATGAGAACTAAGAGTTCGAAACCGGTATGCAGGTAACGACATAACTAAAGAAAAAGCTTCCTTCTTCCTGGTAGTTTCTTGCAGTCAAACCAAGTATTTTGTTGTCTAACAGTGTTAGTCAAAATACGGCAAATTTTGGTATGTAATCCAGCGCTCGGAGGGGCATACAGCCCGGAGAATAGCTGTTTTACCATGATTTGTTCAAACCCTTATAGTATAAGGAATTTTCAGGTGGTTTAGAGAAATTATTCTCAATTTTACCTATGTATTTATATGTACCCCTGACAAGTAGACTTCTTTCATTGCTTTAATAATTTTACCTCACGGTAAATTCTACTGCGACTGCTTGAAACTGCTAATGGATGGCGCTGCCTGTGTTATACTGCTTATGCAGTTCGACAGAGTTAGCTTTAAAATATGCTGTTTCGGAAGGTAGGTATGTTCGTTTATCCTGTACTGATGAGAACTAAGAGTTCGAAACCGGTATGCAGGTAACGACATCCTAACTAAAGAAAAAGCTTCCTTCTTCCTGGTAGTTTCTTGCAGTCAAACCAAGTATTTTGTTGTCTAACAGTGTTAGTCAAAATACGGCAAATTTTGGTATGTAATCCAGCGCTCGGAGGGGCATATAGCCCGGAGAATAGCTGTTTTACCATGATTTGTTCAAACCCTTATAGTATAAGGAATTTTCAGGTGGTTTAGAGAAATTATTCTCAATTTTACGTACAACATCAAGCGTTTGTCTTCAGAAAATACTGGTCACGACACTCAATTACAAAGTGGGGATTCTCATCACTCCACCACTTACAGTTTTGGGAACACACCACTCCATTTGAGGTGAACGTGGCCTCATCTGAAATTTATATTTTTCTTGCAAAAAATGGGTCATCTTCTACCTCACCTGGAAACCAAGAGCAAAATCGCGAATCAAAGTCTCTAAGCTGCAGTTTGTGAAGAAATTTTGATTTGTATGGGTGAAAATGATTTTTCCTTAACATAACTAGGGCCGTGGATTCTGTAACAAGTCGTGTCTAGCAGTTTGTGCAATATTTCTCAATACGATTTTTGAATTTCCCACGACAGTTTGCAAAACCTCTAATTAGGTATCTTCGTCCGTCCGCCAAACCTGGTGCTTGTCAGAAAATGTATTGCTCACAGATCTGGTATACAGACAGACAGTCACATGGCTTATTGTTTTATTCGGAAGTCTTTCAATAAAAAAATAAGCAGCCTCTCCGTATATGTTTTATAGTGGCCTCCAACAATTAATACTATTTCAATTTATTCCTCCGGGGTAAGTTCAAGTACATACCATATTTAATAAAAAGAATCACAACTGTCAGCATATACAAATAAAACAGTTAGTTGTCAAAGTTTCATTTGGTATCATACCTTAATTTGTACTTTTCCAGGTAAACTAGATGAATGAAAAACGTTCCGAAATAGTTATTTTGTAATTCAGTTATGAAATGTCACCTTTTTTGACATTGATTTTCATTGTCAAATGTGGCTCATTTTGAAACAAGTTGTAATATGATTTCATTTTAACACTCATGTTCAAATAAGTATTGTTATGAAAGCTATTTCCATAGAAACAAAAAATGCCTTTAACATTATTTTAGTCTAAATGGAATTTAAACAAATCAAATATTTTTTTAATAATTGTTCGTGATAATAACTGAATTACAAAAAATATTGTATGAGACACGATGCAAAATAGCTTCTTTTTTGCACACGATGTGTTGAACCACTCGCTGCGCTCGTGGTTCAATCTCCACATCTAGTGCAAAAAAGTCGCTCATTTTGTAGCTTGTTTCATAAATAACTACTTTTATATTTTAAGTAAAAACGGTCTTTTTCATTGTTTAATTTGATAATATCTTAATTTAAAACACTTTTTTTTAAAAATTCAAAGGTACATAATATAAATGACCATAAAGTTATTTTGTCAAATTTTATATTTGAACACTTGTCAGTTCTGAACGACAATTTCTTACGTTATTGTACTTTACAATTAAAATTAAACTACTAGAGTAAGTTCGGGTATTATGGCACACCATAAGGTTAATTTAAAATAGAAATTATTGTATTTGTCACCAGTCGGACTTTATTGTTTCATTCAGCCAATTAACCTATCTGCTATCATATTACGTCAAATAAACAAATAACATTTCAAAAATTTAACTAAAAAAAATATTTTATAGCACTTTCCAAATAGACAAGATTTAAACATGGTAGGGTATTATGGCCCGGGGCCATATTAGCCAATAATGAGATGGGCCATATTATCCGACCCCAAAACAGATAAATACAAAAATATCTGGAATTTTATTTTTTCAAACAAAATTCACATATAAATATGTCAGTCTCTACCCCAGCGCATTCCTCGTGAGCCCAGTGATTACAATAAACACATTGTACCCATCTTTCACCCCTGGTATCCTTTAGGAACCGACATTCACAGTATAAACATATGGCGTCCTCACTATCACCATTATCAGGGATATCGTCAGAAAATCTATCGTCGTAAGTAGGTTCGCCGTCTTCTTCTGAGCTAGAACTACTTAAACGTCTTTTTTTGGTGGTTTTAGTCAATTTCTTTGTTTGATTTCCTTTCTTTGCGTTCTCTGTCTTTTTAGTGTTTTTCTTGCCAGTCTTACTATATGCCTCTTCTTTCTTTTTCAGCGACTTTTCAAGTTCTAGTTTATACGGTGATCCAGTCAACAACGTAGATTTGGTACTCTTGCGACCCCGGTTACCGACTTTTCTTGGAGGAATTTTAGGTATCGGAGATATAAGGCAAGGCGTTATACAGTTATTAGCTGTAGAAGTTGAAGGCTGTGGAGAGACAGGTTTAATTAATGTAGGCAAAGAAGTAAGTGGCTGTTGTATTTCTGCAACAGCTTCATTATCAGCAGTAGATGTCAAAGGCTGTGGAGGCACAGGTTTAACTAAAGGCTTAGATTCAGCTTGCGTCAAAGTTGGCAGAAAATGTATTGGCTGTTGTGTTTTTAGATCAGTTCCATTATTATGGATGTCAATGTTGACATGTTTTAATTTAGAGTTATCGATAGGCAATACAGAAGAACTTGGTGTAACCACTTCTTCGTTTGAGATGCTGTCATCTCCATCTATGAAGTCATACTCTTTGAACACGCTTTTATCTAAAGGATATATTCCGGTTGCCCGGAAACCACTAACAGCGATTTCTCCAGTTTGGGAGCGTAAATAAGCACGACCAAATACTTCCATTATGTCATACTGAGTCAGAGGTCGCCTGTTGATTCTAATCCAGCATCGAACTTCATCAGCCAGGTACTTTTTCAGTGGTCCCATAAATGAGTTATCCAACGGTTGTATCTTATGACTTGAATGGGGTGGAATTGATAGCAGATGGACATGGTGCTGGCGGGCTAGATCAATTACGTCTAAGTTTCTGGTATGACTGGTATGCCCATCAAGAACAAGTAAGATCGGAGAGTCTACTGTAGGCCTTACAGTTGCTAGAAAATGATTAAACCATTTGGTAAACAAATTAATCTGGATCCAGCCCGAAGGATGACATTCATATATGGACCCTGGAGGTGCCCCTTTCATAAGAAGTGGATGACTTCTTTTGCGCGGAAATATTACTAATGGTGGCACAAACGATCCTCCTGCGCTCATGCACATTACGCATGTGGTAAGGGAGCCCCTTTCCGCAGATGTAAGAGCACCGATCTGCCTTTTACCCCTACGTCCTAAAATTTTAGGCATTTGTGACGGTACTACACTAGTGCCCGTTTCATCGACGTTATAGATTCTATCTGCTGCGAATTTGTGCTGCTCCATTAGCTGTTCAAGAGTACTGAAAAACTCATCAACACTTTCTTTGTTGAACCCTTTGGCTCTAGCAAACGATGTACCAGTTGGACGACGAAAAGAAAGTTGAGGATGACGTTGTAAAAAGGATTTTAACCAGTCTTTTCCGACGCTTTGGTTCTTAGCAGAAAAGGAGTGACGGATGTTTTTTCTAACTGCAAGTTGGTATGCTAAGGTCATAACATCTTTTCGCACCAATCCAAAAAACTTTGCTTCCATTGTTAGAACATAACCTACAAGCATTTTTTCGATTTCTGCAGGTAGACAAGGCTTCCTACCTAACTTGGCGCATGTAACTAACGCAATGGATGCGTCTTTTGCTGCTAAACGCCTTAGTGTTGTCTGGGGAACACTGTACACTTTAGAAGCTTTGAGCGAGCCTATTTGTTTGTTGCTTAAAGCTTCTATGGCCTTCTCCATGGATTCTTTGTTCCATGTTTGGCGCTTTTTTTTGGAATCTAATACTTTTGGAGCCATACCCTGAAATAAAGTCAGTAAGCCTGTCAATACTACAATAAATATTTTTTTTTACAAAATCCTAAATTGTCTTTAAAAAATTGGTCGGTAATATGGCCTACCCGGTCATATAAGCCCACCCTATGGTAGGCCATATTGACCGCCGAGCATCTGTTAACAATTCTAATCTATAACCTCGAAATTAAAATTAAAACAAGCAAAACCTTATGGCCAAGTATTTACCTAAGAATGTGTAAGTTAACTAGAAAGGGTGAAATTAAAATTTATGGATGTTTTAAATTAATATACAACTAAAATAACTTACCGAGAAATTAGATCAGAAACCGTTAAAATCGACATTTGCTTCTTACGAACACATCCGCACTCCATGCACGGTAAGATGTGACTAGGGTGGCTGGCGGAGATACAAGAACAAACTAACGCAAAATTTGACACAATGCGGCGATTCGTTTCAGACATACGGTGGTGTGCCATATAACCCGCCTAGGCCATATTACCCGAACTTACTCTACTAATTGTGTTACGACGAATTGACTAACTACCAACGGATTTACAACGAATTGACGTGAACAGATTTATGTCTGTTAATAGAAATCTATTTTTGAATCATTTTTGTCTTTCATTTGATACTTACGTCGTATGAAGATAACAAGTAAAATATGCTAGGTGTTATGGAATATTACGATTTAGAAAGTTGTAGGTTATTGAATCTTAGATCAATTTTTAACTTTCACCTCTAGAAATCGTTTTACGCCAAAATTAAAAAATATACATCTTGAAGATTTTAATGTAGAATAACATTAAAAACAAAATCGATAGTGAACATCTAACACGTTTGCTTTATCAGCTGTCCTTTGTGTTTCCTATATAGACAATGGAGATGTTTTAATAATCGTTAACGTAGAATAACAGAAAAAAAATCGACAGGGGACATCGAACAGATTACCTTGTTAGCTCTTGTTTGAGTGTCTTAGACGATGTTAAATTTTTGAACAAATTTATGGATCTTCAAAGGTTTTATATACATTTGGTTGATTCTTATGATATTAAATCTAGAAGTAAATTTCGGATTAAAAATTTAATCAATTTTAAATGAAATAGTATGTTTGTACTACTTGTTGGCTCTAACAAAGAACAGTATGTGTTGTTACACACTTTATTGCTTAATTAATAATCAGAAAGCAGTCCTTTTGAAACATAATTTTACTACTGTGAGATGATGTGCGGTATACCTAATATCTTTGAAAATAAAATACAAAAGAAATATTTTATCTAATGTTGATAATAATCCTCTATTTCCTTTCTTCTTCTCTCTTTATCCGACACGGAATCGGATTTGATTTTTTACGGTCTTTTTATAGCATCTGTCTTTGTTCATGATTTTTATAACTTTTTTAGACCGTTTCCTTGAAATTTCTTAAAATTCGCTAAACAAATAAAAGATTTCTCCTTAATTGACTTTTTTCTATCAAAGTGAATAGTGAACCTAACTAAAGTCAGAGGTTTACCGTTTTATTAAACTTCACTGACAATCAACATAACGCAAGTAAACGTAGACATTGCAAAAGTTTATTATATATGTCTATTTACGAAATAGACCACTATTACCGAAGAAAGAATTACAACGGTATTTGTCGTCAGTATTTAAATTTGCAAGAACCAAACTAGATCAAAGCATTAAACAAAATTATAATGTCTGCTATATTCCAAGCAAATTTTAAATAGAACCTTTGGTTATTATTTAAATACTAAGAAAAAACACCGCAAGTGCCAAAAATTTAAAAATTGAGGAAAGGATTGTAATGGAATCAGAAGGGCCTATATTAGCTATTAACGTAACAAAAACACCGCGTTTAACACTAAATATATTTTATTTTAATTAAAATTTATTCCTAGCTTCTGTTAAACATGAGGTCGACCCTAAGCAAAAACACGGCTTCTTGTCAAATACTTAGGAAGAAGCAAGCATCTGCAATTTCAACCCTTAACTCACCTCGCAAATATTAATCTGTTTTTATATATCTAGTTTTCGAGAAATTGGAAAAAATAAGTTAGCAGCCAAATTTGTAATAAATTGAAACGGCTTGCAAGTGAACGCCTCCGAATAATAATAATAATAATAATATTTATTTATTTGTGCCAGTAAACAATAAACAGTGTAAAAAGTAACAATATAATATCATGCATAAATATTTTACAAAAATGAATAACAATAGTAACACACTAGTTGGCACAAAAAGGTAGAATTTTGATTATATATAATCATTCTTCCAACTCCACCCCGATTAAATAATTTTTACAATAAGTTTTAAAAGTTGAAAAAGTAAAATATTTTAGATAGAAGGGAATGCTGTTATATATGATTGCACTATTATATTTAAAAGATGTTTTATACTTTTCTGTTTTGTGTGATGGTATAGTTAAGTTGTTTTGATTTCTTGTATTCACGTAATGAACATTATTACGAAATTCTAATTTTTTAAATAGATAATCAGGTGTTTTAGTGTTTATGACTTTGTAAATGAAACAATGAATGCAACCTATAATGCCAGTGGCCCTTAACTTACCTTGTAAATATAAATCTGTTTATATGCCTAGTTTTCGAGAAATTTGAAAAATTAAGTTAGCAGCCAAATTTGTCGAAAACTGAAACTGCTTGCAAGTAAATGCCACTGGATGCAAACTATAGTGCTAGTAGTCCTTAACTTATCTTTCTAAAAACTGAAACGACTTGCAAGTGAACGCCGCTTGATGCAGGCTATAATGCTAGCAGCCCTTAACTCGCTTCGTAAAAATTAATCTATTTACATATATCTCGAGTTTTCGAGAAATTGGAAAAAAAGGAAAATAGCAGCCAAATTTATAAAAAATTGAAACGGATTGCAAGTGAACGCCGGTAAATGCAAACTATAGTGCTAGTAGCCCTTAACTTAGCTTGTAAATATGAATCTGTTAATTTGTCTAGTTTTCGAGAAATTTGAAAAAGTTAGCAGCCAAATTTGTGGAAAACTGAAACGGCTTGCGGGTGAACGTCACTGGATGCAAACTATAGTTCTAGTAGTCCTTAACTTATCCTGTAAAAAACTAAAACAACTTGCGAGTGAATGCTGCTGGATGCAAACTATAGTGCTAGTTGCGCTTAACTCACCTCGTAATATTAATATGTTTATATGTATAGTTTTCGAGATATTGGAAAAAATAAGTTAGCAGGCAAATTTGTGGAAAACTGAAACTGCTTGCAGGTGAACGCCACTGGATGTAAACTATAGTGCTAGTAACCCTGAACTTATCTTGTAAATATTCATCTGTTTATATGTCTAGTTTTCGGGAAATTGGAAAAGTTGAAGCTAAATTTGTAAAAAACTGAAACGGTTTGCAAATCAACGCCACTAGATTCAAACTATAGTGCTAGTAGGCCTTAACTTATCTCGTAAATATTATTCTGTTTTTATGTCTAGTTTTCGAGAAATTGGAAAAAATGTGTTAGCAGACAAATTTGTAAAAAAAAACTGAAACGGCTTTCAAGTGAACGCCGCTGGTCCAAACCATATTATATTGCCACTGAGAACAATCACTCTGGTGAAATTTTAAAATCTCATCATGAAATAAAAAAGTTAAATTTTATTTTTTTTTTCGTAAGACGTGCTTAAAGCATAGTTAAAATGTCCCCTAATGACAACTCGTTTACAAAAAAATTCTTGAGGTTTTTCGCGCTTCCCAAAAAATTCTTAACGTTTCTCGCGCTTTCCTGGTGAACTACATACTTAAACTCTTAAACAAACAACTTAAATCGCCTTTACATTTTATTTTGTTGCGGTTGGTGTTAGTCAAACATACTGTTCGGCTTTTACACAAAAATGACTAAATATGTAAATATTAGAAAAAAGAAAGAAAAGTTCTTTTTAGAACTTATTTTTTTTTGCCAATACTATTGCATTGGAAGAACTATATCTGTTCTTACTTGGTAGAGATAATATTTACAAATATTTAGGAAAATCCAAATCTATAATGGAAATTGATTAATACTAGCTACTAAAGTAAAAATAAAAAATTAAAACTTTAACAGTATAAAATTATAAGAACAAACTATAGAATGATTTAAGAGAATTATTTACTCAAGAGCAGGAGTTATATTTGAAAAAAAAAATATGTTTAGACTTCCAATATTTTTTTAAATAACTCCGAAAAAAAAAATAGGTCGAAACAGTTGTCAGCAGGGTAAAGATGTAAGAAAAAATTTAAATCATTCAAATTGTTTTTTTTTGTTCTAGGTATATTTTAAAAAACTTAATTTTCTTCGTCTTACTATAATTTAATATAAATCAATGTCTGTTTTAAATCTAGATTTTCCCACATGTTTTTAAAGATAGAATAAGCAATTGTTTACACTACTGTGCAAGAACAGATATAATTCTTTTAATGCCAACAACATATCAGAATTTTTATTTTTTTCTAGTATTTATATATTCAGTAATTTTTGTGTAAAATCCAATCTATATAGGTATATATAAATGTCCTGACTGACTGTTTCATCATCGCCGAGTCCAAACCGCTGAAGCTATAAATATGGAATTTGGTCAGTAGTTTCATTTTATAATGTAGACACTCACTAAGAAGGGAGTTTTCAAAATTCAACCCCTAAAGGGGTTTAAAGTTTCCATGGAGAAAAAATATTAGATGGTCCTATTAACTTCAAACTTCATAGAAGTACTCAAAAAAATAAATGATTAAAACGAGTTTTACAGTTTTTAATAAATCAACCCCTAAGGGGGTAAACTGGGGGTTCAAAGCTTGTAATGGAGTAAATTGTTATACCGCGGACATAGTCGCGGGCATAAGCTAGTACTACATGCATGAGTGCTAGCTTTTACTTACTTTAAACGCAGTTCCGTTAGCAGGTATATTTAAACATTTTTAACGCACACCTGGAGTTGTCTTACTTAACAAGTTATAAATCGACAACGACTAAACAAAATTGATTTAACTACAATCTGTTGGCATTACTTTAAATATAGAAAAAGTCCGACGTTAAACTAGAATGATTCTGTAATTTGCCATAAGTATATAAAGGATATCTTAGAAATAACCACTTCCTAACTTTTGGCCCACAAAAGTGTTATTCACTTATAACAATGCAAAAAGACGATATTGTATTGTAATTAACCAAAGTTAAAATATCACACCAGTGCTTATGATAAAACAACATCAACGAGATTAAAACGGAAAAAAATATTTTAAAACTGCTACCAAGCTGTCAGTGCTTTAGTGTAATATTTAATAGGGAAGTTATTAAGTACAATGTAAGTCACACATTTATATATACTCAGTGTGAAAGTCCAATTTAAGACAAATAATTTTATCTTACTTAACGATACTTTATACCCCACGCTAGTTGCAAACTAGGCCTACACCAATATTGATACTATTTACACCTAAGTTTTAGATTAATAATATTCGCGTTGCTCCGATTTCATCTGTAGCCTAGTCTGTATCATACTTTAATGTCAAATCTCTATGCAATACTTTCATTATCATAATTTTAAAACACTTACAATGTATCCCTTGAAACTGTATCTTCAATGTAAATTTTACATCAGATAATGGCTAAACAAAAGATAATGGGGAATCATAATAAAAACTATAAAAAATAAAATAAAATTTAGAAGAGAGAAGTGGACTCTACCAATAAAAGTAATAAAACAATGACTAAAAGTGTGATAAAAACTTTCAAGAGAATTTCGAGGAGGAAGGAGATAACATTTATAAAAGGCCCTAGTTTTAGAAAGACACTTTGCATTCCTTAACATTAATGTTTAAAATTTTATCTAATTCTTATCTTGTTCTTGTTCTTGTTTTTGGGGGAAAATTTAAGATTCGGAACCTTTTTCTAGGGACTAATAATTTGGTGAGAAGAAAAATGTGGTTTTAATAAAGATTTCCTAGGTGACCTTGCATATAATTATACTACCGACCACTTGAGATTCGTAACCTTTTCTAGAAACTAATAAATTTCTTAAGGAAAAAAATGTGGCTATAATAAAAATTTTCTAGATGATCTTGCATAGTAGATATTATAATACCACCAACCACAATTAATATAGCCTGGGTGAACCAAATAATTATTTATGGTATTCATTTAGTCATGACGGTTTCATTCATAATATATTAATATAATTAATGTTATCTTTATTTACTTATTATTGGATAAAAATATAAATTAACTAGCCGTAAATCTTTGAAGCAAACTTCAACAAAATACGGGTAACAATATTTATACGTGGTTTCGAACACTAGCGGAAAAAAGTATTTATAAACCTAAATTAATCACAGAAACTAGACCTATCATAGGAACTACTAAACGACTAAGAAAAAATTTACTTTTAAGCTTGACCCCCTTTCCTCTTAATTACTGCTATTATTATCTAGTCCACGTGACATGGATTTTACTACTTAGTAATATTTGTTTTCTTTATTATTATTTATCGTTCAGTACTGTTTTAAGGTCTGTCATACTTTTTAGATCATGTTTTGCTATTTATTGTAAAACTAAGTTTATAGTTTTTAAATAAGTTTAATACAGGGAATTCCTGGTGGCTAATAATATTTTTCGTACAATTTTTAGGATATAGACAAAACTTCCTTTAACTACTAATATTATCACGTTTTTAGTTCTAATAAAAGTGATGTTTTGCCATTATTTTTTTTTTTCATTGAGGATGTTAAAGTTATTTTTTGTTACGTGGGCACTACAAGCTAGTGTATTGGCCCCGGGACCTACAGTTCAACGTGGGCTTCGAACCACTGTCCTCAGTAATACGACAACCAGAGCATGCACCCCCCAAAGGCTGTCAACCCTTGGTTTCGTGCTACCCTAACGATGTCTTTTTACACACCGACTGGGAAGTGTGAAACGGCGCGAGATATCCGATCTCATTCGAGGGGGGTAACTGTATTCTTTAATTTAAAGACTCTTTTATTTTTTCCCCGCTTTCGTCTTTCCAATGCCTCACACCCTAATTTGGTACATATCAGAGAGCCCCTAAATAACCTCATAATAATAGAAGGTAATTAAGAATAGACTGTTAATTAAACTAATATTAAATCAGAAAATCCTCTGATTTAGTTAATTAACATTGTTTATTTTTAATCGATATGCAGTATGGATTTAGCCAAATTTGTATTGACTGTGATTTAGAATTTACACTTAAGTATGTGATATGATATTACATGATTCAGATACAATAATACAAAGCTGTAATAAACCGAAAGTTTAGGTCTAAAAAGTAGTGCCGATAATATTTTTTTTTGCTGAATCGACTAAATGGTTCGTATCAAAATAATAAATGTGCAACCTAAGCAAACCATAGACAAAATATATTTAGACCATCACAACGTATTCGCGACACCAGCTGAATCCGTCCAATGTATGGGCGAAAAAGTGCGTTTGTACGCATATGGCGCCAGTCAGGATTTTAAACGGCGGTTCTCTCGAGGCATGCGCACTCGGGACGTTTCGCAAAAGTGGTTGTTGAACTCAATGACGCAACTCGGCGATCAGAACCGGACCCAGTTGTAATCACTGAAGGAAACACATGGAATACAGCTGTTGTAAATGCTGAAGTTGCTATTTCCATTTGCAAAAGTACTTTTAAGTTTTGAGTTATTAAGATTAACTCTAACCAAATAAATTTTCTAACTTTTATCTTAAATGCACTCCGGTGTTGAAGTGAACACACACACGGAGAAGTAGAAATAGTTCAAGATATCAGTGACGTATATTGAGTGTGGTCAAGGAGTCAGAAAGGCACTGATGGGGTGTGTGTGTAGTAGTGTGTACTAGGGGCATTGTATAAGGGGTAAGATGGTGTAAGAAGGTCATATATAGTGTGAATGCCTCCTTCCCCTATATTGCATAAGGGTGAGTGAGTGTCCAAAAGGCATATTTGCGCTTTCGCCAAAGGGGCACTAAAAATACTAGTGGATTAGGGTAGAGGGGAGTATTTTAAAAGGGATGGCGAAAGAAAAATGCTCTTTCGCCGAAGGATCGCTAAGATATCAGTGGATTAGAAGGGTGAGTGTCCAAAAGGCATATTTGCGCTTTCGCCAAAGGGGTACTAAAAATACTAGTCGATTAGGGTAGAGGGGAGGATTTTAAAAGGGATGGCGAAAGAAAAAAGCGCTTTCGGCAAAGGATCGCTAAGATATCAGTGGATTAGAAGGGTGAGTGTCCAAAAGGCATATTTGCGCTTTCGTCAAAGGGGCAGTAAAAATACTAGTGGATTAGGGTAGAGGGGAGTATTTTAAAAGGGATGATGAAAGAAAAATGCGCTTTCGCCAAAGGATCGCTAAGATATCAGTGGATTAGATTGACATGGGGCCGTAAGTAAGTAGCGCTTTCACCAAAGTATCAAGTGCACACACTGTAAATAGGTGTAAAAATATTTACATCTTACCATAGAACTTGGTTTGTTCAATAATTATACAGGATGGGATGCCAATCCAAAATATACACTTAGTTTTGGTAATTTTTTTATTTACTATTTTACTTCTTAAAACAGTTGCATATTTTAGTTCTATTGTTTAGAATACTATGTTTATATTTTATTTCAACTTTCAATTTTGTAAATGTAACGTTTAAGAAATTAAGAGGGGGGACATTAAAGAGACGCACTGTATATGTATAAACTGAGCTATTTTCGAGGAATTATCGACAGTTTTGTATAGCAAGAAAACTCAGATTTAAGCCACCAAACTATACAATTTTTGTCAAAATCTCACTAATGGTTACATTTTTATCATTAATAAAAAGAATAATTACCAGTAATATATTTAGCATTTATTACTCGATAAAAGATTTACGTCATGTGAAATAAATTTTGAAGTACGGTCCTGTCTATCACAAGGCAAACGTTCGACAAGGCGCAAGCCCGCAGAAGACCGTCTGGGTTTACGGATTCAGCTTGGTAAATTTGCCACATTCGCAAATGACATTATTTCTCTATTATATATTTTCTCTATGGCGTTGACTCATTAGTAAGCTTAGCCAGTTGGATCTGTTACCAGAGGCGTCGATGCCGAAAATTAAGTACGTACATATACCTACGGTGTATAAATAATGTCTGTATGATTGTGGCGGATTCATATTTAAAAAATTTATTGTTTGGGGTTACGCCTCTCTACTGTTAAGGAAAATTAATATTTTAAAAAAATAATAAAAGTCACTGCGTTTAAACAAAAAAACAAATCCTGAAAACAGAAATGTTCTGTACACTGTCAGTGACTTTTAATTATAAAAAGTATGCCTGACCCTAATTTATCTCTAGTGTAGTATATATTCGGTCTAAAACCTAATCTGAACAAATTAATTAAATTATTGTGTTCAGATTAGGTTTAAGACCGAAAGTGTATTTCCAAGAATACCCTAATTGGGTTTTACCATTTTGGCCAAGAATTTCTTAAAATTCGCTTGTGTGCGCCGTCCGCAACCCCCTATGAGCGAATCGAACTCGCACTTGACCGGTTTTTAATACCCAATACCTACAGCATCACGTTTTTGCATATGTTTCAAAAATGGTATTCCATGCTTTTCAGCCATGCTAAGCAATAGGAACATTTAATAATTACTGTCCTATCTGTGTTGCAAATGTTAATTTGTCAGGGAATTTACAAATGTCTCCCCTGGCGCAAAATTAATATTTATTAAGTGTAGTGATATGCCCGTCGCGGTCGGCCCAATTCGGTAAATATTTTTTCTTGTTACTGTCGATGCCTTAAATGCCAAATAAAGTAACTCGCCAAAAGCTTTTAATGTTGCTATCGGATAACTTGAATTAAAAATAATGGATGATCGGATTTTTGAATTACCTTTATCATCCGATTATGAAAATCATATTTCAGATTATTATGGAAAACTCCTTTGTGGGGGAGTTCGCAAAGAGAAAGAAATAATTTTAACCTAGAATGTATTAAACAAGGTTAGCTTCACTGCATTGCATTATCGCATGTTAAATAAATTAACCTTGTCTACATTCCGACAGTCGAGGTGATGCAACTTGTACTTAAATACTAAAACATGTAATAATAAAATAACACTTATGTATCAAACGACTGAAAACTTAAAACTAAAAATAAACCTAATAAAAGGACTAAACTTACTGGAGCAAAAGTAAATACTAAAAACTGCAAGAATCGGTAATAATGCAATTTGCTCCTCCCAGCAGCACAAATGTAAATTTTAAATAGACGAATGCCGGGGAAATATCGGGTATCGTAATTAAAATACGCTGACTAATCCAATTAAGTGGCAGCGCGGTATAATTATAATAATTGTAATTATAATCCAATTATGAAAATAATTCCTAATCTAAAAATTCGATTTTTAAAGTATTACCATTCTACCGAAGACCCCTTTCTACGGAAGACCCTCTTCTACCGAAGATACCTGGGCTTAGCAAAAGGCTCTATTTTACACTGCCAAAAAAGTGTTTTTAATGTAGGCACATACTTATATCTACATATGGAAATTTACTGTTCATAAACAACATGAGTTATTTCTTAAATTTCTTTAATTTAGTATTGCCTAGTTTCTAGTTTGCTATTTTTTGTCTGTCATTATTTATTTTAAGCACTGTATCCTGGTAGCGGGTTTTGCTGCTATGGTAACTAGAAATTGCATTCGGTAATTTCGAGGCTTAGTTATTTGGATATCGATTAGTAAAAATTAATTTAATAACAGTACAATCAAAAAGAGAAAACAGTTCACAAAAGCCTAAAGCCTGGATCTTTTAAAATATTAGCTAAATTTTGTGACCAATTAACTACAATATACATATCACTTTCAGATAGAAATCTGACATTTGCCCTAACAGGGTTTTATTTTGGCAGTCATTTTAAAAAATATAAACGCATCTGCTTTACATCCATATATAGAGATACCAGCTTTCGCCCTTGACTTCGTCCGCGTGGTATCCATAATTAAATTACAAACTTCGAACGTCCATTTCACCCCCGCAGGGGTTGCTTTCTAAAAATTTATAAAATATGTGTTTATTTTTTAAAGTACTTTCACGTAGTTTCAAGATAATAGAACCGTATAACCATTTTACTCCGTTTCAAACTTTGAAACCCCATTTCACCCCCTTAGGGGTTGAATTTTAAAAAACCTTTCCTTAATATATATATATATATATATATATATATATATATATATATATATATATATATATATATATATATATATATATATATATATATATATATATATATATATATATATATATATATATATATATATATATATATATATATATATATATATATATATATACATATATACGTACTTTTAACCATTAGGTGACTATATGTTTGCATTCTTTAACTCCAGTACAATTCTTATGTTATACTTTTATGTTACAAAACTTGCAGTCTGCGGCTTAAGGGACGAAGCTGTTGCGTTATATTTCATTAATTAATTTATACTAACCGTTTCATTTTCTGGCGAATCCATTAACATATTGAAGTTGAGGTAACTCAGGGATGCGTTTACCACAGCGTCATCCGATTCTTGCATTCATTTCAAAAATGTCATTTCATCCGCTTTACATTCATATGTAAAGCAATAAGAACTTTTAATCATTATTCGCCGTTTGTGTTGCAAATTCTAATTTGTCAGTGAGTCTGAAAATGTCTCTCCAGCGTAAAATCAAAAGATGCGAATTTTTCCAGTTTCTATGGGCCGGCGCGGCGCCACTTTGTGCCTCCAGGGTGACAAATTAAAACCGCTCTAGCACAATCTGCATGACTCGAAAAACCACGTTTCCGGAAAAATAAAACAGACCGCTACAGGCATTTTAATAAAAAACATAGGTAGTAGTTGAATTTTAATAAGCAAAGCTCATTACAATTTTTTAATATAACGTGTATTTTCTGAGCAAAGCTAAACTTGTCCAAAGTTTATAGGGCTAATATTAAAATTCCTGCATACATTTTTGATGTTCTAATTAAATCATTTGATATGTATGTGGTTTAATTAGCCATAAGGGTGTTCCATATTTGCAAAATAAGTAATGTATTGTATGTAACTTTGTTTATTGTATTTTGAACTGCTGATTACGAATTTCGACAGTGCTTGCCCGAAAAATACCTTGGCTAGTTGTTATTAAAATTTAATTGTTAAAACTATACATACATTAAATTTTTTTTATAAAACTGTATGATTTTTCTTTGAAACAAGAGGTGGTGAGTGTGAAAATGTTGAATAAAAATCGAGATATTGTCCACACAGGCTCAAAATAGTGGGCACGGGGCGTGGCGTGCCGTGCTGCGCTGCGCTCCATTGCTGGATTTTGTGCGCTAAATCAGCAATCTCTCGGGACCTGATCGCTGTATAGGAAAGATTTAAAAAAAAGTTATATTTGTTTTTGAAAAAAAATCAAAAACGTATTTGAAAAAATTGTCCGTGTCTTTTACAATTTAAAAGTTATAACGCTTTAATCAATTAGATTGTTAATAACATCTAAACTAGGCATTTTTTAAGCAAGCATCCTCGAAATTCGTAATCGGCAGGTCAAAATACATTAAAGAAAACCTTGGTGCTCTCGCGGACCTCAGTCGGCCACGAAAACCCTCCTGGCTCCTAGTCTATAAGGAAATTGCAAAAAGAGAAAAAAGTATCCTTTGATACACTTTGCTATTTTACTTCCTTTTCTTATTGATGTACGACAGTTAGGTATCTTTCGTACGTTACGTCGGTATTAGGTAATAAGTTAAAACAAGTCGACACATGGTGCATTTTCGTAGCTAAATTTTACGTTTCTTTGTAAATGAAAAAAGAAAAAACATTAATATTTAATTCATACGTGTTTCAGTTTGCCAGGAATTTTCATTTTTTTTAGGAAATGGCACTGCTCTTTCACAAGAAATTGCAGGTTTTTAATAAAACTTTTTTAGGGTTATACTTACTATATTATATTACAAAAATAGAACAAAATAAGCAAAAAACTTAGTACCGTTTGTTCACCAGTAATGATGTCACATTATTTTAAAACAGGCCAGATTTATTTCGAATTTATTGTTTTTTTTTTCACACTGACTCACATGTAGGGTTCGTCAAAGTGCCAGACCATAGGCACCGGAACTATAACTTCGGCGATGGGTCAATATGCTTTGCGGTGAAAACATGTAACCAAACGTTCGTAGAATTCACCTGCTATCGCAGAATATTCGGAAGATTATTTTTACTTCTCCTGACCTAAAATATGACGGGTCTCGCATGTGGTGTTTGGTGTGCAATAGGGACTTATTGTGTTGGAAACGATCACAATGCCAACAACATGTTAATATAGAAATCATAATTATAAAAGGAGCCAAAAACTCTATGTCGAATTTATACTAGATTTCAATTTTCCCTTCCTTAGATGACCACGGTACGTTAGTACTTAAGCCAAGGTCTACGTGGGCTGTCTCAGTATTTGTAATATGCCTTTTTATACAGCCCAGGAAAGAACATATCATAATTTCTGGGAAAAATATAACCCCGACTGGAAATTGCCATGCGAAGCAACATTGCGAAATTATTTACCACGTTTACAAGATCGAATAAAAATGCAAGTCGGCGTGAAGTAAACAGTAACAAATTGTGGCTGATCAGCGATGAATCAACGGATTTAAAGAAAAACTCCTTGGTCAATGGTTTAGCTCAAATATTAAATCCACGAGCACCGTCATCTCCCTATTTAATAGACAGTAAAAGACTTCAGAGCTGTACTAGCGAATCCATTAAAAATTGGGCAGACATCACCGTACACAAATTTACTGGCTAAGAGTTTTTTTCTTCTTTTCTCTCTTCTATAAGTAATGTAACTGGGGACACTCCTGCTATTACCTGGGTTGCTACAGTGGAAATTGTCCTGTAGCCACTAATTACTCTTAGAAGTGCTTTTCTCTGCATGACCCCTATCATTTCCCTATATTCTTTCCTCCTCATCGTCTCCTTCCATACCACGGCTACGTAAAGGAGGATGGACTGCACAACTCCGTCAACAGCTCTTCTTTTAAACTGATTAGTCCACCAACGTTAGGCATAAGCCGAATCGGTGCTGACACTCTTTTCCCTGCCTTCTCTACCGCATATTTAATATGTGATTTGAAGCTCATTTTTTTGTTCTACATTATTGTACATTGTACATGTATTCCAACTACTGTAACTTTTTGTTTGTTTTGATTTCCATTCCAGATATCTTGATTTTCACGTTGTCTCTTTTCTAGGACCTTTCATAATAACCATATCCGTTTCATGGGGAGCCAGTTTTTGTCCATGTTTTTTAATCCAGTATCCAGTATTCGAATTGGCGAATTGATTCATTTGCTCTAAATCAGCGGTTCCCAACCTTTTTTCAACTGCAAACCCCTTGAAAAAATATACTTTTTTTACGAACCACCCAAGTTTTTATATACCTAAAATATAAAATTAAAACAATTTAAAAATGTTTATATTCGTAATTTTTAGAGTTTATTTTCAATATGTAAAGTACATAACTTGGAGAATTACATAACTTAAAACGAATGCATTAATGTGTTAGTAACAGAACCATTAAGTATATTATACTTAGCTAAAAAATGAATCGTGAATAACTAACGCGTACACTTTCATGTATTTAGGAAATTTACTCTTGCGTGTTTCAAACTCCAATTTCACGTCCACCGTGGACGATCTAACGGCTTCTGGCTGATGACTACAATCGATTACGAATAACGGATTTTTCAGATAGTCCGCAAAACTCATCATAGGATCACTAGGTTCTCGCTGGTAGTAGCTAGCTTGAAAATTCTCATAATTATAATAGGCTGCGGTATACAGTTTCTTTGAAAAATCCAAATTCCATCTTTCATAGACATTATCATAAACATAAACATTATATCATAAATATTAAAAACGCCAACACCGTTTTTCTGTCGCGAACCCACAATTTGTTTAATTGTTCTTTTCCTATACTTCTGTGGCTAAAATAGCTGTCGATTATATTGACCATGTACCCAGGAATATCTCTGTTCTTCGGTTTGTCCGTTATACGTTCCCATAGGGCAGTATTAAAAGCATTTTTGATTATGGCCACCAACATTACCCATGTTCTGGTGAAATGTCGCACTTGTTTTATTACTTTGCGATCGCCTGAACCGTCGACCTTCCCTTACGGAAACCATATTCTTGGGTTAAGTTCTCCTTTTATTTCAATAAATTTCCCCAGTTTGGCCTTTATTAGTCTTTGATATATTACTAATCAAACATATTGTTCTGTTGCCTCCTTTCCAGATTGGTACCACTGATGCTTCTTTCCATATTCTCGGGAAGCTTTGGTCATAAAGCATAATCATAAAGTGTTTTGTAGTATTATGTAAATTATCTCTTACTTTTAAACACAGTTTATACACGGTCTTGCCGCCCATGTTCTGGCACCGTCTCTACGAACCCTTCCCACATGGCACCAAACTACCAACTACTAACGTATTAGGTTACGGCTCGACAGGCTTAACGTCACGAAAACACGGCAACTTTACCCATAGTGACCTATCTCCCCGGTTGACGACGCTTCGGCATTTAAAAACATTTGTGTCTGAAAATTCTCGACTGAATAAATGATGCTAATCCATTGTAATACTCTTTTATACTCCATATAATGCACCCTTTACATGAAAAAGTTATAAAAAGTCAGCCGTGCTACAGCCTGAGATTCATATAAACATTATTCATAAGTATGCATCTTTTGAAAAAGTAATTGACGTTATAAATTACGCTATCATTTTCCTCCTGTGCCATTGCTTTAATGACAAAAAGCAAGCTCATTGCAATGCATCTAAAACTATGCAGCTGAAAAGAGATGCTGAATAGAAAGACGCTGATATCGAGGTTATTCTATCCCGAGGCGACTATTTTAAATATTTAGTGAAGTCTTTTGAAAGCTCTGGTTACTCATTCAAGGGTTTATATTCAGAGCTGGGCTGATATTGTTTGGACGGCGAGGGAATAGAAAATTTGGGAACGAGTCTAAAAAGTGTACTGTTAAGTAAAACACGTAGCACATATAACTTGAAATCGATTTAAGTCCAAACTAAGCAGCAGGGGCTTTGCTAAAATGTATTACCTAAGTTAAAGTTACTTACGAATAATAAAATAGAAGTAATTAAACAACATACAATTCTTATCGAATCTATAAACACTACCTTGAATCATTACCTTGAAACAAAATATAGTAAAATTAACAAAAAACTTGAAAATGAACCGAATAATGAACGTCTTAAATCAAACGTCAAAACATGGCAAAATAATGTTTCAGGTTTAATAAAGAAAAGTACAGTCAATTTGTTTAAGCGCAAAAGAAATAAAACCTGTAACAATCTAGGAGTTATAAAAAATTAGACAAACCATAGCAACATGTTTTGTAACAGTACTGTCAAATTAATGACAAGAAGCAGAATAATTTATAATTTATAATCATCAATTAGCTCTATTTGTACTTAATTAAAAGTAAAATAAAATACCTATATACAGTCCACTAGAAGAGTCTTTTACCATCCCAAATATTGGTCCAGTCGAGCCGAATGGATTGGTAAAAAATAAATATTCAAGTGATTGCAAGAAAAGTATGCATTAGAAGAAATTATTGGGTTGCTTGCATCAGAGAACGCGATAGGACGGGAAGGCAGAGTGCAATAAGGACTGTCGTTCCACCAATTGGTTCATCTCGTTTATAGTTCTGAGTGAGTTTATTCCATTATTACTTGTATTATTTAAAATACCTGATATTTGTGTCAATAACATGGCTGAACTCGCGGTTTTAAAATCTAAGAGGAGTTCTCTTAAGAGTAAAGTTACTCGCCTAAGAAATTATTTTGATTCTCTTGATAAAAGTCAATTAACTGATAGCGTGATAAATGATTTGCAAAGTCGATTAGAAAGAGTACAGCCAGTTTGCGACGAGTTTGATGTGATTCAATTTAAAATTGAACAACAAGACAGCATTGCTGATTCAGATTTTCAGTCTGACGAGGCTGAGAGAAGTGCATTTGAAAATAACTATTTTAAAATATTCGGCGAAATAACGGCCTTAATTAAAAGTTATAATGATAGTAAATTGGAAGATAATGCTTCTGTGGTCAGTTCGCGACACAGTGGGGTCTCCAATTCATTGCAGTCTTTGGTCAAATTACCACCAATTAAGCTGCCAACTTTTGACGGCCAATATTGCAATTGGCTGGAATTCAAAGATTCTTTTACGGCCTTGGTAAACAATAATATGTCATTAAACGGGATTCAAAAATTTTATTATCTAAGATCTTCTCTAACCAAGGATGTTCTTGAAATCATTAAATCAATTGAAGTTTCTGACTCGAATTATGGTATTGCATGGCAGTTTCTTGTAGATAGGTTCGAAAATAAAAAGCTAATAATTTATAATCATATTCGGTCAATTTTTGAATACCAATGTTTAGTTAAAGAGTCTTACACTGATTTGCGTAACCTCTATGATACTGTTACAAAACATCTACGTGCTTTAAAATCATTGGGAGAAGATACCGATTCATGGGATAGACTAATCATTTATATTATGTGTAGTAGATTTGACACTACAACACGCCGTGACTGGGAAACATTTAAATATGAAGGTGAATTACCCACCATGAAGGATTTAAATAAATTTCTCAAGATAAAGTGCGAGGTTTTGGAAAAATTGGAAGTTTCAGGTAGGGGTGAAATTAGTGAATCAGGTAAACAAAGGAAATTAAAGAATTTTAGAAGTATGACTAATAGTTACTCAGGTACAGATGTAAATTTATACAATATAAAATATAAATGTTATTTTTGCAAACAATCACACAGTATTTTTAAATGTAATTTGTTTTTACAGCTACCAATAAACGATCGCATTGCTGCAGTAAAACAGCTTAAACTTTGTTTGAATTGCTTGCGGGATTCGCACCCGTCATGGAAATGTCAAAAATCAAAGTGTGGTAAGTGTAATAAAGCACACAATTTAATTTTACATTCCGAGTCTTACAGTAAATTTCACAATCAAAATAAAGAACCCACCGAGGGTGCAAACAACGTTTTAGCCCAAAATCAAGAGTGTCTCAGGTCCCATGTGGAAAGCAACAACGGTGCAGGTAGCGCCGAAGGTGGCCAAACACCAAAAGTAA
The DNA here is from genome assembly GCA_963971165.1 of Philopedon plagiatum. Lineage (NCBI taxonomy): Eukaryota > Metazoa > Arthropoda > Insecta > Coleoptera > Curculionidae > Philopedon > Philopedon plagiatum. The sequence goes on along the minus strand of OZ020190.1, from coordinate 109,205,935 downwards.
CGTTGAATTCACATGTGATGGAGCGCGGTGTTGCCGGCTCTAATCAATTAGCATTTTTTGCGGGATCGTCTGGGATATCAGAAAACTCGCAAGTTTTACTTTCTACTGCAATTATTAAGTTAACAAATGGAAAAAAGACAATTACTGCTCGTGCTCTATTGGATAGCGGTTCCCAGAGCAATTTCATTTCACAAACTGTTTGTAATAAATTAAATTTACAGCAGTCTAAAATAAATCACGCCGTGAAAGGTGTAGGACAAACATTGACTAATATAAATACTCAGGTAAATATCACAATAAAGTCTTGGGTTAATAATTTTACAAGCAATATTAGATGTTTGGTTCTTCCATCTATTACTGATAGGTTACCAACTATGTCATTTACTAAAGATATCCTTAAAATTCCTCCTAATTTGCAAATGGCTGATCCAAAATTTAATGTCTCGGGAGAAATTGATATTTTGCTTGGATCAAATATATTTTGGTCTATAATGGGTTCTAATCAGGTGCGGCTTGGGCCCAACATGCCCATATTACAGGAAACTGAGTTAGGTTACATAATTGGCGGTAACTTAAATTTAAATTTAATCGCTCCTAAGACATCGGTTAGTTATGTAAATATTTTAAATTCTGATACATTTGTCGATAATAAAATAGTTAAATTTTGGGAAATTGAGGAAGTCAACAATAAGGTAGCTCCTATGTCTGATTCTGAGAAATATTGCGAGCGTTATTTTCAAAATACTACCACAAGAGACCAAACGGGCAGATTTATAGTTAGAGTTCCATTTAAAAATAATTTAAATCAACTCGGTGATTCTCAAAGTATGGCAATGAATAGGTTTAGTTTACTTGAGAAAAAATTAAATAAAAACCCGAATTTAAAATTAGAATATGAATCATTTATGTCTGAATACGAAAATTTAGGACATATGTCGGAAATTAAGGACATAGAGGGTGAAGGTTGTTATCTTCCACACCACGCAGTCATTAAAAATAGTAGTCTTACTACAAAATGTCGGGTAGTTTTTGACGCGTCGGCTAAAACGTCAAGTGGTCTTTCGCTTAATGACGTCCAATATGTCGGCCCGACGTTGCAGCAGGACGTATTTTCAATTTTAACTAGATTCCGGAGTTACGAATATGTTATGACAGGAGATATATCCAAAATGTATAGGCAGATTCTTGTTAATTCTAGTGATACAAAGTATCAAAAAATATTTTGGCGATCACAACCGGATGAAACTATTAAAATTTATAAATTAAATACTGTTACGTATGGCACAGCGTCTGCGCCATATTTGGCAGTTAGATGTTTATTTCAGATTGCGACAGAAAACGAAATAAATTTGCCCATGGCTAGTAAAGTAATTAAAAGAGATTTTTATATGGACGACGTCTTGACGGGTTCCAATTCTATATCAGAACTGTTGCAAATTCAAAAGGATCTGGTTGAATTATTAGCTAGTTATGGATTTGAACTTAGAAAGTTTTTGTGCAACAGCAAGGATTTGTTAAATAAGTTTCAAACTAAAGATATAATGTATGCCAAATTAATTAATATAGGGGAAACTGAGCAAAATAAAACTCTAGGCGTATACTGGGACGCTAATCATGATCACATAAGATATAGAATTAATGTAAATGATAATTTTTCTAATAATAAATTAACAAAACGCGTTATTTCATCACTAATTTGTCAAATTTTTGACCCCCTAGGTTTATTAGGTCCAATTATAATTATTGCCAAACTTATTATCCAGGATCTCTGGAAACTAAAGTTAGAATGGGACGAAGAAATTCCTTCAAATTTATTGAATACTTGGAACTCATTTTACAATAATCTTTGTGATATCAGTAAACTTAAAATACCAAGATGTGCCATTTTTTCGCAGTTTATTAAAATTGAAATGCACGGTTTTTCCGATGCATCAGTAAGGGCTTACGGGGCGTGTATTTATTTAAGATGTTTTAATTCTGGAAATTATTACTCTAGTTTGTTGTGCGCAAAATCACGCGTAGCACCATTAAAGCAGATTAGCTTACCTCGTCTCGAATTATGCGGTGCTCTGTTGCTTGCAAATTTAGCAAAGAGAGTAACAGATGCTTTAGAAATTAATTTTAATAAATGTTATTACTGGACTGACTCTACAATAACTCTGTGCTGGATAAGAAACGAATCTAGTAAGTGGAAAACCTTTGTAGCGAATAGGGTTAGCGAAATTAGGACACTTACCGAATTTCAAAATTGGAACCATGTTAAATCCAGCGAAAACCCGGCTGATCTTCTATCTAGGGGCGCACCTATTGAAATTTTAAATAAATCAAATTTATGGTGGCACGGCCCTGATTGGTTTAATGTTGATAAGTCGAAATGGAATCTTACCGAGCCTGACTTCGAAATTACCGAACTGTGCGAACAAAAAAGTGTTTCTTGTCCCACAATAAATTACAGTAATGAAATAATTAGCATTTTGAATAAGTTTTCTTCTTTTAGAAAAACGTTAGGAGTTTTGGCGTACGTTTTGCGTTTTTTATCAAACATTAAACTTAAGGCAATTGATCGAAATTATGGTCCATTACTTCCTGAAGAACTTGACAAAGCTTTAAATTTAATAATAAAAAATGTTCAAATAGAGTGCTTTTCTCAAGAGTACACTAGTTTAAGTAATAACAAAGAATTAAATAAAACCAGTAAAATATTGCCACTTAACCCATTTTTACAAGATGGAATTATGCGTGTAGGTGGTAGAATCAAAAATTCAAACAAACCCTTTGAAAGTAAACACCCTGTAATTTTACCTAAAAGTCATTTTTTAACAAATCAATTATTAAAACAGGAGCATGAACGGTTACTTCACTGTGGCGTTCAAAATTTATTATACTCAATACGTGAAAGGTACTGGCCTATCTCCGGTCGAAATGCCTGCAAAAACATAATTCACAGTTGTATTAAATGCTTTAAAGTTGCTCCAAAGGAATGTCAATATTTAATGGGTCAACTCCCTGAGGTACGAGTTAATCCTCACAGCGTATTTCTAAATGTTGGTACAGATTTTGGAGGACCTTTTTTATTAAAGGACAGACAGACCCGTGGTGCCAAAATTATTAAGGCCTATATGTGTCTATTTATATGTATGAGCACTAAGGCCATACATATAGAATTAGTGTCTGATCTGACCACACAAGCATTTATTGCTGCCCTTCATAGGTTTACAAGTAGACGTGGCAAACCAGCAAACATCTACTCTGATAACGGCACTAATTATAGAGGAGCTAATACGGAACTTGGTAACTTATATAAATTTTTAAATAATAAGTCGCAAGAAATTACAAATAAATTGTCGGCTGATTTTATTAGGTGGCATTTTATACCGGCGTCTTCTCCTAGCTTCGGCGGACTTTGGGAATCTGGAATCAAATCAGCCAAAAGTCACATCAAGCGCGTTGTAGGAGAAACTCGATTAACGTATGAAGAGTTCGCCACCGTGTTGACCCAAATTGAGGGTATTTTAAATTCGCGGCCGCTTAGTCCACTCACTCAGGATCCGGACGACATATCGGCACTGACACCAGGACATTTCTTAATTGGTAAACCACTCACTCGCCTTCCTGAAATTAATATCACTGATGTTCCTGAAAACCGTTTAACCAAGTGGCAGCACCTTCAAGCCATGTCCCAACACTTTTGGCATCGTTGGCAGAAAGAGTATCTATCGGAGCTGCAGACTCGTGTCAAGTGGAGACAAAATTACAAAAATTTGTTAAAGGTCGGAACATTAGTTCTAATCAAAAATGAAAATGTTCCCCCTATGAATTGGCCGCTAGGGCGAGTTCTTGCTTTACATCCAGGAAAAGACGGCGTTACGCGTGTAGTGGAGGTGCAAGTCAAGACTGGTGTGATAACACGTGCAATTAACCGTGTATGTGCGTTGCCCATTGACTAAATTTGTTAATAAAAGGGGCAAATTCAGTGACATTTGGTCAATATCTAAAACAATTGGCATGAAAATTCTGTTTTTTTTTTGTTGATAAGTATATAGTAATAAGTTTTTGTCACATTTTTTGTTAGTTTATATAAATATTTTAGTCATACACCTTTGTATGTCTGTGACATCAGTATTCAGTTGCATATTATTATTGTGTAATGATCATTATTTTATAATTACCGCAATGTTTTGCACATTTAGTTATATTTGAAAGTACTAGGTACCTTCAAGGCGGGCGGTATGTTTAAGCGCAAAAGAAATAAAACCTGTAACAATCTAGGAGTTATAAAAAATTAGACAAACCATAGCAACATGTTTTGTAACAGTACTGTCAAATTAATGACAAGAAGCAGAATAATTTATAATTTATAATCATCAATTAGCTCTATTTGTACTTAATTAAAAGTAAAATAAAATACCTATATACAGTCCACTAGAAGAGTCTTTTACCATCCCCAAACACAATTAATAGAATAAAACAATTTTAGTTGTTCTACAAACATGCATAAAACTTTAAATGCTTGTGGAAGTTAAAAAAAAGTAGTAGATACCTACGAATAAAATTAAAGCAAATAATAATAATAATAATAATAATAATAATACCGCAGAGAATATTCGAATTATTACCAAATTTATTTTTACAGCCAATGGTTCAAACAGCCTTACGAGAGGGTATTAACTGGATCGTCATAATATTTTGAAAATAATGTATTACCAAACTAAGCAGCAGGGGCTTTGCTAAAATGTATTACCTAAGTTAAAGTTACTTACGAATAATAAAATAGAAGTAATTAAACAACATACAATTCTTATCGAATCTATAAACACTACCTTGAATCATTACCTTGAAACAAAATATAGTAAAATTAACAAAAAACTTGAAAATGAACCAAATAATGAACGTCTTAAATCAAACGTCAAAACATGGCAAAATAATGTTTCAGGTTTAATAAAGAAAAGTACAGTCAATTAATAGAATAAAACAATTTTAGTTGTTCTACAAACATGCATAAAACTTTAAATGCTTGGGGAAGTTAAAAAAAAGTAGTAGATACCTACGAATAAAATTAAAGCAAATAATAATAATAATAATAATAATAATAATACCGCAGAGAATATTCGAATTATTACCAAATTTATTTTTACAGCCAATGGTTCAAACAGCCTTACGAGAGGGTATTAACTGGATCGTCATAATATTTTGAAAATAATGTATTACCAGAGAAAAACCAAGATAGAGAGAATAATATCTCGTACCGATTTACAATACAAAATAAAAAATACAATATGAGCATACTACAGTAGTATAAAAATCTATTATTAAATATTTAATAACTAATCTAGGAGCAATTAAGTAGGTACCTTATTTATAGCAAGTTTACTTCCACAAGAACACCTATAAAAAATATAGAATAAAATAAAAAACTATGAAAACTGAACTCGTGAATTAGTAAAAATAAAAAGTATTGCGTGAAATTACAAAACTACAGGCTTTTTACAATAATTTAAGCCCTTAATAGTATTATGTAACAAAACATACCGAACTAAATGAAATATAGTTTTGACAAAGTCTAAATTCTTAGACAAAATACCAATCATTCTCTATTTCGTGTCTTTATTATATGTCCGTTGTTATGGAGATTTCTGATGTACGGTGTTATCCTTTATATTTTGCATCAAATCTAAAGCTTTTATCAATTGGAATTTAAAAAACTTTTACGCCAAAGTAAAATTATGTGCAAGGAACGGAAAAACAAAAATATAGAAGTCGAAAAAAAAGTTGGAAAAAGTTGGGGAGAAAAGTTAAATACGTAGTTCTACCTTTACTGCTGGCGATAATATATTCTTAAACGTGAATGGGTTCCAGTGTAGACTAGGTCTCGGAAGTTTTGACATTGAAGTATTTCAATACTTACTTCATTTCTTGTTGAAATAGTCTCCACGAATATTCGATTCGACTAGTAGAATTTTCGAATAGTCAAGTGGACTATTCGAATAATCGAATCGAATATTCCAATAGTTTATTCGAATAGTCGAACTGCTATTCGAATAGTCGATTCGACAATTCGAATATTTCATTCGAATATTCGAATATTTGATTCGAATGTTTGATTCGAATATTTGATTCGAATATTTGAATAGTTGAATCGACTATTCGAATAGTGAGTTCGACTATTCGAATACTCGATTCGAATATTTGATTCGACTATTCGAATAGTTGATTGGTTTATTCGAATAGTTGATTCGACTACTCGAATAATCGAATAATTAAAATTCAAGCGAAATCGGCCTTTCTTCTAACTAATACTTGAAATGACATTCATTACTGACTGTTACTTCTTTTTTGAAACTGAAAACTTTTTCTAACCTTAACTACACAATTGAGTAAAGTGCATACGTATTTTTAACCGTTTCATATAGGTATTTGAATTTGACTAATCAAATACCGGAATATTCACAAAATCGAAAACTGAATTTGAATACTCGAATACTGAAATACTTATTTGAATATTCGAACATATGAATAATTTTGAAGGGAAAATATTCGCTATTCCACTATTCGAATATTGCATGCTCGGTTTTCGCGTGGTTCGCATTTTGGTCTCCTGCGCAGATGTCCAAAAACCGAAAAATTTAAAACACAAAAAATAAAAAAATGTAAAGAAAGTTGCGACAAAAAGTTTTCCACAAAAACAAAAAAAAATGTGCACATGAATTGCGCAGGCCATGTGGCACCAGAGGTCGGCTATCGGTTGTTGACTTATGCCTCGCCCGGACGGGTAAATTGAGTTGGGTGCCATTTTGACCTTTTTCGACTTTAACACTACTCCATACTCGAAAGAAGCTTTTCTAGAGTTAGAGACATTCTTAATTAAAAATGACCTCGTTTTACTGAAACGAACTTTAAAAAAATGGTAACTATATTATAGACGTTTTCAGATGGCTTTGGTCATGGTTACGGTTGACATGTAAACAATGGGTTAAACATCATTTGTCAACCAATCGGTTGACAAATGAAGTGTAACCCATTGTTTAAATGTCAACCGCAACCATGACCAAAGCCATCTGAAAATTAGTTATGTAATGCCAATAAATTGTACCATAGTCTAGATTTGTTTTAATTTTTTATTACATTAGTACATTTATTACAAAAAAATATTTTCACGGCTCACCTGAACTTTCGTATTTTAAGTCGATAAGCATGACTCACTGGGATGAGCTCGTACCCTTTTTCGGTTCTTTTTTCATTTGTCCTTGGTATTTTATGCAATGAAAAAAAAAAGTGAAAACCGCTAACCTAGCCAACAATGTAAAACCTTAGTTATTTTAAACGGAACATGCAGTATATTTTCAAGTCATTTAGGAGAACTTCTGAGTATAAATTCACGGATCTAGGTAAGATTTCATGGGCGTAATTTCCAGTTCTCCCAAAAGGAAAGAGTATACAAGAGCTGTGATGTCATGATTTGAAAAACAAACACACGAAGATACAAAAAGGTATAGAAAAAAGGTATACAACAAGGTATAGAACACGTAAACTACCCCGTTACAAAAAACACATATGAAAACATTATCAAAAGTTTACAAGATTCTCCAAAAATGTAGCTTGGCGTTAAAAACCAAATAGCGAGTCCGTATAAACTGTATAAAGCACAGTGAGAGTGAGTATTGAGACGCGCCACGCCGCGCCGCAGAAAACTCTGCTTGCCGTGTTGCTACCGCACTGGCTAATCTCGGGGTGTTTTGTGAGAATCATACGCGCCAATCTCGGGGTGTCACCGTTTGAAGGCCATAGCGTGAGCGAGCTGGCGGGAAGAAGAGATATTATTCTCTCTATCTTGGATTTTCTCTGGTATTACTGTAACATCTGCAGAAAACATTCCCTATTAAGGTACTTTCAATAAATAAATTAAACCTTGAATAAGCATGATTCGGCTTTCAAATCTAAAAATAAATCATGTGCAGTGATGACTAGGGCTGCCCATTTAAATGTCACACCAGTAGCGGCGTATTTAAGCGATTACATATAAGTGATTATAATCTTTATATAATATGTAATACTTACACAGTTAGCATTAAAAATCGGGATTGGCTCGACTAAACATTTGCAGCATGTCATATGTCTCTAAAGTCGCTTCCGTAAGCGATGTCCGATGCGCCGAAAAATGTTTTTATATAAACAGACGATATATTTGCATAGTTGAACTGGTCCCTGAATTTATTTAAAGGATCCGTATCGGCACTGTGACTATAAATACGGCTTAGTCTGGCAAAATCTGGATTTTTTCTTATTACACTGTAAAATTTTTCACACACATACCTGTCTCGTCATTTAAAGTGTATAGTACTTGTTGCACGTCATCTACTAATCGCAAGGATTCACCAAAGGATAATGGAGTCATTCGCTCATAGTCGGTAAATGTCTTTGCAATTTACTTCGGCCGGGAAATTTCCATTTAGGATTATATTTCTTCCAAAACTGACGAAATAGTACTTTATTTAACATAAATAACGGCCCATTACACGACCACAGCATAAAAAGTAAATCGAAAAGAAATTGTATATGAGGACGTTGACTCCTTTCTTTTTTAATCGATGTGTTGCACTGTTTACGTGCTATAAACATCAAAATGTCTTAAAGGCCAATAATTTTTGCTGACAAACCACACATTATTTACGACCTATTATATTTTAAATCAGGATATTCCCATATAAACCTTCTAACATTGTGCGCAGACAGTCGCGTGTTACTGCACACTTTCGACATATTACGAACTACCAAATTCAAAGCGACGCGATAGAAAAATAAGCTGAACTGAATTGCTGCAGAGGCAGAGTTCCCCGCGATGTAATAGTACTGGAGCGGCACTCATGGTGGGCAGCCTTAGTGATGACCTTTAGCCTTAAGTACTATTTTGTGCTCATGCTGAATATTATAGAAGCTCGACGGACATCGAGTTTTTAGTTACTACGTCAGAACTATAATAGTCAGAATAACTACGTCACAAATCAGATAATCAAAGCTAGCTACTCCGTACAACCATAATAATTAGAGTTCCTACGTCATGGCTTAACATTGTGTTATTACCATAACTGTTCCGAAAGCATTCTGTCACAAATGTAAAATTATTCTTACCATTAAACGAAAACCGAGAGAATTGTAAATGGGGGGTGTAAAATTCCCAACTGAAGTAAATTGAACAGTTGAACACCCAACTAAAAACCTGATATTTACTTAATTTTCTTTTTGCTGATCAAAAAAACTAAATATATATAGTTGCAAAATAAAACTGAAGTCGTTAAAGACACAGTGTAACAGTGACCGGCAAAAAGGCCCGTGATGAGAAAAATTGTTGTTAGGGGTTGAAGGCAAATTAATATAATGATATTGTACCTATATAAACAGGCTCTGCATGGTGAAAAATTTCATAAAAATTCCAGAAAATGCTACCGTAAGCAGTATATCATCAAAAACTTTAAAACATTATGCATAAAAGTTAGGTATAACAACTTTATTTTAAAAAATAAAAAAGTCATTACCAAAAAAAAAAATTTTGATCACATAGCACAAAACAAATGAAAGCTTTGCTCAGTCAGCCGGTTTTCATAATTGAATAATAATTCCGGGCTATTTGTGCTATACGAGCAGCACTGAAATTTTGAGTATCATAGTTATGACGGAGTAAGTATGAACTGATGCCTGATATCTGTATGTCACCACGGGGCTTTCGTGTAATATAGAGATTCCACTGTCGTGCGCTCTACGTTGGAATGCCTCTTCTACGATAGCCATTCTATTTTACTAAATACTGACAAAAATGATATTTAAACATATTTTTATAGTTACCCAACTAAAACCTCTACATTATTCTCACAAAGAAACTCCACACATCTAATTTATTTTGTACGCACCCGACCAGTAACAAGATATCAAGACACATACGGGCAGATTCTTTAACTCTAGACCGGTCTAATTTGACAACCAAAAGGTTTAAACTGACTAATGATAGAATAAGAAAATTAAGTTATATGCTATGAATACTATGAGTTTTTTCGAAAATTTATAAAGAAAAGGGCAATTTTAGTACGTACTGCCCAGAATAACAGAACTTAAGTCATTCTTTCGTAATTCATTCATATTTGAAGATGAAAATCATATAAAACCCCAGCAAGTCGCTGAGTTATTAGAATAACTAAGATAAGTTTTTAAGAGTTACTAAGAATGACAGAACAAAAACCATTGAAAACCAAACTGATCAACTATAAGATCTTAATTTAAATCAGTACTAAATCTTAAACCTCTTTAGCTAATCTAAATGATATTGTTTAACAGCAAATCTAAATACAGGGTGTTTGAAAAAAGCATCAGGATACTTGGACCGGTGATTCTACGTGGTAAAATAAAGGTAGTAAGTCATGTCACAAAAATTCGAATTACAACCTATCACTTGGAAGGTGGTAGAGGAATTCTTCCTTGACCGGGTATCACGGTCACCCCACACAACCTCTTAAAGGGCTGGTGAAATCCCTACGGATGTTTCCAGCTCTGGATGTGTGAGTCGGATTTCCCCAGTACACCCACGGTACATAGTACTTAGATGTCTGTCTTCGTGGGCTATCAGAAGATAAAAATAATATCAAAGTTAATTTGTTTTTCTTATTTTTAACATATTTTGATTAGTACCTACTTAACTACTTAAATTGATATTTGGCACAAAAATTCAGCTTGGTGATCTATATCATCCTGTCACAAAAGTGTTTCTCTACTGTACCACCAGAGGGCACCTTACCTGAATTTCAAATTTTATTTTTCAATTATATTTTTCATTTTGACAGATATTGCAAACACGAGTATCTCATTTTAAAGATAATAAACCTCACCATTTAGTCACAAATTAGAATTAAATATTTTATTATCATTAAATCAGTTTTTCAAAGGGAAGCAAAAAATCAAGTTATCATGAAAAAAAACACAATCAAAATATTATTTGATAGATAAAGAATAAAAATTAATAGAAAGCCCTTTTTTTCTTTTTTAAAGTATTAATTTATTGTTAAAACTTTCATTTAATTAATGAAATTAGAAATAAATAAAAAAAATGTTATCGTTTCTATTCAATTGTCCGATAAACTTCTAGATTTCTTATAATTTTTAATACCATTTCGATTAGAATATTGTCAGACTTAACTAAATTTGAACCATGGTGACATAATTTTTTTGCTTCCATTTGAAAACCTGATTTAATGATAATAAAATTTTTAATTCTAATTTGCAACTAAACGGTAAGGTTTATCGACTCGGTTAAGGAGTGCCTTTTTTGTTTAGTATTTTTTATCCTTAAAATGACTTGTGTGTTTTTAAAATATCTGTCAAAACAAAAAAGATATGATAAAAATCAAATTTTGGTGTCAGGTAAAGTAGAGAAACATTTTTATAACAGATATAAATCACCAAGCCAGTATTGCCAGATTCTTTTTAGATATTTTTTTTCAATTTAACCTAAAAAATTCTTCATAATTCTGCAGAGATGGAAAACTATAAAAAATGATACGACGCGTTCCTTTATTTTTTTTTATTTAGTTCACAAAAAAAATCCTTAAATTATTAATCTAATAAAATAATTTTTGATTTTGATTAATAAAAAATATAACAGTTCACAACTTCCCTTACAAGATATAAACTACCCTATTCGAATTTGGGACATCCCTCGGTTCCCCCGACCCCGGAATAAAAGAGAGCAGAGCCGAGAGCAGAACAGAACTGAATAGAAGAAGAGGTAGTTGTTTAGATTGTTCGCTGTTAGTAGTTAAGCCATTTCGTCGCCAGATGTCAGCATGCATCGTCCAATGAATAAATTAGTCACATTTAAATTAAGAATGAATTCGAGATAAAATAATCTAGGAAATTAAATATTGTAAAAAAATCCACTTCTCGACATATTTAAAGCAAAATATCTCATATATTAAATGGAAAACAAGTTATGGTATATTTTGTGTATCTTCTTTAATAAAGCACTTAATGAAACCATTTAAAAAGTAAAATGTTAAGAAAAGATTAAACCAAAGTGTAATTTTAATTTTAAATTGTTGACACTGCTAAAGCATCCCACAGAGTGTTTTGAATTTCCGGCTCAAAATGTTAAATTTTTAAACAAACTGTATTTGATTAAAACAAAATTTTATTAAGATTTTCCAGCATTCTTAACAAAAAAAACATAATTGCCTGAGAATACTAATAGGATTTAATTAAAATTTAGGTTTAGCATAATACTGGATGTTTAAAAAATTTAATATTTTGAGCTTGAAATTCAAAACACTCTTTGGAGTGCTTTAGCAGTGCCATCAATTTGAAATTAAAATTAAACTTTAGTATCATCTTTCTTTAACATTTTACTTTTTAAATGATTGTATAAAGTGCATTGTTAGAGGAGATACACATAAAATTCAATAAATTGGTTTCCATTTACTACATGGAATATTTTGCTGTGTTCCGTTAAATATGTCCAGAAGTGTATATGTGAAATCGGAAAATTCTTCAGATTTTAGCAGTTTTCGTAAAATATTCTTCTTTTCTTCAGTATCTCTTATTGTAGACTAAAATTCTGCATATTGCAGAAAATTCTGCAAATATGGCATTACTGCACTAAGCTGAGTCACTCTGCCAAATATCAATTTGCTTAGTTAAGAAATAATAGAAATATGTTAAAAATAAGAAGAAAAAAAATTGAACTTTGATTGGGTTTGATTGGGCCCAGGGGCGGATGGGCTCAGGCGAGACACCGGGACGAATTCCGGTGGGCCGGAGTCAAATGGGCCGGGCAGGCTACATCCATACGGAAATACGCCATCCCTAAATAAAAAAAACCTAATATAACGCGAAAGTCGAAACTCTCTATTCTTTTTATGTAATTTTTTTCAGTAATTGATTTAATGCTTTTGGATTTTAAGTAATCCCACCAAAGACATACATGTAAAAAAACATGCCAAGTTCTCGTCAGGACTATGTGTTTTGTTTGGGTTTGCTTGACTTTTCTTGGGTCCGACACATGGTAAGTTGTACGCGACGCAAGGAAGAGACGATAAAACATTAGGTGGGCGGAGCTTAAATACAAATCACCACTCAGTAAGAAGCCAAATATGCCATTATTATTGTAGACGCCAGCCCATTATCCTATCAACCAGAAGAACCATGTCATCTGTTAACGTTGCCTATTTTCCAAAGATTCGCACTATTTTAATCTTGATGAAGTTTCCTACTGGCGACTTCCGATATTAAAATAGAATAATATTATGGTTTTTATTATTATTTTATATATTAAACCATATCGCTCAACATTATTGCGAAAAATAATTTTCAGTGACTTATGTACTAGAGCTTTGTTTGTAAGTTTGGCAACATACTAATTTTTTGCTGCATTCTTTTGGTGGTCGCCTTTTCGTGTGTCGAACTATAACTGAAATGTAATAATTATGCCAAGTTCCTTGCCTACACGTTATTAGCAGTGTTTTGATAGGCACAGAAAAATATTGTGTGAATTAATAAATTTACAGACCAAACTTGGTCAGTTTTCAAGGGTCTAAATATTGCTCTGTTCTTTAATGAAAATTTGCCAAGTTTTGTCTGTTAATTTATTAATTCACACAATATTTTTCTGTGCTTATCAAAACACTGCTAATATCGTGTAGGCAAGAGACAAGAACTTGGCATAATTTTCACATTTTAGTTATTTTTTTCAAATAACAAAACACATTCCTGACGAGAGCTCGGCCTGGGATTTCATAACTTTTTGTTAAGATGCCAAATGATATTTTATTTATTACTATATGTGTATTGTGTATACACGTGAACTGTATTTTTTCCAAGCAAAACTTTTTAGAATGGCCTTTTGTCGATAAGGTTGCATGCATTCCTGGTATTTCTGTTTGTTGCGATTATCATAAAATTGAGATATTTGAAAGTAAATCAGAAATTTAAAAAAAAAATCTGTTTCCACCCGGGATCGAATCGGGGACCTTCCGCGGGTTAGGCGGATGTGATAACCACTACACTACGTACACACGTAACTTTGTAAAGAAGTCGCTACCTGTTTCGTGTCAGAATCCGCCATGTTGGATTTTCCGCCATGTTTGATTTTTATTGATTTTTGATTTTTGTCGTAATTATCACCTTAAACACTATTTATCTTCCAAATTTCAAAGCTCTAGCTCGATTGGAAGTACCCTAGATTTATAATGATCTATCAGTCTGTCAGTGAGTGCCCGAAATTGTGATTTTTGGACACTCGTATCTTGGAAAATATTCCACTTAGACGTATAAAATTTGGAGTATTGCTTCTTTTAGTAACCTTATTCTTGTAAATATGGCACAGTGCGCGGGCGGTCGGATTTGCGAGAACTTGGCCTGGCGCACTCTGTGCGCTTTGATTAGTTGTGGACATTTAAATGAATTTTACTTTTGTTTCCTTATTTCAAAATTAATTACGTTCTTAAATGTATTTTTGAGCAATATAAGTATGTTTTTTTATAAAAAAGATTATTTTTATACCCTATTTTTTTAAGACAGGGGTAGCAAAAAAAACTAATTTTTATTTTTATCACCCAAAAAAAGTTTCGCTATTTTTGTATGCAGCGCTATTCACCTGATGGGGGCCACTTGAGCAAAAACCGTCCCGGGCCGCTGCAAAGTTACCCATCCGTCCCTGATTGGGCCTGACTGTAACTATAAAAATATTAAGATTTCGAATTTTTGTTACATGGCCTACTACCTTTATTTTACTTCTAGTTATTATTAAACTTCAAATTAATTTTAAGATAATAAATTTCTTTTCATATAACAGTAACACATTTTGTCGCAGATTTTATTTATTTAAGAACGCGCACTCTCAAGCACATGGCCTTTTATAACACAGGTACCTTATTATGTCAAGAGTTTTAGTATAGTAAATGACATACTGGACATTTTGTAGGTATTTTTTCTGAACTATATTATACATGGTGTCCGGAAATGACGATGACAAATTTTGAGGTATGATTCTACATACAAGATATCAAAAAAAAGTTTATAATAGCATAGGTACGAAAATGCTTCCACAGGGAGCTACAGGCCCTTGAAGGTGGTGTCATAAAAATGATTTTTATTTAATTTATTAGAATCTACTTACAATACAGAAATGAACTTTTAGGTATAAGTTAGTGCTATTGGAGGCATCTTTTTAAAAATTGCAGGTGACCCATATTGAAACCAGTGGCGTGGAAGCAAAAGGGTGATTTAGCGAAACAAAATACGACCTTAAATATCCAACCACCGTTTTATTCCCACGCCACTGGTTGCAATATGAGTCTCCTGCTATTTTTAAAAAGTGACTGCCAAAACACTAACTTATGCCTAAAAGTTCATTTCTGTATTGTAAGTAGATCCTAATAAATTTAATAAAAATCATTTTTATGACACCATCTTCAAGGGCCTGTAGCTCCCTATGGGAGCATTTGCGGACCTATGTTATTATGAACTTTTTTTCATATTTTTTTTATGTAGACTCATACCTTAAAATTTGTCATCGTCATTTCCGGACGCCCTGTATTGGTAAATCAATTTCTAACACAGTATTTTTCTTACAGCTCCACCTATAAACAAATGCCGCTTTCCTTACTGGCTTGCCAACTATAATCACTGGCACACGCTGGATTACTCACAAAGCTACAGCTTTCATCACCGTAACTCCACCTTAAGGATTAGCAACTCCAGCGGAGTGGAAATAAAAGTCGTGTGTGTGCAAGTGAAACACCCGATCGGCAGAGACGATGGTCACGTCGTTTTGGTGACACATTTCACAATGGGGTGGTGAGTTTATTATTACATATACTGGAAAAATTTTCTTTGTCTAATTAGTTACTCTGTTGAAGTACGTCAGGAAAGAATCGCATTGATTTTTTTTATGTCATTTAACTATAATTCATGGATAAAATTATTTCATTCTATATACAGTGTCTGCGGATGGGGTTTAGAAGAGTGGGGGGGGGGGGGGTCAAATTTTGAAGGTTACGTAAAAATGTCACTAACAATGAAACTTTTTGCTTGTAAAATAAATAGGATTCATGTTATGAAAAATATAATTTTTATGCAGGCAGCATAAAAAATATGAAAACGTTAGTTTGAGTAAGAGTAAACATACCATGGATTTATTATAAGGATTCGATGTCCGTACACTGTGAGCGTATCGAACGTTGTTGTTTGTTTTCTCTTGTGAGAGGAGTTTACGAACTACGAATTACTACGTAATTGAATCAAGAATGGTAGTAGAAAGAGATAAAATAACATTGGAGTGTAGGAGCTCAGAAGTGTTGCTGTCTGTCCTGGTTGCTTAGGAAAACGGCTGAACCTCGGTCTGAACACTCGGTCCCACGTACGTCTTTGTCTAATGAAGTAGAAAAGAAAAAGTGCGACGTACAGATTTATATAGATTTATAAATGACTCCTAGCGACTTTAAATAAACACCTTTAGAAATAACATAACCTATAAATAATAAAACCTTTTTAACTTAAATTTCTTATTATTTAGCAGAAAAATAAAATATTTAAGGCTTTTATTATTTTTGTAAATCTTGTGATGCTTCTAACGTATTTTTTGTACAAAAATACAAGGTAAAATACTTAAAATAGGATGTGGTCAGTGTTTACAAATTGTGTTTACAGTGTCGCTTAGAATGGTTTGTTTTGGCTTCAAAGAATGTTAAATCATCCCGTATCCAGTCTTAATAAATCCATGAAACATACCCTGTTTATCATTTTCTACCAAAAGAACAAATGTGAAATATTTTTAAAATTAAAAAATTAAACCCTAAACCCTATAAGATTTCATTAAAAAATTTAAATATTAAAAGTAACGAGATTTATTACGTTATTTTTTTTAAAGTCCCAACTATTCTCTCTCACACCTTTAACCAGAGTACTAGTTTCCACATATTAAACAATAATGACACCTACGGACATGTTTGTCAATGTCTTTATTAAATGAAGCAATTATTTAATTTAAAATACTTCTCATCAAAATGCTATCTACTGAATAAAGGGTTTTTGTAATCCAGTGTTATGGGGATGGCCAAGTATCATATCGCTATATCATGAAACAATTTAGCGAAAAATTTGTAAGAATCCCAATAACTAAAATGACAATCTACAACACAATAAAAATGTTCCAACCAACTGGTTCGGTTTTAATCTCAAGAAGAAGAAGAATAGGATAGAAGAGGTAATAGAATGGCTTTATCGCGATCGCAGATATGGTTCAAGGTGGATTGGTGGAAATGGCCTAATTTTGAGGCCCCCAAGGAACTCCGACTTAACGTTGGCCGATATGTTTCAATGGGGCTGTTTAAACAAACTGTTTATGCCACTCCAATACTAAATAATATTGACATGCTGAAAGGCAGAATTACCCAGGCCTTTCAATATCCCAGGAAGAAATTCATTCAAATATCTAAGGAAGCAATTAGAAATATGTATTGAATATGGGGAT
This sequence comes from Philopedon plagiatum, assembly GCA_963971165.1. Lineage (NCBI taxonomy): Eukaryota > Metazoa > Arthropoda > Insecta > Coleoptera > Curculionidae > Philopedon > Philopedon plagiatum. Next base: position 109,188,429 of record OZ020190.1, on the reverse strand, counting down.
GGAGATTTTGAATTTTGATATTTTTATTGTATTGCTTAGTTTATATCATATTCTTTTGAGTTTAATTAAATGTTCGTATTATTTGAAAATTGCCCTTGAATAAGAAGTATTTTGAATTAACTAATTGCTTCATGTAATAAACACATTGACAAACATGTCCATTATTGTTTAATATGTAGAAACTTGTACCCTGGTTAAAGGTGTGCGACTTTAAAAAATGAATGTGACAAAACTCGTTACTTTTAATATCTCAATTTTTAAGGAAATCTTGTACATCGGCTTCGGGTTTAATGTTTAAAAATTATTTCAAATTTGTTCTTTTGGTAAAAAATGACAAACATTCTTACGGAAAATAACGTTTTCATATCTTTTATGCTCCCTGTATAGAAAATAAAATTTTTCAAACCGTGAAACTTATTTATTTTGCAAGCAAAAACTTTTAATATACAGCGACATTTTTACGTATCTTGCAAAATTTGGTCCATTTGTCCTCTTCGCAATACCATCCGCAGACATATTGTATAGAGGGGGTCCAGGTTTACGTCAACTCTCGGTTTATTAAATGTATTATGAAGACACTACTAAACTATGACACAAATTACGACAGAGATCTGTGACACTAACATGTCATTCATACTTAAAGAGGTATGCGTAAGACTTGGTGCACACTGCAATCAAGACTTCATACACTTTTGTCAGACTTTTATGTCCAATAACACAAGGCTAAAACGAATTTATTGTCGCAACAGTACCGCACACGGCAGACTGTGCTAGTGGCTACCAGTTAACTAGTATTACTGCTGTTTACATACTAGTACCAGCAAATTCGTAAAACAATGTGAAGGAGCAGAATATTTGCTTTTACGAGACTGATATTCGGTATAAATATTGAATAATGCAGCTATAATTGGAAGTAAAACTATAACTTGATTTAGTTAGTAAGTTATTAGGGTAAAAATAGTATTTTTTTGATACGGTCAGTGACAGAGGCGAGGCGTGGCGAATATTAATCGAAAATGACCTTTATTCTTGCGCTAGATTAAGTTAAAGTATTATTTTTTCCGAAATTAGAATTATAATGCTTTAGGTAATTTTGAGTATAGGTATACCAGAAAATATTTTTGGGTTTTTATGACGCTGAATCTAAATACGACAATAATTAATCTTTGAGATAATTTTCAAATTTTAAATTAACCATCTAAAACTGCAAGAAATCCCATTTGATAACTTAAAAATGAGGACACACTGAGTCTAAAATAGATTATATGTTTAATAATGCACAACAGAAATAACAAAATACTTAGAAACAATAATATGAAAATATATAATGAAAAAAAAAACATTCTCTTTTATATTTAACTCATTTTTTGTAAAATTCAGAATTCAGGATTAAGATGGAAGGATGACTTGACATGATATGTTTTTTTTTAATTTGAGTGGGATGTTTTATATAAATATCTTTTGGAAAATATTACACGTTGCAGAAAAGTTTTCACCTTCAGTTGGTGTAAAAAAATTCCACTTTTCAGTGGTTTTCTGTTGTTTGGGCATTTTGTGAATCTAGATACGTAGCAGGTATTGAATTGTGCTATAACTAAAAGTATTACAACTACTTTATCGGTCACACTATAATCGTTTCTACGCGCAATGAAGAATAAATGACTTATTCACCAACAACATCGACTTCGACAGACCGGACCGATAAACGACAAATCACTGAACAATTAAACATAAGTGAATACCGAAAGAATCAGAAATTGTCACAACGCCAAAAGCGATAACAACTGGCAACAGTTCAAGCAGCGATTTTATTCCTCAATCAAAGAAATATTTATATTAATAAGTGGCGATTACGCGGTCGCCGTGATCAATTTTGTTTCGGTGATCCGTCCGTGGCGCATGCAAATTTGTTAATCACTGACTACTGAATATCTACGGACTACTCAATCCAATACTGAATCACTTGTTTAGCGAAATCTCGATCGCCGGTAGCGATAGTGATTTGCCTTTCACGGTGACTGGATCATGGTGATTGATATATCTCCCAACTCTAGCTGGCTGGACCACTCCCCACCCGATCACCGAGGTTAAACGATGCTCTGCAGGGTTAGTAATATATGGGTAACCACTTGTGAACGCCATATTTTGCCACTCTAAATAAGAAAGATAGTAGAGAAATTCTTCCTGTGCCGAGGTAGTACCAATTCACACATCCACTTAATGGGCTGGTAAAATTCCGACGGATGTTTCCGGCTCTGGATGTGTGAGACCCCAGTATACTCACGGCACATGGTACTTAGGTTTCGGTCTTCGTCGACTGACAGAAGATAAAAAAAGAGAAGAGCCCATCAGACAGAAAAAAACGCATTGTAAGAAGTATATTTACACAACGATCTGTTAAATATCTGACTGCAAAGGATGTGCTGTGTGTAAATTGACTTGTTTACAGACTCCTCTGAACTTTTGCACTAAATATTATTCAATATTGAGTGACTTATACAAAACAATCAAGTGTATGTAGTATTATATTATTTTATATTATATTACATTATATTATAGATTGTGAAGAGGATTCAAGAGGTTCAAAAATATTTCGAAACTTAATTAATATAAAATACACGGCTCACTTGATTAAAATGACGATTTAAAATAAAACAGAAAACAACAAAACTATTTTCCTGTGTAAGATAAATTTATTAAATAAATTACTACGAGTACACCAAACTAAGCAAAATAAATTTTCCACCACCACATATAAGCACTAATTTTTAGGGTCTGTAACAATATGCCCGAAGAGAAAAATCATCATTGATACCGAGATAAAATAAATAAAAATAAAATTTTGCTTTGGAATAAATACAGTAATTGATTTACTCGTTTTAATAAAAGCCAAGTGCCATGGATAACAAATGACCAATAAAAGAAGATATTTTTGTTCGCACTAATATATCCAATTACTTATTAATAAAGTTGTTACCCTCGTCATAAAATGTGCTCGAAACCAGCGAGCTAAGACAATATTTATTTTACCTTTACTTTAAGAAGCTCTTAAAAAAGCGATAAGGGTTTATTTGTTAACGACACCGGTTCTTTACCTGTTCGAAGCAACTGTTAATATAATATGTTTTATAAATATTGAAAACCTTTTTTTTAATCAGTAAAAAGAAGTTTTTTTCTAAATATGTTCCACTTTTTTAGAAAGAAGTGTTTAAACTGCAATAATTTGTTTCATTTTATCTGGTGATAATGTAAGTAGAATACAATTAAAGTGTATTGGTCGGACAATGTTTTAATATAAAAAAGCATACCAAGCTTATAACAGGGGTAAGGAGCTACAGAGGAGCTGATGCGGACATCGACAACTTTTTAGTAAATGCAATAATGAAACAAGAGATGCCAGATATCCAAAAGAATCCATTTAAAAAAAGAAAAATATATAACCTACAAAAGTTGGAAGATACAGAAATGGTGGAAAGGCTGCAACAAGAAGTTACAAAAAAAATTGAGAGAGAAATCTATCAGGGAGATGTACAATATTGTACAAGAAGAGTGAAAAGAGTTGAATGTAATTATGAAAGAAGTAACCGAACCAGTACTAGAGGAGAGAGAATCAAGAAATCCTTAAGAGAAACCTAGAAGTTCAAGAGAAAGAAGAAACAAATATAGAAAAGCACTGGAAAAGATTTAAAGAGGCAATACCTACTAATGGCGGCAGAAAAAAGTCGTGGATTATCAAAAACAGGAAACATGTAAATTAAACGGAATGGTGGTCAACAGAGGTACAAAAAGTCGTTAGAGGGAAGAAAAAACTATGGAAAAATACCTCATCACCAAAACTTTAGAAGATTGTGGAAAACACAAGAAGAAAAGAAAAAAAGTCAGAGACACAGTAAAGGGAGCAAAACAAGAAGCGTGGAGAAAATTCGGACAAAAGATGAATGAAAACTTCAGAGAAAACCAAAACCTGTTTTATGGTACGCTGAAACAACTAAGACATAAAAAGCATACAGTATGAGAAATATGAAGGACAAGGATGGAAACATATAAATGGAAGACGAAAAAATAATGCAGAGATCGAGGGGACATTTTAAAGAAATAACAAACAGAAAAGTCAGCCGGAGATACGAAAGAGGAAAGAGAAGAAAGAAGAACAGAAATAACCACAGTCACGGAAGAAGAAGTTAACGAAGCCATCAAAAAATTAAAAATAGAAAAAGCCGCAGGAATAGACGAAATTACACCTGAAATGCTAAAATACTTAGCAGAGGCAGGAATAAAAATTCACACAATTATTATACAAGGTGATAAGAAAGAAGAAACTACCTAGAGAATGAAATACCGGGATTATCCTACCATAACATAAAGAAGGCGATGTGAGAGAATGCTTAAATAACCGAGGAATTACGCTAATGAGCCTACCAGCAAAAGTGCTGGCCAGAATAATGGAAACAAGAATAAACAAACAACTAGAAAACACGTTGGAAGAAACAATATGGTTTTAGGAAAGAATGGAGCACACAGGACCCAATATTCATATAAAAACAAACTAAAAATGCGTAAATAAAAATAAACACAAATTTTTGCAATACTTATTGACTTCGAAAAGCATTTGACAGAGTAAGACGAAATGATGTATAGGAAAGTTTATATAGAAGAGAAATCGACAGTGAAACGATTGAAGTAATAAGAGCCATGTATGACACGGCAAAAAATGTGGTGAAAACAACCAACGAACAATTGGCATAATTTGAAACAATGGACAGACTGAAACAGGGATGGGTGCTGAGTCCTTTGTTGGTCGCAACAGTGGTAGACGAGGCAATAAAGAAAGCAAAACAAAAGATGGAACCTATGCCGTTGGGATACTGGAAGATGAAAAAGGTGGAGATATCGGAACTGCTATTGGCGGACGACATGGTGATACTGGCAGACTCAGAAGAAAACCTACAGCATAACATAGACAAACTTAATGAACAACTAAAAAAATAAATATAAAACCAAAAAAAGAAATCGATGATCATTGGACAGAACAACAAAAGACACGACATTAGAAGAAGAAAGGAGCATAGAACAGGTAGAAGAATTCAAGTATCCTGGAACTGTGATAGAAGGAAATGGTAAACAGGGAAAAGAAATAAATGATGAAACAGCAAAAATAGGAATACTGTATAATGGACTGAAAACAACATTCTTTGGAAGGAAAGAAATAACAAAGGACTTAAAGGTGGATGTTGTCAAGAGTGTAATGAGAGCCCATCATTACTATATGGTAGTATGGTAGATGGTAGTGATACATTAACTCTCACAAGTAGGGACAAGAGCAAGATAAATGAAACGGAAATGCAATTATTGAGAAAAACAGAAGGAAAAACTAGAAAAGACAGAATTAGAAACAAGGTATTTAGAATTGAACTGAAAATAAAACCAATACTGGTAAAAAGAGAACACACAACTATGACGGCTTGGGCACATTCACAGAATGTCCGACGAAAGGCTTACAAAAAGGGTATACGAAGCAAGAATACAAGGAGTTGAGAGGAATATATAAACAACATGGTAAGACGGAGTAAGGGAAGTAGTGCACGACAGAGGGATCTAATGGAATGAAGTCAGAAACCTATCACAACAGAGGAAGGAATGGAAAAGACAATTAAACTCAACTTCATAGTCTTATACCACCATGGTAAAAAGACTTAGGAATAAGTAAGTGAGAACATAATTAAAGTCTATTGGTCGGACCATGTTATAATAGAAAAGAAAGCACGTAAGGAGCTACGGAGGAGCTGATGCGGATAGCGACCACTTTTTAGTAATTGCAAAAATGAAACAAGAGATGCCCGATAGCCAAAAAAGGCCACTTATATAAAGAAAAATATATAACCTACAAAACTTGGAAGATACAGAAATGGTGGAAAGTCTGCAACAAAAAATAACAAAAAAAACTTGACAGAGGAATCTATCAAAAAGATGTACAAGAAGACTAAAAACAGTTGGAAAGAATTATGAAAGAAGTAACCGAAACAGTACTGGGGACAAAAAGGACAAGAAAAGAAAAGCATGGTTCAATGGTGAATGTGAAAAAGTATTAAGAGCTAGAAATCAAGCAAGAATTCAGCTAGAAGAGCTAATGACCAGTCAAACGGAAGAAAACAAGGCAGACTACGAAAAAAAAAAGAAAACATGTCGAAAGAATATGCAGACAGAAAAAAGGGGCATATATTGAGGAAGAAATACAAAAAATTGAAGGTTCTTATAAAAACGATGTGATAAGGGAGTTCTATCAAGAAGCAAAAATAAATAAGCAACAAGGCAATGACAGAAACCTATATGTTAAATCTAAAGAAGATCGTTTGGTAGGAGATAAAGTGGAGAAGGCTGTTTTCCATTATTTCGAAGAATATGAAAGAATAATAAACAAATTGTGGAGGAGGTTTTGAGTCGGACGAGGAAGAGGTAGTAGATGAAAATGACGTACTTGTTACAAAGACCAACAAAGGAAAACATCAGAGAAGTCATAAACCAGTTAAAAAAACAACAAATGTGCAGGGGAAAATATCTTACCTGCAGAGATTCTGAAATATAGTGGAGGAGCAGTGATTAAAAACTACGAAAATGAATTTCAAGAATATGGGAAGAAGAAAGGATACCGAACGATTGTAATAAAGCACTATGCCCTAAACATAGGGAGGAGGCTAGATAAAAATTCAGTAACTACCGAGGAATCGCACTCCTAGACGGAACCTACAAAGTACTAGCCAGAATTTTAATGGAACGACTAAACACATATCAACAGGAAACAGTAGAAGAGTATCAAGGAGGCTTTAAAAAAGGTCTGTCTTCATTTTAAAACAAATACAAAATCATACGTATGAACAGAATCTAAGTCTACACCTGCTGTTCATAGACTACAAAAGAACCTATTACTCCATACAGAGAAATATGTTGTATATAGCGATGAAGAGACTGTCGATATCAAGGAAACTAAAGAAACTTGTAGAAATGACAATAGAAAATTCATCCAATAAAGTTTTGCTGGAAGGGGTAATATTTAGATAATTTAAAGTAGAGAATAGGCTTAGACAAGGAGACCCTCGATTCACAGAACTATTCAACATAGTACTCGAGATAATACTAAGAGAGAGAGAGCGGTATAAGAACGATAGGATTCATTTATAATATCAGACATCAATGCCCGGTATATGCTGACAATTTGATACTGATGGCAAGCACGAGAAAGGAGAACTATAGAACCTAAAAATTGACTGTGGATGTAGGCGAAATACTATAGAAAAAGTAGATCACATGGAGTATCTGGGAGTAATATTCACAAACAGAGGGGAATAAGGGAAGGAAATAGATAAGAGGATGGCCAAGGAAAGCAAAGCGGCAGAAATGTTGAACAGAATACTAAAAGCAAAAAATATATCCGGGGTGCCAAAAATCAGACTATACCAAACAATAGTACGACCATCAGTAATATACGCATGTGAAGAATGGACCATTATTGAGAAGGCAGAAGAGATACTCGAAAGATGGGAACGAAAGATCTTGGGCAACATTTTTGGAGGAGTTAAATTAAGGAATGAAGAAAAAGAACAAACAAGGAAATAATGAATTTATGTAAGAAGCCTACAATAAAAAAGATAATCAGAGACCAACGAGCGAGGTGGTTAGAGCATATAGCAAGAATGTCGCCGGAAAAATGGGTGAAAAGAGTATTAACAGGTGAAGAAGGAGCCGCAAGAAGACGAGGTCAACCAAGAAAAAGATGGCTGGATGCAGTGAAAAAAGACCTTCGAGAATTAGGCATACACGACTGGCGAAAATAAGCATAGGACAAAAAAATGGAAAAGAAGGGTGGAAGCCTAAGGCCACTACGGATTGTGGTGTTGATGGGTATATTTGTCGGTTTGCTCAAAGTATATTCAATAATTTTAATTGGACGTATTTGTAATGTGACACCGCACAAGTCAATGTCATTGCTAAAGGTGACCCTGAAATGTATTACTAAATGTATTACTTGATTAAAGGTTTGGTCATGGTCTGTCACGAAGGGATCATGTCAGTCAACACATTTGGAACACATATGGCTGTAACATGGGTCAAAGTTTTATGCATATGAGCACCATACTCTCAAAAGACTATAAATCTCTGTAGCCCCTCTTACCTTTACAGTGAAGTAGTTGGATAGGGAAATTCACCAAATAAATACGGGTAATGACAAAATCGTTGATATACGTGTCATCGTACAGTATTTTTGAGTTTGATATTTATGGGCTCATGTGTATATCCTTTTTCCTAGATATGTTTTTCAATTTTACTACGTTTAGGAATGAGATTAAATATTATCTAGTTCGTCATCAATCATCACCAATTGTATTATCTTGCTGTTAAGAAAATTGTTTTTCCCGCTGGTTAATAAACCATGCTTAGCGGCACTATCCGCTAGCCGTATTACATATGCAATAAAAGTTTTTTATTTTACACAACTACTTTGAGAAACGCATCACATGTTTGCAGACAATTTCTTTTGTGCTTGGTTATCTTATTTATTTTTTAATACGTACATGACAGATACTGCTTATTTGTGCTGTATAACATTTAATAATATTCGTGTCGTAGAGCTACTTGGGTTGGTAGAAGTAGATAATATACTTGTGCCAATAGAAGAGTTTTTATTTCATATTTTACGAGAACTCGCCCATTCAACTTAATATATGTATTATATTAATATAATATTATGTTTTACTGGTTCACGAATTATCATTGCTACTGTCTACTAGATAATGGCGACGATATTCACCCACACATGGTAATCTGTCCTCACCAGTTTGTTGTCTCACTGATTTGCCCCCACACCAGCAGGGTGTGTTAAATACACATATACATATGTCTGGAGACCCGTACCTAATTATCAGTAAAGGATATCTTCAAATAAATTAAGACAATGTGGTTCCGAAATATATCTCTTCATTAGCAAATCATCGTTGTCTACATACTTCAAACACAACTGTGTTTTTATTTACCTTTCTTTCATTTAACAAATAAGCAGCAGTTTTTAAACATCTGGTATAGTTGCTCTTTTGTACGATTTACTGCTGGCCAGCATATTAGGTCATCAACTTAGGCTGGAGAAGGCCACTCCTGCTGGTGACAGATTTTACGAGGGATAGTAAGTTTATTAATAAGTAACAGGATACACTCGAGTGGAAAAAAAGGATATTTGATGGTCATTTATTATAGATATTTTATTCGGGTCAACGTAATAAGGATAAAAGGAAAGGAAAAATAGTTGGAGGCAAAAATCACTTTGATTAAATTTGAAGGTCAGATACCGCAGCAATTTATTAACTGGATAAAAGTTTAGTGTCTGGGCTATGCTGTTATATTTTTGGGTTTATTGATATATTATTTATAGAATCTGTGTTTAAAGCTTCGAGTTTGGACGTTTTAATGTAATTTTTAAGAAGAGGATATAACGTGGATTATATTTTCTTGATTTTTCTATTTTGATGTTGTAAATCCTCTAAGTGGTAACAGTTGAAGTTATAAACCGCAGAAAAATATTCCATGAGGATAACAAATATACTCTGTTCAATGTACTTGTTCTAAACTGCAATATTTTTAAATAGTGCACACAGATCATTAGAGGTCTGGCTCATCGTATATAAAACTTCGGAAAATTATTTTATAATAGTTTACTGGAGTCACGAATCAATCAATAACTTCAGCATGGTTACATTGGTTACCTGCGGATCATGGAGACAATGTGGAACGCGAAAAGAACTAAAATCGACTTCTCGTTCATAGCTATTTTTCGTACCGTGAGTTATCGGACTCAAATTAGGGTGTCCGAAAAATCTGAGTATGGGCAAATATTTTTCCTATTAGTAAAGATGGAGACACTCAGGTATCTTATCAAAATCTACTTTTTTATGCCATTTAACTTTTTCAATCCGCTTGAGGGGTGATGCAAGGGAATTTTGAACACCTTTTAAAGTAATAAGAGCAGTAAAGATACTTAAATTTTTACGTTCAGATTCACTAAGAAAGTTTAAGATTTAGTACTGGTTTAAATTAAGATCTTATAGTTGAGCAGTTACGTTTTGACAGGTTTTTGTCCTGTCATTGTTAATAAGTCGTCATTAAAAACTTACGAATTGTGACATTTCAGCGATTTACTTAGTTTCCAAATGATTTTCATCTTGGAACGAGTTGTTGTAATGAATTCAGTTCTATTATTGTTGAAAGTACGTACTAAAATTGTAATTTTCTTGATAAATTTGCGAAAACGCTCAGAAATAAGTTCACAGTATAAAACTTAGTTGTCTTATTCGTTTGTCAGTTTAAAACTTTTGGTTGTCAAGTTAGACCGGACTAGCGTTGGAGAATCAGGCTGTTCATTTTTAGGGGGTTGCCCCTCGGGTTTGCAGTAAAATGTTTTTTAAATACCTTTAAAATGAGATACCACACTCCATAGGGCTGCATTAAAAATTTTTGGCCTCAACTCCCTAGCGTCACCCCCCCCCCCCCCCCCAAGTGATTAAAACAGTTAAATTACTTAAACTACAATTATCAACCATTAAGATGATAAACACAAAATTTGCTGTCTCTATCTTTACTAATAACAAAAATATTTGCCAATACTACGACTTTTCGAACATCCTGTAGAATTCTCACAAAGGTGTCTTTTCTTTCGCTAAATTTTGCATTTGCTTTGCAAGGAAATACCTTCCCAGTACCAAGAAGACTAGTAAAATTCAAAAAAGTCACGACAGAAAAAAGTAGAAAGTGATCTTTTTCCTTTTTTCTGATACATAATCTTAGCTATGTTTAATAAATAATATAATTTGTCGCACCATGCGGATATCCATTGAAATCCGCAGGTTGTGTCTCAGAAGCTACTGATTATTGAAATTATTAGTAATTAATTTCTTTTTAGTTACATTAGCTATGGACTTTATAATATATTTCGACAGCAATATTAGTAATTTATATTTTAACGTAGAAACAGTGACATTTGCAGGACTAAAAGTACGTAATATTATGTGTACGTAAAAGTAGTAATATATGAGTACTTTGGTTCAGATGTCCCGCATAAAATTCACATTTCTTTAATGCGTTATTTTTCAGTAAAACGTTAACACCTCAATTAATTGAACCATTTACTCATTTTTCTGTAATATTTTCAACCGGTTCCGTTCAACCCTCTAACCCACAGCTACTCAAACTTTTTTTTTCAAATGGCATACAAAACTGAATATAACATTATCTTTAAAAAGTAATTTAATTTTTTAAAGCTTTTTTTTTTAAATGCTATAAAAACTTATAAAGGGATGGTGCTTTGTATCGCAAAACCAACACGAATGGGTAGGCATTTTTCTAGCATATTGTTTATCTGATTAATAAAATATCACTTTTATTTATTTTCATTTATGAACTTTTTTTATTCTTTACATTTTATGCTAGACAAAACTCCAATACATTTAGTACTCTGCTTATTGAGTTTTAAAGGGGGTCTGTGTGTTTTTAATAAAAATTGTGTTGTCAGAGAGCCAACGTGTTGAAATTTTGATGTTGTTAGGTTGCGGGGACAGAATACGGAACAAAAATGAAGTTTGCGTGTTATTTAATGCAAAATATCCCGAAAATCCAATTAACCAGTCGACTGTGAGTAGAATAATCCATAAGAGAAACACGGCACAGAAAGGGATTAACCTAGAAGTGGTCGACTACCTGCCTTAAATGAAGACAAAAAACTTGATATACTCCTACATATTAGTGAAAATCCTCATTCCTCAACTAATACATTAGACCTAAATGACGATGTTACCAAATCAACCGTGTCAAAATTTGTAAAAAGCCAAAAGTATGACCCATATTGTTCAGGAGCTTTTGGAGGATAATTATGACAGAACACTACACTTTTGTGAAGAAATGATTGCAAGACGTGATGACAATAACGTATTTTCACAAAACATTATTTTGACATAATTATTGATTCTGGTCTAAGCAAAACCCACACTGGTAATGTGAAGAATATGCTGAAGTTCCGAGAAATTCAATTGTGTGGGCTGGAATACCTAATTATTAATATAATCTTGGGACCATATCATTTTCACGGAGATCATACAGCTGAACGCTATTTAGATTTCCTTACATTTGAGTTAATACCCGCATTAGCAGTTATTTTTCCTAACGAAGTTGATCCTGATATTCCACGTGGAAGAATATCATTTCAACAAGATGGCTCACCATTCCATTTCGGTATTAATGTTCGGAGGTACTTAGATGAAATTGCTCCGAACCGCTGGATAGGTCGACGAGGTGCAGTTGAATGGCCACCGAGATCCCCAGATCTTACGCCGATAGAATATTTTCTATGGGAATATTTGAAAGAGCGAGTGTCCCAGAATAGACCACACAATATTAACGACCTAAAGGATAGAATTCTAACTGAGATCAAGAACTTAGAGCCCCAAACTATTTAGTGCATAGATTTTACCACCAACTTCGTGCATGTCACGTTTTATGAATTTTATGGATTTTAGAAGACAGTGGTCATTTTCAATATTAATAACGTTAGGGCACAATAGTTAACTAGGTACTACTTGTAACATAGTTGTAAATAAAACAAGTCGATATTTAATTATTTTTACAATACCATACTCTATACAATACTCCGATTAGCTATTATTCCTACAAAACCTAGTAATTAAAAATGTAACACGACTTATTGATATATACCATTAAATTCAGTTTTTATAAAACTAGCTTTTCAACGAGCCCCCATTTGACATAGTTTGTCATATGAAAAAAAAGTTGGTGTGGCTGAAGGTTAGAGGGTTAAAGGGAGACCGTTGAAAATATTACAGGAATATGAGTTAATAAATAATTTAATTAATTCACATGCTTCAGTATTTTACTCAGAAATAACGCATTAATGAAATATGAATTCCATGCGGGATTTCTGAACCACCCTGTATACCTAATAATTAGGCGTGGTAAAATATCTTAAAATCCACCGTATTTGCTAGTGTGTTAGCATAAAGGCGGCTACAGACGGCATGGCAAGCCTTAGCCAGCGTTTCAACCAGCGTTTGTAGAGACATTGGTCTTTGCTTGATATTCGCGCACCGACAACCGTACACACGACATGTTTTATCTTTGCCAGTGTTTTCGAGGCAAGTGAAAGCGAATCTCTACAAGTGTACAAGAGAGACAAAATGGAGTCCGATGATGAAGTGATAGCAGCGTCTGCTCTACTTTTAAGTTCAGCTGCATTATTTTTATCAAAAACTATTAAAAGAAGAAAAAAACGCAGGTGGTGGACTAATTCGCTTTATCTAAGTAGGACAACGTAGGTTAACTAAATAATATTTAAATGAACATTCACACTACAAAAATGTTTTTAGGTACAATGGAAGTGATTTACTTGTCGATTTGAGAAAGGAGGCATCTCTAAAGTTCATTAATTTCTACAGAATGTCTGCAAGTGATTTTGAATACGTGTGTACGGCGATCAAGCATCAACAAGTCCCTTTGATGTGTGTCGAAATTACCGCTTACTAGGCGAACCCTGGCCAGCGCCAACGTTGGCTTTGCTTTGCCATATGTTTTGCATCCACACGATGCGCCAACGTTGGAACGAGCGGGCATTGACCAATGCTTGCCATGCCGTCTGTAGCCGCCTTAATAATAACTACTTTCGCCGTCGAAGTTGGATAGGCGGCGCGGCGGCGCAGCGGCGCGCAGCGTACCGTCCATGCCATGTCAGTTGTTTTGCCAAGCTTGTTTACCCCATAATATGGTCTTCTTTAAATGCGTTTAGGCATTTTGAAATGGTTTTAGTAGATCCCGTGACTTTTCTACTGTCAAGCATATCCTGCTATTTGTCGGCGAGAGTCCAAATATCATTAATGACAAATGTAAGTCAGAGTGATCTTTTTGGTTGAATGTTAGTTTTTTTTACGTTTTTTAACTGATTTTGACTTAAGAATTGTATGGGACAAAATTTTATTGACACTTAATAGGTAATTTTGTCACGTATAAGCTTCTTTAAGCGGCATTGTGCCAAATTGATAAGTCTGAGGGTTATACGGTGGGACAAACTTTACTTGCCAAATTGACATTGACATAAGACGCTAGAGGTGGCTTAAGCTCGAAAAAATTACCATAATTTTCTTTTCCGTCATTCGCCATGTGATATAGGAAACAATTTTAAGACTGCCGCGCAGAAAAATAGCTAAGGTAGTTATATTTATAGCGCGTTCGGCAATGCAATCTTTTCCATCGTTTTGCTCGGAATTATTGACAGGCACGTGATCGGACGTACTGTTTACAATAATAGGTCATGTGACCGTCAAAAATTCCGAGCAAAACGACGGAAAAGATTGCATTGTCGAACGCGCTATTAGTATAAGAGGGATATACCATGGATTTTATAACTCTAATGCCTGGTTGTACAATAGTAGCTTAAGCCTAGTTTAACTTAAGCTCGGTTCAGACTTAAACCGTTTTTATACTCGCCCGGCGCGTGAATATCTAAATAGAGTTTTTCCTGGGCGATGGATTAGTCGACGGGGTCCAATATAATGGCCGGCCAGATCCCCCGATTTATCCCCGCTAGATTATTCTTTGTGGGGTTACCTCAAATCCAAAGTGTACGTCAATAGACCAAATAATATTGACGACCTGAAAAATCCAAAGGACAAGAAATTAGATTAATAGAACTTCAAGTCGGTAGTTCAAAATTTACTGCAAGAATTCGAAGATCATCTCGGGAATTGCCAGGACGTTGGTGGTGGTCAATTCCAACATTTGTTGAAATCATTTTTCCACAAGTTTGCCATTTATAATTTTTAACCCGGGATCAGTCGCGTACCTTTTCATAACGTGATCGGTCGCCTGTTAGATTTTATCTAACAGAAACAGAAATAAAGAATCATTTAGTGCTTAAGATTATTATAAAACAAATTTTAAAGAATTATAAAGTTTATTTATATAAATTGCCAACCTGAACATAACAATTAAGTAAAAAAATGAGTTAAAAATATTACGTTGGTATAAAAAAAATTAAAAATGCCAAATGATAACCTGCCATGAGCTAACGTACCTATATTTTACTCGCCAGGCGCTTCTGGAGAGGGAAAGATTTTAAGCCAACGGGTTCGATTTTATGAGTAAAAAACTAAAATTGTTAGATTTTTCGGCGCGGCCGATCGTGGTTAATAGTTGTAAAGGTAAACTGCCCTTTTTTCAAAAACGGCTCAATATAGATATAGGGTATGGTCCACGAAATATGATTGAAATTTTGCGCGGCATTCAAAAATGAAATAAAAAAAACAGGTTTCTATTTCAGAAAATTAAGTGTGACATGATATATTCTTTTAGGGTCACCCTGTATACATCAAGTTTAGTTTAAACAATGCGCACCTAAGATTAAAACTTCACGTGTCCAAGCGTTTTTTTAAATGTCTAAATTGTAAACGAATGTATTAAAACCTTTACGTTCTTATTGCATTATAACAAAAGATTTTCTTAATTGACTGTATGCAAAAAATAACACTATATTTCGATTTTTGTTTATTTTAGCCAAAGTGGCTTCACTTGCATGTCCTTCTATCGGCGGGACGGCCACGTAGCAGAAATACAAATTGGATCTCAAGCGAAGCGCCTCGAGGACGCCTGCAGCCCGGCGTTTTTCAACAGGACCAATTTGCCGTACGTCACGTTAGTCAGTGAGTATGATTATTATCTCTGCTTTGTTCGAGGCGATTGCCGCTGGTGCTAATCCCAAAGAACGGATTTATGGTATTTTGCAAAATAATCAAGTTTGAATCTCGGACTATTTCTTTTACCCTTTTATTCTGTTACCGGAATGAATTTTTGTGCTTCATTTTTAGCTAGAACTGGATTTACAGGGTGCAGTTTTAGCTTTGATGTTTCGATAACTTAAATCGACTAAAGACTGCTTTTTACAATCAATATTCAGTTAACACGTAAATATACTGGATGGTGCATCGTCAGACGGAACATAAGAAATGCCATATTATAAATTTTAAACTGGTTAAATATCGACTCATTCGACTTTCTTGTTTTTTTAGGCCAAAAGTGTATTTAAACTTTTTGAAGGATACAATAAATAAACTTCTTCGCAAAACTTTAATCATTTTTCTGAATCCAACCCAAAAAGTTGTTTAAAAAATATTTTCAATATTGTTGAAAAAAGTTTGAACTAATTACGAAGACACTGCAAACTTTTCAATAAATTGAAAAAAAGTATATCAGACGAATTTCTAACAAGTCAATAATTTTAATAACAAAAGAATTTAGAAAGCTCATTAAAATTATATAGATAAACTGTATTTTCAAAAAAGTTTACATGCACTGATATTATAGTCTATAAGAAAGTAAGGGAGCCGATATTTGCCTACTTTGGAATTGACATAGGTTTTTTATTTTCCAGCAAGGGATGCACTACCCGGTATATAGTTGAATTTTTTATAAACTTGCCGCTTTTTACGATTCAGCTTCAAGAATTATTATTTTATTACAATAAAGATTGGCGTTTATTAGCCGGCGAAGTCTTTATGTTTAGCGCCGGAATGCCTTAGGTATATCTAGCCACCGACTGTTTGTTTAGGTATTGTTAGCGAGACACAAAACCGCTACCGTTTTACTGAAACCTAACTGTGGTAAGCGGCAAGTTTATACTATACTCAACTATACCTGCTGAACTATAGCTTCTGTCGGGATCAAATGTTTTATCGTTCGTTAGTGCTTCGTTGCCAATAATATTGGACTTCAGTACTTTAAAAAAAAGTTATCAAACACAGGCGCGGCCCGTGAAATTTTAAAGTTGTATGTCTCTGTTGCTACTTATGGGACCTATACCAAGTTCAGGTTTTTTACTAGTGAGCCTACTAAGAATGTTTTCGTAAGGAAAAAAATATTTTGTAATTTTCGAAAAAAAGTTGAATTTTTGAATTAACCCACCTGGGAAAAAAGTTAACACGCAAATTTTACATCATTTTGTCGACAATTTTAAATTTTGAGAGAAAAAAATGTGTTAGTAGACAGTTATAGACATTTGATTTTTTTTTAAATTATATTTTAGTTTTAAAAAAATTCAAATGACTATAACTTTCTTCTAACACATTTTTTTTCTCTTAAAATTTAAGAATTGTCGTCTAAATGATGTAAAATTTGTTTAGAAAAAATAATAAATAAAATATTTAAGCGTGTTAATTTTTTTCCCAGGTGGGTCAATTTAAAAATTCAACTTTTTTTCGCAAATTACAAAATATTTTTTTTTTACCAAAACAGTAGTAGGCTCACTATTAAAAAAATCTGACCTTAGCATGGGTCCTATAAGTAGCAACAGAGATATACAACTTTAAAATTTCACGGGCCGCGCCTATCAAACATAAGTAGATTATGTTGTGGTATATGTAATTATTATGACGTTACTATTATTACGCTTAAAATTTTTTGTTTTAACAATGTCTCAGAATTAAAATTCCTCAACACCTTATTATTGTGTGGCAACATGGCAAATCTAGCGCATCCTGGCCTATCAATGCAATGAATAAAGAAGTTTTCTTCTTCGTCGATAATGATTAGTAGTAAGGCAATGTATGTCCTGCCGACACAAACCCCATTTTTACATGTAAATCTCCATAAGAAAATTTAAGGTTCGATTTGCATTTTTGGTACCATTTTAAGGCGTGGCACTTTTCGGCCACCGTTCAGTCCACCATCGTGTTAGATGAGTTGGGGTAGAATATTAAGGATATTTTTAGCGGGGAAGGTGATTAGTAGATAAGAAATTACTATGAATTAATTAGCTGATTAAAAAATGATAAGAGTTAATGGAATAATAGTATTAGATAATCAAAATGGTGTAGGAGAAGATACAAAAATTTAAATATACGAGGGTATTAGATTATTAAAGAGCTATATATTTTGCAGAACAGATTAATATTAGGGCGGTTAGGAACAGGGTGCTTTAGAACAGGGTGGTTAGGAACAGGGTGCTTTAGAACAGGGTGGTTAGGAACAGGGTGCTTTAGAACAGGGTGGTTTGAACAGAGCTGTTTGTTGTTAAGTGGTTGGTAGTTGTTTTTAGCGGTTCAAGAGTTGTTTTTTAGCTGTTTTTTCAGAAATAGGGAGGCTCTTTTAGCTGTTGTCTAGTTGAGCGGTTAGACGTGTAAACAGTTTGCTTGAACAGGGCCTGTTTTTTAGCCTTTAAGTGGTTGGTAGTTGTTTTTTAGCGGTTCAGTTGTCGAGTGGTTCAGTGGTTGGGTAGTTCATTGCTATGTATGTGATATGATAGGTGCAGCTTGTTATAGAAGAATAGTTAATAAATGGAAGCTTATTAAAAAGAGCATGATTATACCAGCAGATAAGAAGTTATGTTATTCAAAAACAATCATATCCATAGATGGGCATATATAATAAGCATTCAAAGAGATCCAAAAGATTAAGTTATAAAACAATCCCAGATAAAATTTAAAAAAAATTTTAACTTTTAAGAAACTATAATAACTCCCACAACAGCAACGAAGCTCCGGCTTAGCAAACCCAAGCAAACTTAATGCTTAGGTAGAACGCAATTACTGCGATATCAAAATCTATAAATAAAAAAACTGATAAGACGTCCTAAAAAATTCCAAGTGTAATAAATATACCCATATTAATCAAAGAAATTTTTACAAAGTCGCTAGATATTCCACGCGGTCAGCCGCACATTTATATGCAAAAATTAGGAAATGCGCTTTAGAAATAATAGATTATAAAACCTCATGCAGAAAGCAAAAGCCACCAATTTCCTTCCAAAAAAAACCACATAAAATATTGAATGCGATAATTATTTTGCACCGGAAACGTGTTGGTTTACCGCAAAACGAGTTTATATTCAAATTATGTCAAACACCTGAATTATAAAAAAAAATCTAGTCCTAATACCTGCAAAAATATGTAATATTATATACTTAACACAAATTTTAAAGCATACCAACTCTAAAAAATAACTAGAAAGATATTAAAATTTAAGCAAAAAATTATATTTTTAATAAAAAATTTAGTTAATATACGGTTCAACATAGAGAAAAAAAGTTATATGCAGCCATTTTATAACCTCAAAACCCAAGCTTCTTATGGTAAAGGCGTATTCAAAGCCCGATAAGGCACGCTTAATATCTCAACTTTTTATGAAATTTACTCGCCCTCTCCCCAGAAGCAAAGAGAGGTTATGTTATTTGCCTAATAGTACATAGGAGGTTTTATAGAGCACGAATTAAACTTGATACAGTTACATCAATTCAAAATATTTTACTAAAGAACTAGTAATAAATAGCAAAAAAATTAGCGCAAAAAATGGTTTTATTCGAGGAAAAAAGTTAAAGTATAAGATTTGTATGCTACACTATTTACCCCCCACCACACATGACTCGTGCTTCAGAATCAATCACCCACAATATTTCAATATAAACAATTTTATTTTATCAATAGATCAATAAATAATTGCTGCAGAGTGTTTCTACCCAAAAAAAGAGCATAAGCAGCCATAACTTTACATTAATAACGTGTTATTATATTAAATTAATTAATACAAAATTTTGAAAAATTTTATCAGAGTGGGGTAGTTTTAACCCCGATCATCCCCTCACCTCCCCATAAAATAGCGAGTAGGGTATTAAAGTTAACGAAAAACAAACGGCTATTTTACTAAAAACATCTAGTTAATATACTGGATGTTCATCGAAAAGCAATACAAATATATAATTAACAGTTTAGAAGTAATAATAATAACGTATAACATACCTAATTTTCAGCAAAAACGACGGCAGCCATGACGACTTCAGCACCAGAATTCGCAATGATAAGTTTTCGAGCTCTACTGTGCAGGTATGTAGCAGAGGACTAATAATTTTTAGGAACACATTAAAACCTAGGTAGAGATAAAAAATAATTAGAAATAGTAAAAAAATAACCAGTAAACGTATAAATACAAGCTAAAAAATACCAATATATACAGTTCCTCCGGTTTTTCACATGTACTAGATGAACAGATGTATTTCAATAGCAAAAAACTTAGAAGTCTCAATGTAAATTGATATCAAAATCACAAATTACGTCAAGACTACTCAAATCGCTGCTATTGGTCCTGGTGGCAGTCGGGATGGCACGTTCAAAACCTATTTTTGAGAGAGCTATAAAATACTTAGCGTTATAAGGGAAAAGCATATACACTACAAAACAGATTAGTTAAAAAGTTAATTAGGAAAAAACCTGAAAGAATATTTGATTAGATTGAAGTCATAGCACATAGAAAAAAATATTATAAGATAAAAAATGCTGCAGCTTCTTTCTTCTCAGACAGGTAAATAGTGATGAAATCCAACAGCTTTTAATCTCGAATAGTAAATTTATATTGATATAAGCACAATATAGCAGATACCACCCGAGATAAAAAACAATTAGATATAGTGATCGCTGCATATTTTCATCAGGAATGGCACCTATAAACTTTTAAAACAGAAAAGTATTATAAGATAAAAAATGTTGCAGCTTCTTTCTTCTCACACGGGTAATAGCTGAAATCAAACAGCTTTTAATCTTGAATAGTAGTTATATATTGATATAAGCACAATATAGCAGCTACCGTCCAAAATAAAAAACAATTAGATATAGCGATCGCAGTATATTTTAATCCTCTGGAATGGTACCTGTAAACTTTTAAACCTATTTTTTAGGAGTAAAAATAATAAATTAGGTAAATAACGGTTCAACATATAAATAATAGCTGAAAAAAATGTACAGTGGGGGAGGTAAAGTAGTTAAAAAACGAGGTAGGTAGAATCTAACCAAGGGTAAAATACAGGTACATACTTTTTATCAGACAGATAAATACACATACACAGCAGGTAAAAAGTTCAACTTTGTAGCAAATCCTATGGCTATAATTCGAGATTCTTGTGCCATACCGATATCAAAATCACGACATATCACAAGGATCTGCGACTATGGACATAGGTACAACATTTTATGAAGTAAAAAATAATAAATTACGCAAATAACAGTTCAACAGGTAAAAACGTAGCTGTCAGAATCTAACCAAGGGTAAAATATGGGTACATACACATTTAGCAATTAAAAACAATTATATATTGTAAGCGTTCAGTTCAACTTTGTAGAAAATCCCAGGGCTTTATTTCATAGATTCTTGTGCAATATTGATTTCAAAATCACAATATAAACACTAAGATCTACGAATAAGACAGAGGAAGTAAAAGGTGTTCTTCTTCTAATAACATGTGTAAAAACCAATCAGATATAGTCGTGACTACTGCAAAATATCGCTAAAAAATACAATATTTGCACAATAGTTACCACTACAGCTGCAGTTGTCCTAGCGTCCATGGAAATAGTAATCCGTAGAAAATTCCTCCTCCCAGAAGGGGTGGTAAAAATATTAAATCAGATAAATAATCGATCAGTCAGTTAAAAATGTGATAAAACAGTAGTTTTCCTAAACCTAGAACGAAATATACGGTAAAATGATTGTATGTAATATGCAGCTGACATAATTTTCTCTCCCACTTTTCCACATGGCTTGAGACATGTCAAAATATTAGATTTACGGGTCAGGATGCACCCTTTTCTTTTAATTTAATATTTTGGCTGGTTAAAAATTTGTGTCAGCCGATAACAGACTACTTTGTCTTAAAAAAGACAATACATACAGACTAACTTAAAAATCCTACATTAATAAAAAAGTTACAATGAAAACTCTAACTCGTCATATAATACTAGATTTAAAAATTAAATAGTATTAAGGTAATATTTTTTAAAAAATAGTTGGACGACTTTAAACATGTCCAGAGGTCGAAAAATAGATTAATAACGAGCCACCAAAAAAATATATAGTGCCCCAGAAGGCGTTACTAATTGTTATTAGTTATAGGTGTTGGTAAAAAGATTGTGTTATCGGTAACAATACATTTATCAAGAATATAATAAAAAAAAACAACAGAAAAACTTGAAAAATATAGAATATAAGTTTTTAAAACAGCGGTACCGCAACGCTAAAAGCTATAGATTTTACGTAATGATAATCGATAAGAAAAAGGATTACTTAAACTATGAAAAAATATAAATTACGGAAATATAGCACAAGTAAAACAAGGCTTCTACTTACGAGAGTCTTTCGAAAACGAACAAAGCTAAAAAACATCGAATTTTAAAAATGTTACTGTTTTTTCCCATTTTAATATAAGCCTTTAAAAAATTTACACTTATGTTTTCTATAGGTAATAATGAATGCATAATGTTAACTAAAGGGTATGAGTATAAAATTAGTTGCATATAACGTTATCAAATCCAGAAAAACCGCAAAGATTTATACACAGTTGCGCGCTTGCAACTACCATGCTACAGGCCCTATGGTAATTGAGGCAAACTGGTAACATTTAAAAAAGTGTTATTATCACTCTGTAATTAAAATGGGGGAATAAGTAGGGGTAGGTATATATTCCAGAACGCAATATTTATAGCCGTTTTATATCTTGTTAAAAATTTTTAAAGGTTTGTGTGTGCGTAGAGTTGTTTTAAAATGCCTGATGGTGAGTTTTTTGCATATAATATAGTATTTTTTCTAATAAAATTTTTCTTCTAAAGAATTTTATATGATGATATTCGCAGAGGATCTGGCCGAATCGACCTTCCCAAATCAAAATGTAAGTTTTTTAGAGTTTTTTAATTTTTCCGATTCTAATTCCAATTTAATTTTTCCGGTTTACTTATTTTTATCACGACGGCCCACCGCCGAGTTTGTTGCCATCGACGGCAGTAATATTATATAATGGAGGGCTATTCAACAAAACCGTCTTAGTTTGGGTAGACCCCATAGCCAAATATGTCTATGTAAATTTCTATTAAGGGGATAAAAATAAAATTTTTTTAAAGTGCAACGTTTTTATTTATAATCCCCTTTTTATAAAAAAATGTTTAAATATAGCATCATAAAATAGGGTAAAATAGCTAAAATTGCTGGCTCTCCAATCTGAAAAGAAAACACGTATTTAGTATTTTTAGAGAATTCAATGCTTTTTTTAATTTAAATCGAAATTTTTAGGCTAACGAACGCACGCATTTTATGCTGAATTGAAAATATGTAAATAGTATGTCAATTTTCTTACCCCTGACACCCCTGACTCCAGTTCTCTTGAATTTCCAACATTGGGGATTCTTTTTTATAATCTTCAAAGTATTTCATCCCGCGAAATACAAGAGACAGCTGCTTATTATTTAAGCTGTCAATGGCTTCATCAGTCAATGTCATACGCTTGGGCAGATATACTATATGATTTTGTAGCTCAACTTTAGTTTGCATACCGAATCTTCCATCATGTTTTTCAATGTGAACAATAGGGTAATATTTATCAACAACCATTTCCTTACAAGGTAGTATGGGCTTATGAGCAGCAAATACCCCAATTTTATTAATTTCACTGAGACTCATCGTGGTCATTCAACACACTTTTTAAATTTAAAAAAATACTGAAAAACTGATTAATTATTTAACAAAACGGTGTATTTTATGGTGTTTAAGCGCCCCTCCACATTTTTTCAAAACATCCCCCTCTGTTTAAGTATTTTATCAAAAACGTAATTACCAATCATTTTTCAGAAAAAAACTTTTAAGTTATGCATTCCAATTAAAAGTAGTATTTCTTTAACCCCGCCCCCTAAATTCCCCACCATCCCAAAAACGTTTTCAAGACCCGGGCAGGTAGGTCTGTAGTATAAAAAGATTTTTTATTTAAACTTTTATACCATAATGTTTTCAAAACTTAGGCATACTTCGGCAGCATAAGTATTTGCAGTTACTGAATCTTTTTTAAAAATTTTGGTATTTTTAGTGCTATTACATCTGATAGTGGTAAGTCAGTATTTCTAATGTTTTTTTATTTTAAAAAAAGTTTTATTTTATTTACTAAAAAATCAAACGTTTATAGTATATATTTTTGTTGAATTAGAACAGAATTTCTTCTGCATAAACTTTTCTTTTCAGGTATCGCATTTTATAAAAATAAAATCATACAATGTATAAATGCTTTAAGTGTAGACAATTATTTAAGTTTAAGAATGTTGACATATGTGAATTTGATTTATGGTTCGAAATTTACGGTTTTTCATATATATACAACGATTCATTACTAGATGGAATAAATAAAAGAACTTTGGGGATCAGTACTGACAATGCAGTGATATGCATAATTTTTTTAAGAAATTTAAATATAACACTAGAGAAAGTACACGCTTCAGGAATAGACCCCTTTCAGCTGGATTATTTAGGTTTTATATGTAAAAATTGCATTCAAGCATTATCAGAAGCTTAGGTAGAAATTACTTATTTAAATACTAGCGTACAAGGACAACGATAAAACTTTTATAAATTAACTAGAGTTAAATAAAAATAAAAATGACAATATTATTATATTTTATTCAATATCTATGGAGGGCGTAGTAATTTGGAAAATATATAAGTTTATTATCTGGTATAGGTTTATAGGAGCGTAAACTAAAAGCTGATGATATTGTTCATAATTTTTATTTTAAAAAACACATATTTTACATTAAGAAACATGTCATATAATACTTTTCTAGATTTAACACAATTATTCCTATTTATAAAATTCTATAATGCCGAGTCTTTGTAGCTCCATCAGTATGGCCATTATTTCACTATGATTGCATTTATCAACATTATTTTCTTCTAAATATTTGATCCTATCAACTAGTTCATTAACATCATCATAATGTGATACAATGCCGTATTCTCTTTCAGCTGTAGGACTTTTGTGATCCACTTGTTTCATTGGATTGGGAGATTTTGAAGTGTAAATTCTTTTAGGTGGAAATAACTTTGCTATAATATTTTTATACTTCCAATTAGAGCTAGAAAGAATGCGCTCATCTCGGTTAAAATTCCTCCTATGAACGTTGGTGAGAAGTAGAATTTCTTTGTAGTCATTTAAGTCCTTGGTCGTGTATCCTTTTGAACGCATACTCGTAAGTAAACTTAATAGCCCAGTCGTTAAAGTATACGTATCGTTGTTAATCAATAACTTATTATTTTGAATCTCTACTGGAACATTTCCAATAAACTATTGGCCACCATCAGTTCTAAATCCCATGACGTTTTTATCTGCCATTTCCAGGAGCATCATTTTAATTTTTCTTTCAGCCATCATGCCTTTATGACGCCTTGTAAACTAATGAGTACGCAAACAGAGTGTTTCGCTATTTATTAAACCTAACACTATCGTAACACTAACCTAACACTAACCTAACACTATCGTAACACACTCATAACAACCACCTAACCCTACCCAAAACAACTCCCCAACATTATCTAACATCCCTATCAACTACCTAACAAACACTTAACTAGTAGAAATGCTGTTCGTAAAACCCCTGCGGGGAGCAGTTTTTAACATTAGCTCTATTAAACCGATCACAGAGGGTATGTGTTTTCCTTATAGAACATAACAGCTAAACGAGTACTATAAACAGCTGATATAAGCTCATCTTTTTTATATTTTTAGAGACCCCGGTATATACTATTTAATATACAGACCCTAGTGGGTAGTTTTATAAACTAAATGGTTTAAAAATCTCTTGTGCCAAACCCAAAAATTGTGAAATATAAATCATTTTTATTTCAACTTAGCTCTTTTTTAAACAAGATTAAATAAATAACCTATGTAAAGCGTGGGATTGATATAATAACTGAAATGTTATAATTTACATTCTTACACGCAGGTTTTTTCTCTAAGAATGTGTTTATTAATTAAAAAATAATTTATCAGTATAAGCCTTATCTTTTTGAATCCTGTAATTTTCTATGTATTTTCATATCCCACATGCTATGGGTAGGGGTTGATTGGGGTAACTACCCCCCCATATATTTTTAAAGCATCTCACCGATTGCTATTAACACTAGGATATATTGTAAAAATTCTTTCAGATTCGATTGAAGTTAAGAACGTGTTTTGAGAAGTTGGATCTTTTTTCTTTGGATGTTTGATTATAAAGAGTTCAAGGAACCCTTAAAACTATATAGCTGCTATGTGGACACGATTTTGATTTTAAACAGCACAGTTTAATATTTACAACTCTGAGCGACATTTTTTAAAACTTAAGTGCCTTGGCTATCGGCCTTAAACAATAGATTAGATATAGGTGTGATGATATAGACCTAATCGATAAATTAATTGTATTGATTATTAGTTATAACCAATATCTATCGCAGTTTTTAATTAATTTATAGTTGTGAGTTTAATGTGCGAATATCAAAATATTTTTTGATTATAAAGAGTTCAAGGACCCTTAAAACTACATAGCTGCTATCTAGCCACGATTTTGATTTTAAACATCGTAGTTTAATAGCAGAAACTTTGAGCTACATTTTTAAAACTTATGTGCTTTGGCTATCAGCCTTAACCAATAGATTAGATATAGGTATGGTGATATAGACCTAATCGATAATTATTGTAAGGATTATTAACCATAACCAAGAACTATTTTATTTTTTAATTAATTTATAGTTTATGTGTGAGTTTTTAAAACTAAATAGTATTAAGTAAGCATTTGACACTTGTCCTCCTTATCTCTCGGGGGGATTGATGCAATTAATTATCAGTTTAAATTTAATTTTATTATTTTATACTATTAAGGATCAAAAAAATTGTTACGCCTCTGAGCACCGAGGTTATAAATAGGGGTAAATTTTCTTCTCTCCATCATTCTACTTGAGGCTGTTCGAGAGTACAGACGTGTTTAGTTGTGTTCCAGAGCATAAAAAATGTCATTTCCAAGCGATTAATTAATTATTATCATTATCATCATCATTAATTATCAGTTTAAATTTAATTTTATTATTTTATACTATTAAGGATCAAAAAAAATTGTTACGCCTCTGAGCACCGAGGTTATAAATAGGGGTAAATTTTCTTCTCTCCATCATTCTACTTGAGGCTGTTCGAGAGTACAGACGTGTTTAGTTGTGTTCCAGAGCATAAAAAATGTCATTTCCAAGCGATTACGTAAAATCCATAAGGGGTAAGATTCAGAACTCCAATCTAACTAGAGAGAAGTGTGGTATGGTTTTAAGGGAATGCACTCGTGCATTGCGTAACTTAACTCGCAACTTAAAACGCGCTAAAACAGTGCCGGAAAAGGCACATATAACATCATGTATGGCTCAGATCAAAGGATTCCAACATGTACTAAAGAATAAAAAGGTTGGTGGGGGAACAGGTGTCAGGAGAACTGAAACTGCGACCCACCGTGTTAAATGGGCAGATCTTCATTCCGCTTTTCAATCGAGAATTAGAACGGGTGTTATAGTCAATCTTAAACATACCGATGTAGGCACATTTTTAGATGATTGTGCCGCATTGTTTAGAAGAAGAATCCAAAACGCTTTAAAAAAAGATGAGGCTCTCAAGGTCAACACCGTTTTGAGTGGGGAATTCAAAATTGCAAAGGCTGATGAAATTTTAGAAGAAAATAAGTATTTAAACACGCCAAATTTTCCAATACATCGAGGTGCTGATTTAGATGAATTGTTTCGGGAAAAAATTAGAGGTCCCCTTTTAGCTGATTTAGACGACTTTGCAGGTAAAAATTCAGGCTGGGCGTTAAGCCGGGTTGTGAACTTAATGATTAATATCAATAAGTATAATCCTCTGCGTGCGGGAAGCTATCTAGAGCTCCCCACCCCCATTGCTAAGAGAAAGGCTTGTATTAATGTTCAAAACCAGGATAATATGTGTTTTGCTTGGTCAATAGTCTCCGCTTTACATCAGGTTGCTAGAAGTAGCCGACAAAATAAAACTTCTTCATATCCGGATCCTAAGACTATATTTAACTTGAAAGGAATTCAGTTTCCGATAACACAAGGTCAAATTCCCCGTTTTGAGCAGCAAAATAACTTATCAATTAATGTGTATAGACTACAAAAAGACGGTAAAATTTTTAAAGTTCTTCCATATTTTATAACCAATGATAAAAAAGATCGACATGTTAATTTACTGCTCATTCAAGACAGTTACATTTCCGAAGACGATTTTGATAATTTATATCCGGTTAAATTCCACTATGTTTGGATAAAAAATCTATCGCGACTCATATCACCCCAACTTAGTAAAAATACGAAACAAAAATTTATTTGCGATCGGTGTTTGCACTATTTTGGATCATCTGAAAAATTAGCTTCCCATACTAAAGAATGTATTAAAATTAATGATAAATTAGTACCCAAAGTCCCTACACAAGATAACGCAATTGTAGAGTTTAAAAATCATCATTTCAAGGAGAAGGTACCATTTGTAATTTATGCCGACTCAGAATGTTTGCTTTTACCTGTTGAGGACGATTCATCTAAAAAAACCGAAAAATATCAAAAACATGTTGCATTTTCCGTGGGGTATTACGTAAAGTGTTCTTACGACGATAGCCTTTCATTTTATCGATCATATACAGGGCCGGACTGTATGAAATGGTTCATGGGCGAGCTACAACAATTTGCGGAAGATGTTGAAACAGTATTTTGGTGTCCTTTACCCATGGAACCATTAACGGAAAAACAGCAGGAAGAATTTCAAACTGCCACTCATTGTCATATCTGTTCACAACCTTTTTCTGAAGGAGATAAGCGTGTGCGAGATCACAGCCATCTCGATTCCACCTATAGAGGCGTTACTCATCAAAGCTGTAATTTAAATTTTCAAGATTCCAAAGTAGTTCCCGTTATATTCCATAACCTCAGTTCTTATGATGGTCACATGATTATAAAAGCCTTGTCTGAAATAGATGGACGTATCGATATATTGCCGGTCAACAAGGAAAAATACATATCATTTACAAAACATATTGCCAACAGCGCTATACAATTTAGATTTCTCGATAGTTTTAGATTTTTATCTGATGGACTAGATAAGCTAGTATCATATTTGAAAGAGTATCCGATACTTAAATCAGAATTTGGGGAGCTAAGCGATGAACACTTTAAATTATTAACCCGTAAAGGCGTTTTCCCATACGATTACATGGATAGTTGGGAAAGATTACAAGAACAAAAATTACCTCCAAAAATATCCTTTTATAACAGCTTAGAAGACAAGTATATATCCCGAGATACTTATATGCATGCCAACAATGTATGGGAAAAATTTGCATGTAAAAATATGCGGGATTATTCGGAGCTATACATGAAAACCGATGTTTTGCTCTTAGCTGATGTTTTCGAAAAATTTCGTAGTATCAGCTTAAAAACTTACAGTATTGATCCCGCACATGCGTATACCTTGCCTGGATATGCATGGCAGTGTATGTTGCTCATGACTAAACAGAAACTTGAGTTGCTGACGGACCTAGATATGATATTATTTATAGAAAAGGGAATTCGTGGTGGTTTGAGCCAATGTTCAAAAAGATATGCTGAAGCCAACAATAAATATATGCCAAATTACGATTCTAATAAGGAAACAAATTATTTATTATATACGGATGTTAATAATCAATACGGGTGGGCAATGTCACAATATTTACCATACGGGGGATTTAACTGGTTATCCGACAGTGAAATTTCGCAACTGAATATTCTTGATGTTGCCGATAAGACAGATATTGGATATATCTTGGAAGTAGATTTGGAAATACCCGAAGCACTTCATGATATATTTTCAGATTTACCACCATGTCCGAACCATGAACCGCCGCCGGAAGGTTCTAATATCAATAAACTAATGGCTACTTTAAAAATCAAAAAAGAGTATGTCATACATTACAGAAATTTAAAACAAGTGATAAAACTCGGTGTAAAAGTTACTAAATTACACCGAGTTTTATCATTCAAGCAATCTGATTGGCTGAAACAATATATCGACTTTAATACTCTGCTAAGACAACAAGCAACAAATGAATTTGAGAAAAACTTCTTTAAACTGTTAATCAACGCTGTATTCGGCAAATCTATGGAAAATATTCGACGTCATTGCAATGTTAAATTAATAACCAAATGGGATGGGCGATATGGAGCTGAAGCGCTTATCGCCAGGC
Source organism: Philopedon plagiatum (assembly GCA_963971165.1). Classification (NCBI taxonomy): domain Eukaryota; kingdom Metazoa; phylum Arthropoda; class Insecta; order Coleoptera; family Curculionidae; genus Philopedon; species Philopedon plagiatum. The sequence goes on along the minus strand of OZ020190.1, from coordinate 109,158,294 downwards.
CCGAATTTAAAAGTAGTACCATTATTGATGAAAACATGATTATCGTTGAGCTCGCAAAAACCAATGTTTATTTTAACAAACCTATATACGTAGGAATGTGTATACTAGACATTGCTAAAACTACCATATATGATTTTCATTATAATTACATGTTAAAAACGTTCTCTAAATGTAATGTTTTATATACTGACACTGATAGTCTTATCTATGAAATTAAAAACCAAGATGTATATGAGATAATTAAAAGAGACTGTAACAAATATTTTGATACTAGCGATTATCCCGATGACAATGTTTATAATATACCTAGGGTAAACAAAAAGGTGTTGGGAATGATGAAAGATGAGAATAACGGCAGAATAATGACACATTTCATTGGCCTTCGCTCTAAAATGTATGCTACTAAAGTTCTTTATACGCCCGAGGAGATGCATATTGAACAGTTAAAATTGGAAGAGGCGGCTAAAGAACGTGTGGAAATTGATCAAGCGCTGTCGAACTTGGGAGTTACTAAAAAGATAAAGGGAATTAAGAAATCTGTAATTAAAAATAAAATAACGTTTGAAGACTTTGTTGAATGTTTGGAATCTTTTACTGAGAAAACCATATCACAAAATTTAATTAGATCTCAAAAGCACGAATTGCATACCTTAAAACAAACCAAAATTGGTCTGAGTCCCTACGATGACAAACGGAAAATATCACAGTCTTCGCCATTGACATTACCTTGGGGACATTGTTCTCTGATGGAGGAAGATTAGTATAGGGAATGCATTATCTAAGTATATATTAATATTGTATCATATATATATATATATATATATATATATATATATATATATATATATATATATATATATATATATATATATGTTTGTAATATTTAAGTTACCTTTGTAAAGTAAAATATATAATTTTTATATATCACCATAATATACCATCATCATATATCATCATAATATTTAAGTTGCCTTTGTAAAGTAAAATATGCAATTTTTATATATCACCAAACTGAATAAATAAAATAATTTGTCTTGCAATTTCTTGTCTTTTTTTTGAAACCTTTTTACCAACACCTATAACTAATAACAATTAGTAACGCCTTCTGGGGCACTATATATTTTTTTGGTGGCTCGTTATTAATCTATTTTTCGACCTCTGGACAAGTTTAAAGTCGTCCAACTATTTTTTAAAAAATATTACCTTAATACTATTTAATTTTTAAATCTAGTATTATATGACGAGTTAGAGTTTTCATTGTAACTTTTTTATTAATGTAGGATTTTTAAGTTAGTCTGTATGTATTGTCTTTTTTAAGACAAAGTAGTCTGTTATCGGCTGACACAAATTTTTAACCAGCCAAAATATTAAATTAAAAGAAAAGGGTGCATCCTGACCCGTAAATCTAATATTTTGACATGTCTCAAGCCATGTGGAAAAGTGGGAGAGAAAATTATGTCAGCTGCATATTACATACAATCATTTTACCGTATATTTCGTTCTAGGTTTAGGAAAACTACTGTTTTATCACATTTTTAACTGACTGATCGATTATTTATCTGATTTAATATTTTTACCACCCCTTCTGGGAGGAGGAATTTTCTACGGATTACTATTTCCATGGACGCTAGGACAACTGCAGCTGTAGTGGTAACTATTGTGCAAATATTGTATTTTTTAGCGATATTTTGCAGTAGTCACGACTATATCTGATTGGTTTTTACACATGTTATTAGAAGAAGAACACCTTTTACTTCCTCTGTCTTATTCGTAGATCTTAGTGTTTATATTGTGATTTTGAAATCAATATTGCACAAGAATCTATGAAATAAAGCCCTGGGATTTTCTACAAAGTTGAACTGAACGCTTACAATATATAATTGTTTTTAATTGCTAAATGTGTATGTACCCATATTTTACCCTTGGTTAGATTCTGTCAGCTACGTTTTTACCTGTTGAACTGTTATTTGCGTAATTTATTATTTTTTACTTCATAAAATGTTGTACCTATGTCCATAGTCGCAGATCCTTGTGATATGTCGTGATTTTGATATCGGTATGGCACAAGAATCTCGAATTATAGCCATAGGATTTGCTACAAAGTTGAACTTTTTACCTGCTGTGTATGTGTATTTATCTGTCTGATAAAAAGTATGTACCTGTATTTTACCCTTGGTTAGATTCTACCTACCTCGTTTTTTAACTACTTTACCTCCCCCACTGTACATTTTTTTCAGCTATTATTTATATGTTGAACCGTTATTTACCTAATTTATTATTTTTACTCCTAAAAAATAGGTTTAAAAGTTTACAGGTACCATTCCAGAGGATTAAAATATACTGCGATCGCTATATCTAATTGTTTTTTATTTTGTACGGTAGCTGCTATATTGTGCTTATATCAATATATAACTACTATTCAAGATTAAAAGCTGTTTGATTTCAGCTATTACCCGTGTGAGAAGAAAGAAGCTGCAACATTTTTTATCTTATAATACTTTTCTGTTTTAAAAGTTTATAGGTGCCATTCCTGATGAAAATATGCAGCGATCACTATATCTAATTGTTTTTTATCTCGGGTGGTATCTGCTATATTGTGCTTATATCAATATAAATTTACTATTCGAGATTAAAAGCTGTTGGATTTCATCACTATTTACCTGTCTGAGAAGAAAGAAGCTGCAGCATTTTTTATCTTATAATATTTTTTTCTATGTGCTATGACTTCAATCTAATCAAATATTCTTTCAGGTTTTTTCCTAATTAACTTTTTAACTAATCTGTTTTGTAGTGTATATGCTTTTCCCTTATAACGCTAAGTATTTTATAGCTCTCTCAAAAATAGGTTTTGAACGTGCCATCCCGACTGCCACCAGGACCAATAGCAGCGATTTGAGTAGTCTTGACGTAATTTGTGATTTTGATATCAATTTACATTGAGACTTCTAAGTTTTTTGCTATTGAAATACATCTGTTCATCTAGTACATGTGAAAAACCGGAGGAACTGTATATATTGGTATTTTTTAGCTTGTATTTATACGTTTACTGGTTATTTTTTTACTATTTCTAATTATTTTTTATCTCTACCTAGGTTTTAATGTGTTCCTAAAAATTATTAGTCCTCTGCTACATACCTGCACAGTAGAGCTCGAAAACTTATCATTGCGAATTCTGGTGCTGAAGTCGTCATGGCTGCCGTCGTTTTTGCTGAAAATTAGGTATGTTATACGTTATTATTATTACTTCTAAACTGTTAATTATATATTTGTATTGCTTTTCGATGAACATCCAGTATATTAACTAGATGTTTTTGGTAAAATAGCCGTTTGTTTTTCGTTAACTTTAATACCCTACTCGCTATTTTATGGGGAGGTGAGGGGATGATCGGGGTTAAAACTACCCCACTCTGATAAAAATTTTCAAAATTTTGTATTAATTAATTTAATATAATAACACGTTATTAATGTAAAGTTATGGCTGCTTATGCTCTTTTTTTGGGTAGAAACACTCTGCAGCAATTATTTATTGATCTATTGATAAAATAAAATTGTTTATATTGAAATATTGTGGGTGATTGATTCTGAAGCACGAGTCATGTGTGGTGGGGGGTAAATAGTGTAGCATACAAATCTTATACTTTAACTTTTTTCCTCGAATAAAACCATTTTTTGCGCTAATTTTTTTGCTATTTATTACTAGTTCTTTAGTAAAATATTTTGAATTGATGTAACTGTATCAAGTTTAATTCGTGCTCTATAAAACCTCCTATGTACTATTAGGCAAATAACATAACCTCTCTTTGCTTCTGGGGAGAGGGCGAGTAAATTTCATAAAAAGTTGAGATATTAAGCGTGCCTTATCGGGCTTTGAATACGCCTTTACCATAAGAAGCTTGGGTTTTGAGGTTATAAAATGGCTGCATATAACTTTTTTTCTCTATGTTGTACCGTATATTAACTAAATTTTTTATTAAAAATATAATTTTTTGCTTAAATTTTAATATCTTTCTAGTTATTTTTTAGAGTTGGTATGCTTTAAAATTTGTGTTAAGTATATAATATTACATATTTTTGCAGGTATTAGGACTAGATTTTTTTTTATAATTCAGGTGTTTGACATAATTTGAATATAAACTCGTTTTGCGGTAAACCAACACGTTTCCGGTGCAAAATAATTATCGCATTCAATATTTTATGTGGTTTTTTTTGGAAGGAAATTGGTGGCTTTTGCTTTCTGCATGAGGTTTTATAATCTATTATTTCTAAAGCGCATTTCCTAATTTTTGCATATAAATGTGCGGCTGACCGCGTGGAATATCTAGCGACTTTGTAAAAATTTCTTTGATTAATATGGGTATATTTATTACACTTGGAATTTTTTAGGACGTCTTATCAGTTTTTTTATTTATAGATTTTGATATCGCAGTAATTGCGTTCTACCTAAGCATTAAGTTTGCTTGGGTTTGCTAAGCCGGAGCTTCGTTGCTGTTGTGGGAGTTATTATAGTTTCTTAAAAGTTAAAATTTTTTTTAAATTTTATCTGGGATTGTTTTATAACTTAATCTTTTGGATCTCTTTGAATGCTTATTATATATGCCCATCTATGGATATGATTGTTTTTGAATAACATAACTTCTTATCTGCTGGTATAATCATGCTCTTTTTAATAAGCTTCCATTTATTAACTATTCTTCTATAACAAGCTGCACCTATCATATCACATACATAGCAATGAACTACCCAACCACTGAACCACTCGACAACTGAACCGCTAAAAAACAACTACCAACCACTTAAAGGCTAAAAAACAGGCCCTGTTCAAGCAAACTGTTTACACGTCTAACCGCTCAACTAGACAACAGCTAAAAGAGCCTCCCTATTTCTGAAAAAACAGCTAAAAAACAACTCTTGAACCGCTAAAAACAACTACCAACCACTTAACAACAAACAGCTCTGTTCAAACCACCCTGTTCTAAAGCACCCTGTTCCTAACCACCCTGTTCTAAAGCACCCTGTTCCTAACCACCCTGTTCTAAAGCACCCTGTTCCTAACCACCCTAATATTAATCTGTTCTGCAAAATATATAGCTCTTTAATAATCTAATACCCTCGTATATTTAAATTTTTGTATCTTCTCCTACACCATTTTGATTATCTAATACTATTATTCCATTAACTCTTATCATTTTTTTAATCAGCTAATTAATTCATAGTAATTTCTTATCTACTAATCACCTTCCCCGCTAAAAATATCCTTAATATTCTACCCCAACTCATCTAACACGATGGTGGACTGAACGGTGGCCGAAAAGTGCCACGCCTTAAAATGGTACCAAAAATGCAAATCGAACCTTAAATTTTCTTATGGAGATTTACATGTAAAAATGGGGTTTGTGTCGGCAGGACATACATTGCCTTACTACTATGATTTTCTCAAATATATGGCGAATGTTGTTAATAAACTCCATATTTTTAGAGCAAGGCTCCTGTAACCATATTTTATAGTTTTTATTTAAAGTTTGAGAACTATTGACAACTATTAAGTTTAAACCTGCGATTTGGTTTAACTGGTACTTCATCCATGGGTTAGGTTTAAACTAAGGTTTAGTCAGTTTGACGGCACCACTAAGATTATAAAATGGAATTATTTTGGTTTAATCGATGGTTTATAGTAAAACCCATCTAGCTGTTACATTACAAAAACAAAAACTTTTTTCTTTTAACAAATGTATAACTTATTTCACCGGATCACACTTTGTCGGTAACACTCAACTTAAAAATGATTATCCAGAGCTTACTCAGCAATATAAAGAGGCAACGAAGGCGCACTCTCTTCTGGTTGCCAATACTAAGGAATCATTTTATAATAGAATTAGAGCCTCGTCTGACAACCCTTTAAAAAGTGCGTGGTATGTTGTGAAGGAGGCGAGTGGGAGAACTTTCCAGCAAAGTCAAATTACTATTGTTCGTGGTGATAATACGGTGGTTGATCCGGAGGAAATTGCCGATAAATTTATATATATTAAATATTTCATTAACGCTCCCGAAGAGGTAATTAGAAGCTTGCCAAAAACTTTTTCAGATGATGATATTCAAAATTTTACACCCATACCTTACAGTCTTTTTTAAGGCCCTATATTACGCAGAAAACTAAATCACTGGCAACGTATACAAAATTTTTGTTAAAAAATCGAGTGGACCCGATAATGTACCTCAATTATCTTATTAACTTTTCTTTTCAAAAGGCATGCTCTAAACCTAAATAAAATAAAACCTATATTTAAGAAGGGCGATGCCCATCTTATGGAAAGCTATTGCGCTGACTGTGATTTCGAATACAGTTTTTTAGTCAGACTGAAGAATTTTATAAATAAGAATAATATTTTAATTGAAAACCAATTTGGTTTTCGGCATAGCTGTTCGACGGTTAATGCTATAAATTATTTTTATGGGACGATAGTTTCTGGAGTCGAGCGCGGCGAGCGTCCTGTTGGAGTCATCTGTGACCTAAGCAGGGCTTTCGACTGCGTCATTAATCTTCTTCTTGAGAAGCTTTAGCTCTATGGAGTCCATGGGCGGGCTCTCGAGAGCTGTCGCAATTTTTGAGGGGGGGGGGCAGTCTGTAGTTGCTGACAACAATAGTAGTTCGGAACGCAGCCAAACCCTACAGATTATATGTCAATTGCCATGGGAGTACCGCAAGGAGCTGTCCTTGCACCATATCTATATTAATGAAATTAGTTGTTGTTCGGATGGGGATTGCGTCTCTGCCCTGTATGCTGACGACTCCTCTCACCTATTCTCTCACAATGACAGTAATGTTTTAGAACAGAAATGTAATAGTAATTTAAATAATTTACTTAAACGGTTCTGCCATAATTCACTCTTCTTAAACAGTACCAAAACAAAATACATCCCTTTTCATAGTTATTAAGGTCGTAGAGATCTAGATATATCATTACATAAATAACCAAGAAAAACCAAGAATTAACACTTTCAAATTTCTGGGAGTGCAAATTAACGAAGGTTTGACTTGGAAAATCATTGCAAAATGCTTAAATCTAAATAGGTACATGCTGTTACCTTATTAGAACTTTAAAATCAGTAGTTCCAGTCGGAGAAGTCCTTATAGGTTATAACGCCCAGGCATGGCCGGACCTAGTATTTTTCCGCCTAAGGCAAATCCCTAATTCGGCGCCCCCATATCCAAAAAAATTTACATACAGCGTGCCCAGACACCATCTTTACAAATAGGAAACTTTTTATTATTGATTTTACGGAAGAAAGTACCTCTCCATAAAAAGTTCTGCACCGTGAGCATTGCCATTCAAAAATTTGAGCTAAGACATACAGGGTGGCTCAAAAATGTAAAAGTCCTAGTCCACGTGAAGCTAAAAAGACACAAAATCGATATTTAAGGATAAACTGCCGCTGTAAATGTACTCGAGTTAATGTTTTTATGTTGTTGTCCCTAAAATTAAATTTATTTTTTATTATCAGAGTTTTAAATTTTTAGCCATCCTTTATGTCTTAGATCAAATTTTTGAATAACCATGCTCCTTTCTCACAATGGAGAACTTTTGTAAAATCGATGATAAAAATTAATTTTGTTTGTGGAACCTCCTATATGTTCCAAACTTAATTTACTAACATAAAAAAGGTAACTAGTACATTTACAGTGGCAGTTTACCTTTAAATAACGGTTTTGTGTCTTTTTAGCTTCACGTGGATTAGGACTTTTACATTTTTGAGCTATGTCCTTAGATCAAGTTTTTAAATAGTAATGCTTTTTATGAAGAGGCACTTTTTTTTCGTAAAATCAATAATAAAAAAGTTTTCCAATTTGATAAGATGGTTTCTGGACACGCTGTATGTACTTCCCTTCCCGACCCAACCTCCAATCCTTCAAATCCCGTGTCAATAGACTACATTTCCCTTCTCTCCAGACGCCCACGGTACGTTAGTACTTAGGCGAAGTCTACGTGGGAAAAAATATACCTATATAAAAATATTTATCAAAAAATATAGAGATATATTTTTTTTGTTTACTTTCAATCAAAGCGTCAAAATCTTCTTTGTTTTGTGCAATTTGTTTAATTTTTACCAAAACAAAAATAATAAAGAAAAAATAAGTTTATTAAAAGACGAGGGGTAAACCGCTGGAGATTTCTAGTGTACAGATTCGGGGATGTATTGGGATATCTGAGGATATCCGAGGAATTCTAGGGATTTTCGGGGATGTCCAGGAAAGTAAAAGAAAAAGGGATGTTTTTACCATCACCCTCCCCCGCATGTGACGCCCCTGAATAAAATTTTAAAGTTTTGAATTTAGAATCTTATTTACCATCAAATGTTTATACTGTACACCAATTTTCAAAATTTAATTGTAAAGGGTTTTAAAGTTATAGAGAAAAAATCGTCTTTAAGGTGTCCTATTCAAAGGGGCGTAGCTCCCTTAGGAAGCATTTTCGGACCCATATTAATAGAAACTTTTTGCCTTATTTTTATGCAAGGATTACGCCCCTGAAAGGATGCCGCTTACTTTTGAATCACCCTGTATATAAACCAGGGACTTAAGCCCCCCAAATATGTAAACCGGGGGCTTAAGCCCCCCCCCCCCCCCCAAATAGAGGCCTAGAACCGCCTATGCACCCAGTGAACAAACCCTGGCGATGGCGAACAAATGCGTGGTGGCATTTGTTAGTACTTACACATTAGACAAACGAATTCGTTTAGAACTATTCGCTGTATGTGTATGCGCCTTTAGGACAATGCGAAAGTACGAATAACAAGGTTATAAGAAAACAAACAAAAAAAAAAGTACAAATAAAATTATTTAAGTACCTAAAACAATATTTTGCTCCGGTTCGCTCCATGCCCAATTACATGGCATCATTTTTTATTTTGTTTTTAGATACATATTTTTAAGTGGTTTTGGTGCCCCTAAATGTTGCCGCCCCAGGCAGTCGTCTGGATCGCCTGATCCTGGGTCCGGCCCTGGCCCAGGTTGACTCTCGTTTATGCTACGGGATAATCTTTTGGGAATCATCCTCTCTAGTAAAAGATTTATTTATACAACAAAAACGAACACTAAGAACGTTAGTCGGTGTCCCGAGCAGTGCGCGAGTGCAGAGCGGTTTTTAAACAGTAAAAAATTTTAACCACAATTTGCCTATACCTACGTATCTTTATGATTTTAAGAACAAAAACAAGTTCATAATCAGTGGAGACATACATGAGTATAATACAAGACATGCTGGATTCCCATTCAATCAACTAATTTCACCGACCTCTTTTGGTCCTGTTGTGTTCAATATTTCGACTGATATAAGGTCGACTGTCAATTTATTTGTATTCAAAAGAAAATTAATACTGTACCTGCTATCAAAGTCATTTTATAGTTATAGTAGAGGAATATTTAAAAATGATGCCTCAGTATTGTTGTATATATACTCTTTATTATGTTTTTATATCATGTCTCATGTAATTTATTATATAAATAGTATATCATGTATATACTGACGCTTTCCATACATTATTTGCAAATGTCTACGGAAATAAACTTACTAGTATTTATAAATTATAACTTACTACTTTAAACGACAAAAGCTAAGAAACTAACAACAGTGAGATGCAACAAAGGATCTTAGTCGAAAATTTATAACAAAAAACATTTGTGTAATTTATTTGTATGTTTTTAATCATATAAGATATACGGATATGTAGATATCGTGATATAATTCTAACCTCATCGAAATTATTCGACATAATTGGAAAAATATTAAAATATATTAGAAATAGTTAAATCGTTTTCCCTTCCAGTCGTTTAAATGAAAACTAATTTTTAATTAGGTTTAAGTGCTATCCAATACGATATTTATTTGGAAATACTTATTATCCGTTTCTAAACCTTTTAGAATACGTATTCAACGCCTTTGCTTATTCTTTCACCAAATAATTCAGTTCAAATAAGGCCCTTCTTTTAATTTTCTTTTGCTGTGACTGAAAAGTAATTTTGTCCTAATTTAATTACGTTGAGTCAGACTAAAAGATACGACCTGTAAATCTGACTTGTTTGAGTATTTTATGCTTCACCTTTGAAAGTACAACGGATATTTTTAAAGTTAATTTTCAGAAACAAAAGAAAATACGTTTGGAAAATGATTGTGTTTTCAGCTTGATATTAATTTTTACTTTTGATAGCCTCATTGTCTAAAGGCAGAGCTAGCCCAAGTTTATTTTTTTTTCAAAAAACTAGTTTAAACTCTGACATTAAATAAATTTTAAATGTAAAAATATTTTATGTGTCACCACGCTGATTTTGTATAGCTTGATCAGTTCTCCAAAATTCTGCTTTTGTCACTTAGGCCAACTTTAATATAAGGATGGCGCAAAGTATGCTAGTTAAAATCGGTGGACAATGTTTACTATATTGTATGTGGCCGTAAACATGTTTTTTATTACACAGGCACACAGAAATAAGTTTAATGTCCGGTAGATTAGACCACCTTCACCAATGTACTTTGAGGTGCTAGATACGAATTTAACATCAGAATTACTCCATCAGGTCAGGATTTTTGTCTAACCTCATGAAATAGGTCAAAATGGAGAAAAATGGTGATTCATTCTGATTCAAAGCTATATAGCTCAAACTCGCTGACATCACGAGAAATACTGCGCGTGTGATAAGTTGATGGAAATCAATATTTAAGTATGTGGTTAGTGAATATAGGCTAGCATTCCAACCTACCTTAAAAAATTTGTGTGAATGCATTCAAAACGTACAAACTGTATGAAAGTTAGGAAATGGAAAGTTTCTGGCTAGTTTATAAAAGGAATTCAACAAACGAATTGACAAATGGAATGATGGCCAAATTATAACCTCAAAAAATGACTGCGTGAAATGAGAGGAAACGCAATAAAATAAAAAAACTTCGAATTTGAACGCTCAAGGATACCATGCTTTTAGGGTATGGATGATAATTTCAACTTAACCTCAAAAATCGCATTGAATTATGCAAAACGGGGGCAGTAAGCTTTATAGCCTATGAACCTAAACCCCAAACGTTCTAACTAGACTCCCTAACCTAAGTACCAGTGGTGGGAGCGACACGCGCAGAGATGCGAGCGGAGCGAGCCGTCTCGCCTATAAACCTTAACCTCAAATTCTCTAACCAAGTGGCGGCTGGTGAAATTTCAAAGTTGTATATCTCTGTTCCTGCTTACACAGGACCGGTGCCAAATTAAGGGGTTTAAATAGTGAGCCTACTGAAAATGTTTTGCTGAAGAAAAAAAAACATTTTGTAATTTGCGAAAAAAAGTTGAATTTTTGGTGAGCCACCCCTGGAAAAAAATGGACTCGTTTAGGTATTTTATTCGTTATTTTTTCTAAACAAAGTTTACATTATTTTGTCGATTAGTTTTAAATTTTAAGAGAAAAAATATGTTAGTAGAAAGATATCATCATTTGAATTTGAATATTTTAAACCTAAAATATAATTTAAAAAAATTCAAATGCCTATGACTACTAATACATTTTTTTCTCTTAAAATTTACAAATTGTCGACAAAATGATGTAAAATTTGTTTAGAAAAAATAATAAATAAAATACAACGCATTCATTTTTTTCCCAAAGTTGGCTCGCCAAAAACTCAATTTTTTTTCGCAAATTATAAAATGTTTTTTCTTTGCCAAAACATTCGCGGTGGGCTAATTATTAATACCCCTAAATTTGGCACGGGTCCTGTAAGTAGGAATAGAGATATACAACTTTCACCAGCCGCCACTGCTCTAACCTAAGTTACTACGCTGAGAACCGCATACTCAAGTATAGATTTTCATTAATTTATCACACGTGCAGTATTTCTCGTAATGTCAGAGAGTTATGTTTCAGTTATATAGCTTTGCATCAGGAAGAACCACAATTTTTCGCCATTTTGACCTATTTTTTGAGGTTAGAAAATAAATCCTGACCTGATGGAGTGATTCTGATGTCAAATTCTTGTTCAGCAGCTCAAAATACATGGGAATAGGTGGTCCAGTCTACCGAATATGAAACTTTTTGTTTGCGAGCCTATTTGTCTTTAATAATTGAGCCTAGTCATAGCTATGCTATTCAAGTGACAGGACAGACAGCTGTTCTTTAGCCATCCTGGGTCTGATAAGGGCCCAGAAATCGCAATAACATGAGGGACACTTCTTGATTTATTTGAAGATCCTACATTACACTAGAGCTTCGAAATTTTCCAATTATTTGTTTTTTTAACTTTTTGTGAAATGCAGTATATTACTTTTGTACTTCGATAGCTTATAACTTTTCAATTTTTACTTAGAAAAAAAATTGTACTCCAGAGTGTTATTGTTATTCCAATTTAAAACTATACGACATTTACAATCAACAATATGTTAACTTGTGCAACACCATATTTAGAAAACACGAAATAAAATTACACTATTATTTTTCAGTATTGTTGTGTAGCCATAATTGGACATTTTATGCAATTAAATTGCTTTGATTTTAGTAGTCTAAATTCTCATATCAATATTAAAATTAAGATGTTTCAATTTTTTTATAGACGGGAACTTTTTTAACGTTATAAAAAATGTATCATTTGCAACAGAGATTCTGATTTATGAATGCTTATTACGTCTTTTATGAGAAATGAGGTAAAAACATTTGCTCATTAGTAAATAATACAGAGAAGATATTACCATATCTAAATATACGAGAAACAGTTTGGTTCTATAATGTTAAACAACATAGGGTAGATTTCTTTTTGGTTTTAATAGATCTCTTTGAAAGCATCTTGCTTCAAATTTAGTTTGTTGGTAATGAACAGATGTACGAGTATAGATGTTTATGAAAGGAAAGAGATATCGTTGTTGATGCTGTATGATATGTTTTAAAGAGTACTAACGTTTGAATTTGGATTTCCATGTATATTCTTATTTTTTTACGATTGTATCTAATGTAGGTACTTATAAGTTAATTTTCTTCCTGTGAACATTTACATTCTCGAGTATAAATAATTTTATTGCAAAGTTGGCGTTAAAATTCACGCGGCCTTAGTATTTTTCTTAGGGAGCACACTGTATTCATGGAAAAAGCTCAATTTTGCCGAATTAAAGAGCTCTACATTTTATCTATATATTAAAGCATTATTTCAGTCATTGGCGCAATGCAGAATTGTAAGACTCCTCACAAAATCAAGTCTAATAGCAACGGTACTAAATATAGCCATTTGAATATGATGATTGAATACAAAAAAAAACATACATACTCTATCTCTCTTTACATTTTTTGATAGTCATTTGGTCCTTTTGGTTTCTGGGTATTCACAGGCGTATTTGACGCCACTGTTCTATAGATCTTGGACACCAGTGAAAAGCACGAACTTAGACAAGAATTAACCATTCTTCTTATATGTAAAAAATTCAGAACATGTTTTAGATGTAATATTTGGCATATTCGACTTAGGCTGAGCACATAGGATAAATCTGCGATTAATTTAGCTTATTCTTACTTTAGTTATTTCACAGTGAGGTTGTTCGTCAGCTGGTTCTGACTCAGACGCAGCAGCCACGGTTCCTGTGTCCTGGTGATGGAATCGGCTAGTTTTGTTGCTGACTCTCCGCAACAGGGGTCTCCCTATTCCAAAAAGTTCAGTTACCCGGACTTTGGGTGTACCAAGCCGTGAGTGACGAGAACTTTCCGAGCTGGGCTGATCTTGAGGTTAGTTAACCTGCACAAGTTCCGCAGATGTTTACTTTGTACCAGCATCATCACGGCTCATTGGGGAGAAATTCAGTGTGAGTGAGGGAAAATCAGGCTGGTAAGGCATGGCGAACTGTGTGGCTGATACTAGGCGATGGCTGTGTGTGGACGCAAGGTACGAATGCCCTTTGGGTTCTAAGTGTGTTTGTTGCTCTCGATTCAGGTCGTGTGGTACATTAAACAGAAAGTGACCAACGGCAGTTAAAAGTAAAGGAAAACAGCTCATAAATAATGAAAATAATTAAAAGTTACATAATGGACTTTTATGATGTAGAAGCAGACAGACTAAGAACATTCACCCTGTTTTAACATTGATGTCTAATTAATACTTTTAAGATAAAGAAATATAGGTCTCTAATTCAGTAAAGAATCAAATAATCAACTTCAATACGCATTTATCGTAATAATTTGTAAACCAAATATCATATACATATCGCGCAATAACAATAGGTAATGTTCAACTCCATGTGGAAGAATCATCTACCATGTCTTCCTATTTATTCTGTACTGTCACGTTGCGACAGGAGGCGGTACTATGATGTCGCGCTAGCAGTAGGGGTAGCGCCAACCCTCCAGGCCGAAGAAGTCACCCCCGTGAAAGCTGCCCCTATGATATTAGTTGCAATATAAGTTATCACATTATATCTGCTGATATAGTGATTTGGTAAACCGTACTATAATTACGCTGTTGTGACCTGTGCACCAAACTGTCATACTCATGCGAAAAGGGATATTTTCACCACTTGATTCCGAATATTATTAATTCTGGATTTCATCTTAAAAGATTTACTTCTATGAATGCTTATAAATTCGATAAACCTTCTTCTACAATTACCGGACTCTACTCCGAACCGTGAACTATCACCGTTGTTAATCAAACTCTCAACTACAAAAAAAAACACGGAAAGATAAGATAAAAGTTTTTACACCCAATACTGTCCATCTTCATGACCTTACGATACTTTTCTTGCACGTAATGAAAAAAGAACAATTCATTACATGGACACCTTTTATTTAACATCCAAATTTTTCGCTATTTCAGTCCTACTGCAATACTAATACATATGACACACATATATCTATTCATTGTCATAACTTATTAACCTATGAAACCAAACCTAAAATAGAGTCGACGTACACGATAATTTTATAGTCCTGTTAAATAACCAAACACGGGTACTACTATTTTAAAGGTTTAATCAGATCATGTGGGTGAAGTTGGCATCAGATTCAGATTCATTTATTTCTACCAACGAGTTTCTAAAATATAGACTTCAAGAATAAATTATAAAAAAATATTTATTAATGGGTATTTATACTAATTAAAAACCTAAAAAAGTCTTTAGTAAACAGAAAGATCATCTGCGTTGCTTATTTTCTAAAAACACAAGGTGGGAGGTTCTGGAATGAAATTTGATCCTATGGACAAAAATTAAAATACCAGAAAAATACAGAAAACGAAATTTGTACACCACCAGATTTCGCATAGAGGTGCAGATTATTATGAGAAAATACACGTCTTTCAGATTAAAAAAAAAATCAGGGGATGAAAGGGTGAAATCGACGGGAGAGTAAATAATACTAAAACACAGAAAACACTGAAAACGATTTTGATACACCACCAAATTTCGCATAAATGTGAGGATTAATATGAGAAAACAAATATCTTCCAGATTTGAAAACAATCAGGGGATGAGAGGGTGAAATTGACGGGACAGTAAATAATAATAAAACACAGCAAACACTGAAAACGATTTTGATACACCACCAAATTTTGCACAAATGTGAGGATTAATATGAGAAAACACATATCTTCCAGATTTGAAAAAAATCAGGGGATGACACGGTGAAATCGACGGGACCGTGAATAATAATAGAACCCAGAAAACACTGAAAACGATTTTGATACACCACCAAATTTTGCATAAATGTGAGGATTAATATGAGAAAACACATATCTTCCAGATTTGAAAAAAATCAGGGGATGAGAGGGTGAAATTGACGGGACAGTAAATAATAATAAAACACAGCAAACACTGAAAACGATTTTGATGCACCACCAAATTTTGCACAAATGTGAGGATTAATATGAGAAAACACATATCTTCCAGATTTGAAAAAAATCAGTGGATGAGAGGGTGAAATCGACGGGACAATAAATAAAATAAAACCCAGAAAACACTGAAAACGATTTTGATACATCACCAAATTTTGCATAAATGTGAGGATGATTATGAGAAAACACATATCTTCCAGATTTGAATAAAATCAGAGGATGAGAGGGTGAAATCGACGGGACAGTAAATAATAGTAAAACCCAGAAAACACTGAAAACGATTTTGATACACCACCAAATTTTGCATAAATGTGAGGATTAATATGAGAAAACACATATCTTCCAGATTTGAAAAAAATCAGGGGATGAGAGGGTGAAATCGACGGGACAGTAAATAATAGTAAAACCCAGAAAACACTGAAAACGATTTTAATACACCACCAAGTTTTGCATAAATATGAGGATTAATATGAGAAAACACATATCTTCCAGATTTGAAAAAAGTCAGGGGATGAGAGGGTGAAATCGACGGGAGAGTAAATAATAGTAAAACACAGAAAACACCGAAAACGATTTTGATACATCACAAAATTTTGCATAAATGTGAGGATTAATATGAGAAAACACATATCTTCCAGATTTGAAAAAAATCAGGGGATGAGAGGGAGAAATCGACGGGACAGTGAATAATAATAAAACCCAGAAAACACTGAAAACGATTTTGATACACCACCAAATTTTGCATAAATGTGAGGATGATTATGAGAAAACACATATCTTCCAGATTTGAAAAAAATCAGGGGATGAGATGGTGAAATCGACGGGACAATAAATAAAATAAAACACAGAAAACACTGAAAACGATTTTGATACACCACCAAATTTTGCATAAATGTGAGGATGATTATGAGAAAACACATATCTTCCAGATTTGAAAAAAACGAGGGGATGAGAGGCTGAAATCGACGGGACAGTAAATAATAGTAAAACCCAGAAAACACTGAAAACGATTTTGATACACCACCAAATTTTGCATAAATATGAGGATTAATATGAGAAAACACATATCTTCCAGATTTGAAAAAAATCAGGGGATGACAGGGTGAAATCGACGGGACAGTAAATAATAGTAAAACCCAGAAAACACTGAAAACGATTTTGATACACCACCAAATTTTGCATAAATGTGCGAATTAATATGAGAAAACACATATCTTCCAGATTTGAAAAAAATCAGGGGATGAGAGGGTGAAATCGACGGGACAGTGAATAATAATAAAACCCAGAAAACACTGAAAACGGTTTTGAAACACCACCAAATTTTGCATAAATGTGAGGATGGTTATGAGAAAACACATATCTTCCAGATTTGACAAAAATCAGGGAAGAGCTAGCAAAAGCGGATTTATCTAGGACGCAAAGTGAGCCTGATAGCGACAAAGATTCTGAAACAGCTTCTGTAATATCGCATTGCGACGTTATAAAGGAAACTGTAGTGGATAAAGAAAAAACGTATTCAAATTTGGAGTCATTACATTTAAATTATAGTAATGACGCTAGTCTACTTGATTCGAGTAACATAACTGAAGAAAAACCTGGATTAAGAGCTCTACCAAACGGACTATGTCTTGATAGTAAATATTATCTTGATGCTTCCTACAAGTGCTCATTTATTTTAGGTAGATATCAGCTGCACAATCAAGTAGTCTCCTTGAGCAGCAATGATTATCAAACATTGGTGTCAGCATACGATAACACTGCGAATGCTCAGGAAAGCTCTAGATGGTTGTCAGATTTTGTTATTGATGCAGCAGCTGCTTTACTATTAAAAAACAATAGCGTCATTTTTTATGTTGACACCATTTCGGCCCATATCATGTTAAGTGATACTTGCAATATCAACTCTACATTTTATCCAATAGCAAAAAATTTAGAAGGTACCCAGTGGGTTGCGATCCCTTACAACTGCAATCAAAACCACTGGATACTATTGGTGGTAGATCTTACAGATTCGACTCTTTATATTTTAAATCCGGGAAGAAACTACCCCATCCTTGTGCAAGATTTGCTGAAAAAAGTTAAAAGGTTTTTTCAGCAAGAAATAGGGTTCATCCCTTACATCTGTTTAATATCAGAAAACTTGTGGTAAAGTGCATAGGGGAGTACCCAAAGCAAGATTTAAATGATGTTGAAAATTGTGGAGTTTTTGTAATAAAATATATTGCACTCTTTTCAACATCATCTGATATAATCGAAGTTCAACAAAAATGCTTAACTGAAAATTTCGATCCTGAAGCATATCGAATTGATATCCAACAATATGCTACTATCAAACTCAGACCCTATGTTTGATAGGTGTATTTGTTGTGGTATCAACAACGATGAAAAATATGTACAATGCTTTTTATGCGAAAGGTGGTGTCACTTAAAACACTGTTGCTCCAAACTTAGGAGCAACATGGATCCTTACGAAATTAAACTTAAGAAGTTTACTTTTATTTGTCAGTTATGTTAACATTATGGCAAACATGAATTTTCTGTAGTAATATATTAAGGGATGGGGAACTTATCGAAAATCATTCCGAAGATTTTTTGCCGTGGAAATCGCTCGAGGGCTTGCCCGAGAGCGATTTCCTAATGGCAAAAAATCTGAGAATGATTTTCTGATTATTTCCCAATCCCGAAATGTATTTTGAAGATTATTTACCAAATAAAAACTAACGATTTATTTTGCACTCTTTAATGTATTGCAATTAAACACACAATTGGTATACTGTATAACAGAATGCTGATTGGAGTTTGAAGAAACAGAGCCAATTTTGGCTGCTGTGGTCTCTTCACAAATATCCATTCTGGGATGAATAGGTTGAGTACTGATGGGTGCAGCAGGGACCATGTTCTTGTCGTCGTTTCCTCTCATCTTAGAACTGATATTTTCATGGTGCTCTTGATCGATTTGCAAGTATGGCCTGATTGATGCAGTCGATGAATGGCCTGTGATTTTTATCAGCTGCTTTTCGCAAGAGCAGACACTGCAGAAGCTCGCAGCGAATGGTTTGTCACTTTTTTCCCTGTAAGTAGGCCAGCTTTTTGTGCGCAAATTTGTGTCCATTTTGACAGTGTGTTCTTTCCAACGGGAACATTTTTATACCATGTCTTTTTGGTCTGATTGACACTGACGAAGAACCTTGGATTATCAATACCCTGCCTTTTCGACATATATTTATGATACAGGCGTACAGGACACATATCTGGAGAACCGTTATTTGAAACAAGCCATTTTGATTCGGCACATTTTCTGTCTCCCCCTTGATTGGTTTTCGTAAAAATTGGGTTGTATTGGATTCTATTGGTTACGTTCCCACACAAGTCCTTCTCTACCCTGAATTGACTAACCAGACTTGTGCATGCCTCTCCTCCTCTCCAAGCAAGTTCAAATGAAAAATGTGAAATAATTTTTTGATCAGACCATCTGGAGTGTTTTCATAAAGAACAGCGATGATTTTTTTGATTTCATTACCAGTCAAAGCATTGGCACTACATTTTCTTTTTTCTGGAATTTTTTGAAGCTCCTTTCTTTTTGCATTTCTGACATCTCCGGCAGATTTGAAGACTATGTCTTCGAAAGGGTTGATTTTTCGTTGATTTGGTTGAAATATTTTTCCATGAGTAGTTTCGCAGTGACATTCCATATCGTTTTCACTGTACCTGAAATCAAGAAATATGCATTAAGCATGGGCACAAGAGATTGACGGACGTACAGGCACAGAGACAATTGCGCGGACACCATACAGGCAGAATTAGAAATTGAAAACGCGCAGCTTACCTTCTTTGTAGTCTGTTCCATCTATTTTCCTCATATTGTATGCCCAGTCCTTCAAAATTTTTGCCAACATAGCATCAGGCGTCTCTGATGTAAAATGGTAATCTCGTGTCTCACAAAAATTCTGGAATTGCATCCGTACGAAGTCTCTTGTTCGCTTTGTATTTTCAGATCCATTTTTATCGACATTTTTGGTGATTTCTTCGAGAGAAAAATCTCCAAAACGTTCCATTTTTGTAAAACGTTTAAATGATATCTCGAAATGACACTTTGACGTTTGTTTGTATTTTATTTGTTGTCCATAGTAACAACCAAAAACGCCATTGTTCGTTATCTAGATAATCATCAAACATCACCACGACAATAAAAAACCTGTTGTTACAGACGTGTGATTTTAACTGTTGACAAGGGCGATTTTCAGTTCTGACGGGGGAGATTTTCACTTTTGACAAGGGTGATTTTCACCGGAGAGCGGGAGATTATCGCTGAATAATCAGGTGAAAATCAACCCGCTTTTATAATGGATGAGGTAAATAATCTGTAAAATTCTACTTGTGTACAGGTGTGTCAGTTTTCTCATATTAATCCTCACATTTATGCGAAATTTGGTGGTGTATCAAAATCGTTTTCAGTGGTTTCTGCGTTTTATGATTATTTACTCTCCCGTCGATTTCACATTCTCATCCCCTGATTTTTTCAAACCTGGAAGATATGTGTTTTCTCATATTAATCCTCATATTTATGCAAAATTTGGTGGTGTATCAAAATCGTTTTCAGTGTTTTCTGTGTTTTACTATTATTTACTCTCCCGTCGATTTCACCCTCTCATCCCCTGATTTTTTTCAAATCTGGAAGATATGTGTTCTCATAATCATCCTCACATTTATGCAAAATTTGGTGGTGTATCAAAATCGTTTTCAGTGTTTTCTGTGTTATTTACTCTCCCGTCGATTTCACCCTCTTATCCCCTGATTTTTTTCAAATCTGGAAGATATGTGTTCTCTCATATTAATCCTCACATTTATGCAAAATTTGGTGGTGTATCAAAATCGTTTTCAGTGTTTTCTGGGTTTTATTATTATTCACTGTCCCGTCGATTTCACTCTCTCATCCCCTGATTTTTTTCAAATCTGGAAGATATGTGTTTTCTCATATTAATCCTCACATTTATGCAAAATTTGGTGGTGTATCAAAATCGTTTTCAGTGTTTTCTGGGTTTTACTATTATTTACTGTCCCGTCGATTTCACCCTCTCATCCCCTGGTTTTTTTCAAATCTGGAAGATATGTGTTTTCTCATAATCATCCTCACATTTATGCAAAATTTGGTGATGTATCAAAATCGTTTTCAGTGTTTTCTGGGTTTTATTTTATTTATTGTCCCGTCGATTTCACCCTCTCATCCCCTGATTTTTTTCAAATCTGGAAGATATGTGTTTTCTCATATTAATCCTCACATTTGTGCAAAATTTGGTGGAGTATCAAAATCGTTTTCAGTGATTTCTGTGTTTTACTATTATTTACGGTCCCGTCGATTTCCCCATCTCATCCCCTGATTTTTTTCAAATCTGGAAGATATGTGTTTTCTCATTTTAATCCTCACATTTATGCAAAATTTGGTGGTGTATCAAAATCGTTTTCAGTGTTTTCTGTGGTTTATTATTATTAACTCTCCCGTCGATTTCTCCCTCTTATCCCCTGATTTTTTTCAAATCTGGAAGATATGTGTTTTCTCATATTAATCCTCACATTTATGCAAAATTTGGTGGTGTATCAAAATCGCTTTCAGTGTTTTCTGGGTTTTATTATTATTCACTGTCCCGTCGATTTCACCCTCTCATCCCCTGATTTTTTTCAAATCTGGAAGATATGTGTTTTCTCATATTAATCCTCACATTTATGCAAAATTTGGTGGTGTATCAAAATCGTTTTCAGTGTTTTCTGCGTTCTATTATTATTCACTGTCCCGTCGATTTCACCCTCTCATCCCCTGATTTTTTTCAAATCTGGATGATATGTGTTTTCTCATATTAATCCTCACATTTATGCAAAATTTGGTGGTGTATCAAAATCGTTTTCAGTGTTTTCTGTGGTTTATTATTATTAACTCTCCCGTCGATTTCTCCCTCTTATAACCTGATTTTTTTCAAATCTGGAAGATATGTGTTTTCTCATATTAATCCTCACATTTATGCAAAATTTGGTGGTGTATCAAAATCGTTTTCAGTGTTTTCTGGGTTCTATTATTATTCACTGTCCCGTCGATTTCACCCTCTCATCGCCTGATTTTTTTCAAATCTGGAAGATATGTGTTTTCTCATATTAATCCTCACATTTATGCAAAATTTGGTGGTGTATCAAAATCGTTTTCAGTGTTTTCAGGGTTTTACTATTATTTACTGTCCCGTCGATTTCACTCTCTCATCCCCTGGTTTTTTTCAAATCTGGAAGATATGTGTTTTCTCATAATCATCCTCACATTTATGCAAAATTTGGTGATGTATCAAAATCGTTTTCAGTGTTTTCTGGGTTTTATTTTATTTATTGTCCCGTCGATTTCACCCTCTCATCCCCTGATTTTTTTCAAATCTGGAAGATATGTGTTTTCTCATATTAATCCTCACATTTGTGCAAAATTTGGTGGTGTATCAAAATCGTTTTCAGTGATTTCTGTGTTTTACTGTTATTTACTGTCCCGTCGATTTCCCCATCTCATCCCCTGATTTTTTTCAAATCTGGAAGATATGTGTTTTCTCATATTAATCCTCACATTTATGCAAAATTTGGTGGTGTATCAAAATCGTTTTCAGTGTTTTCTGGGTTCTATTATTATTCACTGTCCCGTCGATTTCACCCTCTCATCCCCTGATTTTTTTCAAATCTGGATGATATGTGTTTTCTCATATTAATCCTCACATTTATGCAAAATTTGGTGATGTATCAAAATCGTTTTCAGTGTTTTCTGGGTTCTATTATTATTCACTGTCCCGTCGATTTCACCCTCTCATCCCCAGATTTTTTTCAAATCTGGAAGATATGTGTTTTCTCATATTAATCCTCACATTTATGCAAAATTTGGTGGTGTATCAAAATCGTTTTCAGTGTTTTCTGGGTTTTATTATTCACTGTCCCGTCGATTTCGCCCTCTCATCCCCTGATTTTTTTCAAATCTGGAAGATATGTGTTTTCTCATATTAATCCTCACATTTATGCAAAATTTGGTGGTGTATCAAAATCGTTTTCAGTGTTTTCTGGGTTTTACTATTATTTACTGTCCCGTCGATTTCACCCTCTCATCCCCTGGTTTTTTTCAAATCAGGAAGATATGTGTTTTCTCATAATCATCCTCACATTTATGCAAAATTTGGTGATGTATCAAAGTCGTTTTCAGTGTTTTCTGGGTTTTATTTTATTTATTGTCCCGTCGATTTCACCCTCTCATCCCCTGATTTTTTTCAAATCTGGAAGATATGTGTTTTCTCATATTAATCCTCATATTTGTGCAAAATTTGGTGGTGTATCAAAATCGTTTTCAGTGATTTCTGTGTTTTACTATTATTTACTGTCCCGTCGATTTCACCATCTCATCCCCTGATTTTTTTCAAATCTGGAAGATATGTGTTTTCTCATATTAATCCTCACATTTATGCAAAATTTGGTGGTGTATCAAAACCGTTTTCAGTGTTTTCTGGGTTCTATTATTATTCACTGTCCCGTCGATTTCACCCTCTTATCCCCTGATTTTTTTCAAATCTGGAAGATATGTGTTTTCTCATATTAATCCTCACATTTATGCAAAATTTGGTGGTGTATCAAAATCGTTTTCAGTGTTTTCTGGGTTTTATTATTATTCACTGTCCCGTCGATTTCACCCTCTCATCCCCTGATTTTTTTCAAATCTGGAAGTGTGTTTTCTCATATTAATCCTCACATTTATGCAAAATTAGGTGGT
This sequence comes from Philopedon plagiatum, assembly GCA_963971165.1. Lineage (NCBI taxonomy): Eukaryota > Metazoa > Arthropoda > Insecta > Coleoptera > Curculionidae > Philopedon > Philopedon plagiatum. Next base: position 109,134,690 of record OZ020190.1, on the reverse strand, counting down.
GGATCAAAATCGTTTTCAGTGTTTTCTGTGGTTTATTATTATTTACTCTCCCGTCGATTTCACCCTCTTATCCCCTGATTTTTTTCAAATCTGGAAGATATGTGTTTTCTCATATTAATCCTCAGATTTATGCAAAATTTGGTGGTGTATCAAAATCGTTTTCAGTGTTTTCTGTGGTTTATTATTATTTACTCTCCCGTCGATTTCACCCTCTTATCCCCTGATTTTTTTCAAATCTGGAAGATATGTGTTTTCTCATATTAATCCTCACATTTATGCAAAATTTGGTGGTGTATCAAAATCGTTTTCAGTGTTTTCTGGGTTTTATTATTATTCACTGTCCCGTCGATTTCACGCTCTCATCCCCTGATTTTTTTCAAATCTGGAAGTGTATTTTCTCATATTAATCCTCACATTTATGCAAAATTTGGTGGTGTATCAAGATCGTTTTCAGTGATTTCTGTGTTTTACTATTATTTACTGTCCCGTCGATTTCACCCTCTCATCCCCTGATTTTTTTCAAATCTGGAAGATATGTGTTTTCTCATAATCATCCTCACATTTATGCGAAATTTGGTGGTATATCAAAATCGTTTTCAGTGTTTGCTGTGTTTTATTATTATTTACTGTCCCGTCAATTTCACCCTCTCATCCCCTGATTTTTTTCAAATCTGGAAGATATGTGTTTTATCATATTAATCCTCACATTTATGCAAAATTTGGTGGTGTATCAAAATCGTTTTCAGTGTTTTCTGGGTTCTATTATTATTCACTGTCCCGTCGATTTCACCCTCTCATCCCCTGATTTTTTTCAAATCTGGAAGATATGTGTTTTCTCATATTAATCCTCACATTTGTGAAAAATTTGGTGGTGTATCAAAATCGTTTTCAGTGATTTCTGTGTTTTACTATTATTTACTCTCCCGTCGATTTCACCCTTTCATCCCCTGATTTTTTTTAATCTGAAAAACGTGTATTTTCTCATAATAATCTGCACCTCTATGCGAAATTTGGTGGTGTACAAATTTCGTTTTCTGTATTTTTCTGGTATTTTAATTTTTGTCCATAGGATCAAATTTCATTCCTGAACCTCCCACCTTGTTTTTTTAGAAAATAAGCAACGCAGATGATCTTTCTGTTTTGCTAAAGACTTTTTTAGGTTTTTAATTAATATAAATACCCATTAATAAATATTTTTTTATAATTTATTCTTGAAGTCTATATTTTAGAAACTCGTTGGTAGAAATGAATCTGAATCTGATGCCAACTTCAGCCGCATTCAAAAAAAGTTTAATATGACAGTTGCAGATATAGAAAATATCTCTAAAATGAGCTTGTGTGTTAAGATTTGTTCCCTCTTTACGGTTAAAATCAATAAAAAAACATTAAAAATGCATTGTTTTAAAATAATTAAAAATTTTTGTAAAATTTAACATACAGCTTTGAAACTTTCTGAGAAAATGTGTCTTAGTAAAATAGAAAAGCGTGCTAAATTTCATCCAAAAATATTAAAAAGTTTTTGCATTAATCCAAATTTTCATTAAAAAAGGTTTTATCGCATAACGGAAGATCGTACAGCATCGGGGGTTATCTTTATTCTTTAACAGCGGGTTGCACAAAACTTTTAATCAAGCGTTAAATCCTGATTCAGGGTTAAAAGCAAAAGATATTCAGTTTAACACAGCGTTAAATTTTTTTTCTATCTGCAACAGCCCAAATTTTGAGCTAATCCGTGATTAAACAGACAAATGCCACTAAAAAACCAAGGTGTTGTTTATTTTTTCATTTGTTTTTAACCCAGAGAGCACTTAACGCTGAATTAAACTAATTCCACAATATAGTGGGATTAAAGTCATGTTTTTTTAACATCTTTGATAAAATATTGGTTACTTTGGCAAAAGTTTCTGTTCTAGTACAAGAAATTAAAAGACAACTCCTTCCTTCAATATTTTAAAAAACAACTATATACACTTTTATTGCAGATGGGCATCTAATTTATCATAAACCCAACCTAAGCAGGTACCTACCTTCACACACTAACAAAAAATGTAGGAAAAATAAAGTTCATCGTTTATAATGTAAGTTTTACCAAAAATTATATAAATACCATAACAAAATTACCTCGAAAATTACTCTTTATAATATTATTTTGTTGTTAGACATGCAAACATATTCTATTCCTCAAATTCTTGTTCCTTATTATAAACTATTCTTTATGGCATTATATTAAAACAGTTTTCCTACTGTAGTCTTCTATAAAAATATAGATATTCTGCTAAATTTCCGTCTGCTTGCTTTTCTTCAATCACATAGTTTTCTTTAACACCTCTCTTAGTTTAAATACCAAACCCTTTTGTGGGTTTAAAAATAATATAACAACTTGAAGAGGTAGTTATTTTCTGAATTACTTTTGTCCTAACGTCGCAAAATAATCTTTATTACAGCAAGTAAAAATACTGGAATGCAAGCAAGTTTGTATTTGTATTAATCATTTCTTTTATGTTACTCACGGCTCTCTCGATAACAGAAAAATAAAGGGCTTGTACGTAAACAAAACAAATAATCTAATTTATATTTTTTTAAAAAACAAAACACTGACGTACGTATAGCCTAACCCCAAATATTTCAAGATTTAGAAGTACCGTGTTGCCAGACCCAGACATTAGGTACTTTATTTGATACTGGATTTTAATTGCGAAGGTACTAAATTTAATGAAAATGTACTAGATCTTCACACAACAGACCAGGCAATGCACTGACACAGGAGATATAAAGAACCTGTACTTGGTATAAAAAAATAAAATATGTAATTGTTCCTAATTTTAAAAATGAAACAATTACTTTCAATCTCTGAAAAAGGTAGGATCTAATCTGCGGCAAAACAAAAGAAAAAATACGAGACCTGTAAAATATGATTCGAGTATCTCTTAAAAACGTCGGATGGCATTTTCTACTAAGGTTTTGACTCAAGTGTACTAGCGTACTAGGGATATCCTAAATCCTAAAAAGGTTGCAGATTTAGTACAATTGTAGTAGACTGGCAACACTATTCATCACCGGCTCAGAGCCTGGCGTGTTCGATGGACAAAATTGCATCGATCCGGACGACTTTACGAGATTTAAGAGAAATACGTAACTGAATCAAGAATGAATGCAGAACGAAATAAAATAGCGCTGGAGTGTCGCAACGTAATTTGTTTCAAGTGCATATTCAACTTTCTTAAATTTAAAAATAACATTAATGCCACAGATCAAACTTAAAAAAAGCATATCAATTATAACTATAATAAAATAATATAATTAAAATAATATTTTTATTATGGAACCTTTATCTAGTTTTACAAATTTTCAGGGAATAATGAACAAAGATATAAAGTAACTGATGTAAACTTATGTTTTGAAAAATCACAAAACATGTAACTAACAAATTTTTATTTAAAAACTACTTTAACATTGCTGTCACCAGTAGGTATTTTTTAAGCCCATCTTTACATCAAAATATCTGCAAGGTTTTCTCTTGTGACTTATCTGGTACCTGTAACAAAAGAAAACAAAGCAAATAAAGTAAAAAAATTACACAATTACGTAATAATTTTAATAAAAGCACTATGTTCTACAGTGTACACCCAAGTAAATAACTTGTTTATAGATATCTTATTCTAAATAGTAACAAGTGTATGGAGATATGGTAAAAATGGTAGTAAAGTAAATGTGTCACGAAAAATTAAAGTTAATGAATCATGAGCAAAAAGTTTATTAAAAGAGAAACAGCAAAATTATTTAAACGAATTTGAGGTGGATTAAATAAATACTCTACAGTTAGTTAGTTTGGTTGGGTTTGATCGTGACACATGGTTAAAGAAATCATAATCATGATCTATACTACCAGCAATTAGGTTTACAAATTGACCAGGATACTCACCCAGACAAAAATGTTTTGTTAGCTTAACTGGACAAACGTTATATAGTATGCTATTACGGGTATAAACACAGAACTTGAGGTAAAAATAAGGAACAAAATTGTACTCAAAAATTTTGTAACGTAGGTAGTCATAGGTGATAGCTACCTATTAAACTAAGATATTATTAATGACAATATTTTACCTTTATCAAGAAAATAACAACAACGGTTTTGTTTCCAAATTTTTTCCTTGGCAGCAAGGTATTTCACGGAATATTGATTGCGTCTAGGATAATCTCTCAAATAACATTCATTTAGAACTCCATTCCTTACATATAGGTTTATCAGGAAGTATGTTTTTGTGCTTTATCTTTCATCAAAAGTCCGATTTTTAGGATTAGGAATTCACCTTCTTTAGAAATATTAGGATCCTTCGGATGTACCTAAAACAAACACATAAATGGATAATAAGGTCAAGAGTATAGTAGTTAAGGAAGCTGAAAAGCAGCAAATTTTTTACGTAAAGCATTTTTAAGGCAAATTTTCAAAATTAACAGAAAAATTATACAAATTTTGCTGGGCCTATGTATCTGTACGGTATTTTATGGTTCAATGGTTTCATACAACTTACCTTATAGTACATACTACATATATACTATGTATATACTCGTATATGTTCAGAAGTTCATTTTCTTCTATATTTGTGTAATTTTCCTATTCACTTTGTCTATTTTCCCAAAAATATTTCTTTTTGGTTCAAAATAACCTCGCTTTACCAATAAATACAAAACGCTTTGTTGACATCAAAATCTGACGTTTATCGCTCGACTTTTCCCGAAACTGCGACCGCTTCCAAATCTAAAAGCCGATGTTAAGCGATTGCTGTTTCAAGTGGGCCTGGGCCGGGTTTGATTAAATCTTGGGCAACTTGACCAAAATTTAACACCGTGTTAAAATTTAACACGGTGTTAGTTAATCATCCTTTCTGCAACCCGCCGTAAGAGTTGTGGTATCATACATCACTAAAAACAAGTTGATTTTAAAAAATAGAGTTATTAACAAACTGGCGCCAAAATATTTGCCCGGAATAAAAAAGTACTTTAGTAAAACACGAAATAAAAGAGTAAACTATTTAAATCGGATTTAGGTCATACCAAATAACTTTAAAGTACAAATGTTTTATGCGTTACTTCCCTATTTTTACAAGCTTTTATTCAGCTTCGCCTGTTTGCAAGCTTTTATTTAACTTCACCTGTTAGTTTGCTTGTATATATGTATGCATGTATGTATGTATGTTGTTGGTATGTTTAAGACAAATATTATAATCAAAATTTCGACTAGTATAATTAAGCTAGAGCTTTGAAATTTTGCACATGTGTACAAGTCCAGTGGCAATGCAATATAGTATATTTAATAATGTTCTAAATCGAATATGGCGGACGCCCCAAGATGGCGGATTACCTTTTTCTTTACAATCCCCTTGACATGGGTATCAAATAAAAGGGGTTGACGAGTAGACTACGATAAGCTATGTTACGTCATTCTTAACACAACATGGCGGACGCCACAAGATGGCGGATTACCTTTTTCTTCACAACCCCCTTGATATGGGCATCAAATGAAAGGGTTTGACGAGCAAAATACGATAATCTATCTGACATTCTAAATCCAATATGGCGGACGCCACAAGATGTCGGATTACCGTTTTCTGCACAATCCCCTTGACATTTGTATCAAATGAAAGGGATTTCTGCACAATCCCCTTGACGTGGGTATCAAATGAAAGGGTTTGACGAGTGGAAGACGATAACAGGTAAAATATCTTATAATAATGATACACTATCAGAAATGCATAGGTTAAGACGCAACTAAAAATTTAAAAATAAAATGTTGCAAAAACTACTTTTTAAAAACAACCTTTTATTATTTAGATGTACTAAAACGAAAAAAATAAGTATAGTTTTTTATTGTGGCATGGGTGGACCCTAATAAAAGTAGTATCAAAGTTATCACTGAAACAGACATAATAAATATATTATGTTAAATTTATTGCCTTAAAAGCTTGTCGCGTGAATAGAAAAGAAAAATACATACTTAGGTATAATAATAATAATAATAATAATAATAATAATAATAATAATAAAGTGCCTTTTATTTATGTTTTAAAAATAGTTACAATACATAATTTTGAAACCGGGTGGCGTGATCTATAATAGCTATTCTATCTAACCACCCCTAATAATAAATAAATAAATACTAAATAATAAATAGAGCTACAGGAAACGTAGATAATTAACCTGTCCAAAGCCCAACATAAATTAAAATGATTTAAAGAATAGGGTTAGTATATTGAAGTACATAATAGTAGAGAGGAGAAGCATACAAAGTACAATATTACTATTAGGACAAAATTAGCTTAAAAACTATATATAAATGTTTAAAAATGTAATGCAACATGCAGAAGATTGACCCCAGTGCGTTTAGAAAGTACATATTTTTTTAAATAATTCTTAAAAGTAGTAACTGACGAGCAACACCTAATGTACTCGGGCAAAGTGTTGTAAACCCTGATTGCCGTGTATGTGAAGGAGCGCTGGATGGTATCTACTTACCTGCCAAACAAAATTAATGCCTGTATGAACTTTTCGCTCGCGACGAGCTTTTAAGGCAATCGATTTAACATAATATATTATAATAATATCTGTTTCAGTGATAACTTTGATACTACTTTTATTAGGATCCACCCAGGCCACAACGAAAAAACTATACTTATTTTTTTCGCTTTAGTACATCCAAATAATAAAAGGTTATTTTTAAAAAGTATTTTTTACAACATTTTACTTTATTCCCAGAAAATATTTTGGCGCCATTTTTGAATGATTATATTTTTAAAAATTGACTGGTTTACATGATAAATCAATTCTTTAGGGTAAAAGAAACCCCGGTACGACCTCTCGTTAAGCAGCAGGACTCCTTAAGTGACAACTATTTTTTTTTTCAACATTTTGATTTTTGCAACTTTTCAATATTTTTGGACAAAATTTGGCATACATTGTCTCAGAAAGTTTTAAAGCCGTACGTTGAATTATACAAAAATTATAAATTACTTAGGAAAGACTTTTTCTAACGATTCTTTTCGATGTTCAATGTAATAAATGAAATAATCTTACTGTACAGCACCACTAGCTATAAGGCAAAAAAACACTAGTACTTGTGTAACAACCGGGAACATGATATTTTTAGTCATTTTTCTTCATTTCCTTCTTAAAGAATACTCACTTAAATTGCGCGATTTTTGCTTATTTTATTGGGCTATTATAATTTATGATAAACGCTATCTAGGTTACTCAATTAATGACCAAATGACTAATGAATGACATGAAAGGGGAATTACAATTTAATTTTTAAGTGGGATCAAAAATTAATATCCAGTTGGGTGCTAGAAACTGAGTTCTGAACACACAACGCTTGTTTTCCTTTTAAACAATAGAAAAATGTGCATTGTTATTTCATAATTATTATTCATAAATCCAGCTACATACTTCATGACTAATATGTTATCATTGAATGAGGTTTAATATGTTAACAAGTTTCATATTGCTTGGCTAAAAACCAGCCGGTCCAAACTTGCTTTACGCCAGGCTGGATACAAATATGCAACTAAATATTTGATATGGTTATTTATCTAAAAATTCTCCGACAAATTAGAAAAATATCATTTTTATAAACAAATTCATCTATATAATATATATTTTTTTAATTTTGTGGAATTTTAATACGACAATACTTCTAAATCTACAGCCTGTGCGTGAATTTGCTTGCCAAATGGAAAACTTCTTTATTATGAATTTTTTGGGAAAAAAATTACTCTTCATAAAAGTTTTTCTTTCAAAAATATTAGGATTGGCTTAAGCATTTCTTTTTAATATTAAACAGCGTGTCTCAAAAAACGATAAACTTAAATTTTAAATGGGAAAACACTTTATATTATCCGGAAAATTGAAAAGAGACAAAAGCGCATTAAATTGTCAACTAATTTGTAGTATACAGGGCAATGATAAAGTATTATTTAAAAAGTTACTTAAAATTTTTGAAATAAAATATGGATGAAATCCATTGCAGTATTTATTATTAAACCGTAAATGTACTGTTTGCAGGTTAATTTAGTATACAAAAATATACATAAAATATTTAGATCATCAACAACCTAGTTGAAAATTTATCAAACAATAATTCTAAAAATATATTTACACATAACAACTTTTTCAATTACTAGTAATTACACAGTAAATATCAACAATAATAAATAGGAAATTAAATTTCAATAAATTCATCATACACCTAATAAGTTCATTTCTAAAACTTCCTACGGCATTTGCTAGTTGATATCCCCGGCACATTCCTGAATTATGCGTCTTTTGAGGTCTTTTGTGTCTCGAGGCCGCCTTTTGTATAACCTTTCTTTGATAACACCCCACAGAAAATAACCCAGTGGGGTGAGATCCGGGGACCTCGCTGGTCAATAACAAAAACGCAAATCTTGATCCGTACCCCTTTCTATCCACCAATCAGCAAAATTTCTATTTAACCAATATCGAACTTGACCTGCAAAATGCCCGGCAGCCCCATCTAGCTAAAACAATAAATTTTGTCTAACGGCCAAAGGTATGTCGTCCAACATATAACTAAAATCATTTTCTAGAAAATTTAGAAACATTTCGCCGTTTATGTTTTCATCAAAAAATATTGGTCGCAATAATCGGTCGCCGAGTATACCACACATTTATTTTTTCAGAATATTGGTTTCAGCTCTATATAACCCAGTGGGGGTTATCCACTGACCAATACCGGAAGTTTTGAGAGCTTACGATACCGTTGGTCGTAAAGACAGCTTCATCTGAAAAAAAATATTTTAAAAACTACGGCGATCATCCTCCATAACGCCTAATAACCACGCAGAAAAATATAGTATTAATTCCAAGTCCCCAGGTAATAATCTATAGGTAAACTAGGGCTCAATAGGTTTAATTTTATGTTTTTTAGCACCGTTTTAATAAAGCAGATTTTTAAATTCACATCTGCCTTACTAGTTGTACGGACGTAGAGCAAAACATTAAGCTCGTCATTTTCATGGAATAAGGGAGGAAGATTATTTTGATCTTGGTTTTCTCTTCTCCGAAGCAAGTTGGAGAGCACCGTTTAAGTTTACTCATAATTCATAACATAACTGACTGTTTGATGGGTAGTATTGGTGTTGGTCTTTCTGGGTGATTATTGTTAAATTCTTTGGCAGCTTCTCTAGTTGAGCGTTAATTATTTCCAACTTTTAAAAAAATCTCAACTTTTTCTTAATTAGTTACACTCATTGTTAAAGAAAAAAATATAAATCACAAAAATGTTATTGAATCGTGTCAATTCGTGTAGTGCCTTTACAGGGTTTACTTTAACATTTAATTATTTAAAGGTTAAAGGTTAATTTGTAATTTTTATTAGGCTTTATTTAAAGAAAAAGAAATCTAATTTTAGTTACTGAAAAAATAATTAATTGTTGTCGTGTATACTACAAATTAATTATAACAACTTTAATTCGACATCTGTTTGCCTGTCTTCAATTTGCTCGTTCAAAAATATTTGTATTAAACTTCTGTCACATTTAAAATTTAATTTTTTCCTTTTTTGAAAGACCATGAATAAGAAATCAAACAAAGTTCTATGTCGATCTTAATATTTTTGGAAGCAAGACTTTTTATGAAGAGTAACTTTTGTCCCAAAAAATAAAGAAGATTTCCATTCAGGGTCAGCGGTGGGTTTAAATTCCACCTGAACCGTAAAAAGTTCTGGACCCATTCTACGTTACGCGAAAAGCGTAGGGAAAGTGTAAAATGATTCGACGTCAAAACCATCCAATTCACGAAAGGCCGGATGAGATCGCATATCTCATAACATGAAGGCGCCATTTCACACTCCCCAGTCGGTACGTAATAAAAAGTCAGCATAAGATAGCGCGAAACCAAGCATTGACAGCCCTTGGGAGGTGCATGCTCTGGTTGTCGTATCACTGAGGACCGTGGTTCGGCACCCACGTTAAACTTTAGGTCGCGAGGCCAATACACTAGCTTGTAGTGCCAGCATAATAAAAAATAACTTTAGCTTTAACTTTAAGTTTTCCGTTTGGCAAGCAAATCCACGCACATGCCGTGTAATAAAATTTAATCAAAATATTCATATAATTTGAACCTATTATTTTTCCTATAAATAAATACTACAAATTTTCAGTTTACTAAAATTCAAGTATTTTAGTGGATATACGACTTCTATCAAACTGTTTGATCCAAACAGTAAGCTTGTGTTAATGTTTTATGTATTAGATTTAGGATGAAACTCTGAATAAACCAGAGCAATTCTATTTACTATACGCTACGTTAGAGAGTGAGCATGATTATTATCTTTGCCTTGTTAGAGAGATTGTCGCTGTTGCTAATCTGGAAGAAGGAATTTATTGTATTTGCTAAGGTAATAGAGTTGGGATAATCCACCTTTTTGTTATAATCCTAGACTGGACACAGTTTCGTTTTAATAGTTTTGTTGGTTTGCTCAATTTCCTATTTAAATTCGGTTAAGCTACGTAATAAAATAGTTTATATATATATATATATATATATATATATATATATATATATATATATATATATATATATATATATATATATATAGGTATATATTAAAAGTTCTTTTAAATTGTAGTTAATATTGAAAACTTTTTATCTGCTTCAGGCTAAGAGGTGCACCGTCTAGCTGATATTTAAGTAAAAATAAAATAAATAGTGTTTGAAAAATCAATGAATTTAAATAATCGAGTTATCGGTACGATAATCTACGTGACGTCATTTTAAACCTAATATGGCGGACGCCACAAGATGGCGGATTACCTTTTTCTTCACAACCCCCTTGACATTTGGATCAAATAAAAGGGTTTGACGAGTATAATACGATAAGCTGTGTGACGTCATTCTAAACCCAATATGGCGGGCGCCACAAGATGGCGTATTATCGTTTTCTTCACAATCCTCTTGATATGGGTATCAAATGAAAATGGTTGACGAGTAGAATACGATAACAGTTAAAATGTTTTGTAATAATGGTGCATTATCAGAAATGAATAGCTTAAGACGTAACTAAAGATTTAAAAATAAAATCTTGAAAAAAAACTTTTTAAAAACAAGCTTTTATTATTTAGATGTACTAAAACGAAAAAAATAAATATAGCTTTTTAGTGTGGCATGGGTGGACCCTAATAAAAGTAGTATCAAAGTTCAGTCGTCACTGAAACTGATATAATATCTCATGTTAATTGCCGCGTGAACAGAAAAGAAAAAAAATTCATACTTAGGTACTTAGATACAATAAATTTAACATAATATATTATATGTGTTTCAGTAATAAATTTGATACCACTTTTACTATGATCCACCTACGCGAACTACGTCCACTTATAAATAGCATTAAGCATTGCCACAATGAAAAAACTATACATATTTTTTCGTTTTAGTACATCTAAATGTTAAAAACTTGCTTTTAAAAAGTATTTTTTACAAGATTTTATTTAAAATTCCGTTCTTGTTACTAAAATAATGTGTTACTTTTAAGTACTTATCGGATTTGGTTCTTAATTTTTATATTTATTTATAATAGAGACAATTCATTTCAAGTTATTTTCCCATACTTTTAATTTTTGAAGAATACTGCCTGTTAATTACTACATACCTATCTCTATTTTTTCGTGTAGGCGCAGAATTATTTCTAGATCGCTTTAGTAAATGTATTCTCTTGGTGAACAGGTTATCTTGATTGTTGGAAAGTCCAAACTTAGAATACACGTACAAACAATAACTAAATAACTTAAGACATTCGTTTTTTGACTTGGTGTATTTTCACAGCTTTATGACTGTGGGTGCAGTCGAATAACTGTTTGGAGGCCACCGATTTATAATTAAAAAAATATTCTTATCAAACATCACCATTCTTGACGGATGTGTTAAATTAGAACCATACTGCTACTTGTAAAAATGTTGTGGTAGGATCTGACAGTTTAATTTTGTCACAGCGCTTTGCCTGTTTTCATTAATTATTATCTTAATAAATGTGCCTATTTAATTCCTACCTTTGTTGTACTACTGTGCCTATATGCTACAATTACGCTGTATAAGTTGGTTCTTGTCTTATCTAGAATTTTGATCCGAGGAGTTTTAATTTAATTGGACACATTTTATCCCGTCTAAGTCTCCTGGTTTTCTGGTTTTTGTAGCTTGCTTTGGTGTAGAGGTCCATAATTTGATATAACCTATTTTTTTTCTTGGACCTGAATTTCTTCATTTCGTTACATTGCTCCAAGTTTTCGCTATTGATGGAAAGTCGTACTTAATTTAGTTATTGCTAATTGACTAGTCCTACTGACCACTTTTTTTCGGGAAAAGATTTATTATTGTTTATTTTTCTATAAATTCTGTTATTGGAACCGTCAGTCGTGTCAGTTTTGACAGCGTCCGTCAATTAGCTTTAACGATTTGGCGATCGGGGTGAGGAGAACCGGTGGATTGGAGGGCAAGAGTGGTTTTGGAGCGCATTCTTGCTGCCGCGGGTTTGTAAACGTTGCTGCCGCTACGCAAGGTGGTGTTGCGATTTGGCGATTGGAGTAAGAAGGGGTCGGCGGCTTGGAGTGCATGGGTGGTTCTGGAGCGCGTTTTTGACGCCGCGGGTATGTATGTGAATAAAGTCGATTGTCAGTGTCGTCAACCTGGGCACTACGATTTTCCTAGTGGCTTTGGAGGTTGCCCTTGGTGACTTTTTCCTTAATTTTTTCAAATTTATAAGGAGAATAAAAATATCATTGCTGCACTATTGATCATGTATAATGCAAATACTTGAGAGGAGCCGGTGTCAGCAGATTTTTGGATACTGACTACAAGAAAATAATAGTTAGGAGCACTGATTACTATTGTTGCCTGTTGTATTGTTAATAAATTTCTCTTTTTAAAATGGGACTAACATAGTTATTTGTATCCCTTAAAAGCTGCACCATACAAAAATATCATGTTTAAATTCACTTAGTTGTTTATATTATAAGTATCATAATGACGATCGTTATGGTCTTCGCCGTGAATATTTTAATATTATGCTTAAGATCTGTTAAAAAATCAAGAACATCCAGGTTCCCGTCATGTCGCGCAGATGGCATGATCAAAGAATTAGTTAGTTAGTGTTTACACGTTCGAATTTCATAAAATATCTAGAGATAATGACAACTTCTCAATAGAATATTCAAATTTTGAAAAGAAGATATTACATTCAATTTTGGGTTTTTATTATTTTCTGGAAATTTGTTTAAACTGAAGATTGAACACTTTGGAACTAGCCCCCTCAAATACACTATTAAGGAAAAATGATCTATACTTACGCCCATTAGACGTCCTTTTTAAATATTTGAATCCTACCAATGGGCCTGTTTTATTAAATCGAATTAAATAATTTAGATTAGAAGCAGGAGTGGTCGTCATGGAATATACAGCAGTAAAGTTAGTATTTCATTATTCCCCGACTCGAGGGTGCAGACTGTGGACCATCCAATCGGCCCCGTGATCCGCGATCGCTGTCATCATTGAAAATTCCGCGTTTATAGACCCCTTACTAGGAATAGGGTTGCCAACCCACCAGGAAAAAAAAATCCGGCAGGTAAAAAAAATCAGTGGTTACAGTTGACCAAAATGAGTTATTGTGGATGTGTATACTACGTCTACTGTAGTTGGTGAATATTCTATATATAAATCATAGCTAGCCTCAGATTCGTTAGGTAGGTATGAAGCCCAGCTTGATAATGTTAATCGATTCTTTGAACTGGTGCAAGTACAAAAATCGTTCCAAAAGGCAAAGTGACCAATAACATGATATTCCTATTTTTTTTTTTCAAATAAACTTAGTGAAGGTAACCAAACCGGATGTCAGCCAAATTTTTTTTGTAATAGTATCCACTGTAAACGGAGTAATTACTAACTCTTCGTGACCTCGGAATTTCTAAGATTCACGGTTAATCTTGTGTTGCCTTAATTTAATAGGTTGCCTAATAGCAAATGGCTTTATTTTAAATAAGCTTTACAACATGCTTAACAGCAAGGTATCAGACTTCACGTATATATAATATTGCTATGATGGTCTAATCTAGGCTTTGTTAAATTTAGGTGTGATCACTATCTCCACCTTTTCAGAAGATATTGTCGCATTTAATTTAAGGGAACAAATTTATGGTTTTTAATTAAATAAAAATGGGGGATAGTAAGTATTTGTTTTTATGATTGCTTCAACTTAATACAGTGTATCGCGTATAACATAAAAGCTCAATTTTTTCTTAATTTCAGAGATAGTAATTAAAGTCTTGACACGTATTCCAAATTTAGAATTTTCAATTTTAGCAAAAAGGCAATAGGATCAAATTTTGAATTTAGAATGAAATCTCATTTATTTTTGTCAGCACTGGGTCAGTGAAAAGTCCAACGGCTGTCTTTTATATAAAATATGGGGTGCCGCGCTTTGAGGATTCCTTAAGGCTACTTTCAGACTGTACGGTTTTTTGTCGTTGTCGTGTACGGCAACGATATCGTATATAATGGTTATGCATTGTTTTAAATGCAAGCTTTCACACCACACGATTTTAATCGGAGCCGTACACGTGGAAATACAAGCACATTTTTTTTTCCATGACACGATCAAACGCACGACAACGACAAAAAACCGTACCGTCTGAAAGTAGCCTTAGTATAGGTGACGCCTTGCCTTAAGCATATCTGAAGGTCTAAGAAATAGTTAAGGAGCAACTATAAATATGACCCTAAGTATAAAAGTTTCCTCGGATGGGGGCCATATTCTAGGTTAGGTTTTATTTGTAAAATATAAAGATTATAGAGATTGGGAGATGGACTACATTTTTGGGTTCGGAAAAGAAAAGTATGTGTTTACGCGAGCTGGGATCATTTTATCAGAAATTGATATCAACAAGATGGGATGCCAATTACTGGCTATTTTATGTGAAAGTAAGCATGAATAAGTTTTGGAAGGGTTAAACTAAAGAAAATTTTGGGCATACCAAAATTGTAATTACTTAATGATCATGGGAAACAAATATGTGTTGGAATCTGCGCCTTTTATTCAGCTCTAGATTTTGATCTGGTTGGGAAAAACGAATATTGGAGTTGGGGCTACTATTGCCAGCAGGCGCGGCCCGTGAAATTTTAAAGTTGTATATCTCTGTTGCTACTTATGGGATCCATCCCAAGTTCAGGTTTTTTTTAATAGGGAGCCTACTAGGAATGTTTTGGTGAAGAGAAAAATATTTTGTAATTTTCGAAAAAAAATCAGTTTTTGAATTGACCCACCCCGGAAGAAAATTAACACGCTTAGATATTTCTTTTATAAATTTTTCTAAACAAATTTTACATCATTTTGTTGACAATTCTTAAATTTTAAGAGAAAAAAATGTGTTATTTTTTTTTTAAATTATATTTTGGGTTTAAAAAAATCCAGATGACTATAACTTTCTACAAACACATTTTTTTTTCTTAAAATTTATGAATAGTCGACAAAATGATGTAAAGTTTGTTTACAGAACATAAATAAAATATCTAAGTCTGTTAATTTATTCCCTGGTGGGTCAATTCAAAAATTCCACTTTTTTTCGTAAATTACATTTTTGTTTTCTTTACCAGAACGTTCCTAGTAGGCTCACTATTAAAAATCCCGAACTTGGCATGGGTCCCATAAGTAGAAACTGAGATAGGTATACAACTTTAAAATTTCACGGGCCGCGCCTAATTGCCAGCAAAATAAAAATTATTTGGAAAACAAGCAAAAACTAATACGTTTTTAATGATACCGTATTAATAATGAATGATACATTCAAAATTTGTCAAAACCTAAGTGATCAACCAAAAAATTCAAGTGTAAACCAGTACAGCTTTAATTCTTTTCAGTAAATTTAGCCTTTATGGAATAATTTTATTTAATTTAGCTGAAAAACTGAAAGTTATCAAAGTTAGGTTTCTTTATCAAAAAAAATAATACTAAATTGTTTTACAATTTCGTATCTATTCCCTTTAAGCTAAGAATTCGCATTAATGTTTTATGCATTGGGAACCAAAATGTCGGTCCGTTTAAATGGTAGTTAGTTCTATTTACTATACGATTCGCTACATTAACCAGTGAGTAGTGTGGTCATTATATTTTCCTTATTGAGAGAAATTGTCGCTGTTGTTATTTCAGGAAAACAGATTTATCTATTTTATGAAATAATGAACCTGGACAAATTATTCTCTTGGAAATGCTGCATCATAATTTAGACTATAGAATTCCTTTTATCAATAACATAATTATTGTTATTATAGTGCAGTTTACTACAGAGCTGGAAATCCAATATTAATGTTACAAAATTTATCATTAAAAAGGTGAACGTCCAAGCAGTGGGAAATCTCGAGTAACTCACAAGCTGGATTTTATTTCTGTGTGCTACTTTACTTAATTGGCTCTTTCTCTATCATAAAAAGGACAGAAAACATCTGTGACATGTTACAAATGGATAAAATAGTTGTGAAAAACTCGCTCTCGGATCTTGTATCCAGCATGACCAACTAAAAGAAGAGTATCAGAATTATTGATCTTTGTTTAAAAACTTCTTATTTATTTTAAAGCTCATCACATTTTAATGTGTAGTATCAAATATTCAAAATATTATGTAATAGTAACTTTAACAGTTTACGAAATTGTTAAATTTTATTTTACATTGTTGACACTAACTTACTTAAAGTCCTCTATCTGTTAGAGTAGCAATCTTTTTTTGATATAATACTGGAAGTTACAAATTTAACTGCATATACTGAAATCCTGATATGGATGCAGATAACAGAAAAATATTCATAAATATTGAATTGATGTAGCCTTTACTTGATAAGGATCCATTATTAAAATATTTAAAAATGACAAAATTGTTTCAATCTTCACTAAATTTTTATTTATAAACATGACAATTGTTTCGACAACACAGTGTAAACTAACTGTTCTTATTATTATGTATTAAATACTCACAAAATTTTTACCTACATTTTTACAAGCTGGTGATTATGTTTACACTACAATTAGGAGTAGATAATGTCCTTATTTTACAATTTTAAGATATATACCACAATACCGTTTTATTGCTGGAGGAATTTCCAACAAATTATAAATTTAACAATGGGGAACTATTCAAGTCCAGCTGGTCATTTAATAATATGTTTAATTTTTTACATTTATTTATTTCCATACTTTCTAATAAATTAAGTTTTACCGATTTGATTTCTAACTGTAAAATTTCAAAATTATCATCAAACCTATGTTGCTCGTTATTCAAATGTAGAGCATAATGTGAATTATTAATTTTTTTGTTATAGCTGGTTTTGTGTTCTTTAAGTCTTATTTCAAAACTTCTGCCTGTTTGTCCAATGTAAATTTTTGGGCAGCTGCCACATTTAAGTTTGTAAACACCACATTTATGTTCTTTTTTAATTTTACTTTTGTTGTTTTTTATTAATTTTCCTAATTTGTTATTCGTTTTGAAAGCTATGTGTACATATTGCTTTCAAAACGAATAACAAATTAGGAAAATTAATAAAAAACAACAAAAGTAAAATTAAAAAAGAGTGTAAATGTGGTGTTTACAAACTTAAATGTGGCAGCTGCCCAAAAACTTACATTGGACAAACAGGCAGCAGCTTTGAAATAAGACTTAAGGAACACGAAACCAGTTATAACAAAAAAATTAATAATTCACATTATGCTCTACATTTGAATAACGAGCAACATAGGTTTGATGATAATTTTGAAATTTTACAGTTAGAAAACAAATCGGTAAAACTTAATTTACTAGAAAGTATGGAAATAAATAAATGTAAAAAATTAAACATATTATTAAATGACCAGCTGGACTTGAATAGTTCCCCATTGTTAAATTTATAATTTGTTGGAAATTCCTCCAGCAATAAAACGGTATTGTGTTATATAACTTAAAATTGTAAAATAAGGACATTAGCTACTCCTAATTGTATTGTAAACATAATCAGCTTGTAAAAATGTAGGTAAAAATTTTGTGAGTATTTAATACATAATAATAAGAACAGTCAGTTTACACCAACCATCCGACGAAGACACTGTGTTGTCGAAACAATTGTCATGTTTATAAATAAAAATTTAGTGAAGATTGAATAATTTTGTCATTTTTAAATATTATATTCATAAATGGCGCTTTGCAGTAAATAAGCTGGTTATCGCCTTTTAGCAATGGTACCTACCACTGACAGAAAACACATGATACCGAGTAAGTTGCCAATTATAGCAATAATTTTCTCTATGCTGCAAGTCAGCATAATAAATACTGTTATTGTTACCTCTATAGTAAAATCCCTTTAATATAATACACTTCTTTTGAAAATGTTTAAGATTAATAAATACTATTTTACCAAATAACACTGAAAACACAGCACACCCATTAATGTAATTCAAAAAAAAAAACAACGTTTAACTAATAATTAACATGAACAAAAGTTCAATATTAATAAAATTAACCACAATTTTGCAAAGACTTCACGGTATTTTGTCACTATCAGCACTATTAAAAACTGAAAACTAATGTTTTTGTTACCTTTAAAGTAAAATGTCTATAAAATTTACTTCATCTAGAAAGGTTTTACATTAAACTTAATACATTAATACAATACTAACAAAACAGTAGGTATAGCTATTAATGAAAAAATGCCCACTAACTTATTAAATGCAATGCTTAAAAGACTCCACGGATGCAATGCTTAAAAGAATCCACGGTATTTTTTACTATCAGCACTATTGAAAAAGTGAAAACTAATTTATCTATTTATTAAAAAGCACAACTCTCTTAGGGTACGCCAAGATTTAAGTAAATCCTTTGACATTCCTGGCAAAGTATAGGTAACCCATAATTACACTTATTAATTTTTGTTGCATAAGGGAAAAGGGGTATATGTGTTGGGTAGGGATGGTCGAATAGGGAGACTAGAAACTGCAGACACGCTAACTAAGCACCCAAGCATAATACGTTTTTGACAATTATAGAGTATTAATAGGCTATTGTTGGGTAATTCTAGCGCAATTTATAAATAAATAAATATATATATATATATATATATATATATATATATATATATATATATATATATATATATATATATATATATATATATATATATATATACAGGGTGGTGCAACCAAGATGGGGTGGACGATTGTGAGTAAACGGTGAGGAATTTCGAAAAAATTTGTTTTGGATATTATCGATAGTCAGACACGCTATGTTTTAAAATTATTGCCATAATACAGGGTGGTCCGAAAAACTCGTGGCGAACCAAACTTGTATTTTTTTAAATGGGACACCCGGTATATTATTGTTCCAATTGATTCTCCTGTTCGTTACGATCATTTTGATATAGGGTTTATTGGGTCTAAAACTTATAGTAAGGGAATGGGAGGCGGTTAAAGTTGAAAAAATGCTCACAGTTCGGCCATTTTTTAAAGAAATTTGAAACAGGTATGGAAAAACCAAATATTCCATAAAACGTTACATATCCTTGAATACATTAATCACTTGCAATTTGTTTAACATTATTCACTGTTATACAGGGTGGTCAAGTTTTGCAAATACGCCCTGGACTCATTTTTTTTAAATGGAACACCCTATATATTTTATTTTCATGTTAAAGATAACATTACTAGCTTTCAAAAAATACCATACATGATGCCTTTCTGACCAACAGTTTTTTAGTAAACCAGCCGTGAAAGCAAAGTTTCTTCATTCTAATACGATTATACTGAATTTACGTTGTTTATTATTGAAATGAAACAAAAGATTGACGAACTTGTCAAAGCTACTGCCGCATAATCCATTATTTACAAGTTAAGTGTAGGTGGCCCAATAATTTTGAGGTAAGAAAACTGAGACCCGAAACTTTTACATGTTTATTAGAGATATTTCAAAAAACAGAAAATATTGTTTTTAGGAAATGTAAAGTAATTAATAAACAAAGATAATCAGTTATCAGTATTATTAATAGTGTAAGGAAATTAATTAAGCAAAAACAGAACATCTTTTAAAATTATTTAGGTATGTACTTACTTGTTTAAATTAAATTAGGTTTACAAGTAAGTACATACCTAAATAATTTTAAAAGATGTTCTGTTTTTGCTTAATTAATTTTCTTACACTATTAATAATACTGATAACTGATTATCTTTGTTTATTAATTACTTTACATTTCCTAAAAACAATATTTTCTGTTTTTTGAAATTTCTCTAAAAAGCATGTAAAGGTTTCGGGTCTCAGTTTTCTTACCTCACCTACGCTTAACTTGTAAATAATGGATTATGCGGCAGTAGCTTTGACAATATTTTGTTTCATTTATAATAGTGTCATGGCCTCCTAATATTAGATATTTAATAATAAACAACGTAAATTCAGTATAATCGTATTAGAATGAAGAAACTTTGCTTTCACGGCTAGTTTACTAAAAAACTGTTGGTCAGAAAGGCATCATGTATGGTATTTTTTGAAAGCTAGTAATGTTATCTTTAACATGAAAATAAAATATACAGGGTGTTCCATTTAAAAAAAATGAGTCCAGGGCGTATTTGCAAATTTGACCACCCTGTATAACAGTGAATAATTTTAAACAAATTGCAAGTGATTAATGTATTCAAGGCCTATGTAACGTTTTATGGAATATTTGGTTTTTCCATACCTGTTTCAAATTTCTTTAAAAAATGGCCGAACTGTGAGCATTTTTTCAACTTTAACCGCCTCCCATTCCCTTACTATAAGTTTTAGAGCCAATAAACCCTATATCAAAATGATCGTAACGAACAGGAGAATCAATTGGAACAATAATATACCGGGTGTCCCATTTAAAAAAATACAAGTTTGGTTCGCCACGAGTTTTTCGGACCACCCTGTATTATGGCAATAATTTTAAAACATAGCGTCTCTGACTATCGATAATATCCAAAAAAAAATTTTTCCAAATTCCTCACCGTTTACTCACAATCGTCCACCCCATCTTGGTTGCACCACCCTGTATATATATGTATATATATATATATATATATATATATATATATATATATATATATATATATATATATATATATATATATATATATATTGTTTTAGTAGAACAAATTCAAAACATAATATTCATCTCAAAAATAAAAATTTGCCAAGGTCACAGGGAATGAGACCGGCGGCCGCGCGTATGGTTAATATTTACGATATTAGAGAAAATTTTATCGTTCCTCGATTAAACGAAAAAAAAGTATTGCGTGTGTCTATAGGCTACCCCAGGAGTCACCCATTCAAATATAAGTAACCATTTCCATAACTCCCTGTATATACCCTAGGGAACATATGTTACCGGTAAAGTCCGCTTCTTCGTCATACTTAAGTTTGCCTAGGTAAACCGCACAATCCGAAATTGTTCTGTATTCCAGAGTTTGCCTAGAATGTAAGACGGCAAACTTATGTTTGTGACCGTTACGTCGCTGTTTATTTTCTAGTCATAAGTAATTATCGCCTCTTTGCAATACGTCGCTGGTACACATGCACTGCGTTGATTGTTTAAGTGTTTGTCTATCCGTTCGGAATTGCTAGGTTTGTTATTACCATTTAATAAAAAAGTTTATTAAGGATAGGTAGGTATTGTTAACTTACTGAAAATGATTGAATCGTTATTTACAGGCTTAACATCACTAGTATACCAATAATTATCACGGTGCAACACAAAGGTAAGAACATATTTCGGACTTTTCCTAAACGTGTTTGGCAAACCTAAGTTTGCCGCCTTAGATTTTAGGTCAACTCCGAAATAGAGAACAATTTCGGACTTTGCCTAAAACGTTCCGGCGATGTGGGGTTTACCCAGGCAAACCTAAGTATGGCGGAGCATCGTACTTTGCCGGTAATTTATACATACAATTTAGAGACGAAATCTCGTGGAACTGCTTTTCTAGACTTTTTTTTTATAAAAATAAGTTCTCGAGAACTCTTCATCCAAGTTAAAAAACTAGGTGGCGTTGGAAAGAGAAAAAATGTAAAACGATGTATTACACTATATCCCTTAGAATTTAACATTTTAAAGGTAAAAGTCACCCCTGCTTAAGGGTTGAAATTTACGGACTGTTTATATCAAAATAATATGTTCCCTTAAAAATTGACGTGCTCGAGTATTTTTCTGTTTTCTATGTCAAAAAGAAGAAATCCTGGGTGGAAAGTTTTCGGTGGGCCACCCTTTATTTAAATATAAAACACTTATTTTATATTGAATCGTTTTAAAAAGATATTAAATATAATAGTTTTAATTGGGCAAATAAAAATCGGAAAATATACCCTAAAATACACCGTCAACACAATCAGGCGTCGGATCTACGAGTACACTCCCTTAGTTTTCATTTCTGTAGCCGGCACGAACAATGGTATTATGACTTTTTATTTCCAGGAAGAGGTAAGTGAACATCTTTCAAATTTCCTGCAAAATATTAATTACAACTTTGAAAAAGTGCCATTTATTCACTCTTTTATATTTTTTTCGGACCAGTGTGCAGCATTTTAAATTTTTCGTAGCGTGCTGATTGAAATTTTATATTTTTATCCAATCAAATATTATAAGCAATGTGCTCGTTACCACACACTGGAGAATAATTAAAATAATTACATATTCATCAAAACATGCATCAATAATAAACTAAATATTACGCAGCCCCACAAAAAAAACATTGGTACTCCTATCGAGACAACTTTATCCCTATGAAATTTTCGACGCTGAATCTGAATCCGAGGTCAAAAAAAATCGCACACCCCCAAAATCAACCCCTAGCGCTAAAAACACCTCAGCAGGGTAAAAATGACTTACCGCTCCACGAATACTCTTAAATATCAATAAATCGAAGTAAATATAAACATTCAGGTATATAACGCGTAAATACAGAGTTAACACTACTTTCCATTGAAAATCACCACCATGAGTGGGTGACAACTACCCCTTATACAACAGGAAACTTTAAAAAATGCAGTGATTGCAAAAAAGCTTACGATGCCCAGTTTTTTTTGCAAGGAGTGAGTAACAGCATTAGTTCCGATGCGATGCTCAAAATCTACACCCAGAGAGGGACGGAAACCACCCCTAGATTAAAATTGCAAGGAAAATCGGGCAAAAAATTTTGTCATCGTTCTATTTTAATCGATGCTAAAATTCAGTCCGGTCCAGTCCCATCCAGTCAGTGACATCCCCATGAGAGGGGAGGGTGAAAATTACTTCTCTTATAATTACACAGCCCTACAGAAATTTTCTATCGAGACAACTGTATCCCTATGTAATTTTCGACGCTGAATCCGAATCCGAGGTACACCCCCAAAATCAGCCCCTAGCGCTAAAAAACACTCCCTAAACAGGGTAAAAATGACCTAGCGCTCCTCGAATAGTCTTAAATCTCAATAAATCGAATTAAATATAAACAGTTAAAACCACTTTCCATTGAAAATCACCCCCATGAGTGAGTGAAAACTACCCCTCACACAACAGGAAATTTAACAAAACTGCAGTTATCGCAAAAAAGCTTACGATGCTCAGTTATTGTAGAAACAGTATGTAACTGAATTAGTCTCGATGCGATGCTCAAAAACTACCCCCAAAAAGTGGCGGACACCACCCCTAAATTTAAATTTCAGTTGCTGTTGGTCCTTAAAAAGAGATACGTCTGAAAAGCATAAACGGCATGCGGTCAGAAGATCATTCGAAAACAAATCCAAAAGATATTACAAAAAGAAAGAATAAATTTAATTGAATTAAGACTACGGGTAAATTTTTGCTATGTACTTCATAATATGGGAACTTTTCAAGTACGTTGTCAAATATTCTTCTTAAATAAAAAAAAATGCAGATATTTTGAGCTTTTCTAAAAGGTACTGCAACTATTTTTCGAATTTATTATATAATTATATGAAGAGTAATTTGCACCCTCTGATGGGGATGTCACTGAATGACTTTGATGCAATGTGTAAGTATTCACCTCCAAACTGCAGTGCTGCATATCTTTAGCCAATTTTAGCATCGATTAAAATAGAAATAACGATGACAAAATTTTTTGCCCGATTTTCCTTGCAATTTTAATCTAGGGGTGGTTTCCGCCCCTCTGTGGGGGTAGATTTTGAGCATCGCATCGGAACTAAGGCAGTTACTCACTCCTTTCAAAAAAACTGGGCATCGTAAGCTTTTTTGCAATCACTGCATTTTTTTAAGTTTCCTGTTGTATGAGGGGTAGTTTTCACCCACTCATGGGGGTAATTTTCAATGGAAAGTATTGTTAACTCTGTATTTATGCGTTATATACTTGAATGTTTATATTTACATTGATTTATTGAGATTTAAGACTATTCGTGGAGCGTTATGTCATTTTTACCCTGCTGAGGTGTTTTTTTGCACTAGGGGTTGATTTTGGGGGTGTACGATTTTTTTTTACCTCGGATTCGGATTCAGCGTCGAAAATTACATAGGGATATAGTTGTCTCGATAGGAGTGCCAATTTTTTTTTTGTGGGACTGTGTTATCAATAAACGCTTTTTTAGCAGACGCTATAAATTTTAATTTTGAATTAAATACTTCATATCTGAATTAAAAAGTCTGAATAATATTAGCCAATATTTTTCCCTTCTTTTAGTTTTGAGTTCAGAGTATTACTAAAAGTGACTCTAACATCCATTTTAATAATATACTTTTATGTGTAACTAATATTTCCTTATTAACTAGTTTATACCTTTGAAGTTTTAATTAATTTAAGTGTTAATTTAAGTCAGCAGAGTAAAAACGATTCGACTAATAAAGATGTCTACCATAACTTCAAATGAAAAGTACTTTTACAGTTTGTTAAGAAGTTAGCTATTTGAACTTTATTAATATTGTTGGATATTTATGCGCCTGAGGATAAATTTAATTAACTAAAACATTACTTTCAAGACGACATCGCATTGCTAGAGTAATGCAAAAATCCTATTAACCCAAAGGTATTAAAACTTAACCAGTGTATAATCTTCTGTATTACTTCGTGTTATCACCATATTTGGTGAGTTAGCAAAAACTTTAAATTATGTATCTTGTTTAAAAACCTATCGATTCTCAGCCTCAGGTCTTTTAAGATTTGTATTTTAGTTAGAATTTATGACTGGCGGCACTTTATAGCTGTTTATGTTAAAGAAGATTGCTATCAGAAAATGCCTAAGAAAGCTCGAATATGTCCAGCACAGTTTTGTTCTTCGCTTTTTGTCCCAGGCTGTACTGCTGTGATGTGATATTGGTTAAATTTTTAAAAGTGTGACGTCTGTCTTGTCGTCCTAAAGTCACTACTGATTATTTTAGCAATTATGTGACATTATTGCCTAGATTCTTTCAGCAAGTAAATTACATTAGACCACATTAATACCATTTAAGTAAACTGTTTCAAATCATGCGTCAAAACTAATGTAATGAACAACGTTTTCTTTGTTGAAGTAAAATTAAGGCAGCAAAAATTTCCATTTGTCGTTTTATAAATCTACGTCTTTTGTAATAAAAAAGCGCCTTCAAAGTTCCTTGACGACTTGAGCCGCTCGTCTTTTTATGTTAATCGCGCACTTAGGATAATTAAAGAGAAGGAATACGCGAAAGGGAGGCATCGAAAATTGACAACTATTTTAACCGGTTTCCGTTGTGTTAACACAGGGAATGAAAGAAAAGGCAATATTGCAGGATGTCAGAGAAAAGAACAGTCCTTATAACGACATGGCATGGTAGAGACAACTCGTTGGAGAATTGTAAAGAGAATTCTCAAACTTTGAAGTAATGTCTCTGGCAATAATATAACAGTAATATTAACAGTAATAATTCCGCGTTCGTTGTTAGATAAGGTTTTAAAGACTTATTTGGCTCGTGATTTGTAAAATTAGTTGAACAACTTCTAATTATGGTAGATTTTATATTATGAAGTGAATTTTATGCAAACAAGAAGTTTAACGTTGAAACGGTAAAAACGAGAGGAAAATTTGTAGTGGTTTGGCAAACTAAAAAAGATTATTGCATCCCTGGCATGAAATTACAGGCAGCCTAAAAATACTGAGACAGCATAGAGCCTAGTAATACAATGAAAGACGTTCAAATAAACAAATCTTTTCGGGATATGGTTGCATAAAACTTTTTTGATTTAAGACCGATCAAACTCTTCTCTTTCAACATAAATTTAGTCCCGTGTTTTTCTTACGTACGCTTGGACTGTCTTAAAGTAAAATCAGTAGGGCTGTTACGAATGAAGATAAATTCACACGGGAAGTCAATGCCCTAAACAGCGTTCTCAAAATAGTATAAGGGACAAAACCAAAATGACTCTTAGGCGCGCTTTTCAAAGTTTTCTTTGAATATTATATTATATGCAGGTATTTATCTTGGTAACTCTGCCGATCAAGTAGGCTACATTCAGTTTTATTTCTGTTAGTTAAAACAATTAATTGATATCTGGAAAAAAATCCTACTAAAGCGCTATTTTTGACTTTGTTACTGCTTAAAACTATAAGTTTATTTTAGTGATAGAGGTTTAGAAGATTTATTTGATAGTGAATTAGAGTAGATTAACATGGTAAGACATCATTTTAATCGCGAAACTTAGTTAAGAGCTATATGAATGATAAAGGATGGTATGAAGTTTAGAGACGTGGCAAATGCAGTAAATTCAACCGACAGTATCATTGGTCGTTTGTGGCAGCGTTATCGGGAAACGGGAGATGTGAAAGAAAGACATGCCCTAAGAGAAAAACTGACCCTATTTGGAATAAATTTCGCCAAATTCAAGCTCTTGGAACCCACATCTTGTAACCAACCAACTAAGAAATAAGCTCCAAAATGGACACCTGGTCTCTGATCAGACTGTTAGAAACAAGTTACACAAAGCAGAACTTTATTCTCGACATCCAGATTCTGTTTAAGATCAGGCTCTAGAAGAATAAGGGTATGGAAAAGACCTGGAAACCAAAGTCGTTTGAAAACTGTTCAAGAAGTGGATAGATACCAGTGCGGAACTATAATGATTTGGGCTGGAATTGGGATTGGTTATCGAAACAAGCTTGTTTTCGTGAAGGGCTTTTTGACAGAAAATGCATATAGGCACACAATTGTCCAACCTGTTATTCACATGTCCACATGTTTCCAGAACAGTTAGATATTTTTGGACCAGCATAATATTACCATATTATTACCATGGCCTGCGCAGTCTCCCGACTTAAACCCGAAAGAACACATATTTTTTTATATGCTATAAAGACGTGTCATGAATCATACGATGCATGATATTTCATACAAGAGGGGAGCTGTCAATTTGCTTACAACAACAGTGGCAGTAAATAAACCAAAACGACATCGATAATTTAATTTAAGAAGTATGCCCACCAGATGCAGAGCTGTTATAAAAATAGAATGGAGGTGGCTATACGTTTATGCATATATTTATATTCATATTTTCAATGTTTGTGGTAAAGTGTACTCTAAGACTTTTTCTTATTTTTTTTGTTTACCCTGTATAAGTCGAATTATTGTACGTTAACTTTATGGTTTTAGTGCAGATACAAAGGATTTGTTTGAAGTTTAGTTTTTTTAATGAATATCCGGCCATAGGGTACGTAATAGTTATTTACCTAACAAGTGCGGAAAATGATATTTTTCCGCACGCAACTACAGTTGACCGAACGATGCAATGCGCAGTTCGGTCAGCAGTCGAGTACGCACGTGTTGGGTACAATGTTTTTGCTGCGAGCGTGATGAAAATTATCTAGTTTTTGAATTTTTTCAAAATATTTTATTTCAGTATAGACGTCAAAGTGAAAATACAATTCAAAATTCAAACTTATATTATTTTCATTTGTTATTAACAATATTAATGGTAAAATGACAGTTACTTGCATATGTTCAATTTTTGGCCGAAGCTAAGTAGTTTTTAACTAGTATAGAAACAGTTCTTGTCATTCCAGTATTATTTATGTCTGTATATGTTCAACATGAGGTGGCATGAAGGCCAATTGCTACTGGTTGCTGCGATTTGGAAGTAGTAGCCAGGGTTTGGGGGATCCGATGTGCATTTTGTTTTGTAAAAACTCGTCCATTATATTCTTCAGCAACTTTTGTGGACCTCTATCAACCATGACGTTTAAGATTCGTGATCGCTACTCCACCTCCACAGTCCACTAGCAGAGTGACTGAAGATCACCTAAAACAATGCCAAGTGTAGAGCTTGGGATTTGGCAGCTTCAGATTACAGCCACGTCTCTGGGCATCTTGCCGAACTTGGTAATTCCAAGACATTGGACGTTCCAACGTTTCCAACAATTTTGCGTTTTGGTAATTTAAGAAACATCTTCTATCAGGCGTACGTCTACTTTGTGGTCGCAGTAACGCTTATTTTTTATTAAGTTTAAATTTCGTTCCTCGCTTACTACAAAGTGTCTGCGATGATATGTTTTATTATCAGGAATCGTAATATGCATCAAGGATTCTTTGTCTTCAATGTTATCTATAGGGTCAAATACGTTAATTCTTCACGGCGGCAGGCGAATACAACCCCAATCATTAATGTGGCAACTTTAGTCAGAAGGTATGCTCCAACCAATATTACCCAGAGCCTCGTTCAGAAATTGCTCTATATTGTTTCTTGTTACAGTTTTGGATTCTTTTTTCTGAAATCCAAGATTTTTTTTGAGGAAGGCCTTCTCTTTATATTAATATCTAAATTATGTTTTAGTTTTACCATTGAATACCTCTACCATGGTTTGCAAGTTTTTAAAATGTCGGAAAAGTCTACTAGAATTACCTCTTCTTTCTTGAAATTGTTTATTTTCTTTTTTTGCACACCATTTACTAAAAATGTTTCCTATTCTTTGACATAACGGTATTTCGATTTTTCTGGTAACAGTTCAACGTTCAAGTTCTTGGCTTCTTCGAAAATGTCTTCCGGTACTCCATCAATTATATTCTTTTCAATTTCTTCCTCGATCTCCATTTTCACTCAAAAGTTGGATAAAAGTCGAATAACCTTGGAATTTTTACTTTGACGCCTATACTGACAATCAACAAATGGGTAAATAACACATACTCAATTGCATAGCAACGATATAAGTAGAAAGGCCCTGTAATTATTTGGTGGATTCATAAATTTTAGATGGTTATTTTTTGGATATTTCCCACCAATATTTTACTAAATATGTTAAATTGGACCTCTTCGGCCTGGGTCGAGTGACGTTAATTAGCACACGGAGTCTTATAAAGTGGCGATATATTTATGTGATTGTTAATGTATTGTTTCCCGCGTGAGTGGTGAAAATATTTTCAGAACTAGTGGGAAAAAGTGCAACTTTCCGCACGCTCGTAGAAAAAAAAATAGCCCTGTCCCCTAGACCATTTTAATGTGTGTTTTATTATATTATACAATGTGTCATTGTGTTGCACTATTTATAAATAATTTTGAAAAGTAATTGCTCTATAAAAATCCAAAATAAAACTTTTTAGGCATATTTACGATATTATGTATTACCAATATTAGCAAACACAGAATATTTTTTTCTCTACTAATTCAGATCCCCACTTTTCTTTAAATTATTTATTAAATAATATTGTTAAAAGGATTTCTAATATTTGTAAAATTATTTTTCAGTCAATTTTACTAAAATATCTCGTTAATACATTTTAGTGATTATTATTATTGGAAATACATATTAGTGTAATTTCTATATTACAAATTCTGCATATGACAAATTTTCTATAAATTAAACATCGTACAAATCGATTAGGTGTATTACTAATAGTAGTAATTATTGTTCCTAATTATTATAAATCCAGTAATCAAAAATTGTATTTCATATCATTGACAAATAGCATTGACAATACTTGTAAAATAGTGTATTGGGTGAACTAAGATATATTCGAAAGGGTGTGATTTAAACGGGCAGCGAAATTTTACAATTTTGACACATCGTAATATACGATTGGCCGGCGAAATGATGGATTGGGCGGTGAAGCTTGGTCAGGTAATAAAACAAAAATTGGTCTGCGTTTTAGATTTGAACAAGCAGTTTCAAAATCTTTTAAGCAGTAAAAAAAATAAGTTGCAACTAAATAAATATTTGGTCTGTGCGAAATAAATTACATTTTATTTTTTTTTGCCTGCTCCAAAATCAAGTTGACTGCTGAAAAAATATTGTAACATTACGAATTGATGGGTAATTTAATACTGTTCTGACTGCTCTAAAATTAACTTAGCGTGTAATAAGGGGTAATTAATTACGTAAAAAATAAAGCATTTAATTAGAAAACTCCAAATATTGATTAATGTAAAAGCACATACATTTCATGGTATTATTAGTAAGGCTGCCCACCATGAGCGCCCACAGGAATTTTAAAGTTGTATATCTCTGTTGCTACATACGGGACCCATATCAAATTCAGGTGAGCCTACTAGGAATGTTTTGGAAAAAAAAGTTAAATTTTTGCTTGGCCTCCCCCTGAGAAAAACATGAACACGTTTAGGTATTTTATTCATTAATTTTTCTCAACAAATTTTACATCATTTCGTCGACAATTTTTAAATTTTAAGAGAAAAAAATGTGTTAGTAGAAAGTTATAGTCATTTGATTTTTTTTTTAAATTACATTTTAAGTTTAAAAAAATTCAAATGACTTTAACTTTCAACTAACACATTTTTTCTCTTAAAATTTAAAAATTTTCGTCGAAATGGTGTAAAATTTGTTTAGAAAAAATAATAAATAAAATACCTAAACGTGTTCATTTTATTCTCAGTGGGGGCCAAGCAAAAATTTAACTTTTTTTCGCAAATTACAAAATATTTTTTTTCTTTACCAAAACATTCATAGTAGGCTCACCTGAATTTGGTATGGGTCCCGTATGTAGCAACAGAGATATACAACTTTAAAATTCCTGTGGGCGCCCATGCCCATGCTGCCCACCGTTAGTGCCGCTCCAGTAGCATTACATCGCGGGGAACTCGGCCGCAGCAGCAGTTCAATTTTACTCGTCGCTACAGGGACCCCGGATACTTTGGCTGCTGGGCTTCTTGACGTTTGACCCGATTAATTGTTTGCTCGGAACCTTTAAAAAGTACCAAAAAAGGTCCTGAGCAACCCTAGAACTGAGCAAACCTGTCCGAGAACGTATTTCTCAACTCCATGGCCACAAGAAGACATTATATTATTTCTCAAGCAAAACATAATTTTTAGGTTAAGGTACCTAGACAGGATTAATTTCTTGCTCGGGACCTTTAAAAAAAGACAAAACAAAATTTTTATGGACGAAGGAGTATTTCCAATACACTTTTTAGAGGCGATTTCCTAATTTTGTATATTTTAAATGACAAAAATTAAAAAAAAAGTTCCATTCGGGCCCGGAATCGAACCAACGCCTGCGGGTCAATAAGCTTTTGAAACATATTTATTACTTAATAATAAAACATATAACGTCACCTAGTAACTTAATTAATGCGTGCGCATCTAAGCTTTACCACTGCACTACGCGGCTGATGCTACAAAATCGGCAAACTTGTTAACAACGCAAACTGTGAAAGCTTCAAACGTCAAGAAGCCAAGCAGCCAAGTATCCGGGTCCCTCTAGACGCTAGTTTCAATTTTTGGAATTCTTTTAAATTACGGTACGCCGCCGGGCAACGCGGCACGCCGTCCGGTACCCCCTACGAGCGAGTTGAACTCGCACCTGACCGTCTTTTCACGTGACTATACATACGTACTTAATTTTCGGCATCGACGCCTCTGGTAACAGATCAAAAGTGGCCAATCTTAGTGATGATCAAAAGTTCAACATACGAATTAAAGAAACCGATCGAACTAACGAATCTCGCCGCTATCTTCAGACCCTTGCCAACTAAAAATATTAAATACAGGTCATTCGACTTTCTGGCTTCTAAAGTAAATATTTTGCAGAAAACGAAACGCTGCTTAAAAACTGCTGAACGATATTTAAATACCGAGCTCATTTTATTCACAGCCTAATTTATTTTGTCACCAGCCGACTAATAATTTCACCGCCCAATTAATAATTTTACTGCTCGAATAGATTTCGGACTGCCCAACGGGATAGTTATTTGATACTTAAAGTTTTATTATGCCGACCACATGAACCGTATTTTGCCCATCATTGTTTCACAGGCAGCTTATTTAAAGTATTGACAAAAAATTATTATACCACCCGAGTAATTTTTTTGCCGGTTGGGCTTACCTACCTACTTATTTAAATCGCAGCAGAAATAATTACTAGCCTATTCGAAATAATTTCAGTACTTTTTGATATTCCGTGGAACTTGTTAATGAAAAGCTTTCTTATTAATCGACCACAGAAACCATATCTGGTGACGCACTTTGTTAAAGAATGGTGTAAAGTTAAATAACTGATACTCTGAAAGATGATATGATGACTGTCTTTAACTATGTACTTATCACTTAAGAATCAGAAGAAAAGAAAATTAAATTAATAAAGGAAGGTAAGCCAGAGAAAACACGGTGCCTTGGGTGAAGCAAGCTGTAGCAGAGCGCGTGCAAATTAGTGACCAGTTTTTCAAATCGACACAAACTGGAAGTCTGGTGGTCTAGGAACCTGCTTCACACAAAGCAAACCTGTTATTCATAATCGAAATAAACAGATTAGGCGGAGTGAGCTAAATAAAACGAAAACATCATCTTAACCCTAATCTATATTCATAAAGAAAATGATTAGTCGTGATCAAACCCTAATAAAAATTTTAAAAAATAAATTCAAATATATTAGCAAACAACACTTTCCCTTTCCTAGACAGGTAGTCCTACACGTAAAGCTCACTGAAGTAAGAAATTACAATTAGAGTTCTACAAAAGTCTAAGCCACTAAGCCATACGCTATGAAATTATCGAATGTAATACAAACTATCTAGCTTAATATTGCTACCTTATTTAATATTCCGTACACAGATTCTCGACACAATTAAGACAAACAGATGTGTAAAGACGCTGAAGGTTTTTACAGGAAAATACATTTGACCATTTTCTGGGTTTGTTTAGCAAACCTAAAAGGAAACATAAGGAAGCCTAATTGAATTACACAAATTGGAAAGCTGTAAATGCTGAAGTTTTGTTCACAATAGTTTAAATAGAAATCACTAATATCTCACTTGACCCTATTGACAAACTAATTATAAAAAATAGGACTTTCCCAAACATCATCTTG
Organism: Philopedon plagiatum; assembly: GCA_963971165.1. NCBI lineage: Eukaryota > Metazoa > Arthropoda > Insecta > Coleoptera > Curculionidae > Philopedon > Philopedon plagiatum. The sequence goes on along the minus strand of OZ020190.1, from coordinate 109,101,405 downwards.
GTACTGAAACGGCCCGTACCCGGGTCATTATATCTGTGAAATTTGCAAGATCTCTAAAGAAAAATAAATATTCTAAACTATAAAATTCTAATAATATGCATACATAAAAACCTCTGTTTTAAAATAGTCTAAAAACGTCGAAAACGGTAAAAGTTTGTATGAAAGGTTCTTCCAGGTCAAATTATTTAGTTCCTTAAAAACAGATGGCCAAATGAAGCCAAGCCACCAAGCCATGCTATCTCCCCCCCCCCCCCCCCCCGCCGATGGAGGTAGCGCGGTTACTTAAGCGATCGACGCGACCGCAAAAAAGGAATCCACATTCGATTCGCATTCAGATCCAGATATCAGATAGACATTCAAATTTTCCTCTCTTTAAAAGTTAAGCCGTGACGATGCCTCGTGGGGTTCTCCTGTTAGTAATTTTTCCGTGTTGAAAAACTGCCAGTAAGTCCTTTGTTCTTTGTCCAAAGTACAGTTACGTTAATTTGTTTTCGTATTATTAAACAAGGAGTAAAATTGGATTTCTTTTTACTTAGTGACGTACCTTGTACGCCGATTTCAGCTGACGGTCTATAATGCTGAGGCTGATCTAACTGGTGGGTTTGGGTATCTTTGGTAACGAAATTAAATCCATGAAACTGCTTTAAAATATAGTTTTACCTCATTAATAATTCTATAAAGATTGAATTTCTTTTTACTTAGTGAGGTACCTTGTACGCGGATTTCAGCTGACGGTGTATAACGAGGCTGATCTAGCTGGTGGGTTTAGGTATTTTGGTAACGAAATTAAATCCTTTACTGTAATTTAATGTAACATATTATGTGAATCCAAATACTGGCGGTCGTACATCACAGTTTAATCTTATAAACAATATAAAGTAGCGATGGGTCGTTCGCGAACGAGTCGTTCAATTTAAACGACTCTTTTCAAAGAGTCGCGAATGAGCCGCTCCCATCAACTGAACGATACGTTCACCGCTCGTTAAAATATCTGGCTCGCTCTCGTCCGTTCGTAGAAATTCCACTCCGCGCTTTCGCGAGTTTCAGACAACTCGAAGAGCGCCAGCCGCGAGAGCGCGAGCCGGGAGCGCCGGGAGCGGCTCAGTCAGTCGGAGTCGTATAATAGAACGAGAGTGGTGGAGCATCTAGCGGCCTATAATAATACATTACCCAGTTTGTACGTCTTTCATATTACTATTATTTTACGATTAACGATTAATTACTTGGCCGGAATACTGCAACAACGTTTTTTAACGGCGTATACTGCGGGTAGTTTATAACTTTGAAATCCATATTACATAATCATTATCTAATCGACAATAAAACCATTTTTGTTAATATGTATTTACTTTTATTTTGAACATTTAACAAATAAAAATTTTAATCATTCCAATATTTTAATTAATTTTATTTAATTTATTTATGTTATGTATATTATTTTTCCTTGAAGCCGTCACGCCAGAATCAGGCAGCGGGCCGTCGGCAGTCGTAAATGTGTAATTCACATCCGCATTTTATGCTCTCTTTTATACACATGAACAAGTGCAGGTGTCTCGTTAAAGTAAAGCGCTCCGCGATTCTGTAATTCGCAACTCAGCAGCCCTCGTTCAATCGAACGACTCCTTGCGAACGACTCCTTGCGAACGACTCCTTGCGAACGACTCTTCCAAGTGAGCTGAACGAGTGAGCGGGCTCTCTTGAAAATGAACGAATGACCCATCGCTAATATAAAGTAATCTGTTTAAAAATATTAAACTAAATCTTAAAAATGGGGCAACATTTGTGGGAGAACTTAAAATGAAAGTATAAAATAAGATTATCAAATATTATTTTACATAAACTATGACTGGAAAAGATACATACATTCTAACGGTACCAGATGATTGTGTCAATAAACTTTTGTTTTCAAAATTAGGGTCAGTTATAGGACAAGTGCAGGAGCACACTTCTTGCCTTCCGGGGTTTATTTGGCATAACAAAGAAAAATCAAAGATCAGTAAACCGACAGGGTAGATATAAAAAAGGGGTATTTTAATAAATTAAACGTAATCTGCATTAGTAACGAGAAATCTTACAAAGGGTTGGGTTGGAGTAAATCGCGTTTGACCAAAGTATTATCAAGATAAGCAATGACAAAATAAAGGATGGTTGTAGATATTGACATGGTGCTACCTGTAGAACGTTAACAGATAATAGGTATATATAAAACAGTGCGATGCGTTTTCTTGAGAAAGGGTTATAACCGACGATGGTGCGCTATCGAAGTTTTCGGTGCCTAAGTAATAAGAAAACAACATCTGCTCGAGAAGAAAAGTGACACATGCGTATGGGCAGATGGACTCCTAACTTTTATTGCACCGTGATATGTTATACATTGAGGTGTCCGATATTTTTGTTTGGGTATTGTGCTGATTGTAACCGGCGAATTGCAGTAAATTAATTTAACACTGGGGTTCCACTGCTCAGGTTTTCGGCTCCTCACGGATTGTCCGACAGTGGGGTTCCGCTGAAAGGCTTTCCACCCTACGTAGTAGCGTTATGCCAAGCGTGTACGTAATTTGGGGTGATACTGAGTGTTAAAAAGTATTTAAGGAGTAAATGAAAACTATACGTACATGTCAAAAGGGTCACACACCATCACACCATCATATACACCCCTGCACAACATACCCACTCACATACCCTTATATTATGTACAGTCATACATAAACAGTGCATGTGCATATCATGTAAAATCCGTTACAGTGAACAGTATAGCTGTCTACCCCTTTCAAACACCCAACATTTTGCAGTTTTTCTTTAATACTTTTTGAGGTTCTCATTGTGTTTTATATTTTCTGGTGGTAGATTATGTACATATCTTTGGCCCTTTGCACTTGAAACATCTTTGTGCAGCTGTCTTTAATGCTCTTCTGAATTGAATACGTCTTTGAGCCATTGTCCTTGCCCCATATATATTTTCAACGCACTCTAGATCATTTTTATTTTTTTGCTGGTAGATTAAAAGACAAAAAATGTATAACTGTCTTACGTCAAGTCTTATTACTAAGTACAATAAATATATAACACTTCTTTAAATCAAACTTGTAAAAAATTAAAAATAATATAAGTTAAGGTAGAAACATCACACAACAAAGCTGAAAATAAATAGAAAAAAATCGGTCAAGTGCAAGCTATACTTGCACAATTAGTGTTCCGTGCCATCAGCCCCCCCGCTTAACCTGAGCAAACCTGGGCCGCCCGATCTCCGCCCATCTGCCGCGCACCAACGCCGACGGCACCAACACCGTATCACATCGCGTATGCGGGGAGCTGAGTAGGGAGCGTTTTGATTGAGCCAAATTAAAAATTTTGAAAAACGTGTAAGGACAAAAATTGTTCCTTACATCGTGAGAAATATTGTTTGTCGAAAACCTTTTTTTTTAACCAATGGTTCATCAGTTATAAGGAAAACAATTAAATTGTTTATAACAGTTGATCGCGCTAAATCTTTTCAATCCTGATAATTTTGCCTCAATCTACACTTACTTCTCAATGTTCATGATTTTTTTCAGATTTTTGTGAGCGAACTTTTTGGTGATGACAGCAATTTTTAAGCGATTTTCCGATAAATGTTTAAAAAAATGCATATAAAATACATCATATATATATTGTTGAATTTGTGCTTCAACAAGCTTTCATTTGACACCCTACACAATGCCCTTGAATTTTTTTATTGCCCTGTTTACCCCCTGAAATTAACCACCAGAATCAAAATTCAACTTTTTATACATCACGTCTATAATTGGGCCACCACACTCTATCTCTATGCTAGTTTTAGAATTCTGAATAGTTTTAGATAAAATCGCCTGTGACAGACGGATGGACGGACACCGAAATGATTCCATAAGTGTTCCGATTTGCTAATTTTACCACGGAACACTAAAAATGGTCAAAGACTGATTTGTGGTACCCGCGGGCGCCGGCCTCGTTCGAAAGGGAAAACTGAGGCATTTTTTCATAGTAACCCAAAGAACAATTACTTTCAATAAAATTTCTTCGCGGTTTTTTTTTTAAGTTCCTTTCCGTTCCTTTAACAAACTTGGCTCTTGACATATATGCCCTCTGCAGATAGTACGAACGTGTAAACTAATAATTGATACAACAATGTTTTACAGAATATGAAGCTTGAGAATAAGTTTTTAATCTGTAAATGCTCATCGCTCATGCAGCTCCCGAATATCCAATCCAATCCTTGAAATAATCCAGAATATCCAATCCAAAATAACTCGTCGTATAAAAAAGTGGTAAAGGTGGTAAAGGAGTTTTTTACGAATTTTTATAGTTTTTTCTGACTAATTTTTTTCATTTTACAGCTAGTTCACCAGAACGACCAACTCAACCATGCCCATACATGGGTAAATTTGACGTTAGCAATCTGCTTCAGATAGAAGAGGGATCTTATTCAAAAGACGCTCGTCAAGAATCTGATGACATGTATTTTGACAGAAGATATTATTTACAGAGGTTCACCAAATCACTTTTCGAAGATGATTACAGAAGAAGAGTGAAAAGAGTCGACCAGAACAATAACTGTGATAGTAAAGGATTTACAAGTTTAGTAATAGGATGCAATAAAATGGACACGATGGAGTTTGGTACGGAATGCTCAACTCCAGATCTGATAACAGGTTAGTTATACAAAGTAAAAATAATAAAAAATACATATGTATATAGGTATTTAAAAAAGAAGAAATGTTGTCACTAATGCCTAATTAATACTTTCTGGCTGCGTGTCACAAAAATATTAAGTAACACATAAGTGGTTTAACTTTCATGTAATGTTTAATGTCATACCTCCCCTTTGATTTTCGTAGTCACTTTTTTTTTATCTTTGGACATCCCACGAAGGTCTAAACCTAAATACTTTTATGTACCGTGGATGTACTAGGGGTGCCCGACTCACACATTCAGAGCTGGAAACATCCGTATGGACTTCACTAGCCCTTTAAGCGGATGTGTGGGGTGGTACCCCCTCGGACGAGGACGAAATCCTCTACCACCTTCCTATAATATATACTGAATAAATTCCTAAGAAAAAGGAACACTTAGTATATGTTTCTGTATTGCAATAATTTTCTGGAAACTTATTTCTAATGACGTGAAAAACAAATTATTAAAATGCCAGCCTTATGAGTAAAGCAGTATTTCTATAAACAATTTTTGGTGCTATCATTTGTTCCTCAAAGGTAATCATTTTAGTTAATTTCGCAGTTCTTTAGTGATTAGTTTTGCGAGAGATTAATTTTTTGGACAAGTTATACTTCCTAGAGTGCAAAGACGTGCAAATTTGAGCCAGCTGATAGAGTTTGAGAGGGGTAGCATTCTTGGTCTTCGAGAGACTGGATTGGCATTTCGAGAAGTTTCTGGAATACTGAATAATTTTTAAATAACCCACGTATGAATCGATTAGTATTTACCGAAATTGCAAGGTGGTAGAGGAGCTTTTCCTCGATCGAGGAGGTACCACCCCAAGCACGCACTTAAAGAGCTAGTGAAATCTTAGTGGATGTTTCCCGCCCTGGGTGCGTGAGACGGTTTTTTCTTTTCCTTTCCCCTTCAGACTGTCATTCTTTCTCTTCTCCCTTCTTTCTCTGTCACTTCTAATCCAGCTCTCTTCTAACTGTCCACCTCTTAAAAAAAATAACTTTGAAAATGATGATGGCCCTCCCAGGGGTAAAATAATTCCAGAGCTAAACTACCCTTCCATTCGGATCTTCGGGCGACGGATGCTCAGGTGGGCCCACCATCGAAGAATTCCAAAAACGTTATAACCTTTGCCAGCATCTGCGGGCTTAATTCCAATTTGGACTCCAACCCCACATTCTCTTTCTGACCGAAACCCAGATCAGTCACAAATCCTCGACCAATCATCTCCTGTTTCCTGGCTATGAACTTCTGTCATCTTTTCGTCTTCATGGTGTGGTATGCGCCTACGTTCGCAGCAGTCTTTCTTGCATCAGGCTCTCGAACCTGGAATCAGGCAAGCCTGATATTGTCGGGCTAAAACTTACCCTTAAATCTTCCACTTAATTTATCTGCTGCATCTACCGCTCCCCATGAGACAACTCCTACAATGAGTTCTTTGACTTTCTCTCGGCAAAAAATGATAATCTTATCTCTGAATTTCCCTCCGCTGAAGTTATCGTCCTAGGCGACCTCAACGTCCATAGCAAGGAATGGTTTAGGATCCACAAAAACCGACCCAGAAACTTCGCAATCAGCAACTCGCTCACCAATTTAATCAGAGAGCCAACATACTTTCCCCGCGTTTATACCCATAATCCAAATCCACTAGATCTTGTGCTTACCTCCCATCCTGAGCCATACTTAATATCTGCATGCGCTCCCCTTGGTCATTCAGATCGTAGCCTCATTACCGTCTCTTGTCCCATACATCCCGAGTTCATTGAAATCATGCCAGAATGCACGATCTGGCACTACAATTTTTGAACTGTTGACAGAATTCTGCACGGTGGCGAGGAATTTGGCATCGGTGTTCATCGTCAGCAACTTGATGGGTTTAAAAGATTTTTTGAGTTTCATAATAACTGACTTTATATGATGAAGGTTCTAAATAAATTTTTCCAGTCTCGGGTAGAATAAATATTCAGCATTTTAAAAACCGTCAAATCATAGAATAAATATTCAATATTTCAAAAAATCGTCAAATTTTCACCGAGGCAAGAAATTAAGACAACCAAACTATCTTAGACTCTAAAAATGCTGCCGCAGAAAAAGATAAAGTGCTTTCCTGTCCCAACGGCAGCAAATCTTTCTGGTAACTTGCCAAAAATAGTAGTCAAAACTTCTGTAGAAGCACTTTTCCTCTCCTGACCTCTGATAACGAAATTATCACCACCTCTAAAGGGAAGGCTGAGCTATTTGTCAAACAATTCGCTGCCAATTCCAACCTGATCCCTCCCGCCAATTTCGCTGTTCCAACCGCTACGTCTCTACCCTACAAAATGCCCGACATAATACTTAAGGTCAAACAAGTACAAAAAATTCTTCTATCCCTTGATACCAAAACGTCCTCCGGTTTGGATGGTACCAGCAATTGTCCTAAAAAATGCTCCCCAGAACGTGCATCTATCTTAACCCATCATTTCCAGATCTTTTATGACAAAGGTATCTTCCCAGATAGCCTGAAGATTGCTCGTGTGCAGCCTGTCCCGAAGAAAGATTCCAAGTCCCTTCCATCCAATTATAGACCTATCTCTCTTCTTTCTGTTATCAGCAAAGTTATGGAAAAAAACGATCAACTTGCAAATTCTAAAATATCTAGAAAAACACAAAATCATTCATGACGAACAACACGGATTTCGTCTCCGAAGATCCACAGCTAATCTCCTTAGCTTTGTCACACATAACTGGAACGAGTCTCTCGAATTTCATGGCGAATCTCAGATTGTTGCTCGTGATATTTCCAAGGCCTTTGATCAAGTATGGCGTGCCGCACTCCCCAACAAACTACCGTCTTACGGTCTTCCTACCAAACTATGTACCTGGATACGTTGCTTCCTCTTTAATCGTCGGATATCTGTGTGGTTGACGGTCACTCATCTAACTTGCATCCTATCAATGCTGGTGCCCCCCCAAGGTTCAGTCTTGGCACCAACCAAGAAATAGTTATTCTTCACATTAATGACCTGCCTTCTTGAACTACCAATCCCATCCACATTCACATCCACAGACCAACGCAAGTCTGATCTAATTTGATAACCAAAAGTTTTAAACTGACAGATGTAAGAATAAGGCAACTAGGTTTTGTACCATGAAGTTGTTTCTGAGTTTTCTCGCAAATTTATAAAGAAAAGGGCAATTGCAGTGCGTACTTTCGACAACAATAGAACTAAATTCATTCTAGTAACCCGTTTAAAGACGAAAGTCGTTTAAAAACCAAGCAAATCGCTGAAATATCAGAATACTTCATAAGTTTTTACTGACGACTTGTAACAATGACAGGACAAAACCTGTCGAAACATAACCGTTCAACTAGAAGATCTTAATTTAAACCAGTACTAAATCTTACATGTTCTTATGTTAGTGCATCAGAACGTTTATGTTCGAAACCGTAAAAATGTTGCAGGTAAATAATAAGTATTAGTAAAATTTAGGAATTACAAATCGTGATGATCCGAAAAATTTCGTGTAATATTTATTTCTTCACAAAGTATAGGAAAATCAATAAATAATCATACTGAAGCTGCAAAAGTTTAACTAAAACCTGTTAGAAGATACTGCAGCCATTGTGATAAAGAATTTATAAAACGTCTTTTATTCCGACAACATTGTAGCAAACTTATTCGCGCTTTTAGACGCTATTTTTTGATAAATACTAAATCCGTTTGCGCATTTAACTCTTCCTATTTCTCATCTCTTCTAAATGGGTTTTTTGCCATCCGATGTCGTAGATGTACAGCTCTGATTGTAAGCCATTAATTTTTTAACGGGACAACGCGTAGTTTTTGTCTTAACAGCAGTAAAATGTATAGGTAATATTCTTTTATAAAAATATCTGTCGGTCAAGAAGCAATTCTAAAATATATACATACCTAGCGTTACCTTAATTCGCAATTATCGTAAGTCCTATTCTAAATTTTACAGGTAATGAATAAAACGCTATCTTGCTTGAAAAGTGTCGATTCAATGTATTTTTTCTTTATGAAAATTTGTTTTAAACATTCTAAATACACTTGTTAAAAAATATTATAAAATAAAATAAAAATTCCATGTTTACAATTTATAAAGGACATACGACAATCTCCCTGTTAGTTAATGGACTTACGACAATTGCGAATTAAGGTAACAATAGGTAATATAAAAATAATGTACTACTGTAATATACTCATACTCACGGACAAGAATGTTGCATATGTATGCACACCAGGCGCGGCCCGTGAAATTTCAAAGTTGTATATCTCTGTTGGTACTAATGGGACCCATGCCAAGTTCAGGTTTTTTAGTAGTGAGCCTACTGGGAATATTTTGGTAAAGAAAAAAAATATTTTGCAATTTGCGAAAAAAAGTTGAATTTTTGAATTGACCCACCTGGGTAAAAAATTAACACGATTAGGTATTTTATTTATCATTTTTTCTAAACAAATTTTACATCATTTTGTCGACAATTTTTCTATTATTCTAAAATTGTAAGAGAAAAAAATGTGTTAGTAGAAGTCATTTGAATTTTTTTGAAAATTGAAGGGTAGAAATGCTAGGAAGCCTAAGTGCCAAAAGCTTAATTTGTCACAAAGAAAGATTTTAGTTTTTGGCACTTAGGCTCCTTAGCTTTTTCATTGCTTAGAAAGGTAAAAAACTAGTAAGCCTAAGTGCCAAATTTTAATAATAAAACTTTTTTATATTTTGGGTAATAGGTTTATTAAAGTATTAAAGTACACAAAATATCAATTATACGCCTTTAAACAAGTTAAATATGGTAGATACTAGATGTTAAAGAACGCAAAAACTAATTCGGAAGGTTTCTGTAAATTCCTTGTGTTCTTCATTGTTAAGAAAAGGTACCATTTCTAATAAATTCTTTCTTTTTTCTTGATTTATTACAACAGCTTTTGGCTTTTCCTGTAGTTTGGCACGTTTTAAATCTTCAACTGTTTTTCCCTTCTTTAATACACTAACTTTCTCCCAGCTTTCTACTTGACCGTTTGAAGTTTTCATTTCAACGCAACCCTCCTTTAAGAATACTTTTGATACTCTTATGCCTGTGGCTTTTGAGATATTCATGGCTTTGGTATTAATAAGACTATCTACTGCATTCTGTATTACAAAAAAGTGCCCCTCAGAATCCATATTTACAATCTCAAAAGGATTGTGATGTCTAGCAGTTCTTACAATATTACAAATATTACAATAAAAGCCTTGGTATTTCTTTTTCGTTTTTCGATGACAGCAAAGTCTCTGTCACAACTTAGGAAACTGTGTCCGCTGACGAGAAGTTTTTGAGTTATTTCTTTAAAGTGACCATGAGCCACCAAAACAATTAGCAGAAATAACATTTTTTTTAAATTTTAACACTACTTTGCACAGCATTTCCTTCCATGGCGAAGAACTTAACGAAAAAACACACCATGCGGCTTGAAATTTGCAATCACCTGTTTGGCACTTAGGTCTACTAGCTCGCACAGTTACCCGCCACATAAGAATTTCAACTGTAAGCTTAATAAATTCATTATGGACTTGGGTCAAGTACACGGATGTCAGCTATTGCACATAGGTTTATTATCTGCAAAATAGTCGAATTAAGAGATTTTGGCAGTTAGGCTCCCTAGCTTTTCCACCCTTCAATTATATCTTAGGTTTAAAAAAATTCAAATGGCTATAACTTTCTACTAACACATTTTAAGAATTGTCGATAAAATGATGTAAAATTTGTTTGGAAAAAGTAATAAATAAAATATCTAAATTACAAAATATTTTTTTTCTTCGCCAAAACATTCCTATTAGGCCCACTATTAAAAAACCTGAACTTGGCATGGGTCCCATAAGTAGCAGCAGAGATACACAACTTTAAAATTTCACGGGCCGCGTCTGATGCACACGTATGTGATTTTTATAGCTAAATATCTTATACTGGTATTAGAGTTTTCGCATATTGTATTTAATGAATTAAATTACCTCTACACTGAAAATTTACAGCAGACTCGTAGACTGACTTCTGTTATACCGGGTGAATATTTTAAAGTGTTACAAGGCGATATCTCGGAAACGGATTAAGATATTTGCATGGAATTTTAGCGAGTTTATGGGGGGACATATTTAAATATATTTTTGACATTTACCCCTCTTTATTTTGAGGGGTGGGGGTAACTTTGGGATTTTAAATGGGTTGATGTACTTTGGTTTATAAAATTCAAATCTACGTAATAAAACTACGTATTTGTACGTTTTTTTATTCGCTCTTTCGGTTACGAAATTTTAGAATTTATTAGGTTAAAAAATAAAAAATATATATTTACCATTTAATTTTGAACTTATTTATCATCTGTCATGTTTGAGGAGTTGTTCAAAATGTTCCCCTTTAACTTCCACTCTATTTCTCTATTTCTAAATGAATTTCCTACCCGCGTAACATTTCAGATGTCACTAATAAGCAGGTAAAGCGGATCCGGCCTTTCATATCATCTAAAGTTGGAGGTGCAGTCGCCATCACTTTGTCCAACCAATAACTCTATCCCCGATTATCGCACATCAAACATTAATTGACCAGGGATGTTGGTTTGTCAGGGTTCTCATTCATTGGGGATTTCTCGACGCGCATTAATGCAGGAAAGCGATATAAAAATCTTTGAATTTTCTACCCAAACGGCAAAGAGCGACGAGGTTCGGCGTAGCCATGGCCATGCTGAACGCGAATGTAATAAACAGCCCGCCATGATACTAGTGCTTGCTACTGCAAAACTGACAATAGCCGCTCTGCCGCCTGCCGGCCTGTCGTCGACGTCGTCTATCACTTTTTAATTCTAGTTCTGGAACTACCTATGCTTGCAAGGCTTTAGATTTGTGGAATTGACTACAAGTAACCCAACGCGCATTTTACTGGCCTGAAATGATCTTGAACGCATCTTTTAACGGACGCACAGTCGCCGAACTAAACAGCCATATTTAAGATTAATAGTCGTGGTAACAGAGGTATTAAAGAGAAACAAGAAAAACCTAGAACAAAATATGGAACATTTTTCTCTGTTAGTATAGTTTGTGGTTAAAGTTCCACTTCTTTTGATCAGAACTATCGAAATAGTACAAATATAGACAATTTCTTTTTCCACTTGTTCTCGCCAGGTATATTATTATTTATTTACTTATTTTAAATTAGTATGTCAGTTCAATGCGTAAAACATGGTAACGTAAAATATTGTATTCTGCCCAGTATTTACTGATAAATTACAGATTAATTTGTAAAAATCATTAAATAAAATTGATATGCCTTTATACCTCTAGAGTTGGATTTATTAAGAAAAAAGTTTGATAAGATGTTAATCTGGTAATTAGGCTTTATTTGGCTAAGACTTTTATAATTTCTTATTTTCTCTATTATTACAACTGACATCCCAATGATAAACAAGGGGTTCTTGAAAATGTATAATTTGGCCATAGTCTTGTGTAAAGCTTCTGGATTATTTAGTTGATTTTTCCGACCGAGCACAATGACCCTGCGTGCTACGAAACTTTTGTGACCCTATGATTATTTCGAAAGTTAGAAAAGCAAAACAGAAAACCACAGGACACACGTTATTTATCACGTCAATACATAATTCATTACCGGGGTTGCATTATCGTCAAGAAAAAGGAAATCTTGACCGATAGCAGCGTGAAAATATGGAATTGCATTGTTGCTTCCTCTCTATAGATCTCACTGGTCATATTCATATCCAAAACTAATAAATGTGTGCGTCCATTAAAAGAAATTCCTACCCACACTGTAATAGTACCACCTCGAAAGAGATGAATCTCCTGTACAGTTCGGCGATTTCTGGCTAACGGATTGGTCCAAACACATACGCGCCGACTATCAGAATATCTTCCAAAGCGAGACTCGTTGGTGAAGAGTACAGATTTCCATTCTCCCTGCCAGTTTCGATGTTCTAGAGCCCAAACCAATCTTTCACGTTTATTTTCTGCTGTGAGCGGAACTAGCGATGGGTCGTTCGCGAACGAGTCGTTCGATTTAAACGACTCTTTTCAAAGAGTCGCGAATGAGCCGCTCCCATCAACTGAACGATATGTTCACCGCTCGTTAAAATATCTGGCTCGCTCTCGTCCGTCCGTAGAAATTCCACTCCACGCTTTCGCGAGTTTCGGACAACTCGGAGAGCGCGAGCCGCGAAGAGCGCTAGCCGGGGAGCGGCTCAGTCGGAGTCGTATAATAGAACGAGAGTGGTGGAGCATCTAGCGGCCTATATGGTAATACATTACACAGTTTGTACGACTTTGGTATTACTATTATTTTACGATTAACGATTAATTACTTTGCCGGAAATCTGCTACAACGTTTTTTAAGCAGAGGTGTATACTGCGGGTAGGTTAAAACGCAAGCCACAAACTAACGCATAAAACAACCAAAAATCAAAGCAAATGATTTATTAAAAGCCTGGTTCAGTATTAGGTATTATTATATTAGTATATTATTGTGTCGGTCTCGGTACCCACCAAACTCAAACGCCCTGCAAGAAAAGCCATAAATCATTCCAATATTTTAATATTTATTTTATTTTTGTTTGAAGCCGCCGCGCCACAATTAAGCAGCGTGCCGTCGGCAGTCAAAAATGTGTAATTCATAGCATTTTTTGCTCTATTTTATGAACATGAACAAATTCAGGTGTCACGCTAAAGTAAAGAGCGCCGCAATTCGCAGCTCGGAGATACGGGTAGCAGCCCTCGTTTAATCGAACGACTCCTGGCGAACGACTCCTTGCGAACGACTCTTCTAAGTGAGCTGAACGAGTGAGCGGGCTCTCTTGAAAGCGAGCGAATGACCCATCGCTAAGCGGAACCCTTCGTAAAAAACGCCTTGACCTCGGAACACCTCCGCCGTAGAGTTGTTACTAAAATCGTAGCTCCTGTCGCATTAAAAACCTTAGATTCAGCATTCTACAAACATCGACTGGTGATCTTCGACCTGACAGAGTAATGTAACGATCCCAGGCAGGCCTAGTAACTCTCGGTCTTCCAGTTCTTTGCCGTTCCGCAACAGGTTCAATTTGTTGCAACGATTAACTATCCGAGACACCAGGCGCGGCTTGTCCATAAGGTCATTTGGTCAATGACCCACCTAATAATTTATTTTTAAAAACTCAAAAATAATTATCTTTCCTTTAAAAAAATGCAAGTTCCATATAAAAACTCACCAATAAAGAGTCAAGCTAAGCGACGCACCAATTTCCGTGATGCTTACTCCGGTCTCGGCCGTATTTTAAATTGACCTCATAGGTTTATTGAAAATAGAAAACTATATAAATGCATTGAAACTAAAAGATAAACAAATATACGCGCTTTGGGAAGTTAAAAGGTGAAGAATGTATAACGAAATTGCCGGCAGCCCACCAATAATATCATTTTCGGTGCGCGTGACCGTCAACGCCGCCGGTTTTCGGATTATCCCGGGCCACTGTGGAAATACACTCGAACCGCTCCATGAAATATACTATTGCAAACCGTTTGGGTTAGACAAGGTACAACTAATTACCTAATATGCGCATTATATTTGTATACAATTTTGTTTTCATTTTTAAAAAAGTCACAGCAAAAATGCAGTTCCAGTATTTTATGTTTTTTGTGGTGTATATTTGCAGGTAAATGAATTCGGTACATTGTTAAAAAACATTGCTTAATTCGAAGACCGGATTTTGATTATTACGTTAATATCACTAGTTGCCCACAAAATTTACCTCGCCTGTAAAAAAACACACGGGTCGCGCCTGCGAGACACTATACTTTGCGATACATTAAAATGTTCACCTACATCCGCCTGTGTAGTTGTAGCCCTGGCCCGAATCATATCAATGGCCATATTGACCTCTGCAGCACTTACCTTCCTTCTTTACATCGCTCTAAACTAGAAAAACGCCAATACGCTAAAGATGCTTTATAGGTATGTTCTGTAAAGTTAAGGAACAGACTGAACACTTGCCAATAGTCATAAAAATGTACTGATAATCTTTTGTGAAAAAAAATGCATTTTCTTGGTTTGATTACTGCCATTTAATCTCGAAATTAACAAAAAAACTTAATATTGGCTATTGACAATGATTTATTTGACTTTAACTATTGACGATAAGTGTGTTTTGGTATAAACAAAACTAGTTAGACAAAAGTTATCTTGTTATTACGTAAAGATCATCACATTTTTTTTGTACTGTGTACTCATAACGCCTTAAAAGCACATTAATTATTATAAACTTTAGTTTAAATCTCATGTACATAACAAATACGTAAGAGTTTAAAACCAAAAACTCATTCGACACGTATCCATAAGGAAGTTTAATATTTTATTTTTATACCTTTCTAACAAAGAAAAATCGAACGCTTTCCAAGGTAACAACTTTAGCCCGGCTGTGTTTCAGCTGAAAGTTATTTAGAAATGTTGCAGCTCGTGTGGTAAAGAATTTATAATACCTCCTATACAACTAAAAATTTTACAGTATCCTCTCCCGGCTTTTTAAACCTGCTCTGCTTTTTGATAAATACTAAATCCGTTTGCCCATTTAAACCAACGCATTTATCATTTTTTCTAAATGGGTTTTTTGCATTTCATGCAATGTTTTATACTGTGAGCCTCGCTTCCCACTATTTGATGAACAGTTATAAAGTTGTTTTTTAAAATGCTCTAGTAAAATTAGTTTATGTTTCGCAAAAAAATGCGAGGGTTCTTGTGAAAAGATGATAGATTTGTGACGGTAAGAGATTATTACAACCTCACCTTATTTTGAATTTAAGTTTAAAGAAAATTAATGTGCTTCTAACACACTGACGTGCTTTTGATCTTAGAAGAACTTTTGTCTAACAAATTTTTCTAACAAAATGCTGTCCAAACCATGCCATTTAGTTACACTCAAACATAAAATCTTAGTTGATTAGGGTTTTATATGGCCCTCTAGCATTACGTAAGATATAGTTAGGCAGAAATTTAGTCGTATATTATGTGGTGTTATCCGAGCGTAACATATCAGCACGCAGTTTTTTCCTAATTTTTATTTTGGTTCTCCATTATTACAATTGTCTCACAGATCGGAAGCTTTTTATGTCAGGTTTAGCAGAATAAATCTTAGTTCTATATCTGCAACATGAGAACGCGAGTTCTTTTAAATTTATATAGATATTAAATAATTAGACAGAGATATAAGTATAATAAGTATATAGGTCTTCTTGCGGCAATTGTATTAATTTATATGAAAGGAAGCTAAAGGTTAGTGGATTTGGTACAACTAACCCGAACCCTATAGTTAACCAAACCTTGTTCACACAGCCTTAGATCGTAGTCTCTCGAAGGTTGACTTGAAGATCGAAGGTTTTAAAGATCTTGCATCTGGACAATGTCTATCGAACACCGTTAACGAACCAACGTAGATCGAACTTAGAACTTAATATGTGTAAATTTGTTTTCTTTAAATAAAACAACTCTTTCTTACAACACTTGTAAATATATTAACAATTAAAAGAAAATATAATGTACAAACAAACAGAATATTGAATGAAATAAGTACAAAACAACAGATAAAATAAAGATAGAGCGAAAAAACACGAGACAATGTGAACGCCATAAATAGGTACACATATTAAATTAAGTTTTTGGTTAGAAATAATGCGACACGCTACCGGCGCACAGTGTGACATTTTAATATTCTAGGGGGACTTATTTCGCTTGTAGATATTTTCCGCCTTTTTTGATATTTATAATTTCCTTGTCACTAGTAATATAACCTAAAGTGGTATTTATTTAACATATATCACTAAACATAGGAGGCAGAGACTCATAAAATATTAGAAAAATTAATGACTTCCTCTGACAACCTTAAAATATTTTTCTCGAACCGGTCGCGATGTCGATGCCTTTTTTTCCACCTTATTTCTATCTTGTAGCACAGGTCTCCTAAAAAAGCCTTTAAGGTATTAATAATATCATCAGAGAATGATATTTTGACAAATTTTCCTACTACATAATTAAATACTGCATCACAGCGCTCGGTTTGACCCCTGCCTGACTATAAACTTCGACTATTTTTTGTTGGCGATTGATAGAGTGAGCCGTTCTAAAAAAAAAACAAGAAAAATCTATTAGGGGCGCGGAGAGGCGTAACAAATTACAACCTTACATTATAAGTGTTATTTCTACAAGAAAAAGTAAGGTATGCCTCTTGTTATATATTTAAAATTTATCAATATTTCAATGTTCAAAAAATTCGTTGTAGCTTTAATTTCTGATGATGGTTTAATTAAGAATAAACCGAAACGAAAAAAGGGATCCTGTTATTTAAACTAAACGTCACAATTAATGACCGCAGGACCAGGAAATATACATATAAATTTACTAACGATATTATCTTTAAGCTAATTACTCAATACCACTTTTATCTGAATTCCTTGAATTAAATCCCCCTAGAATGTTTAAATGCCACACTGTGCGACGCGGCGAGGAGCGGCGAATAGATAGGACCCCAGATAAAAACCCCCGATTGAAGACTAAACTTTATAAAACTCCGAAAGTACTACCTACGTACCTCTCTTAGGATTTCCCTTTTAGCCCCTCTATCGCAGCACCCTTACCCTTAGCATGAATCCATTGCGACAGGGGTGGACCAATACCGAATTTCAAAAAAAGAGATTAAATTGTTCTCTGCTTAAGATTGTTTAACAAAGGTTAAAAAACTATACTAACTTATATAAGGGCTTGAACACGTGATGGAAAAACTTTTATTTCACATTATTTTGTTCTGGTTTAAAATGTTGTTATTATAATAAAGGAATAAAATTACGTTCAAAAGCCTTTCACAGGATGTGGATTTTAGAATTTGCAATCTCAGCAGATGTCCGCGCTTCATTTCATGTTTTTATCAATAAAGAAAAATATTCGTTATATCGCGTCAAATACAAAATTACCAAGTATATATTTCTATGTCCTTTTTAAAGACCCCGGTATATTACTTCTACCTAAACCGTCGTAAAATAAGGGACTCAAGACCTTATTTCTTTCCCGCTAAATATTTTAAGAAATAGGGAGAGATTTTTAAGTTCCGAAATTTAGTTATAGGTTAGGTTAGGTTAGGTTAGAGTGGCAGACTTGCAGAGCCCGCCGGCTAGTCTCACATACACCTGATGGTCCATTGTGTTACCACATTTCCTTGGAACCAACCCGTGATGATTCATGCAACTAAGTTGCAGGGGGGATTGTGTGAGCCTCACCAGAACCAGCCGCTACTGTTGATGAGCCTCACCAGACGTCCAAGGGGTGCAGAGCTTACCTCCTACAGTCTGCCGAAGAACGCCTCCTCAAGTTTAGATATAAACAACCTTTAAAATTTGTATGACCCTTATAATGAAAACCACATGTTTAAAATTTGCAAGAGCGAGAATTTAGCTAACCATATCTCTAATGATTTAAGATAAACATAGGGTGTTCTGTTAATTAGTCATCCACATAAAAATTATTGTCACCAATATTTTAACACCACAGTTCTATTACTGAGTAGAAATTAACGACACAATTTGTAAATTCTGCTTTAAATTAGAAAATGCGTCCTAACTTGCATCTTTGTGAGCCATGTCTCTGTTTTCATTGTAGTGTTGGTCTTCTGGCCAAATTCTGTAATACTATTCATTTGATATAATTTCGATAAGAAAAATAGCCCCATTTCGCTCACGCTCTCGCTACGCAACCATTATAAGATTTATGGATTGCCTATGCATGTCTACACTTAGTCGATTGTCCGGCCTAGAATTTCCGAATTTGGCGGATGCTTTCCGATCGTAAGCGTGCTTCATGGGTTGTTTATAAATAGGAAGGAATTCCTTAGAATATTTGAAAAGAGACGACGTAAATACGAATGTTAAATGTTAGCGTTTACGCTAAGAAAGTTATTGTGTTTTTTATATAAAAATTAATTTTTAATCGACTTCACGAGGCGGTTATCAATTCGACCCCTATGTGTCATTATTATTATTATTATTATTATTATTATTATTATTATTATTATTATTATTATTATTATTATTAATTATTATTATTATTATTATTATTATTATTGTTATTATTATTATTATTATTATTATTATTATTATTATTATTATTATTATTATTATTATTTTATGTATGTTCACTCATAATTGTTGAATGAATTAACCTATTTCGATAATTTTTTGCGTTTGCACTTCGGAATCGTAGCACCGATTTCAATAATTTTTCCCTCGTTGTGTTCACCATGACGGTTGGTGGTCCTGTTGGTATTGGACTGAGGGGTAAAACCGGAGCGGCTTAGAATTTTTTCCAAAATGTTGACTAATATCTCATTTTCGGTGTTAATAAAATCTAATTTTGCAGATGTTAAAAAAAAATTACTGGAGGGGGGGGGGGGGGGATAAAAAGCACATACTGGGAAATTGTGCAAAAATGTTAACTAATGTGTCGTTTTCGGGGTTATTGAAGTCAGAAAATTTAATTTTGTCTAACAGATAGAGGGATACCTATACGTAACTAGTCAAGTTTCTGACTTATAATCCATTATTTGTAAAATTTCCTCTACAAATTAATTTCAATTGGAATTTTAGTAAGTAGACTAGTTAGGTATAGGTACGATAGACAAAAATAAAGAGCAAATTTAAGTACCATTTCAAATCAGTAATAATATACAGGGTGTTACATTTCAAAAAAAAATGTTTGGGTGTATTAGTAATAATATACAAGGTGTTATATTTAAAACAATATGCTTATGCTCACTTTCAAGTAACCTAAATAACTGCATTTTTAAATCACCCTGTATATTGCAACTAAGATTTGGACATATGGTAAAAAGCCCCCCAGTATTATTTAACTCTCCACCAAATTTCAGGGTCTTAATATTTCAGAGTTCAAAAATATCAGCATTTTTTAAGGTAACGTTTTCCGCCAAAAAAAATTGGAAATTAATTTTTCAGAAACGGTAAGATATAAGTAGGTATAAAAGAAGTTCTTAAGAAATTAATAGGGGTTTTGAAAATGAAATAATATACAGGGTGTTGTGTTTAAAATATCAAAGTTCTTACTAGTTTTTAGTAGAAGTGGCAACACTGCATTGTCAAAAATATTTTAGACAGGTATAGCATGTTCGTTTATGTAAATGACCAAAGTTTCAGAACGATTCTTTGACTGGTTCGCCAGATACGTCTAACCTACCATCATACCAACCCTGAATCACCCTGATGGACAACAAGGGGGTTGTTCTCGTTCGTAATAATAAAAAAGAAAGGAAAATCTTTGCCCAAGCGGACAAGCAAGTTATGCTCATGCATTAAAGTACGGGGAGTCTAAGGTCTAATGGACAACCCCGGGTCTGGTAGAAAAGTAAAATTTCGCCCTTGTTGGGGTTCATCAGACTGCCTTATTGGTTACGTCAGTCTGATGAGCCCCAATATCGGCGAAAGCTCATAATAACGCATTATATTTATAGTATAGTATATTTTTACACTGCAAAAACAACTTGGGACAGGCTTCAAATAATTTGATTAATGTGTCATGTTTGCATATATGTATTACTACTATATTGTTAGCATCCAATCTACCCGTTGTTAAAATTTGAAGCAAAGATAAATCTTTTGTTTTGTACCACGTGATGTCTCAGCGCTTTTGAAGTTTTGACGGACCTGTCACTGTCAGTTCTAACAGCAGTTTAAAATGTGAGTTTGTCCGTTTCCTTTTCGTCTTTTTACCTTTCAAAAGTAAAGATTAATGTGTTTTTATTTGTGAAAAGTGGATTAAAAGTTAATTATTATCCTATTTGCGATAATGTCGTAGCTAATGTACCGATAATGCCAGTTTTAAGCAGCAAGAAGTGAAGACATTACTTGTAGTTTTAGCGGCGGTATTCTTCACAAGAATGTACCCAAAGTCTAAACTGAAGAGTGAATACATCATTTTTAATTTTTAATTTGAGATTTTGGGGCAAAACGGGTAAGAACATTATGTAAATAAAGCGAGGCATCATTTGGAAATCTAAAAAAAAACACATTATTTAAGTTCGAATTAAAACTCAAACTACGTACTTAAGTATAATTTATTGTAATCATTAATTTATATATAAAACATTAAACATTATAATTAGAATCAAAATCTTCTTAAATAATAATTAATTACATACCTATGCAAAATCACTTTGTCTTTCTCAACTGACCGTCGACATGCGAAACAAGATCTCATTTTCTATCTAAAATATTATTAACTCTGTTTCGATATTGTACTTTAAAGTATATAATAATTTATACTTACTGGTTTTTCTGATATTTTATTATAAATTAAAATAAATATTCACAAAATATCGCTACGGCGAAATCGAAGGCTTGTCAGATTCCAATTTGGACTTTTAAATATGACAGGCGTGAGCGGCCATGTTGTCATCTTTGGTGTTTTGATTAGCGGACGGTACGTAGTATTGAGTTCACTTGTTTGGCAAATCACGTGTGATTTATGAGGGATGTTCAGGACGTCACGTGACTTTTTAGATATGGTTTCCAAAGGCTACGTCTTTGCTTCAACATTTTTTCGTCGTTCGCTATACAGGGTGGTGCAACCAAGATGGGGTGGACGATTGTGAGTAAACGGTGAGGAATTTCGAAATTTTTTTTTTGGATATTATCGATAGTCAGACCCGCTATGTTTTAAAATTATAGCCATAATACAGGGTAGACCGAAAAACTCGTGGCGAACCAAACTTGTATTTTTTTAAATGGGACACCCGGTATATAATTATTCCAATTGATTCTCCTGTTCGTTACAATCATTTTGCAATAGGGTTTATTGGGTCCAAAACTTATAGTAAGGGAATGGGACGCGGTTAAAGTTGAAAAAATGCTCACCGTTCGGCCATTTTTTAAAAAAATTTGAAACAGGTATGGAAAAACCAAATATTCCATAAAACGTTACATATCCTTGAATACATTAATCACTTGCAATTTGTTTAAAATTATTCACTGTTATACAGGGTGGTCAAGTTTTGCAAATACGCCCTGGACTCATTTTTTTTAAATGGAACACCCTGTATATTTTATTTTCATGTTAAAGATAACATTACTGACTTTCAAAAAATACCATACATGATGCCTTTCTGACCAACAGTTTTTTAGTAAACTAGCCGTGAAAGCAAAGTTTCTTCGTTCTAATAAGATTCCTACTGAATTTACGTTGTTTATTATTGAAATGAAACAAAAGATTGACGAACTTGTCAAAGCTACTGCCGCATAATCCATTATTTACAAGTTAAGTGTAGTTGGCTCAATAATTATGAGGTAAGAAAATTGAGTCCCGAAACTTTTACATGTTTATTAGAGATATTTCAAAAAACAGAAAATATTGTTTTTAGGAAATGTAAAGTAATTAAAAAACAAGTTATAAACAAAGATAATCAGTTATCAGTATTATTAATAGTGTAAGAAAATTAATTAAGCAAAAATAGAACATCTTCTAAAATTATTTAGGTACGTACTTACTTGTTTATATTAAATTAGGTTTACAAGTAAGTGCATACCTAAATAATTTTAAAAGATGTTCTGTTTTTGCTTAATTAATTTTCTTACACTATTAATAATACTGATAACTGATTATCTTTGTTTATAACTGGTTTATTAATTACTTTACATTTCCTAAAAACAATATTTTCTGTTTTTTGAAATATCTCTAATAAACATGTAAAAGTTTCGGGTCTCAGTTTTCTTACCTCATAATTATTGAGCCACCTACACTTAACTTGTAAATAATGGATTATGCGGCAGTAGCTTTGACAAGTTCGTCAATCTTTTGTTTCATTTCAGTAATAAACAACGTAAATTCAGTATAATCGTATTAGAATGAAGAAACTTTGCTTTCACGGCTAGTTTACTAAAAAACTATTGGTCAGAAAGGCATAATGTATGGTCTTTTTTGAAAGCTAGTCATGTTATCTTTAACATTAAAATAGAATATACAGGGTGTTCCATTTAAAAAAAATGATTCCAGGGCGTATTTGCAAAACTTGACCACCCTGTATAACAGTGAATAATTTTAAACAAATTGCAAGTGATTAATGTATTCAAGGATATGTAACGTTTTACGGAACATTTGGTTTTTCCATACCTGTTCCAAATTTTTTTAAAAAATGGCCGAACTGTGAGCATTTTTTCAACTTTAACCGCGTCCCATTCCCTTACTATAAGTTTCAGACCCAATAAACCCTATATCAAAATGATCGTAACGAACAGGAAAATCAATTGGAATAATTATATACCGGGTGTCCCATTTAAAAAAATACAAGTTTGGTTCGCCACGAGTTTTTCGGACCACCCTGTATTATGGCTATAATTTTAAAACATAGCTGGTCTGACTATCGATAATATCCAAAAAAATTTTTTTAGAAATTCCTCACCGTTTACTCACAATCGTCCACCCCATCTTGGTTGCACCACCCTGTATAGTTAGTAATAGGTATATGCATGTTTGTATCTCATAACCTCACCAGCTGTAAATTTTTTTTACGAGTATAAGAGGAAAGAATACGAGTCAGAAAAAAAAATGAGAGAGAAAGAACATGAGAGAGAGAGAGAGAGAGAGACGTAATTGATCTCTCGGTTGTAAAATGGGTTTCTGTCATCATTCTCAAATTAAATTGGATACGGAAACCACAGTTCCACTCTGCAACAGAAAATAATTAAAGTCTTAAAATAGAGTGATTTGATATATCTTTACGTTAAACGTAACTTGTTTTCAGTCCCAAAAATTAATAAGGCGGAATTTTCCAAGTTGCGTCCATGTTGGCCAACTTAATTCCATTTAGACATGGTTTTTCGGCTTTTTAACAATAACATTATAAGTATATTAAGTACAGCTTCATATCCTGCAAGCAGTTTTTAGTCAATTATTTAATCGTTATAATAGAGGACATTTTTTTAATTTGTAGAAATCAGATCGTCCAGACCATCAAAAAGTCCAGACCTTATTTTTAGTGCTTCTACAAAAAAGTTTGTCAAAAAGCATTTGAAACTTTGTTATAAAGGATACGGCTCCTAAAATAAAATTTACGAAGTCTTGTTGCTAGTACTTCCTCTATGACTTTATTACACAAGCTTTATTTTTTCATTATACCGAGGTGTATGCTCAAATTAAGTACATATTTTCAAATTGAACAACATTTTTAATACAATAAATTTCTTGTTTTAAGGCATAGGAGGATTTTATATTACTTAAAACCTAGCGCAAATTTTTGAAGATTAATCTAAGGTTTTTTCTTTTGTGTGTGGGGATTCAGGTTTTAAGGATAATAAAACCACTATTCTTAACTGAAAATTTTTTATTTTTTAGCATATTCATGTCATGGTAGATGGGAAGAGAATGGGACATCCTATCTTATAACAACTCCAATAAGCAGAACTCATGGATTCAAGAAGTTTTGCTTTATGTACAAAGAAATTGGTCCTAACTTAGTGTCATTTTCTGCTTCCAGTTATTGCAATCGTCTGATTCAACCTGGTATTACCGGAGAACTTATATTTAATGTTACTAACAGAGGTAAAGTATTTGTGCTTTTTACTGAACAATTTTAAAAATATATATATATATATATATATATATATATATATATATATATATATATATATATACAGGGTGTCCCAGGATAGGTGTTACGATAGGACAAATGGGTCAAAAAATTTTGAATTTGAAAATGGCATTTTGGGAACATGCCCCGCTTGGTCCAAAACTGAGGAATACAAAATTTCACTTGGATTGGTATTATACAGGGCGAGTTGTAACTAAAAATATGAAAAATGGCCAAGAGTAAAGTACTCTTATTTGTCCAAATGGAACAAAAGCTTAGCAGAAAAAGTTGTTCAGAAATGTAACTAATATCATAATTTGAAATTACAGCTTTCTAGTCAATATTTTTATTTTTGTCAAATTTTTTGAAATGTATTTTCCACCACTATCGTATTCGGTTTTTTATTATACTTGGAAACTACGTTTTCTAACATGTAATATGTACATTCACCAGGTATAGCCTAATAATGTATTGTAATACGATATTGGTGGAAAATGTACTATTACATTTCAAAAAATTTGACGAAAATCAAAATATTGACTAGAAAGCTCTAATTTCAAATTATAATATTAGCTTCATTTCTGAACAACTTTTTCTACTAAGCTTTTGTTCCATTTGAAAAAATAAGAGTACTTTACTCTTGGCCATTTTTCATATGTTTAGTTATAACTCGCCCTGTATAATACCAATCCGAGTGAAATTTTGTATTCCTCAGTTTTGGACCAAGCGGGGCATGTTCCCAAAATGCTATTTTCAAATTCAAATTTTTTTGACCCATATGTCCTATCGTAACATCTATCCTGGGACACCCTGTATATATATATATATATATATATATATATATATATATATATATATATATATATATATATATATATATATATATATATATATATATTGGAAATACCTTCGCTTATATACAAACAATATGTGTATTAAATTTGATCAAGAGGTTTTCGTGTGTAACTCACTCCTTTTGTCTGTTTTTCTTTTAAATTTCAGTTTTTTATTGTTCGTCTCATTAAATTCAAAATAGCTTTGAATCGTGACGTTCTAATATGTTATCCGGTGTTCATCCACTTTTGAAATATTTGAGATTAAAAAAATACTTTATTTAAACTACAACAATACGTTTTCGAGGCAACTTGATTTATATTAAAGCAACAAACTTTAATGACTGATGATCTCCAATTGTGGAAAAATAAGTTATAAACTGAAATATTTCAAAAGTGGCTGAACCAAATGCCAACAAATTATATATATTTCAAATCAGAACAGAGAGATCTTTCATTTGAGCTAATCGTATACAGGGTGTTCCGTTTAAAAAAATATGACTCAATTAATTTTTTCAATGTTGTAAAGTCGATTTTTTATTTCCGCTATTACCAAAAGATACTACGCGAAAAAACCTAAAACTTTTGTATCTAAAGTTTTTTTTCTATAACTTGTAATAAGAGCTGTAGGTGGGAGTCAAAATATAATGAATAACCCTGTACATTGTCGCAACTGTAGGATCACAACCTTTATTTTCGCGTTCTTGGATTTTTACTTTAGCTTTTCTCCACATATTTTCAGCCAATACTTTGTAAAAATGTGAGAGGCGGGCAAGTTGGCATAACCGTCTGCTGGGCAAGATGGCAGGGTACTCCATCTTGCCCGCCCCTTTATTTTCATTGTTTGTGTTACAAATTTATATTATTTTTTCTAAATGGTTGACTCATAAACAAGAAAAATAAATAGAAGAAGCTGGGATGAGGCTAATATGGCACGAGCTATAGAAGCATTTAGGAAAAAAAAATGGGATGGGCTCGAGCAAGTAAAACTTTCAACGTACCTGCGACTACCCTGCGACTTCGAGTTGGAAATAAAAATAAAGTTGCAGTTAATACCAGAAAACACATCGGTTTTAAGTTTAACCAGCGTTAAGATAGGATTACGAGTTGTTAGTGTAGTGTTATTACCAATATGCCATATTATCCGACACGGCCGGGCAAGATGGATTTCTGCATGTATATTTCTCGATTTTTTTTTTTGTAATAATTGGATTTTAAAAGTAAACATTTTTGTGTCAAGATACTTTGCGAATATCCTTGGCTATCACCAGATTTAAAAATTGTTGCTTGAACTTTAATGATAAGGTAATATTCGAAAAATTAAACATGCTATGCCATCTTGCCTGCCTTTCCCCTAATACATGACAGGTTCTTTATTGGTATTCACTGTCTGCATCTTTAGAATGTGTTTATTTTTTCGTAATACTTGGCGATGCTTCTATGTCCGTAGCAAGCCTTCGCCAAGTCTTCACTAAATTAAGTTTTTTACACAACTTCAGATAAAAATTGTTATTTACCTAAGAAGTGTAATTTGTACTAGGACTCCGTGAAGTCATATACTCTCAGGGGATAGAATTTACAAATGATTGTTTTTTGAAATCAAAATTTGAATTTGGCGCATTTATAACCAAGCTTCACACCAGATCTCTCTGATAACAAAAATTTTTACCCTTACGATTTAGCAACCTCTTGGTTCATGATCATTTATCAAATCTTACATCATCAAGAATGTGACCGTTTAGGCCGAATTTGAAATTGTTTTGTAAAACGATTGTTTGATTTTAATTGGGATTTAAAAAAATATTTTAATATGTTCTACTGTTGTTCGTTCAAATGGATTTCTGACTGGCATCCTGGCAAGGGAGTAATAAACTAAATATAACCTATAAAAATAAAAATAAATTTAAATTAAAAATTTTTTCACCTTAAATTTCAAGGTGAAACTCAACTCTAAATTAAAGTCTTGATCTGTATCTAAACTTGTTTATTCCTTACTTTCAGGAAGCACTGATGATGACCTATAAGGTCGAAAGCGCTCTGCTAATAAATTTAAAAAATTTTGCACTTAATACAAAGCTTTGTTTCATTCACACTTACAAAGTGCACTCAGCCGTCACACATTCCTCACACATTCCATATACTCTCAGGCCTGTATTAAAAATAGGAAAAGAAGTAGGGGTTTTTTGGCAATCACTTTCCAGTTCAGTTGTTATAAAACAAAGATACAACATAAACTATAACAGTAGATTTGTGATCTGTGAGGTACATCTGTAATGCGATGAAAATTCAAAATTTTAGAGAAACACTCGTTGTCAGCGTCTGATACACAAAAATTTGGATCGGTCCCCAATATTGAATGAACGAAAGTTAACTTGAAGGTATCTATAAGATATTTTACAATATATAAGTGTGAATAGGAAAGATTTTCAAGTCAGTTACCGCATTATCTTTTTGTTGGTTACCAAACGGTCCATGGTATCCTATTTGTAGCAATGAGGTTATATTTTTTTATCTATTATTCTCTCGTTCTCTCTCTTCCTTTCGTATTCTTCTCTCTCTGTGTGTAAAAAAGTATTATATTTCTTGCCAGATAAAAGGCAGACAAGGAAACAACAAATAGCTTCTGTTACATAAAGCATATTCACCCCAAAGTCAATATTTGGACACAGCTATACATTTGCACAAGACATTAAGCAATATGAAAGTTTAAATATAATTTTTGGTCACAAACACCGGATAACATATTAGAACGTCACGATTCAAAGCTATTTTGAATTTAATGAGACGAACAATAAAAAACTGAAATTTAAAAGAAAAACAGACAAAACACACGAAAACCTCTTGATCAAATTTAATACACATATTGTTTGTATTCAAGCGAAGGTATTTCCAATATATATATATATATATATATATATATATATATATATATATATATATATATATATATATATATATATATATATATATATATATATATAAATATTGTATATACCTTCGCTTATATACAAACAATATGTGTATTAAATTTGATCAAGAGGTTTTCGTGTGTAACTCACTCCTTTTGTCTGTTTTTCTTTTAAATTTTACGTTCAAATTCACTAAGAAAGTTTAAGATTTAGTACCGGTTTAAATTAAGATCTTATAGTTGATCAGTTATGTTTTGACAGCTTTTTTCTGCCATTGTTAATAAGTTGTCATTAAAAACTTATGAATTATTATGATATTTCAGCGATTTACTTGGTTTCCAAATGATTTTCATCTTGGAACGACTTGCTGTAATGAATTTAGTTCTATTATTGTTGAAAGTACGTACTAAAATTGTCCTTTTCTTGATAAATTTGCGAAAAAGCTCAAAAATAAGTTCATAGAATAAAACTTAGTTGTCTTATTCTTACACTTGTCAGTTTAAAACTTTTGGTTGTCAAATTAGACCGGACCAGCGTTGGAGAATCTGGCTGTCAGTTTTTTATTGTTCGTCTCATTAAATTCAAAATAGCTTTGAATCGTGACGTTCTAATATGTTATCCGGTGTTTGTGACCAAAAATTATATTTAAACTTTCATTTTGCTTAATGTCTTGTGCAAATGTATAGCTGTGTCCAAATATTGACTTTGGGGTGAATATGCTTTATGTAACAGAAGCTATTTGTTGTTTCCTTGTCTGCTTTTTATCTGGCAATAATACTTTTTTACACACAGAGAGAGAAGAATACGAAAGAAAGGGAGAGAACGAGAGAATAATAGATAAAAAAATATAACCCCATTGCTACAAATAGGATACCATGGACCGTTTGGTAACCAACAAAAAGATAATGCGGTAACTGACTTGAAAATCTTTCCTATTCACACTTATATATTGTAAAATATCTTATAGATACCTTCAAGTTAACTTTCGTTCATTCAATATTGGGGACCGATCCAAATTTTTGTGTATCAGACGCTGACAAAGAGTGTTTCTCTAAAATTTTGAATTTTCATCGCATTACAGATGTACCACACAGATCACAAATCTACTGTTATAGTTTATGTTGTATCTTTTTTTTATAACAACTGAACTGGAAAGTGATTGCCAAAAAACCGCTACTTCTTTTCCTATTTTTAATACAGGCCTGAGAGTATATGGAATGTGTGAGGAATGTGTGACGGCTGAGTGCACTTTGTAAGTGTGAATGAAACAAAGCTTTGTATTAAGTGCAAAATTTTTTAAATTTATTAGCAGAGCGCTTTCGACCTTATAGGTCATCATCAGTGCTTCCTGAAAGTAAGGAATAAACAAGTTTAGATACAGATCAAGACTTTAATTTAGAGTTGAGTTTCATCTTGAAATTTAAGGTGAAAAAATTTTTAATTTAAATTTATTTTTATTTTTATTTTTATAGGTTATATTTAGTTTATTACTCCCTTGCCAGGATGCCAGTCAGAAATCCATTTGAACGAACAACAGTAGAACATATTAAAATATTTTTTTAAATCCCAATTAAAATCAAACAATCGTTTTACAAAACAATTTCAAATTCGGCCTAAACGGTCACATTTTTGATGATGTAAGATTTGATAAATGATCATGAACCAAGAGGTTGCTAAATCGTAAGGGTAAAAATTTTTGTTATCAGAGAGATCTGGTGTGAAGCTTGGTTATAAATGCGCCAAATTCAAATTTTGATTTCAAAAAACAATCATTTGTAAATTCTATCCCCTGAGAGTATATGACTTCACGGAGTCCTAGTACAAATTACACTTCTTAGGTAAATAACAATTTTTATCTGAAGTTGTGTAAAAAACTTAATTTAGTGAAGACTTGGCGAAGGCTTGCTACGGACATAGAAGCATCGCCAAGTATTACGAAAAAATAAACACATTCTAAAGATGCAGACAGTGAATACCAATAAAGAACCTGTCATGTATTAGGGGAAAGGCAGGCAAGATGGCATAGCATGTTTAATTTTTCGAATATTACCTTATCATTAAAGTTCAAGCAACAATTTTTAAATCTGGTGATAGCCAAGGATATTCGCAAAGTATCTTGACACAAAAATGTTTACTTTTAAAATCCAATTATTACAAAAAAAAAATCGAGAAATATACATGCAGAAATCCATCTTGCCCGGCCGTGTCGGATAATATGGCATATTGGTAATAACACTACACTAACAACTCGTAATCCTATCTTAACGCTGGTTAAACTTAAAACCGACGTGTTTTCTGGTATTAACTGCAACTTTATTTTTATTTCCAACTCGAAGTCGCAGGGTAGTCGCAGGTACGTTGAAAGTTTTACTTGCTAGTGCCCATCCCATTTTTTTTCCTAAATGCTTCTAAACTCGTGCCATATTAGCCTCATCCCAGCTTCTTCTATTTATTTTTCTTGTTTATGAGTCAACCATTTAGAAAAAATAATATAAATTTGTAACACAAACAATGAAAATAAAGGGGCGGGCAAGATGGATGACCCTGCCATCTTGCCCAGCAGACGGTTATGCCAACTTGCCCGCCTCTCACATTTTTACAAAGTATTGGCTAAAAATATGTGGAGAAACGCTAAAGTAAAAATCCAAGAACGCGAAAATAAAGGTTGTGATCCTACAGTTGCGACAATGTACAGGGTTATTCATTATATTTTGACTCCCACCTACAGCTCTTATTACAAGTTATAGAAAAAAAACTTTAAATACAAAAGTTTTAGGTTTTTTCGCGTAGTATCTTTTGGTAATAGCGGAAATAAAAAATCGACTTTACAACATTGAAAAAATTAATTGAGTCATATTTTTTTAAACGGAACACCCTGTATACGATTAGCTCAAATGAAAGATCTCTTTGTTCTGATTTGAAATATATATAATTTGTTGGCATTTGGTTCAGCCACTTTTGAAATATTTCAGTTTATAACTTATTTTTCCACAATTGGAGATCATCAGTCATTAAAGTTTGTTGCGTTAATATAAATCAAGTTGCCTCGAAAACGTATTGTTGTAGTTTAGATAAAGTATTTTTTTAATCTCAAATATTTCAAAAGTGACTGAACCAAATGCCAACAAATTATATATATTTGAAATCAGAACAAAGAGATCTTTCATTTGAGCTAATAATATACAGGGTGTTCCATTTAAAAAAATATGACTCAATTAATTTTTTCAATGTTGTAAAGTCGATTTTTTATTTCCGCTACTACCAAAAGATACTACGCGAAAAAACCTAAAACTTTTGTATTCAAAGTTTTTTTCTATAACTCGTAATAAGAGCTGTAGGTGGGAGTCAAAATATAATGATTAACCCTGTACACAAATTACATAAAAAATTAAATTATGACTACTTACTCTGCTTCTAAAATAAGACTTACGTTAGATCAACTTCACATAAAATCACATAAAAACAAATAGCACGTGCCTCGCTGCTGCAACCGATCTACCATTACAAATGAGGGATGTTACCAATATGTGCGCTAATTTGTCACACATAAAGGACATTTTAGTGGATAGTGTTATTTTATATAGACGATATGCCATTTTGCCCGCCTATGCTATCTTGCCTGCCTTTCCCCTATTTATTATATTTGTCTCTTTCACCTTTTTTTTTTTGTAGGGCAATGCATGGATATAAACAAATCATCATCACATCATGCGTCGTGGAAAGCAGTTCTTACAAGCATTTTCCTGAGCTTGCTTATAAGATCTGCCTACTTACAACAGCTTTATAGATGATCAACCTATGGATATTTAGATATTTAACAAATTAAAGTAATAACATGAGACTGTAAAATAACGGTTGTGTTAAGATAAAATCTTGAGCAACAAATTTGGAATGTATACAATTTTAAGGTAGCGAGATTTTACATCCACACATTTTTTACTTAAATGTAGTAGAGCTCCAGAGTTGTAAAAGACCTTGATCCTTTAATGTCTTATTGTATATTTTCAAATTTTAATCCAAGTCCTAATCTACGGTATTTGACGTTTCTGCAAAGATGTCTGACAATTTATTACAATTTCAAGCAATCTAGACACTTTGAGGTAACTTATTTTTATATGTAACAAACGTGTTAAAAATTATTAAACAATTATCGAAAAATTCTCCTTGTTTTGGAAATACAATGTAGTTTTTTTAACTTAAAAAATTAGTTTTGGACGTAGTTTTTGAAAAATAACCACTTAAGTTGAAACCAATATTCAAGTAGCAATTTAATAAAATGACTAATATGATATTTATACCTATTACATCCCGTTTATTTATGCTGAAATAAAAAAAGACTGGATCAGTTAAGTTATACAGCCCATTTATACGAGTTTGCTGCTTAAATTAAAGTTGCAAAAGAATTTAATCGCGATATATGTACCGGGTTTTCTCTTATATTTTGAACGGGGTCCACAGTCCTTGTTTTTAGAGATATGGAAAAATGTTTAATACAAAAATTTTAGGGTTTTATCCAAATCATCAGAATTTTCTAAAAAAATAAACAAATGATAATCAGAATGTCAAAAAATCGCTATCAACTTTAATTTTTTAAATAGAACACCCTGTATATTTTCAACCATTTAGAAAGATATCTTTTTGTCTGATTTCAAAAATTTATAGTTTGTTTATGATTCTTTAAGCAATTTTTAAAATATTGAGATTTAAATATTTAAAAATGCTCAGTTTTAAGTCATAGCCGCTCAAGCATAGGTGGCTTTGGAATCACTTGTTCAGTGATCGCAAACGTATAGCTTTGACCATTTTTAAACATTTAAATCTAAATATTTTAAAAACTGCTTAAAGAAACACAAACAAACTATATATTTTTGAAATCAGAAAAAATATATCTTTCTGAATGGTTGAAAATATACAGGGTGTTCTATTTAAAAAATTAAAGTTGCTAGCGATTTTTTGACATTCTGATTATCATTTGTTTATTTTTTAGAAAATTCTGATGATTTAGATAAAACCCTAAAATTTTTGAATTAATCATTTTTCCATATCTCTAAAAATAAGGACTGTGGACCTCGTTCAAAATATAAGAGAAAACCCTGTACATACATGAAAAACACATCGTATATAAAATTTGAACAATTACCTACAGTTTATTCAGTAATAATTATAAACTATGGGTATCCCCAAAGATGTGGAATTGGAGCAATTCCCATTAACTTTTTGTATAAGTACTACTGGCTATAAAAATTGCTAGTACTGGCCATAAAACTTGCATCGCCTAGAAATAATGCATTGTAGTCAAGTTTTTTTTAAAATATTTTTATAATGGGGTTTCGGAAACATCAACCTTAGGCTGACAGATATTTCCAAACGCCTGACCTTACCTAGATTTAGACTCTAATTTAATATTCTTTAATTATGTTGAGCAAACGTTAAGTTTGTGACTAATTTTACGAAGTGAATATCGCGCTATCTATGGAGATAAGAAAGCAGACAATTATTTTAGAAACATGTTTTTTTCATCAGCTATCTTTTTCTTTTACCTGCTTACCCACCTCACAGGCAGGGTAAATATATTTAGAACATATTAGAGATGAATTGGATTGATCAAATTCCTTTTCGAACGTATCGTTTTGATGCCAAATTAGTTTAGGATGTCAGAATTAGTAATCTGGACAAACTGTCAGTGAACTCACATACTCCGAAAACTGATAAACTCCTCTCAGCATTTCCTTAGCAAATAATCGAGGCAGTAAATTCCAGAGCGCCTAATTTTCGATCCTCAAACTATGTGATGGTTGGGCAATCTGCTAATCTGTTGAATCTTCTCCCCATCATGCCCGATATGCGCTCTATTAGAGAAAGGACTGAAGAGCGTGAATATCAAGGAATATTATTAATATACAATTCTTCTGGATGTTGTTATCTTACTGATGAAGATGTCATGTTATAACCACAACACAGTAAAAGAACATAAAAACTTTTCTTCATCCCATAGCATTGGGTAAAATTAACTAACCAAACAAACCAAAAAATTAAACTTAACTAACAATCTATTATATTCAACTGCAGTTACTACTGTTGTGTATGCAGAAATCTATATTCTGAGAGCAGAGTTAATGTCAGTGACTTATTCCAGATGAAGACGCGTGAAGCGCAAAGTCGAACCCAATTTCAGCGGCAAGGGTTGTAATATAGTGAGTTTTAGTTATTTAAATAATTTATAGTTTACACGCCGCTGTAACTATTAAGGATCCCCTAATGTCCACACACCCCCAAAGACAATGATGATTCGCTGACAATAATTCTGGTCTCAGACTATAGATTCATTAGTTAGAGGCCTTGCAATTTTTGTGATCAGGGGTTTATTTGTTGTAGTACCCTTATTTGTAATTGGTTAGGGAATAAATAATAAATCATTTTCTATATCATTTATGAGGCGTTTGTTACATATGGTATCATACTATAAACTGTGATGTAAGTAAATTTTTTGGTCTTAGGTATGTAGTACCCCTTGTGTATTATCACATTAGAAATATCTTAATATGCTTAAGACCTAATTTTATCGCTATTTGGTAGACATTAGTCTTTTTAAATTTAGTAGAGAAAAGTAACTATTTAATAACAAAGATATAGTTTTGCTTTAATTTTATTATTTTTATTTACTTTGACTTCTTATTTAATTAGCTGTAGCCTGTAGCATATTTAAAATATAAAATGCCATTACTTATATCAAATCAAAGGGTGATGGCAAATATAAACATATAATCTAGACTTACAAATTAGCTATTTCTACATAATAAAACTGTAAATTGGCCCTAAGGAAACTACATTTCTTATAATATTAAAAGAATCATATTTTTGACGGAACAATTTGTTACATCGAGTTTGCATTGTCTGTTACTCCAGAAAGAAAGACGGACAAAATCAGATTACTTAAGATAAGTCATTACTAATATAGAAACTTGACAAATTTTTTTATTGTTAAAATTAGTTTGCTGGTATCGAAATAACCAAACCATTTATTCGTTTTCCTCGCTCTAAAGCAAAGATTTTTAAAAAATTCTAAAAAAGAAATGTACATATCACAAAACTAAATGGTTACTTTTCTCAAGAGTTAAAAACAACCTACAAAAACTGTGATTATTTATTTGTTTTAAAAACAAAATCATTTTAATAAACACTATAAATAATAACAATGCAGGATGTATAAAATATTTTTGCACGTAATATGTTACCTAACATTAATCCTGACAATGGGGGTGATATTTTTGAACCAGAAGCAATATTAATTCTTTAGTTGTTTAATATAATATAGAAATATTAGTGTCGTTAAAACTTTTGTGTTTAAATTCGTTCTTTCTTAAGCAATAATATACATTAGATATAGACTTTGTATAAATAATATGTATCATATTTGGTAATAGTATACCCAAATAATCGTTGATTACCTCATCCTATAATTATTAAACACTTTTACACATAACCTTTTAAAAATAGAAGAAATAGTATAGCACATTATTTAATTTTAATATACTTTTAATATATTTTTATTTTCTTTCAAAATTTAAAAAATTTATTTTTCAGATGTCAGGCTCAATTACCAATACTTATAGTAATATTTTGCAGATGCTCCTCAGAAAGGCTCAGCTCTGATTTGGGATTTTATTGAAACATAAAATACCCAGATATTCTGCAACGTAAAGTTAGACGATAATAAATTTAAAAACAGCCGATTATTATTTGTTGTTAATTTTTTTTTATATTTATATTTATTATTTGCAGGGTACTTATTATAGCTTATTTAAATAATTGGGGCGTTTTCGTAAATAAATCCCAAATAATAATTTAAAACGATACTAAAAACTGTAATATGTTGTTTCTGTTAAAAGAACGGAACTTAAAAGCTTGCCTAACTTCTTTAAAACTAGTAAAAACTTGACTTGCTTTATGTCTTCGTATCCGCCCTAGCAGACCAATACCTTGGTAAGCATGGTGGGAGACTTTTCTGGAAGTAGGCATCTTAAAATTGTTGAGGCTCTTGACTTTCTCATAGTACATGTTCTTAATACTTCATGATTTATATTATTATTATAAATACATACGTACAAACAAGATCATTGCCTAAAAGCAGATAGAGTTCTTTAGTACAAACAATACATCAGCCATTTTTTGTTTTCTTAATATAATATAATATTTAGTAATTTGTTTTTTTCAAAAACTCTCATCTGATTTATGCTAAAGTTCTTTCCATAGATAGCCTTCTGAATCTTTCTTCTGCCGTATTGCACATCACATCCAGAAGCCTATGTTTTTTTTTAATGACCGGTAAGCTTACATATCCTCACAGTAACAACCGGTAAGAAAAAAAACCTTCGCAAACAAGTAAAACATTAATGAAACTAGTTGTAAGACCTGGGAGTTTTTTTTATTAATCAAACTGTACCTCTTCTGCACCAGAGCACTTCTAAATGGGCCCTTTTGGAACATATATTCTGCAGTTCTGGGTAGTAAGATGTTTTTTGAAATTTGTAAAGTAGAAAAAATTAAGTCTGGAAGCCTTCAATAAGATAATTATTAGCTTTTATGCCTATTGGTAACTTTTGCTGCAATTGTTTAGTCAAACCGGTGCCTATCAATACTCTATTTGGTTTCAAAAAGTTAACAAGTTAAAGGAAATCACACATTTATAATAATATGTTCTTGAATGTCCATTCTAAAGGATTTTTACAGTATTCCTTTAATGAATCCTGGAATATCGGCACCCTTAAATATCAGCGCATGGGACCCACAACAAAATAGTGGGAGTTAAAAAAGATGTACTGAGGATATTAAAATAGAAGTTACAATAAAAAATTAATTTGTGTCGCGTTTCTCCTGTGTAAGTAAAATGTTTTTAAACACTTGCTGTAGCTATTATTTTGTTATAGTTCATTTTATGAAGGTTACGGGGTGACGTGGGACCCATGCGTTCTTACTGCGACTTTAGGATCCTGAAATTTCACGAGAAACAACTGGGTGAAAATGATTGTATTTTAAAATTACGATTTAGGTACGCAAAATAAAGCTGTAAATAAAATATGCTCCAGTATAACGTACGTTTTTTAAAATAAATTGCAACCAATGAGCACCTCGGATAAAGAGTTCCTCTGAATGATGTTTCGTGGTCAATGTTATATCCCTTTCTAGAAATGTACAGTGAGAAACTGTTTTGAAAGGCTGTCATCCATTTTTGGCAGATCGGTCATTGTAACATTTTCATAATAATGTTTTTGTTAGATTTGAAAAATGTTCCTTGTTTTTTCATATTATAGTTCGTATTTTTTCTTTGGCGGTGTTCTTGTGTATTGTGTGTGCTAAGCGAAGTTTGTGTTAACTTTAAACTGTAGAAATCTAATGAACCTTCTCTTTTGTATTATTTTAAACATCTGTTTCCGGTTATATGTCTGCATGTTTTACAGCGGCAGCTGAACTGAACTTTTTAAATTTTAGCGTGTGTCGGTGAGCAACTATTTAGTGAAGTAGCCTAATTATATGTATAATGAGAAACAAATTATACTTTATGTGCAAAAAAGCTATTAAACTTCTGCTGCAACTTGGTTCTAATATAGGAGGCTCAAAATCAGCTTTAGCAGATACAATTTTTTTAATGTGTGAATTGGAGTAATTTTTATGTACTCAGAAATATTTTTACATAATATGTGATGTCATTGTACGGATGTGGAAGCTACAATATAAATAAAAATCAT
Organism: Philopedon plagiatum; assembly: GCA_963971165.1. Lineage (NCBI taxonomy): Eukaryota > Metazoa > Arthropoda > Insecta > Coleoptera > Curculionidae > Philopedon > Philopedon plagiatum. Next base: position 109,063,612 of record OZ020190.1, on the reverse strand, counting down.
TGTGGTACATTGCGCTCATACCGCAAAGTATCTAAAAGGTTACAAAGTCATGATAGAGTCCGACACATATTCTCTTAGAGACGGATTTTACCTTTATAAATCTTTTAATTTTTCAATTTAGTATACGGCACTATGTTTTAAGTATATATACAAGTAGATACATTCATATACAGGGTGTTAGTGAATAAGTGCGACAAACTTCAGGGGGTGATTCTATATGAAAAAATAATGATAGTTTGCTATATAACTTTTGTCCGCAAATGCTTTGATTTCCGAGATACAGGGTGTTAAAATTTTTATTAAAAAGTGACGATTTATTTATTGCTCTGAAACCCATCGAGATATGCAAATGAAATTTGGTAGGTTTTAAGAGGTAGTTATTGCGCATCTTCTGACATGCAACTAAGAATTTTATGTTTATCATTGGCGCGCATAAGGGTAATAATCTCAATTTTTTTAAAGAAAAAAATGGTACGCCATTGAGATATATCAAACTAAAAACAAATTTTGAATTTCTCATTCAATTTGTCACAAAAATCTCTCTTGCCTTTTTTTCGTATTGGGCGCCGTTTTTATGCAAAAAAATAAAACATCTTAACACGTATTTTTCATTTCTTTAATACATTATTAAAAACTATCTAATACAATAACATTAAAGCAGAACAATAACAGAAAATAGCACTAATAAATAAATAGGCGCAAAGCTACAACAAATGTTGAAAATGACCTCCCTCAGACGTGATACAAGATTCAACTCTTCGCCTCATTGATTGTCGTATTCGCGCAAATATTCCTGGTGTATTTCTTATTGTCTCACAGCCGGCTATAATTCAATTCCTCAGGTCTTCAACATTTTCGACGAATAAACTAACGACTTAAGAAAATCCCAAATGCAAAAATCTAGACAATTTAAATCCGGCGATCGAGCAGGCCAATTTTCCGTACCTCCCCTACCTATCCAACGATTTGGATATACTGTATCTAAGTGATTACGTACATTAATGCTAAAATGGGCTGGTGCGCCATCATGCATGAACCAGAAGTGTTGTCTCAGCTGTAGAGGGATTTCTTCTAAAAGAGCAGGTAGCTCTTCCTGCAGGAAATTAAGGTAAGAGTCGCCTGTTAGTCGTCGTGGGAGGAAATATGGACCGACTAAATGGTCATCAATTACCCCAAGCCATACATTTACTGATACTGAAAATGAGCTTCACAGATTCCATGTGGATTTTCCTCAGCCCATAAGTGATTGCTATGGAAATTTTGTATACTCTGTCGTCCAAAATTAGCCTCGTCAGTAAACAAAACGCCATTTAAAAAATTAGGAATTTGAGCGATTTGATGAAGAATCCAATGGCAAAAAACTAGGCTCGGAAAAAAGTCTCTAGGTAGTAGAGCTTGCACACGTTGAATGTGAAACGGATACACTTGCTGTTCTTTAAGAATTTTAAATACGATAAAGTTGCTTACATTCAATATGTTGGCAATTTTTCGAGTACTTGTTTCAGGTGACTCCGCAATTAACTCGAGAACTGCTTCCTCTAGTTGCACAGATCGTACTTCTCGAGGGCGTCCACAGTCAGCCGTTTGTTTCTTAAATGTACCATTTTCGCGCAAACGTTGGTGCAGACGAGCAAATATTGTGTGATGGGGTACTCTACGTCCTGGATACAACTCAGCATACAATCGTCGAGCTTGCCGACCATTTCCAGTACTTCGACCATAGACAAAATGCATGTCTGACAATTCCGCATTTGTATAATTTTCCATTCTTTTCGATAAAAGAAAAATTAATTACTTATTAACATTAATGCTATACCAAACTAAAAGCTTAAAAATGAAGAAACTCTAATAATTTGACGTTTCGTTGAAATATTCGTATTTAACAGAATGTTGACAGTAGCCTACTAGATGATGTATTAAAGAAATGAAAAATACGTGTTAAGATGTTTTGTTTTTTTGCATAAAAACGGCGCCCAATACGAAAAAAAGGCAAGAGAGATTTTTTGTCACAAATTGAATGAGAAATTCAAAAATTGTTTTTAGTTTGATATATCTCAGTGGCGTACCATTTTTTTCTTTAAAAAAGTTGAGATTATTACCCCTATGCGCGCCAATGATAAACATAAAATTCTTAATTGCATGTCAGAAAATGCGCCATAACTACCTCTAAAAACCTACCAAATTTCATTTGCATATCTCGATGGGTTTCAGAGCAATAAATAAATCGTCACTTTTTAATAAAAACTTTAACACCCTGTATCTCGGAAATCAAAGCATTTGCGGACAAAAGTTATATGGCAAATTATCATTATTTTTTCATATAGAATCACCCCCTGAAGCTTGTCACACTTATTCACTAACACCCTGTATAAACATATGATAGTGGTTTTACTTTTACATAAGATGAACCGTTTTCGATTTTATGCCTCTGCGTTAAAGTAGATTTTTACTTTTTGTCGTAAAGAATAAAAATCTATATCATTGCACCCCCCGTTTTAGCTAGATCTAGATGGTACCTGCAGCTTTGCTTGCTTGCTATTGCTAACTTTCTTATTATGAGAGCTACGAATCCGACTGAATTAGAAAAGTAGTGTATTTTTTACGCTGATTATTACGCTTATATCAAAAAAACAATTGAACATCAGAATCACGTGATATTAACAAAAATATAATTTTTTAAACGGAATGCCATATAAGTGCTATAACCGTTCGATAGAGACTGAAATTCTATATAAAATTTGTTTTTACTACATATCGCTAAAATTAATAATAACGGAGATATTTACATTTAAATGTAATTTTCCATTTATTATTGCAGGCTGCCGTGTACCGTATTAAATGGCCATTCTTGACAACTTATCCACGAGCGGCTATCACAAAAATAAAATGAATACATATTATAGTAGTAGTTAATGATTTAAGATGGTCCGCCGCCGCACAGTACCTTCGTTGCTGCCCATCTACTTAGTGTACAGGGTTATTCATTATATTTTGCACCCACCTACATCTCTTATTACAAGTTATAGAAAAAAACTTTAGATACAAAAGTTTTAGGTTTTTTCACGTAGTATCTTTTGGTAATAGCGGAAATAAAAAATCGACTTTAGAACATTGAGAAAATTAATTGAGTCATATTTTTTTAAACGGAACACCCTGTATATTACTACCACAAATGAAAGACCTCTTTATTCTGATTTCAAATATATATAATTTGTTGGCATTCGGTTCAACCACTTTTGAAATATTTGAGTTTATAACTTATTTTTCCACAATTGGAGATCATCAGTCATTAAACTTTGTTGCTTTAATATAATCAAGTTGCCTCGAAAACGTATTGTTGTAGGTTAAATAATAGCTATTTATGCCATCAGTTACGAAATGCCTAATTTTGTGTAACGCGTGAGATTTTTGCGGAACGAACGAAGTGAGTTCCGCAAAAACTCACAAGTTACACAAAATTTCATTTCGTAACGTATTGCATACAAGATTTTTTCTAATTTTGAAGAAAGTAATAAAAAAATAAAGTTTAATATAATTGATAAAAATTTTAAAACATAAATCTAGTTTGTTGCTGTTACTTCATGTTAGTTGTCAGTTTGACATTTTGTAAAAAAGTCTAAACGGAAGGTTTTTAGCGAGATTGATATATTTTTAGTTTTATTTTTAAAAAATGAGTGATTCAGGATCTGAAGAGCTACCAAGCGATATTGAAGAGGCAGCAGGTAATGCTTTAGTATCAGTAATTCCCAAAAAGTCAAAGGCAGTTTATGATTTGGCATACGAAAAATTTGTTACGTGGTGTGATGAGAAGAAAATTAAACATGTTAATGAGAAAGTTTTACTTGCATATTTTGAGGGTAAGAAAGATCTAAAAGTTTCCACATTATGGACACTTTACTCAATGTTAAGGTCTGAACTAAATCTGAAAAGGAATATTGATATTAAAAAATATACAAATTTGGTAGCATATATTAAAAGGCGAGCGGACGGGTACAGTGCTAAAAAGTCAAAAGTTTTTAGTAAAGAAGATTTTGCCAAATTTTTAGTGGAAGCTGATGACAAAGAATACTTAATGGCTAAGGTTGCAATGATTATTGGAATGGCAGGAGCGTGCAGAAAAGCAGAATTAACATTTCTTCCAGTTGAAAATGTTATAGACGAAGGACGCCATTTTCGTGTTGATATCCCACCTTCAAAAACAAAAGTTATACGGCAGTTTGCAATTACCACTGGAGACATTGAAAATACGAATCTTGTTGAAATATTAAGAAAATATATTAAGTTGCGTCCCCAGATTCTTAAACACAACAGATTTTTTGTAAAATATGCGAATGCAAAATGTACCAGAAATCCTGTGGGAATTAACACATTTAGCAGTCTGCCAAAAGTTATTGCACAATTTCTTGGTCTTTCAAATCCTGTTCTATATACTGGCCATCACTGCTTCAGAAGAAGCTCTGCCACTTTCCTAGCAGACAGTGGCGCTGATATTTTAAAATTAAAGAGGCACGGAGGTTGGAAATCTAGCTCTGTTGCGGAGGGATATGTTGAAAATTCCATGAATAATAAAAAACTTATAGCGCAAGAAATATTTGGTAAAACATCTAATGCAACGTGCGTCGTCTCCCAAATAACAGCAAGTTCGAGCAATGAAAAAAGTATGTCCTCGGGAATTAATTTAAATAATTGCAATAATTGTGTTATCAATATTTATAATAATTAATTAATTTATAATTTATGTTGTTATCGTGTATTAATAATAATTAATTAATTTATAATTTATGTTGTTATCGTGTATTATAACAGTTTAATAAATAGAATAATTCTTTTTGTCACTAATTTTGAAATACATTTTTCGTCACCAATTGCATAAAATTTTACTTTATGTAACTAGTTACAAAAAGTAAGACGTTTCATAACGTCAATCAGTTTTACAAAGTGTCACTTTAAATGTCAAAATTAGAAAAAGTATTTTTTTAAACTTAAATATTTCAAAACTGGCTGAGCCAAATGCCAACAAATTATATATATATATTTGAAATCAGAACAAAGAGATCTTTCATTTGAGCTAATAGTATACAGGGTGTTCCATTTAAAAAAATATGACTCAATTAATTTTTTCAATGTTGTAAAGTTGATTTTTTATTTCCGCTATTACCAAAAGATACTACGTGAAAAAACCTAAAACTTTTGTATTCAAAGTTTTTTTCTATAATTCATAATAAGAGCTGTAGGTGGGAGTCAAAATATAATGAATAACCCTGTACCTTTTGAACACCGTTGGTTAGCTACACAAGCAAACCCAACCGGACCAATTTTATGGAGTATCAGCGTTCACGAGACACTTTCGATTTTTATTTTTGGGGGTTTTTAAAAGACGAGATTTATAAAAAACAATACAATAATGTTGATGAACTACAAGAATATAATATTAATATTATCAATAACATCGATGGGCGAACCGATTTGAAGTCTAAAAGTTTTGAAATGTGCTCGGAAATGTGAAGGAGTAGAAGGGCTTGTGTTTGAACACTTGATTCGAGTTTATAATAGATATTCTTATTTTTATTGATGACAACTAAAATCCCAATTAGTTGTCTTGGAAATTACAACAGAAAATGTATGTCAGTTTTATTATTATTTTTTAAAATTCGTTATTATAATCAGCATAATTATAAATCCTTAATCACAACTACATGTACTAATTTTATTTTGTGATGACCGCCTGTTGCAAGTGGTCGAGGAAGACCGTTTAAGACAGTACAAGACCACCTGCGATAATAAATACCAAGTTACATTTAAATGTAAAAATATCCGTTACTAATAATTTTAGCGATATATAGTAATATTATATAAATTTTGTTTAGAATTTCACTCTCTTTCAAACGGTTATAACGGATATAGGGCATTCCATTTAAAAAATTACATTTTAGGTAATATCGCGTGATTCCGATGTTCAATTGTTTTTTGACATCAGCATAATAATTAGCGTAAAAAAATACACTACCTACTTTGCTAATTTAGTCTAATTCGTAGTTCTTATAATATAATAAGAAAGTTAGCAATAGTGCCGACTTCATTTTGAACAGGCTGAATTCTGTCAGTTATATTTTAACCCAAACTCCAAGCCAGCTTTTTAAAAGTAAGTCATCCCACTTGATTGCATGTTCGACGCGAGAAAAGCTACCTCAGAATTCTATATAGATAACCAATATGTTTACTTCCTAATCTAACTTTTCCAACCTGGACCTGCGACTTCACCAACGCGGTTTCATTTAAGGGTGTAAACCCCATCATATTCCATTTAGAATAGCTAAACTAAAAAATATGTTTTGTTTTTGTACATACGTTCTCTATCCAAATCACTTTACACGATGAAATCAATTTACAGAATCTGCTTTTTAAAAACTTTATTAGGTGCTTACACATAATACGTGTAAGTATAAAATATAATAATGCAAATATTGGAATACTGCTCAGATATTTACCAATGTTAGGAACAACCCTATTGAATGGCAGAAAAATGGGGTTCGCTCAGGTCTTCCTAATAAAAGTCGCTTTTACCACCCCTTCTTTTAATTATGAATATTGAATTTCCTTTAAAATAAGAAACTTACAGCATATTAATTATGCATAAGCTTTTTGTAAATAGATCTATTTCTTTTTAATAGCTATGTTAACTCCGTTTCCCGCTTCTGTTATATTTAACGTGTTATTACATTATAAATATCCATTTTCGTTTCTATTTTTGCCACTTGTGTTACATCATTAGGTACTTTTAAACCTTTATTACTTGCAAGTTTATTTTATATCGGACTATTAACAACCTTGCTCCTAATCGAAATAAATCGCATACCTGTAGTGAGTACGAAAATACCGATTCCATTGGAAAATACATAAAAAAGAATCGTCTTTGTCCGGCTGCTCGTTGATTGAACATAACTTTTATAGATGAGGGGAAGTTAAGAACCTAGTAATATAAAACTCAAGCCGATAAATGCATACCTACTTAATAAAAACTAAAATTGTTTTTAAATTTTTTAGTTTGTGTTGGAATGATTGAAAAATTAGAATATAATAACACCTTTTCTAAAACGATGTGCGATTTGCAATCATTAAAAGTTGTATATTGTATAATATTTTAATAAGGGTTAGTAAATTTGATTAGTTTTAGGTTATGTATTGTAAAAAATAGTATAAAATAGTTTTAAAAGACAAACGTTGACGTAAAAATAATATGAAAGGCAGAAGATGTAGAAACAAAATATTTCATTTATATCCAAAAACGGTTGCAACGAATACATTACCTCTAAAAATATACATATTTAAATATTTTTATAACACGAAATTACTTCGACCTTGCAAAAATGACCATTTGGCTTCTGTTTCATTTTATTAAGAAATGAAATTGGGGCATATATTTATTTTTCTACGACTGGTAAAAAATTGCCTTTTTTATGATTGCAAGTGCATCAAATACATAATAAAATAAGTAACTTTGCGTTAAAAAATTTCTACCGCAGATTTACATAGCTGGTTAGCTTATTTAGTAGTCAGTGGCGTAAGAGAAATCGGGTCGTCAAAGAAATAATCCCCAAAAAATTTCAACCTGTTGATTTTTTCGATCAGTAATAAAGATATTCCGTATGCCTCCAGTAATTGTTGCATTTATAAATTCAAATAAAGGTATAAAGTACAAGGAAAACAAAAAGTTATAATACCATGTATATCGAAACCGAGCCTTTCCGACCATGTATTAATAAAAAAAAATATCTTTTCAAACCTACAATTCACTGGTAAATATTTATCATCAGCACCCTCTAGGTATAGGGTTTCTGACTAACAAAATTAAAAACCACACAGAATACATTTCTTCATATTAGATTTGTAATTACACCCATGACCTTTCGTTACGAAATATATCTTTTATTTTTGTCTTAATTTTTGAATTATTAATTGAATTTGTAGTACTTTTAATATGCAACCTAATTGCTCAATGAGTTTTTCTACAAGCTTTTTTTAACGGTGCTCAATACTAAGATTCCAAGTACTATTGAGATTTTTTTAACAACGGGTTGTTGCATTTTATTAATCGGTACCTGTACTTCAAATACGTTTTCTCTTCTGAAATATAATATACAATAATTTGCATTAAATAATTTTTTTTGCTAGCTGGGTACAAAAAAATGAAAACGAAAAAAAACATGGGTAAGCATACCTTAGTTGCATGATTGTCTTTTCCTCCTCTTCATTGCGGATCCAGTTATTTTGGGTTTTTTAAGAAAGGCATGTTATCAAATTAAAACACTGTAAACTACTGCTTTATGTATCTGAAACTTAATGTAAATTTTGAATAAATATTTGTGCATGTACTTTCCAGAACTAAAAAATTGATCATTTCCACGTAGCGTGGTTTACCTGATTTAAGTCACAAAACCAGGCAGAAAAGTAACAAAAGCAGATCCAAGCTAAGTGTAAACAAAATAAATGTACTTATGTATTTCAAGTCTTATCAGCAAAAAAATATGTCGACTTAAATAATATCTTATATATTTCAGATGCCTCTATTCCCAACTTTAAATGAAATATTTTGTATAAAAATGAATGGTGCCTTGATTGTTTTGTTTGAACAACTCACAAAATAAAATAGTATAACATAAAAATGCAATTGTTGTAATTAAACTTGTAAATTAATAAAAATAAATATCAAAGCAATAACCCCTTCATCGTTTTTCCTTTCTTAAATCTGGGTTTGGTCTTTCAATCACTGATCAGCTGTCTCGTGTAATGTATCTACGGTTGTAATAAAAGTACTTTTGATGATAGAAACAGAACGTTTGAATTCAACCATGCTAAATACAGGATTTTATGTTTGGAATTTCACATACAAAATATATTTGCTAAGATTTTTACCATGCTTCTTTCGTGGCTCGTCTTATATCTAAGAAGGCCACTGGATTTAATTTTACTAAATTAGGACAAAAACTGAAAATCTAATCTTGATTACTTTATCGAATCTAAATACAAATAAAAAAAAATGCGGAAAATGTATCATATTATGGTATACAGTGCACTTTTTTCCAATTATAACACCATGTTAGGCCAGATGAGATATCTTACGAGATATGCGATCTCATCTGGCCTAACATGGTGCTATAATTCCTACGGGAATAATCCTACGGGATGAAGGCGCCGTTCCACACTCCACACTCCACACCAAGGATTGATATCCCTTCAGGGGTGCATGCTCTGGCTGTCCTATTACTGAGGACAGTGGTTCGGAGCCCACGTTATCTGTAGGTCCTGGGACGACTATAGTAGCTTATAGTGCCAACGTAATAAAAAGTAACTTTAACTTCTAAGAACATGTTAGGCCATATTCTAATAGGAGTATAAAGATTAAACTTAACGTAGGTAAAAAGAGTTCAAAGATTATGTTAGTTTACAATTACGGTAAAAAAGGTCTAAAAAGCACATAAAAATGAATTTATTTTTGAAAAACTAATTTTTCCCACTCCGCGTAGTTACTGTTTTTATCCTTGCATAAAAGGTGAAGATGACACACATTTCCTGACTTTTAAAACTTTGTCGTCATAATGTTTTTTTAAATAAAAAAAGCATTTTTAGATATTCTTTAAAAATCATCAAGGATCTGTCTGGTACACAGATGGAACAAAATCCGATATAGGTACTGGGGCTGGAGTATACGAATCAGCAACCAGGGAGGGAATATTTATCAACCTGGGCGCATACGCTACAGTCTTCCAGGCAGAAGTAATTGATATAACAACCTTTGCATAGACAATGATATGGAGAGGATATACAAATAGACAGATCCATATATTGACTGACAGTCAGGTGGCTCTAAAAGCACTAGAAAGACCGAAAATGAACTCCAAAACAGCGGAGGAATGCCTTGCAAACCTGAACATTCTTGCACGGCACAACAGGGTCACCCAAGGGAGCGACAGAGACCTTGATTGGCCCTGATCCTTGATTGGCCCTGAACCCACATGCGGACTTTCTTACCAAACAGAAGCAATACAGGAACAACTGACAAGACAACATCAGCTGTACTGGATGGATCTCCCTGGTTTAAGACAATCGTGATCATTTATCAGGGAACTGGACAAAAACAGAACTTCTGCAACTAGGCAGGAGGAAACTTAGAATGGCAACAGAACACCTTACTGGACACTGCCACCTGAAAGGCATATCAATACCATTGGATTATAGGAGGATCCTACTTGTAGAGCATGTGGGGAGAAGAAAAAACTCCTCACCACATAATATGCCACTGGCCTGCTGTCAGCATGCCAAGACTTAGGCACTTCGGGGAGCCATATCCTGAACCTGAAGAAATAGCGAAAGCCCCTATCGACAGTGTTTTAAGCTAGGTATGTAGTTCTAAAACACTCGACTGATAGGAGATTGATATTTAGGGGCACAATAAGCCGTCAGTAAGCTTCAGTGCAATGCACCGCAACCCTAAGCAAATAGAATAGAATAGAATAGAATAGAATAGACTAGAATAGAATAGAATAGAATAGAATAGAATAGAATAGAATAGAATAGAATAGAATAGAATGGAATGGAATGGAATGGAATGGAATGGAATAGAATAGGTATTCTTTGGAAGTTCTTTGGTATAATTGGGAAATTAACATAATCTTAAGACTCAGAAATTTCCTTATGTCAAAATTTATCTTTATACTTCTAATAGAACAGGGACTAATATGGGGTTAAAATTGAGCATGTTAAACGTCACTGACCGCCTTAAAAAACGCGCTGTATATTAACCTCGTATTAAATATTTTATGATATCTAGAAATGGTTCACGTATAGTTAGTTTTAACTTCCTTCGTAACTTTGAAAAGGGTAGATTTCGTCCCCTGGATACAGGGTGGTCGACTGGAAATTAAATTTTGATTTGTAACTCGAGTAGGTACATGTTATTTTTCTGAGAAAAATACTACCTACTTTTCATATGTGTACTACTGTGACTAGTTTTTTTCGTTTGTTTTGTTTGTTTTTTTTTCGATTGTGGAGGGAGACAATTTTAAAGTTTTATTGATATTGTACCTGCATAACTCCTGAAGGCAAGATTGAGAAATATTGATTTAGGAGGAAGTTCCAATATTTTAGGTACGTATTCAGGGATTCAAAACAAACTTAAACGTTTCTATAAAGATTGGTCCTATTCTTAACGATTGCAGAGATACAGGGGATGCAAAAATTAAGAATTATTATAATAAAAGTATTTTTATAAAACCGACTACATTTTATAGTTTTCAAAAATACCACCGTCTACTTTTAAACACTTGTCGGCTTGTTTATGAGTAACTCGTGTTGCTCGATAGACTGACTTGGGCATCTCTTTTAGAATAGCTGCTGTGTTCATTATGTGATCGAGTAATGCCTCTCTGGTGTCCACTTTAGTTGCATATACTAAAGATTTATATCAACCCCCAAAGACAATAATCGAGAGGACTGGCGGGCAACCATGTGGACCACCTCGGCCAATCCATCGATTTGGAAAGTTGGTATTTAAAAAATGTCTTATTGGTAATGAGCTGGAGCTCTGTCATGTTGCAAGTACATGTTGTGTCGTACATTGAGTGGAACATCATCTAAAGTAACTTTGTCCTGTGAGATAACCGTCAAGTATGAATGGCCCGATTAATTTACTGTCTAGCATACCGCACCACACGTTGATGATAAATCGATGTTTAAAATTAGTTTTTTTTTATCTTCTTACAACCCACAAACGCAGCAAGCCTATGTACTAAGGTAGCGTGGGTTGTATATCACGCAACCGACTAACACATCCAGTGCTGGAAACATCCCTAAGGATTTCACCAGCCCTTTAAGAGGGTGTGTGGGGTGGTACCTCCTCGATCGAGGAAGAATTCCTCTACTACCTTCCGTCATTCGACAAGCATTCGTCATGCACACGCTTCATGCATACTGACAATCACAAATAGCCAGACCTGTACTTTTTTGTTCTATGGTACAGCACCGGAATCGAACCAGGTACGGCGCTGTGATCGAGTTAGCCTGCTTTGCATCTCAGCGGCGCTACCCACCCAGGCATCGGCCGGTCGACCGGTTTTGCCGGTTCCGACCACAGCATGAGAATTCTCATAAGGCGTTTCTTGTGCAGGTTAGATTTATCATCACGAGTGAACACTTCACCAGTTAAAAAAAATGTATTTATACAGTCTTTAATTTTCATTTATTCAGTTGCAGAATCGCAATCTTAACGCACAATCACCTTCTTGCAACTGTTGAACTTTTCGTAAATGAAATGAATACAATAAATTGCTATCTAAAGTCTTCAAACTAATTGATTGTGTAATTTGAAAAGTTTCTGCAATCCGCCTTGTATTTTTGCTTGATTTATTTTTGACTATGTCAAGAATAGCTTCTTGTTCAGGATCAAGTCCTGTTTGCCGCTCTGAAACAACTCTAGCACTTGGAAACATACCAGTTTCTGCGGCACTACTAAAAACGTTTTAAAAAACTCTTTAATTTGGCACTCTTCGATTAGGATAGCGACGGTGGTATTCAGCAACTGCAAGATTTACACTTCCATTGCAAAAGTCGTAAACAAATATTATATCAGCATATTCGCGATGACTAAATATAGCAGGCGATTAACCAGCAACGCCGATTCCTTATCGAGCTCGGGCAAGCCGGATACGAAGAAGAAATTATCAAGTATAGAACTTTATTTCAATTTTTTTTAATGTCACTATAAAATATTGGTAAGGTAGGTATGTGGAAGCGAAACTCCACTTGCCACTCACCCTTCAAAATATGGACTGCCTTCATATTACCTTGAAAGTTTTAATAAAATATTTCAAACCGTTTTTGACAAATCCTGTTGTAACATCCACTCTGTATATGCAGCGTTGCAAATGCAAAACTTTTTTCAATATTTATTGATATTGGGCGCTTAGTTTCTTTCTGATTAGCATTCTAATTAAACAACAATATAATTGTGTTGTCAATAGAGTTTTGTCCTACTATGAAATATGCATGTATTGTTTTATTACACAAATTGTTCAAGCATGTCATTTGTCATTACTATCATTACAAACCCTGAAATGTTAATTTGAAGAAAATTACTTGGGTAATTTAAGTATTTCTTTACTTTGTGGTACAATTTAATAAAATTTAAAAGGCAGCCATTTGAACAATGGTAAAGGACGTCAGATGTTGTCTAAAGCACGCGTCGCTGTTTAGTGCTATGTTCACACCATGTGATCAATCGTACTGTTTCAACCGTTAGGCACGTGCTTGTGCCAAAACATAAATCCTGCCATGTGGTTTCTACAGAACGGAGCTCCATCCCATTATGCAATACAGGCCCGTAATCATTTAAATGAAATATTTGAAAACAGTTGGATTGTGGATTAGACGAGTTGGTCCGGTCAGATGGCCTGCCAGGTTCCCGGATTTGATCCTCCTTGACTTTTTGTTTGTGGGGTTTTATAAAAGACAACGTGAGAGCGACGGCACCTACAACTTTAGGTGATATGAAAGACCGAATCCGCTTTGCCTGCTTATTAGTGACACCGAAAATGTTACACTACGAAATTTATTTAGAAAAAGAGTGAAAGTGTTTGAAAGTTGACGGAAAATATTTTCTTAAGTATGACAGACGATAAATAAGTCAAACTTAAATGGTAAATATATTTTTTTATTTTATAACCTAATAAATCATAATTCCGTAACCGAAGGAGCATATCAAAAAGAAAATTGTACACGTACGTGGTTTTTGACGTAGATTGAAATTTTATAAACAAAAGTACATTATCCTATTTAAAATTCCAAAGTTACCCCATCCCTTAAAATAGAGAGATAGGGGTAAATGTCGAAAATAAGTTTAAATAGGTCCCCATGTCCCTATTAACTTACTAAAATTTCATGAAAATGTTTAAACCGTTTTCGAGATATCGCCTTGTAACACTTTAAAAAGCTCATCCTGTCTTTTGGTCACAATGTTGTTAAACATTGGTCATAAAATATGATATACACTAATTAAATAATTTCCTAAATAAATTGATTCAAGAAATGTTATTACACGCTTGCTGGCATCTGCAAGACTAATTATCAAAAAATAAAAAAAAATGCCAAAAGCTAATATTTTTATATATAATTCCAGTATATGTGTTGAAACTGGCCGCAATTTTTGCAAAGTTGACCTTACATGTAGGTAATTATTAGCGTAATCTTACAAAATCTACAAAAATTAATTTCAGAGTAAAAACGTGATGTTATTTTGCTTGACCGACTGGGTGTGGTAGAGCTGGATATCAGTGGCTCTACAGAGACTAAATTGTTTGGTTAACGTTAAGTCGCGTTGGGCTAACAATAGCGATGCATGGGATAAAGTGAATTAGAAATGATAGATAATCCAATTTTTTAGATTACCGGTATCATTCGATTATGAATATCGTACTTTAGATTAAAATTGAAAATTCCGATTCCGAGTAATTCAAGAAGAGAAAGAAAATTTTTTAACTAGCAAGTAGTTTAGAATAAACCTAATAGGTGGGGAGCCGGTGACACTGAAAGTCCCGTCATCGCGGAATCAAAAATTGTTTATGTAAATTGATAGTTAATAGTCATACGAACAAAATGAGCTCGGTACGCCTGGATTTATTAAGCCGAAAGTATTTTTAAAAAAATTAATTATTATAAAAAAGCAAAAATGATTTACCATCATCACGGATCTCAATGAATTATATCATATTCGATAGGAAATTTTGTAATTAAACAGCAAAAAATTGGCTTACCAGCTTTCTTTGGCCTAAAGAGTCTGGCGTACCTATTTGAAAGGTGTGAGAGGGGGTAAAATTTTACCGATACCATGTAAAAACTTTTTTTTTTAATTTTACTCGTTTCGATGTGATTTTCAAAAAATATCTTGGTACGCCTGCCCAAAAACTGCCGGAAGTATCTAGCATACAACTTTTATTGCATAGGCTCGATTCACATCTATTATATAAAAAAGTGAGTTAAATTTTATTTCGGAGTAAATGTCATATAAAATATTGGAATATTTTATTCTTTTCTTAGATTTAAAGTTATATGAGGATAAATAGAATCATAGAATTTATAGAATTTTTTTTATTTCTAACATTTTTATAAAAACATTCAAATGTAGCTAATATAATGAACAATTATTTACGTCCGAGCAAAGTATATTTATTAATAATCTTCCAAATCGTTATCATCACAATTATAATGTCTGTCGTCCCCTGATTCTTCACTTTCTTCTTCATTTTGATGTTGACTGAGAATTTCTTCAACTTTTAACGGTGCTGTTGGGCCTTCATACCACAATAGTTCGAGTTTACTCAATTCTTTCAAGTGCCATCCACATTCGGTCGGTTCATATAAAATACAAATTGGCTCAGTAGCATTTTGCCACATTGTATTAACAAATATTGTACGTACAGTTTTCTGTGACAACGTTTTCCAGCATGGAGGAATGGTACTACAATTGAAATTTATCATGGCTTTGTAGAACTCTTCTTTGTCACTTGTACTTGCAAAAAATTTGAAAAATAATTCAAATCGTGCAGCATTAACATCATTATTTTCTACGTTGTACATTTCATTAGGAAATCGTTGAATTATATCTGTTTTGTCCTCATTATTGATATCTTCCGGATCCGTCAAATGCTCAATGTTTTTGCGATTTTTTTTTACTTGGTAATTATTATAATCTCCTAAAAACTTGGGAAAAAATTATGAAGTTAAATACGTAGTGATACCTTTACTATTGGAGATATATTCCTAAAAGTGAATGGGTTCAAATGTAGACCCCAAAGTCCATCTCCTGTATCAACGAAATTTAATCGACATGAGGGACAAAAATAATCCACTATTTGAACATTTTCTGCGAGGTGCCTTTGGAATCAAACGAACAGATAAAAATATTTCAAGAGCTCCTGTCGATCTTACGTTAGAACAAACGATCAATGCTGATGCAGCGAACACCTTAGCGGAATTTCTCATTTCACCAACTCGATTTCGGCAAGGCAACGTTGGGCTTTAAGCCACACTTTGCGAACAAAAATAATAACAAATTTATTAGAATCTATGAGATTCATAACATCAGACGACATCACTCATGAATTGGAAGCCAATAGAATAGCTAAAGATCGCAAATCATTCGATGATTTCTCTAATGCCGTCCACAAATCTATGAATCCTTTTAGCTCAACATTAGATCCAGACAATTTATATAATATTGTCACTGGTAAAGTCGTATCTGAGGAAACCAGCGAATTTTTATTAAGTGTAAGAGAAAAAGGTATGAAGCAAGAACGGAAATTTATTGAAGAATGTGCAGTGGATGAAAACAGATTTGAAAGAGCTATTAAAAAAAATCTTCAACTTTGCAAGTGAATCTTTAAATAAAATTCAAAAATCACGCGATGGAAAACGTACTATAATTCAAATGGAACGCGATATTTTTGGACGATTGTTGGGAATATCGTTACGAAAAAAAAATAGATATGGAAACGTGTTTAAAATATCCATTATCACCATTTCCACCAGCACTTACTTACCCTACAGGAGAAATGTTTAAAAAGGACAAATCTGCATTAGCTAAAAAAATACTTTCTTCAATAGAAACCTCAGTTCCAAGATATGGACGGTTTTCATTTATTATATAATTTAGGACCATGTGCATTTGGCAAAATCGCAGAATTTATTTTGAAAAAAATATGTAACACTACCGCTTTCGAAATACATCTAATTTTCGATAGATATCTTTCTCCATCAATTAAAGATTCAGAAAAATCAACTCGCAAAGAAGATGAAATACCTTTCGCAATTACGGGTCCTTTACAGAGCAGACCAACTGATTTTAATAAAAGTCCGAATAATCTAAAATTTAAAGAAGCAATCGTAACCTTCTTACATGAATTTTGAACAGACAATTCATTCAGCTCTGTTTTGAACGACAAAAATTTTTTCTAATAGTTGGAGATCACTGTTATGTCTACAGTAGTAGTAATGGAACCGTCACTCGACTACTGAACGAAAATTATACATGCTACCATGAGGAAGCTGATACAAGGATTTTCTTTCACCTGAACAAATGTTTACCTCGCCAGAAAATTCTTATAAAATCAATAGATACCGACGTCTTAATCATTTGTCTCGGAAATATACACAAATTCACAGACCAGGAAGTGTGGATGACAACTAAAACCAATCGAGAAATTAACTACATAAATTGTACATATCTTGCTGAAAAATTAGGTCCATCACTCTGTCGAGCACTGCCAGGCTTTCATGCCTTTACAGGCTGTGACTGTACAGCAGCTTTTGTTCGTAAAGGAAAAATAAAGGCATACAACCTTTTGATACAAAATGAAGAGTATCAAAATGTTTTTGAGCATTTGACGGATCCGGAAGATATCAATAATAAGGACAAAACAGATATAATTCAACGATTTACTAATGAAATGTACAACGTAGAAAATAATGATGTTAATGCTGCACGACTTAAATTATTTTTAAAATTTTTTTCAAGTACAAGTGACAAAGAAGAGTTCTACACAGGCATGATAAATTTCAATTGTAGTACCATTCCTCCATGCTTGAAAACTTTGTCACAGAAAATTGTACGTACAATATTTGTTAATACAATGTGGCAAAATGCTACTGAGCCAATTTGTATTTTATATGAACCGACCGAATGTGGATGGCAATTGAAAGAATTGAGTAAACTCGAACTATTGCGGTATGAAGGCCCAACAGCACCGTTAAAAGTTGAAGAAATTCTCAGTCAACATCAAAATGAAGAAGAAAGTGAAGAATCAGGGGACGACAGACATTATAATTGTGATGATAACGATTTAGAAGATTATTAATAAATATACTTTGCTCGGACGTAAATAATTGTTCATTATATTAGCTATATTTGAATGTTTGTATAAAAATGTTAGAAATAAAAGAATTTCTATAAATTCTATGATTCTATTTATCCTCATATAACTTTAAATCTAAGAAAAGAATAACATATTCCAATATTTTATATGACTTTTACTCCGAAATAAAATCTAACTCACGCACGCACTATGCAATAAAAGTGGTATGCTAGATACTTCCGGCAGTTTTTGGGCAGGCGTACCAAGATATTTTTAAAAATCACATCGAAACGAGTAAAATTAAAAAAAAAAGTTTTCACATGGTAACGGTAAAATTTTACCCCCTCTCACACCTTTCAAATAGGTACGCCAGACTCTTTCGGCCAAATAAAGCTGGTAAGCCAATTTTTTGCTGTTTAATTACAAAATTTCCTATCGAATGTGATATAATTCATTAAGATCCGTGATAATGGTAAAACATTTTTGCTTTTTTATAATAATTAATTTTTTTAAAAATACTTTCGGCTTAATAAATCCAGGCGTACCGAGCTCATTTTGTTCGTATGACTATTAACTATCAATTTACATAAACAATTTTTGATTCCGCGATGACGGGACTTTCAGTGTCACCGGGTAACAACCTATAATATAGTTAGCTTCACTGGATTGATACATGAATAGCTTAATTAAAGCTAAGAAAGAAATATTAAAAAACAATGTTAGTTAGGTACAAATACCAAGTAAAACTGTAAATATTGACAATAACGCAATAGGCTCCTTGTAGCAGCAGACGCGATAAGTGGTGACCTATCAATTATAGTAATCGTAATCGTAAAGATAAATTATTATTACAACTGGCAGTGTGGTAACCGGTATATGTAATATAATTTGAATTAAGGTAATATAAATTATAATAAAATTATGATCCGATTATGAAAGTAATTCGTAACTTAATAAAACTACTTTTAAAATAATACGATTCTGACCAGCACTAGCTAACTCCCCAATGCAATACTCTGCTCTTACCTATTGCTGTGAGAGTGAAATTATATACCTTCAAAATTATGAAATTGGAAGGAAGCATAAAATGAAATGTGTTTATTACCTTCAGGTTCATTATCACTTAACATGGACTTACATATGAGCCGTTCAGAGGAAAAGTGGTATAACGCACAAGCAAACCGCCATGCAGTTAGACCATTTTTCCTCTTGCCGGCTCATATGTACATATTGTATTAAAAATAAGAACGGTCTCAAATTAGGCTACTTTCCTTCATAAATTATTCTAATATATTGAGGATCTATTAAAGGATATATAAAAGGTGGTCGGAGTGTAGAAAAATATGTTAATATCGGTTAAGGTGGGAAACAAGTCCTCCTCGATAAATTATAATAACAACAGCTCTACGCAGTAGAGCTGGACTCTACGCAGTTGAGTTGAGCAGGTAAGATGACTTATATTATGATTTGCTTCATTTTGAAATGATTTCTATTTTGGAACTTGTTGCTAAACTGTATTTATTCCGGTCCTTATAAAAAATACATGTTTAAATTGTCCTTTTCATTATAAATTTTCAAAAAGGAATACATTCATGTTAGAGAACTAAGTTGTATTATTGTTAAGCCGGCCACACATTACATGGCATACTAGGCGGATGTCGAACGTTGGTGATGTGTACAATGTGTACATGTTTTCTATGTCGAGTGACATTTGCCAAGGGGTCCATTCAAATTACATGGCGAATCATCCCACACATCAAAGGTTGACATTCATGGCGGAAAAAGCACAAAAGTTTGTACATACCAAAACAACAATTCTCTCACAATCATAATCATAAAATAATAATTTCCAAAGATAAAAAGGGGTATAAATACATTAGCCAAACGTTTGTTACATAATGCGTAGCGGTAAATGCTGAATCGCGTTTTGTAAGTACAAGTGGCAAACATTTCCTTAATTCGAGTCTTATTTACCGATTTCTATTGGAACGTAGACGAATGCAACCTTGGAAGGAGTTTGTCAAATGTCCAATCATACATAGTATTCGGCAAACATCACACATCACAAACGTCTGGCTAGTTTGCCATGTAATGTGTGGCCTGCTTTACACTATAGTTAGTGTAATACCTTCATTATCACAGATCTTGATAATAATTGTAGTTCCCAAATTATCAACGTACTTTTGGTAGGTATTTACATAACAGAATATAGCAATGACGGTCACCATACTTCAGATCAAAATTTTCGTAGGATTCCCAAATAAAAAAATATAAGAATATCTATAGACACTAAAAAATTATTTAAAAAAAAAACTATTTTAAGCTACCTCTTTTGGTAGAAAATGCCTCCTCTAGGGAGGCCTTCAAGAAAAATAGTTTTTAAACTTCTAATTTTATTTTGATCTTACCTACAACAACACCGAGAAGTTGGTCTAATTTTTAGAATTACCTTGTATATTTTCTTGTATAATTTATTATAACATTTATGTCGATAATTAAGACACATTTAGAACTGGTTACACCTAAAGTGTCTAACTAAAATTTATGTCAATAAGCTAAACACACTCCATACCAGTCCTTACCTTTAAATTGGCAAATCAAACAAATAAAACATTTATATTACAATTTACTTTAATGATACACGCAAAAAACTAAAATTACGAAAAGAATTTCCCTAGGTCGTCGGGTCGTATTAAATCATGGTCAATGTCAAAGAAACAATAATGAACGTAAACCTGTTGGCAGTTTCAAAATTGTTTCTTTGAGAGGTCTTCGGATATCAACAAATCATTCATTATTATTGTGTCGAAAGAAACGTTTTGAAACAGACAATAGCAATGTTAAGGGTAACCAAGTTGTTGTGCCATTTTAGTAGTTTGATAATAATTTTTAATGATATTGTTCTCGCTGTGGATAATACTTCTTATGTTGAGTTGGTAAGTAAAGAACTAAAGTTTCTAGTTAGAAGGTCCTGGAATATTACGTACGGTTCCGTTGGTCAACGATCCCCTTTTTGAAGTTAAAACCTACATCAGATTTTCTCGAACAAAAACACAATTAGAAATTGAGATTTTTTAAAATTGCGCCACCGGAGTTCACACTTTTGTTCAGTATCAGAGGTTGCAATTTTCCGTAAATTTTAAGATGGAATAAAAATGGTTTTTTTAAAGGGGGAAAATAAACGGAAATTTAAAAAAATATGATTTTATATTCGAGCAAACCTGAACAAGGGATCGTTTCTATTTGTTACTATTCTAATAAACAATAATATATTTAAAAAAAAAGAAAAATGTATTAAGAGGTTTCACTATTGTGCGGAGGTAGTGATGTCTGTCGGCTTCAATAGCTAGAAAATAAGAGAGAATTTCAGACCAACATAGCTGGGCTAATCTCAAAAATCCTCTCGTGGTAAAAATATAAAAAGGAATAGATAAAGATTATGAATAAAATTAGGCACATTTAGATTTAAATTCTGCTTCTCTACCTCCCCTTAAATCAAACTACAATTTAGAATACAATCCTGCAGTTCTGTTACATTTTTTTCTGTCTTTATCGAATTTGAAATAGTTTTTTTAGCCTGGTTTGTATTATTTTTTAAAAGAAAAAATTTTCTTGTCTGCCACAGAAATAAACTGTATTTGTTGTGCAATAGCTTTTATTAAATGGCGGTTTTCTTATGAATGTTCAATTAGGAATTTGTAAAGTGTAACTAAAATTGCATTTTTAGCAGCTCTTTGCTTATATTCATTTATTTTAAAAAAAAATGGAAATAACACAGAGCCCAGAATGCTAATCTGACTCCACCCCCTCCAGCCACCTAAAACTAATGTTATTTTTACAGCTGGCATTATTTTTTTGTTTAAAATTTTGGTGCTCTTGCTTGTGATTCAATTTTGTAGCGAATAAAACCATATCTGCTGTTGTGGCCACATACTGATTGTGAAGATTCTGTTACAAGCTTAGGCTGTGTACCGTTGTCAAACCTGGTTAACCACTCGGTATAATGCGGTAAGCCCATGATAACACTGGTTTTTGAAAGAACCGGTTTTACTGCGGAACGCAGATCGGTCGTTTCTGTTAGGTTTCTGTTTATTTTTAAGGATTAAATACAAGCCTATGCCGTGTGGTACCTCATTTTAATGGTCTTCAAAAATGGAACATTTTACCGCAAACCCGAGGTGTGTATCTCAATTCGTTTTTGACCTACAAATTTTTAAACATAAAAATCAAACTGCTCCACAAGAGTTAGGGATATTTATAATTTTTCAATAAATAACCAGATAAGTTGTATTGTTTTTATATTAACAGAAAATATTTTTAATAACATACAAAACATAAGACTTTTTTTCTTAACAAATTGAATTTAACAAAATTATGAAAGTTTTAAAAAATAAGGTGCAAAGATCTCGTCGCTCGACGATAATAATGAAAGTTAAGAAAAAAAATTAATAGGTGGTGAAGCCCCCATGTGCGGCAATAACGGCTTGGCAACGTTTTGGCATGCTCTGTATGAGGTTGTTAAACAGTTCCTAAGGGATTTCATTTCAGAGGATAGGTAAAAGGGCTCTTAGCTGTTCAAAAGTTTCAACGGCCGGTCTGTGGTCAACCAGCCGTCGTTGAAGCATATCCTAAGCATGCTTGATGCAGTTTAGGTCTGGCGATAATGGCGGTAGTGGTAAGTGCGGAATGCCGACATTTTCTAGTGCAATCAAAACTGCAGCGCTTCTGTGGGGTCTTTCATTATCGTCCAGAAAATGGAAATTTCGACCGATAGCGGCATGAAAATTTGATAGTACCTGATCGATAACATAACGCCTATATTAGTCACCATTCATGTTTCCCTCGCATATGTACAGGTCAGTACGGCCATTATAACATATGCCTGCCCAAGCCATAATTGAGCCTCCTCTATTAGGATAAACACGTTGGACGGAGCGTCGATTTCGGGGTATTCTGGGAAGTGTCCAAAATCTTACTCTTCGACTATCTATATTGTATTACTTCAATTCACCCTGTATAAAGTAAAATAATTGTTCCTAATATTCAATTGGGTTGGGTTTTTGATACCTGTACAAACCTGATCTCTGTATTCAAAATAATTAATATTAATACTGTAACGGCCAACAAAATAATTTGATAGATCGTAATAATTCAACCTGCAAATGTTATACATCCTTTCATAATTTTTTTTGTTGACCAGAACCTACTTATTATTATCATCGATATTTGCCATTTTTGCCATTTGCCAGGTATTATTAAAACAAGGTTTTTATGCGATATTAATTAGTTAATAATTAATTAATTAGCCATTAAATTATATTTATCACTTTATATTTTTTATTAATAATTGACTACACTAATTATGTTGAAGGTGTTGCTAAGAGTTTTTTTGATAGGCACTCCACACATGAATATAATGTTTAAACTCTCCGGACTGTGCAGCAATTTAGACATTTAGAGAATCTAATAAGTAATATTATAAGAGTATTGGGTAATTAATTATACAAATACTAATTTACGTGTTCTTAGCTTTTATGTCACTGTATAAACTCTTTGACCTAACATTACTCTTGACATTGTTAGAAGTACAAGCAGAGAAAAACCATCTGTCTTGGTTTTTCTCTGGTACAAGGTTTACATTATCAGTCAGAATTCGTTAACCAGTTAATTGAACCGTTATTTGATAGCTCCTGCCAATTTAGAATTCTTGTAGAATGTAGTTTTAAGTGTATTTTGTTATTTAAAACTATTTAAAAGCGCTGTAAAATAATAACGGTAATAATAAGGATATGATAAAAATAAACATGAGTTTATATAAGTTACTAATTATTATTATTTATAGCCGTTTTGTGAAATAAAGATTTTATTGGTAGTGATTTACACAAATACACTGATAATTAAAAACAGAAAAAATTCAGTCCAGTGCAAGCTATACTTCCACAATTAGTGATCCGTGCCATCAGCCCCCACTTAACCTGAGCAAACCTCGGCCGCCCGATCACATCGCGTATGCGCGGAGCTGTTCGACTGAGCCAAATTAAAAATTTTAAGAAACGGAAGGACAAAAGTTGTTCCTTACACCGTGAGAAATATTTTTTTTATGTAGAAAGACTTTTTCTCTAAACCCAATGGTTCAGCAGTTATAAGGAAATAAGCAATAAAATTGTTTATAACAATAATTGGTCGCGCTAGAATTTTCAATCCTGATAATTTTGGCTCAATCTCCACCTAATTCTCAATGTTCATGATTTTTTTCAGATTTTTCTGAGCAATTCTTTTGGTGGTGAGGGTGCACCGTAAACGAAAATATGGTAAAATTACAATAAATATGTTTGGTTATTTTTGGCCATCAAATATCACCGCGAATTTAAATTGTAATTGTAATTTGACACTTATTAGGTAAATATGTTTTAATATGCCATTTGTAAATTCCTCTAAAAAATCGCTATGAAATCAAAATATAATATATAAAAATACCACAAAAATGATGTACTTCTACATTTTGGATACAGTAAGATCATGTATCAGTATGAAAGTTGTTGAACTAATTATTGTAAGTTTACATATCTGCCGGTAATACAATATGCCTTTTACAGTAGATTATTGTAAAAAAATCATGTTTGTCGTAATTTTAAGACTATTTTAAGGTACAACCGGCAGCGACGTCCTTTTTGATTATGGAATGTTATACCTTTTTATTTACATCCAGGCTATAGAATCTGTGAAGAAGGCAGTTTAATACGAAGGCATTACGAAATAAAATAATCATAACTCTATAGGAACATAAACATTTATTTTATAAGAACAAAAAAACGTCGACTTAGACATGTACAGCCTAATTCACTAAAAGGGTTTAAATTTAGTACGGTCTTAAATACTGTCAAATAACACAGCAGAACTACCACAAATACGGCACACAAATTACGAACAGCCAATGCGCTCGAGGCCCGTAAACAAATGACTGCATCTGCTCCAAATGCGCGCATGCACGTCTCGGAAGGAGCCAAAATTTTCCAATGTGAATTTACATCAATTAATGTTATGAAATTACAAACATTTCTATTTTCGCTGTGGCTTTCAGGATTAACTGTATTTTTAGTATAACTTTTCCAATATGTCGTGTAAATAGTTAGTAATTTTACTACATGCTGAGTATTTTCATAAGGAAATTACATTTTACGCGAAAAATCCTTAAATTTTATATCAAATCTAAAATATTACAAACACCTTACTGTAATAATTTAGGATTTTTATCAAGATAATTGTAGTACATTTCCCACATTATTTTACAGTGTGGGGGACACCAACTTTTAAGGGTTTTTGTCGAAAAATGTTTAAAAAAATGAATTAAAATTCATAAAAAATACATCATATTGTTAAATTTGTACTTCAATAAGCTTTCATTTGACCCTCTACACGATGCCTTTAATATTTTTTCCATTTCCCAATTTACTCCCTAAAATTAACCCCCAGAATCAAAATTACACTTTTTATATTTCACTTTTATAATTGGGCCACCACACTCTATCTCTGTAGTAAATTTCAAATTTTTACGTCGAATAGTTTCAGAGAAAATCGTCTGTGACAGACCGACGGACGGACACCGAAGTGATTCCGTTTTGCTAATTTTAGCGCGGAACACTAAAAAATACCTGTTAAAAACTTCTTCATAAGATAAACATACAGGTTGTAGAAATTGATAGTAATTTGGTTGCCGGTTGCAGTTAGTTAAGATTGGGTTAAAATAATATTTCTAATCCTAATTGAATTTTTTGTACGTAGCTTTATAAAGATGTTTAAACATCAGAAAAATAGACAACATTATTTATTATAAAAATAATAGATATTTGGCAGTTCGTCCAACATACGTACGAAATATGACAATCTCACAATCTCAGGGGGCTGCCCCCTCCCTGCAGACACCCATGTTTGTCACTAATATCAGTAAAATAGTCGAAGACAAATAGCAAAATTGACAGTAAAGTCACATGGTATACGAGTACATTGTTTTACAAGTGACGAAAATATTCTGCGAGTGATAGGACAACGTCCTCGAACTTCAGGAAATGTTTGTCGACGAGTGAAACACTACAATTTTAATGTTAATGTCACATACCAAGATGCGCAGAATCTAAAGCGAACAAAAATTTTATTGTTTCTAAGTAACAATAACACCAACTTGACAACTAACACCCGCTACTATTTTGCACCAAGACCGCAAAGCAAACGTGCATGCCAAATTTCAAAATATCACGACGCGACCTAGGGTTTAGTGCATCTGGTAAGGGTGTGTTTTTACCCCTTGCAGGTATTCCAATACAAAAATTAAATAAAGTAGACGTGTTTCGGCCTTTTTCATAAAACCCATTGGTTTTTGAACTAAAAAATTATTTAATTTTTAGGGGTTGATTTGACCCCTTCAGAGGGTGAGTTTTGCAATATCCTTTCATGGTGGACATCTGGGGCCTAACTAAACTAAATCTCTATGCAAAATTTCGGCTTTCTATCTTTGGTTATTAGGGCTGGGCCTTGATCGTGTTTTACCCCCTAGGGGTAAAGTTCCAACACGAAAAAAAGTAGTCTTATGTAAAAAAATGAAATAAAATTGATATGTTTTGGCATTTCCCTTAGAACTAAGTAGTTTTTAAAATAAAAATTATTTAATTTTTAGGAGTTGCTTTTACCTCCTTAGAAGGCGAGTTTTGCAATATCTTTTCTTAGGGCTGTATGCAAAATTTCAGCTTTCTGTCTTTGGTAGTTAGGGCTGGGCCTTGATAATCCAGTGGTAGAAGTATGTTTTTACCTCCTAGGGGTAAAATTCCAACAGGAAAATCAATATTCTTATGTAAAAAAATAAAATAAAATTGACATGTTTTTGCGTTTTCCTTAGAACTTAGTAGTTTTTAAAATAACAAATAATTTAATTTTTAGGGGTTGCTTTTACCTTTTTAGAGGGCGAGTTTTGCAATATTCTTTTTTAGTGGACGTCTACGACGTAAAATAAAGCTATGTGCAAACTTTCAACTTTTTAGCACTAGTAGTTTTGGCTGGGCATTGATGAATCAGTGTGTCAGTCAATTTACAATTTTATATATCAGTACAGAGTACAGAGTATAGATAAATGAGCAACAGGAAATCAGAAAATAGGGATGGGATATTACTCTTCTTAAGCGGAATTAACTGCGTTAAAATAGCGGTGCTTTCAACTTGTTTCCATTTTAGAACTTGATGAAACTAAATGATGCCTAATAACTGTTTTAGGAGACGGTGCCAATACGATTAAGAAGTGGTATTCTATTAGGAAATAAAAAGATTCTCAAGAATGGGCAGAGCTACTACAATTTTCAAGGCATTCCATTTGCCCTACCTCCTGTGGGCGATCTTCGATTTAAGGTAAAATAAAGTGTTTTTTACTTTAGTCCATTGTATAGGGAGTCTGGAATCAAATTCTCTGTATTCTCGTATTTAAATCTTAAAAGATTTCCAAAAAAAGTATAGGACAATAGTTTCTTCTACCTAGCAGGGTCTTGGGCATTGCCATGGCAGTCAATTTTTTTAACTTCAGTTAAACAATTTTAGTTTTTAAACTTGCAGTTGTACATGTCAATATTTTAAAAATTGAGGCATCGATTTAACAAACGACATAACATGTCCAAAAAGGAACTTTTGAGATAATCAATAAAAACCTAATATCCTTCAAAATTTTAGAACTGAGAAAACAACTTTTTTTGCTAATAATAATACAGTACTATAGATTAGTTTTAAATATGTTAAGACCAGGAAATAATTAGAGATAACACAGAAAAATACAAAAAAACTGTTGGACATATTATGTCCTTTTAAGTGTATTTTTAAACTAAAAAATAAAAAATCGTGCAAATTCAGTAAAAGAAACTTTTATATATGAAACTATAAAAAAACAGCATGCAGTAAATGGCCGTTAATTTTTTTTTCACAAAATGTCTTCACATCCGACATCCACTACTGTTATCATCCTCATCGAGCTCGGGCTGTTTATTCATTTTTTCAAAATTTTATTTGTTAAAAATATCTTCAAAAAACTTTTGATTTTGAGGTAGTTTTAGAAAACCCATAAGATTTTTCAAATTTGTAAGTTTAGCCCACGATATTTGGGGTCCTTTAATAGAGTATAAACATTTCTGTAGTAGTTCGTTTGACATTTTCGTTTTGTTGACTATAGAAGCATTTTTTTATGCATCACCTTGATCTTTTATCCATTTTAGATGAAGAACTTGCAGTATTTTCCGTCAAACATTATTATGAAATTTTTATCTAACAAGTAAAAAGTAACATTTAAAATGCACAAATGGCAGTTCATTATTTGAAGACTCTTTTCTCTTAAAAATAACATAAGTCTAGGACAAAAGCTGTTTTAAACGGAAATGACTCGACTGCTGCTGTGCTGTTTCTAGCGGAATTGGTAAATTTTTGATTGTCTATATGTTTGTTTGAGCATCTATTGTTTTTAGCGTAAGCGACTGTTGTATATGATGATGAAAGAGAACATAAGGTATCCAGGGGCGCCGTTAACACATTTTTGATTTTTTTTTGACATATTATCTCGTTTTACAAATCAACGCCTCAATCGTTTAATTTAGACATATTATTATGGTATTCATAATATAAGGAGTATTCCAATAAAGAAGTGGATATCGACCAAAACAATACTGAAGACCTTTACGTATCCACAACATCTACAAAATATTTTAGATGAAAACAAGATACTATTTTTCATTACCTTATTAGTGTAGGCTGATAATGAACCTTATCTAGAATTCAGAGATATTATTTCCCAGTGAAGAAGTGGGTAGCGGCCAAAACAATACTGAATACCCTGTATATACGACGAGACAAACTGAGAGGGAATTTTATATGGGGCATCCTGTACTCAGTCAAATTCGTAACAAACCTTGTGCGCGCATCCCTTCACTGTCTATCTGCAGAAGTCCATTATAGCCGTACCTAAGCCTCCATACACTGTTTAATAGAAAGTTGACCAAATAGAAGTTAAATAAAAGCATTACTGAATCTAACGTAACTTACTTTGTCTAATCCTCTGGCTCCGTAATCATCATATTTAGATAAATTTAACAAATTTCAGGTTATCAAGTTTAAGAGATATTTTTATTTAAATATAGCACTGACTCGTAGATATTATTAATTAACATCATTTATCTCATGCTATAGAAATTTTGTGCGAGTGAGATTCTCAGAGAAATGGCATGGGATTAATTGAAAAGGTTTAAGAATTAGCACTGGTTGAAATTTGCATCTTTTTGTTGATCTGTTGGGTTTTGACCAGTGTCATTGTGTTAAATAAATCGTCATTAAAACAGCGGAATATAAAATAGCACTTTGGGAAGATGTTCCTTACTTTGCGTAAATGAAATACAAAATGGAATTTTCGCACTTTAAGTAAGGCACATTCAAACTTAAAGATTTTCACCATTAAAATAACAGATTCTCACTTTGGATAAAGTGTGTTCAAACTGTGAGCTCGATCACTATAAAATAATATATTCGCAGTTTGGTTGGGTTTGCTTGGTTTACACGCTATTGTGGAGGAATACTGTGGAGGTTTGCTTAGGTTTGCTCAGTATTAGTTGGTAAGGTTTTTGAAATGATATAACAAATTGGTCCTGAGGGCCGGTCGCATTTTTAATTCTCCGTAATTCTTAAATTTGACAACATGTCATCTTCGGCTCTTCAGTAGTCTCCCACCATAAGGTGCACATGATTTTGCTGGCATAGTTTCGCGCTACAGTATTTGTAGCGTCAGAGAGCTGCAAATATTGTAGTAGGCTGGGCCCTGAGGACCCATCAGTAGTGAACACGAGACAACTTAATAATTGCTTATTGGTTTGAAAATCTCATTTCTGGACTATTGGGAATCGTGAATCCTATTTCTAAGCAACCCCAAACACACCCTGAGAAACGCGAAAGGAAAAGAAGTGCCATATGCCTAACCAATAAGGATGAGAAAACTGCCTAGTGCGATCTATGTAAATTATCCATTTGTAATCAGTGTGGTAAAAAAGCTTGCCCTAAATGTGTTGAAGCTTACCCTAAATGTTTTGAAAAATTATTTTAGGTTTTTTTGTGTTATAAGGACCTCAGTCAATTTACTAAATTTTTGAATAAAAGTTTTTCTCAATGTGTATTTCCTTAAAAAAAAAAGAAAAAATTTGGATCCTGAGGACCCATCAGCAGTATATTTATAAGTAATTGAAACTTGTCGGTAGTAGCTGAGGGTTAAGATTGGCGGGCCATGTCATCAATAAAACAAAACTAATTCTAACCTTTTCCAATGAGAATGTTGCGATTCGTGCACGCTCGACGGTAATATTTTGTCATTGGCGGCACATTTCAAAGTGCAACCTATCTATTATTTATTAGTACGTGTAGATTTTATGAAAGCGTGTTAAAACCATTTGAAAGGTAAATATATACGTTGTTTTCTGTTTAGATGTAACATATTTTATAGAAGTTAATATCAATGTTTCACCGGGCATTTTTTCTCTTAGAAGTGACATAAATTATTTATTGTGCATTTTTTGTAAACTGTGAATATTTTTTTGTAACGTTTCACTATCTTTTTACCACGTGATGTATATTAATTTTCGGGTATTTATTTTTTTAAAAGAAATATTTTTTGTTGTGTGTTTATTTATTTCTTTTCATATATTATCGACTTTGATCTGTTTTAAAGTGCAAACAATTCTAACCCCATTAAAAATTATAAGTTACTCTATTTTTTGCGATTTGCATGGTTTCAAAATGATGTTTATCTTGGACGTTTTGCTAATATAAATTAAGTTATATTATTGTATAAACTACATACTACAATGGTTCTTGTCTTTATAAATTAGAGAAAAAAATCAGAAATATAGAATAGAAAATGGTCATAGCATAAATCTTCGTTGTGCTGTTCTTACACTTGTCACTGTAAGCCCTTGATTGTCAAATAAGACCGGTTTTAGCAGCAAATTTGACTATTAGCCTACTATTTGAAGTCCACAGACAGATTTATTTGACTTGTTTCTTATATCTATGGCTATCGAGGCTTTTTAATTCTAACTGTGACAAGAAAACAGCTGTACAATGGCAAAATACTTTTCTATTCAAGCATAGAGAAATATTTGACCTGAATACATTTATAATTTTACTAGTGGTTGCCCCAAGATCTGCCTAAATCTGAGCAAAACTAATCAATCATATAGGTAGACCTCGGGAACTCTTGCTTTAATACTAGCTTAGCAATTTAATGAAACTGTAGTCATCTCAATTATATACGTCAATTACGAGTTAAGAAGGTACAACAACAGCACACATTACATTCGACTTAATTTCCTATACAGGTAAAATGAAGTAAATTATATGACAAGGATATAATGTAACCTTTCAAACACGTGCATTTAAAATAATTAATTATTGTTGTAATTATGATTATGCATGAACAAGAAGATAACCCTGAGATCCGTAAATTTCAAGAATGTAAATCAGAGTAAAAATGTTAATCTGCAAAAAATATCAGTCATTTTCTGACCAAAAATAAGTAGTTTATATATATATATACATATATATATATATATATATATATATATATATATATATATATATATATATATATATATATATATATGTATATATATATATATATATATATATATATATATATATATATATATATATATATATATATATATATATATATATATATATATATATATATATATAAACTAAAAAGAAAAATAATGACCATGCGGACTGAAAGACAGTAAGTTTTCACCCTTGTTGGGGATCATCAGGCTGACGTAGCCTTTAGGCAGCTTCCCCAATATAGCCACTCCGCCTATTCAAGCCTATCGTTTTGAACAACGACGGTACCGAAAACACGAGTTGTGATTTTTTAATTTGGTCCAATTTTAAACCTTAAAATTTTTCTTATTTTCCTTTTAATCGACGTATTTTTTTAATATGTATTTTAATTGACTCATTACGCAATAATATTAACATATTTATTGAAAATAAGAAATGACTGAACAAGCCCATTAAATTACCTATCAAAAATATTTTATAAATATTTTACATTAGATACATATTTCTCGAAAAACTAGCCATACATAGTTGAACAAAGTGGGATGACTTCTGCTCTGATATTTTAAACTTTATTTACATGGTCGCCCGCAGAGAGGGGCCAGGGGGGGGGGGGGGCGTGCCCCCCTGAGATTGTGGGATTGTCATACCGCGTACTTTTAGTTGGACGAATTGCCAAATATCTATTATTTCTGTAATAAATAATATTTCTTTTTATGATAAATTTTTCTGATGTTTGAACATCTTTACAAAGCCACGTACAAAAACATCAATTGGGATTAGGAATATTATTAATTTAAACCCAGTCCTAACTCAATGCAACCGGCACGGCAACCAAATTACTATAAATTTTCTGCAGCCTGCATGTTTATTTTATGAAGAAGTTTTTAACATGTTTTTGTTTTAGTGTTTCGTGCTAAAATTAGCAAAACGGAAACACTTCGGTGTCCGTCCGTCCGTCTGTCACAAGCGGATTACTCTGTAACTATTGGACGTAAAAACTGGAAATTTAGCACAGAAATAGAGCGTGGTGGCCCAATTATAGACGTGAAATATAAAAAGTCGAATTTTGGTTCTGGGGGTTAATTTTAGGGGGTAAATTGGGAAATGGAAAAAAATGAAAGCATATTGAAGGGCGAATTTAACAATATAATGTATTTTTATGCATTTTTTTAACCATTTTTCGGGAAAAAGCCTAAAAATTGCTGTCTCTCATCACCAAAAGAACCGCTCAGAAAAATCTGAAAGAAATCGTGAACATTGAGAATTAGGTGTAGATTGAGCCAAAACTATCGAGATTGAAAAATTCTAGCGGGATCAATTGTTATAAACAATGTAATTGTTTAGTTCCTTATAACTGATGAACCTTTGGTTTTAGAGAAAAAGTTTCTCGACAAAAAATATTTCTCACGACGCGACGTAAGGATCAACTTTTGTCCTTACACGTTTTTCAAAATTTTTAATTTGGCTCAGTCGAAACGCTTCCCACTCAGCTCCGCGCATACGCGATGTGATACGGCGTTGGTGCTGTCGGCGGCGGGTATCGCGAGAGATGGGCGGAGATTGGGCGGCCAAGGTTTGCTCAGGTTAAGTGGGGGGCTGATGGCACGGAACACTAATTTTTCAAGTATAGCTTGTACTTGACCGAATTTTTCTGATTTTAATTATTAGTGTATTTGTATAAATCACTACAAATAAAATCTTTGAAATAATTTTTTTTATTTTCACCGCCTGAGAAAAAATTCTGCGGGCGCCCATGTTTGTTTACACTATTATAATTTAATTTGAAGATTACTTTTATCACTTTTCTGCTAGAATACACAAACAGAAGAATTTTGAAAGTTAGGTTATTAGGTGCGCCAGGTTCATCTTGGTTTTAACTAGATGTGTATTACGCAATATATACGAGTTTTAAATATTGCTTCTGTTTTGTTAGGTTAATATTAAGAATATAATTTCACAATGTACTAAATTTTAGGTAGGAACACCCAGAGTAGGGGTTACCCAACTGTGTTTTCATTTGACTTATCATTATTTCGGAAAATATTAATCTGACCCCTTATACCCTTTCATGCTGAGAATTTCATTATCTTTGTGTAGGGGAGACCGGTGACAATTGTAACAAAAAACACATGTGATTTTTTACAACCTTACCTGTCAGTTCTAATTTATTGATTTTTTTTTGAGTATGTCCCCGAGCTTTGTAAGTAACCTAATAAATTCAGAATGTAGAAAAAATATCTAGTTTCTTGTTTAGAACATATAATGCAAGTCAATGAGATGTGTTTCAATTGACACCCGACTGGTGGCAATTGTAACGGACACAGGTGTCAGTAGTAACAGTACGTACAAACATATTATATTTTATTTTAAATATCCTATTTGAATATAAATAATAATATTAAAAAATAAACAAAGAGTTACACAAATAAAAAAGTAGTTTTTTTCTGTTGTTAAAGTCGACAAAGATATACCAAAAACAAACACGACAAATTCGTAACAATCTGTATTAGTAACTTCTATTAAAATATAAATAACAATATTTGAAAATATACAAATGCAAAGTAAAATATTCTTGTAAAATGAAAAATGCTAGATAAGAACGTGGGTATGTTAACATTACTAAAAGACCTTACTCTTCACCTGAGTTAAGTATATCGTTCGTGCGGAAGAAGACTGTTTTCACTCAAAATTTTTGGCTTAGACTCTTATGGGAAAAATTTACAAATTATTAATTTTAAGTTAATATTATAAGAGTATTTTTTCTTCCGTATGCACGGTATGAGGTCTCCACAAATGTTTGGTTTCATATTGTAAAGCGTTCTACAAAGAAATACATTATGATGATACACACTTTTGACATTGGGTTCACTTGTAACATGTTACAATCGTCACCTTTATTCATGTTACAATTGACACCAAAGGACATATGATTTGTTTACATTATTAAACTATGTAATCTAATTCCTAAAGTGTTCTTATTATAAGATTATATAGTCAATATAGTCCATATTTCAGTGGTATATTTTAAATATCTATGTATTGAAAATATGGCTAAGAAATTATTTACAAAAGAAAATAAAAATAAATACTTACTTTTTGTGTTGAAAGTCACGTTTCAGACCGTAACAACAGTATTCATCAGAATTCTTAAAGCAACTAACACTCTAAAGAAAGATCTGTCAACAACCGTTGAACATGTGTAACTCGGTTCGCGATAATCCGGCGGAGGGCGGGAATATACTGAATGTTACAATTGACACTTGTTACAATTGTCACCGGTCTCCCCTACTACTATTTTTGACGTAGTAGTTAACAGAAAATAAAAAAAAATGGCAGAAAATGTTTGTTGGTCACCTTATCCCTTCAGAAAGGTTGACGCCGCGGCCGGTCTCGCTCGAGAGGGAAAGCTTAAGGACTTTCTATCATCCTAAGCAACCATTAATAACCATTAATAAAATAAAATATTTACACAGAATTTTTTTCCTCACAAAATATTATAGGGTGGCAAGGGGGCACGTGCACCCGCCACCTTTCCCTAATAACTTTGGCGACCCTTGCTATAATACTATAGTTCATTTTCTAGAGAATTTTTTTAAGCTTTGAAGCGAAATATTTAATAGCTTGATACCTCAATCGTGACCACCAGCCGCGGCCCGTGAAATTTTAAAGTTGTATATCTCTGTTGCTACTTATGAGACCAATGCCAAGTTCAGGTTTTTTAATAGTGAGCCTACTAGGAATGTTTTGGTAAAGAAAAGAATATTTTGTAAATTGCGAAAAAACGTTGAATTTTTGAATTAACCCACCTGGGAAAAAATTAACACGCTTAGGTATTTTATTTATAATTTTTCTAAACAAATTTTTCATCATTTTGTCGACAATTCTTAAATTTTAAAAAAAGAAAATGTGTTAGTAGAAAGTTATAGTCATTAGATTTTTTTTTTAATTATATTTTAGGTTTAAAAAAATTCAAATGACTATAACTTTCTACTAACACATTTTTTTCTCTTAAAATTTAAGAATTGTCGACAAAATGATCTAAGGTTTGTTTAGAAAAAATAATAAATTAAATACCTAACCGTGTTAATTTTTTTACCAGGTGGGTGGATTCAAAAATTGAATTTTTTTTCGGAAATTACAAAATATTTTTTTCTTTACCAAAACATTCCTAGTAGGCTCACTATTAAAAAACCTGAACTTGGCATGAGTTCCATAAGTAGCAATAGAAATATACAACTTTAAAATTTCACGGGTCGCGCCTTTGACCGCCTGAACACCCCCCCCCCCCCCCCCCGCCTCCCGCCCCTAAACCAAATGTACATCACTGACAGAAACCCAATTGTAATTCTTTACAATCTACATAACATTCCCGTTGTCATTTTTATTTGTAGTGCTGACCTCCAAATAGGTTAATTTAATGTAAACGAGCTTTTTATAAAATATTTGTTATTCACATCCATTTATGAATTTTAAACCCAAACTTTGATTAATAATTATTTGATGTAAATAATAATAGGAAATACTGAAAAAATCGTGATAGGTGGTAAAACTGGCTCATTTATTAAAACAAACCTGTTTCTAATATCTAATATGTGAATAATGTATTAGACAAATAAAATTAAGGTATCTAGGATTAGCTTAACAACAACTCTTTAATTTCAATTACAAACTAAAAAATGTAAATAATATTTATTGTCAAAAATAGATTTTCCTAAGCAATTAAGATCACAAAAATAATATCACAGATATTCTTTGGTGGTATTTTTTGAAATATCTGCAGCAGTAAGAGAGTACAATATACTACTGGATGAATCCACGATTGCGCGTAGTAATTTTATGCCCTGAAGATAAGATTTGTAGAAAATAAGCTTTTGTGTTAAGGTATGTTTGTATATTCTACACGTTTTAAAAATATTTTGAATTATACAGGGTGTGTTCAATAAGTAGGGTGTCACAAAGTTAGGTTTTTTAAAATGAGACACCCTGTATTTGAATGTATTTTTTAATTTTACGTATAATTTTATAACTATTTCATTATTGGTTTAATATACGAAAAAGTTATAGTTTTCAAGATGATTCGATTTGTAATGAAAATTTAGCATTATAGCATCACTTTGTTGTGAAAATACTACTTACAAAACTTGACTCCCAGCGATTCGTAATTTGTAGGCTGGGTAAATTATGTCAAAATAATATATCCACTACGAAATATTTAACATCTCGCTTAGAGGGTGTTTTATTTCTAGGTCCAAAGTCAGAAAACATCTAATTAAAAAATGTCGCTTTTATCAAATCCTATCACCCTATTTTTCTGCCATCTTATAGCTCGTCAAGAACTATCTCTAATAGTTTTTGAAATAATTTGATTGACATTTTGAATACAACAGATAATGGGTACTTCCCTTCGCGGTAGAAGTAAAATCCTGTAGGGAAAACTAACTAAATACAAACAGATATCTTTACATTTACATTAAAACGTAATGAACACATTATTTTTGTAACTGTAACCCCTCAAAGAAAAATCAATTTTTTCTTAATGAATGTTCGAAAAGATGTCCTCCTTGTTCAATACACATGCCGGGTGCTATTGTTTGCATATATTCCTAATCATATTCTCCATGTCCTGCCTTGTCGTAGGTGGTATACATTATTTTTTATGTATTTCCACAGGAAAAAATCTAACGGGGTAACAAGACCTTGATGGCCATGCAATAAAACTCCCGCGGTCATTCCATCTTTGAGGACAGTGCTGATTCAAATATTCTCTGACTTTACGATAAAAGTGGGGGAGAACCATCCTGTTGGAGCCACATATTTTGACGTTCATCAAAGTCTACTTATGCCAATAGTCTTGACAACGCCTGTTGCAAGAAAAATAAATATGTAGGTCAGTTTAAATGTTCAGTAAAAAAATATTGCCCTATAATTCTGTTGTGAAGAATGCCGCACCACACATCAACCGACCAATTGGTGTTGAACTTCACGGAACCAGTGTAGGTTTTCCGTTGCATAATAACGCATATTGTGTCTATTAACAGCACCATTACTTCTAAAAATAGCCTCATCTTAATACATTACAAATTTAAAATAAAAAATTGGTTTACTCAAATTTGGGCACGTAGCCATTGGCAGTAAGTTACGCCCCTTTGAAAATCTTTATCGCTAAGTTCCTGATGTGACTCAATATAGTACGGGTGGTATTTATACTTGTGGAGGATTATTGGGAATGACGTTGACTATAACGTATCACACAGTGAAGCTAATTTACGGCTATACTAACTTGCGGATTCTCCTGAACTTCTAACAGTAGTTCGAGTTCTTTCTCGCCATTTGTAGCTACTCTATTGACAACTTCACGCTTCGAACGTCCACACTGCCAGTTGAATCAAAACAGTCCATTAAATTTTGAAAATTCCGAGGACAGGGTGTTCGCCGCTCAGTAAATTTCATCCTGTATAATCTTTTGGCAAACATTTTTTTATCTGCCTCGCCCAAAACATAAATCAAGTCGATTAATTCATTTTTGGAAAAATTCATTTTGAGTTTAAATAACTGAACAATAAAATTTACAGTAAAAACATTTAACTTTAAAACCGATCTGATTCTTAAGATCATCCACTAACATAATTTTCATTGGTTTTCCATGGCTACCGAGATCCATTGACAAAAGATGCTATAACGAGAACAGAAAATTCCGAAAAATCAAAAACTATTAGAGATAGGGATAGGACATTCTTTACAAAATGCCAAGAGTTTTTGACGAGCAATAAGATGGCAGAAAAATATATTATAGTGTGTTCCATTTGATAAAACTGACATTTTTGTTTTTTGTTTTTGTTTTTGGTTTTGTTAGAAGTTTTCTGCCTTTAGACCTAGAAATAAAATACCCCATAAACGAGATGTCAAATATGTAATAGTGGATATGTTTAATTTAACCAGGTTACAAATTATGAATCGCTTGGAGTCAAAATGTAATTAGTATTTTGACCAGAAATAGATGCTTGGAAATGCTAAATTTGTATTGCAATCAAATTATCTTGAAAATTATGACTTTATCGTATATTAAACCTAGTGAAAAAGTTATGATGTTACATGTAGAATTTAAAAAACCATTGAAATACAGGGTGTCCCATTTAAAAAAATCTACCCTACGTTTTGAACGCACACTGTAAAATTTAAAATATTTTTAAAATGTGCATAATATTCAACCATACCTTAACACAAAAGCTTGTTATCGACAAATCTTATCCTCAAGGCTTAAAATTGCTCTGCGCAATCGTTGACTCACCCGGTACATACAGGGTCGCTAATATGTATGAAAACGGTCGAATATTTCCTATAGTAAGATAGCCGGCGAAAAATGTTGAATACGAAAGTTTTAGGGTATTTTTAGATCATTACCCCAGATAAAACCAGACCAGATGCGAAAGCTCCAATGTCGCCTGTACTTCATGCGACGGCGAGCCAAGGATTGACGAGACGATCCGCCGGCGGTCTGGCATCTAGTACGGAGACCGAGGTTATAAATCACAGCATCACAGCCACTGCCGTGTCTTCTTCAAATGTAACGTAACTGCCCTATAGTACAGACGCCTGCACTATCGCAAAGCGATGGTGCAGGCAGCTCTCAAGGACATTGAGACTGAACACGATATTTGACAGTCTTACGCATCTGGTCTGGTTTTATCTGGGTCATTACAGTAAAGAAAAATTAAGTATACAGGATCAGTAAAAAAGTCATAGAAAAATTAAGTTACTTTTTTTTAATGAAACCTCCTGTGTATTACTTAATATTTCAGTTCTTCTCAAAATCCTAAAAAAAAAATGTTAAACACACCACATACCTACCTAAACCGTTTTCGAGTAGATAAAAATGCCAGAAGAAAAAGAAGAAAAGAGAAAACATGTTTTAATAAACAACTATATTTCTTTTGGAATCATATTTTATAAGATGTTTAGTGTCCACCCTTTACCTCCCGATTGTTATAAATTCGCTGAACAAAATGTTTTAGTAAATTTAAAAGGTTATTGGGAGGCATACTGGAATCCTTATTCTTTCTTGCAACTCTTCGATATTTTGTGCCCTATTTTTGTAAATTTTTTTATATGACCCCATAAAAAAAGTCAGTCGGGGTCATATCGGGAGCCCCAGCTGACCACTCAATTGAACACCTGCGTCCAACCCATTTACCAGGAAAAGTTTTTTCTAGATATTCCCGCATCACACATCCAAAATGTGGAGGAGCCCCATCTTGTTGAAACCTTATTTGTTCTGCCGGTATATTGGGATTATTATTGTTCGGAAAACATCGTCTAAGCTCTGGAAAAATAGTCTCTTGCAAAAGTAATTAATGTCGTTCAAAGGTCAAATTTCCGTTTATAAAATAGTATCCTATGACGTGTCCACCATATAAATGCCACACCAAACATTAACTTTTTGTGGTCGTTGGGTGGAAACTTGCTCCATCTAATACAGATTTTGGCCCGACCAATACCTACTTACAGTTGTGTCGGTTTACGTGCCCGTTTAAACAAAATGTAGATTCGTCAGGAAAAAAATGTGGTTGACAATGTTGACATTTTGGTTCAATTTATCAATAATAACTTTATAGAACTCGATTCTGCGATCAAAATCGTCTTCACTTAATTCTTGTAACACGTGAACTTTATATGGATGGAATTTTTCTCGTTTGATAAATTTTTTGAATGGAATATCGAGTCATGTTATGATTTAAATCCCCCTGTTGTGTCAAATTTATTGGATTTTCCACCAAATCCAACATGACGTTTCACTTAAACGTGCCATTTTTGCGCGAAAAGTATTCACACTTAATGTATTTTTGGCATGTGCTATTAAGATCACCACTTTAAGACAAAAGAACGGCGCGGCGCGGAATTGTTATAGCGCTAGAAAATTTCTAAGGTAACTTGATGGGAAATTAAATGTTGATATAGCTAGTAAATTTTACTTTACCATACTCTGATAGTTGAAAAAAATATTTTTGTATAATTTATTAAAAAATGATATTCAAAACACGATATCGCGAATTAGAATTTTGGGAAGAACTTAAATATCGAGTAATATACAGGGTGTTTCCTTAAAAAAAAGGAACGTTGTTTTCACGACTTTTTCATATACATACTTAATTTTTCTTCATTGTAGTAGATTTTTAAAAACCATAAAACTTTTGTGTTTGGTTACTAGGAAATACTCGACCGCTTCCATTCATATCAGCGACACTGTATATTATGTTATATTTGTAAATGTATTTTGTTGATAC
Organism: Philopedon plagiatum; assembly: GCA_963971165.1. Taxonomy (NCBI): domain Eukaryota; kingdom Metazoa; phylum Arthropoda; class Insecta; order Coleoptera; family Curculionidae; genus Philopedon; species Philopedon plagiatum. The sequence continues at coordinate 109,022,811 of OZ020190.1, read as the reverse complement.
AATACCTGTATTGGAATTTTCCCATCTTAGTTACCTACCCCTGGCTTCTGGGGCAGCTCAGCAGAGCTATAATATTTACTTACACTGTATAGGCTATAAGTAAACCTAGCGCTTATACCAATTCGAGATATTACTATGGCTAAGTGTACCTTGTTTCCTTTTTTTTGTCGCATTTTTATGTAGTAAGCACCGGTCACTAGGTTTAAATGTTGCTCCTAATCAAGAACTTACAATGTAGGTATTGCAGAAACCTCTTTTCTATAGGATCCAGTACCTTTCAAAAAATGGAATGGCCTTTTAGACGCAACAAAACCTGGTCCCAATTGTGTAGAAATAACACTAAGGCAAATTCATTATAAGGTACATGGGAAAGAAGATTGCTTGTATTTAAATGTTTACACGCCCCAGGTGAGTTAATACAGGCTAACATCAGGGTTAGTGAATACTGACTGATTTATAAAATGGAATTTTTGACATTAAGTTAGGTCAAAACAAATAGCAATGATTTAACTTGATGGTGTGATCTAAATACCAAAAGAATTTCGAAAAAATAAAAAGGAAGTTTCTTGTCTGCCATGTTAGTTTTGTAATATGGGATATCGTAACAACGATACACACACAGATGTGTGTAGATACTTATCTCCGCCTATTTACTACTGTATGATTTTCATTTATAATGCAATTGTAGTTAAATATATTATTACAAAATATTTTGCAGAACCCAACAATACTAAAACAAAAATTCCCTGTTATGGTTTGGTTATATGGTGGTTCCTTTCGAGAAGGTAGTGCAGATATTTATGAACCAGATTATATTATAAGGGATAATGTCATAGTGGTCACCTTTAACTATAGGCTGGGATTTTTTGGTATGTAAAAAATGTACATGGTTGTTTATGAATTATTGAACATTAGTAGGCGACAGTATGTAAGGACAAAATTTGGAAATTTAGAAATTCTGGCTGGTTTAAATCTGCTAGACTAGATGATCAGAAAAATCCGGGGCCACGACACCAACACAACTTATCCACGATAAGCCATTCAGGTATTGTCATCAAATGTCGACAGCAATACGGTCCATAACGGTAACATAACTGATACAAGCCCTTGAACTTTACAGCAAATTGATGATTGTTGCATTTCTTAAAAAAAATTCTTCCGACTAGTTTCCTTCAAAACTCGTTGCCCTTGTCAATAGATGTCTTTCTGATCGATACGTATTTGTCGTAGTAAATAATCAAATCATTTACCTAACATTTGCACAAAATTCATCACTGGTATCAAAATATTTTCCCCTTCGCATTTTCTTAGAGTTATGCTGACGATAGTACTCTCCCCTCATATTCATTTCACCAAACTATAATCTCAAAATTTGAAATGAGTCAGTATATTCATGTTTTAGAGTGGCATGCCAAACGCCTACTTAATTTAGAATACTCGCGCATCCGCGTGAATAGCCTGACCCTTCAAAAAAAAAAAAGAGTGACACCATCTTCGACCTTTAGCAACCTTGATTGTACTTCTGAAGAGTTCCTACAAGAAAACGCCATGCTCATGGTCACAATGTGTTTTGTGAAATTAGATTTTCTTCTACAGATAGCTTCTGCTCTAGCCTGCTTAGCTTCTATTGCGCCTTCATCAGCTGTTTTCAACTGAACAAGTGTAGCAGTAGTGCTGGGCTACGGAAGTGCAGAACATGCCAGATTCCCCCTTTTCTTCATTCTTAAAATTTTTAGATTGCTTGGGACACCTCTCAATCAGAAGTCCTTTATTAGTACATGTAATTTTACTTTTCTGCGGATGCACACGGTACATTATTACATATAGACTGTTAAAAGAATTGTCACAAATAAATGTTTTTATTTAAGAAAAGGAAATAATTGCTACTTGGCGGACAAGAAAAATAGTCTGTGCTGTTATTGTGTTAGTGTAATAGAAGTAGTCTAAAAGCGAATGGAAAACCCCGGGCCACATAGATATCTTTCGTCCTTGTTGGGGACCATCAGATTACCGTAACCCATAAAACAAATTCGTCAGTAGCAATCTCGATTTTCGGTTCCGATGGCGAAAGTGTGTTGCTGCCCCTCGTGATTTGTTTTAGGTGCTGCCTTCATACCTTGAACTGTGCTTATATGACAATAGTTCCTGTAGATGGCGGTATTGTGTATTTTATTCACTACTAGTTCTATGACAGAACCTGTCATAGAAATAGTACGTATATTATTGGAGGAAGTGCCTTATGGATTACGGCATTCTAATGACCCTCAACACGACGTGTAAAAGCTTTAATACCATAATAGCACAGACGACGTTTTCTTGTCCGCTAAGCTGCAGCTATTTATATTTTCTTACATTGACGACTATTACGATGGCTAAATGCTTCTCGTTTTTATTTAATCTTCATTTTACAACAAGACAGTGTTTCATATATCCTATATACAATACCCTCAATATGTGTATTGTATTTGCGAATATATTACACAGCTCCACAAAAAAAAAATCGATAAATTACCCCTGGAATATGACTATATCTACCATATGATTTTGGTGTCGCTGAATCAAAATTCGGGGTCCATTTAACCCCATCACGTCAGGATTTTTTATAAACCTCAAAAGAAAAACTCGAATCCTCAAAAAATCCTCTATTCCAATCCATTGATCACTTAATCCCAATAACCTCTTTATTCCTTCATCCTTTAAACTCTTAATTCCTAAAACCCATAACCCCCAAAACCCATAAACCCCATAACCCCAAAACCCATAATAAGTGGTACATGCAAGTAGCAATGATGTCCAAAGATTTAACTTAAGATTTCTTGCATGAAGCTATCCTTTGCTGAGTTATTGAGTTGTGTGGTTATTACAGAATATGGGGTTAAAACTCAAGAAGCATGAATGGCTTGAACATCCTGTGTTTTAGTGCTTTAACTCACCAAAGTCGTTTTCTTACGGAGTTATGGGCTTTTAGGGGTATAGCATTTGGAGTCTATGAGGTTAAGGGGTTATGGGTTAAAGAAATTAAGGGGTTATGGGCTTGTAAAGTTATTAAAGAATATGAGTTTAAGGCCCAACAAGCATGCATGGCTCGAACATACTGTGTTTCAACGCGGATAAGTTTCTATCTTGCTGGGCTATGGGGTTTCGGGGTTATAGAGTTTTGAGGTTTATGGGTTTTGGGGTTTATGGGTTTCGGGGGTTATGGGTTTCAGGAATTAAAAGTTTAAGGGATGAATTAAAAAAGAGGTTATGGGGTTATTGGGATTAAGTGATCAATGGATAGAGGATTTTTTGAGGATTCGGGTTTTTCTTTTGAGGTTTATAAAAAATCCTGACGTGATGGGGTTAAATGGACCCCGAATTTGGATTCAGCGACCCCAAAAACATATGGTACATATATTCATATTCCAGGGGTAATTTATCGAATTTTTTTTGTGGAGCTGTGTTATACTCACAAATACAACATGTTTTTCAAGTTTAAAATTAAACGGCTCTTAATTTATTAGATTTATTATCAAGTACTAAATTATAAGTACACATTTAAGGTTTCCTTAGTACAGAAGATTTAAATGCTCCCGGAAACTATGGAATGAAAGATATAGTGTTAGCTTTGAAATGGGTAAAAACCAATATTGAACGGTTTGGTGGTGATCCCAGTAGAACAACTCTATTTGGAGAAAGTGCAGGCGCTGCAGCAATAGGATACCTTTTAGTTTCTCCATTAGGTAAAGGATTATTAAACGCTGCTATTATGCAGAGTGGTTCTCCATTATGCTCGTGGGCATTACATCGAAATCCAAGAAAGGTAAAATGTTTTTATTTTTTTAGAACAAACCGAGCAAACCCAAACAAACGTGTTTTTCCAAATAGGCATAAATATATTTTCTTCTGTATCTAGGAAAAGATCAACCTAAGCACTGGCTAACTCTAAGAAAACTTAAAAAAAAACCCAGGTACTCAACTGCAACAATTTGTTCCAGGTGTTGGTTAAGTTCGGGCAAAGTCGCGCAATTTGACCCTAAACTAAGTCATTGAGAAAAAAAATGTTTCAAACAAAACTTCCGAAAATATAAATAAAGATTTTGATTTTTAACTTTTTGTTTATATTAAAAACAATTAATGTTTGCAATGCTCATTGTTTGCAGTAGTACCGTAATATAAAAACTGTAGATTCCTTGCTGCATTCTTCTTGTTACTTCATGTCAAAAAAGTATACCTTCATTTAAAAAGTATGGCTTTTTTAGACAGATATCCAATTACACTGCGTTACACATTGAAAGAAAAATCGAGTATCCTCTTCAAATTATTGTGTTTATTTTATGACTTCCTCTCTTACTAAGAATACATAGTGTTGGTTTTCTATCACGTCCAATTTGTTGGGTACGGTCAACAGCAAAAAAAACCTTTTCCAATTTTTAAAAATAAATAATTACACTAGAGCTAACAAAATAATTTTTTGAAATAGTGGTATTACAATTTAATAAAAAAAACACTGAACTTGGACAAGAAGTAAGTAATTTTTTAACTTTTTCTCTTACGGGACGAAGTATCCTTTCTCTTTAGATGCCAACAGTAACCGCGTAATATAGCCGCATTCCAACGACCTTGAAACCGCTCCTCAAGCCTTTTCACATCCTGGTGGAACCGCAAAAAATCAAAATGCGAATCAAGAAAATGGATCTTGAGCGACATTCTGCAACCCATCTTTTTGTAAGCAAGTAACAAATTGTTAACCAAAATTTCCGCATTTTCGGCTCTGTGGTTCCTTAAAAAGTCATTTATAACAGCTTTCCAGGCTTCTAACTCTTTGTTATTTAGCTTTCGGTCGAAATTTGGGCCTTTCATTAACTAACGTATTTGTGGTCCGATAAATATCCCTTCTTTTAATTTTGCTTCACCTAATTTTGTGAAAATCGACTTGAGATACAAAAAGCCTCCACCGTTCTTATCCATTCACTTCACAAAATTCTTCATCAAACCAGGCTTAATATTCAGGGGAGGAAGCAAAACATTTTGTGGATCAATTAAAAATACGTTCTTCACATTCGCTTTATTGCACACAAATTCTGTCCTTTTGGCCAATGTTTTATCACGTAGTGTTTGTCAGTTGCTCGACTATCCCACATACAGAAAAACAGCAGTACTTAGTGAATACACCCCGCAATCCAAGTAACATGGCTATTACTTTCAGGTAAGGACACACTTTCCACTAAAAATCTTGGTATTTTATTACCTTCAATATGGGTTGCATAGTTTCATGTGTTTCTTTTAACACGACAGAACAAGTAAGCAGTATTGACGGATATTGATTGCCGTTATTGAGTAAAACTGCCTTCAAACACGTTTTGAAACCATCAGTAAAGAGACGGCAATCCACTGATTAGTAAACTTGCTATTATTGTGATAGCAACTTAAGTTTCCAGACTCTGAGTAAAATGAAGCCATTTGTCTGTTCCGTTTTCGTTGTACAGATATTTTTGTACCAGGTGCCAACAATTTCCACTCTTGCACTCTAGAACCATGTAAGTCAGCTTGCCTTACAGATAAATTCAAGTCTCAAATTAATTCGTTCAAGTTTTCTTGATCAATTAAATTCGGATGATGCTCTGAAGAAGGTATAAAATCTGGATCTTTGTAACCTCTAACAGTTTTATCGGCGTTATCTTCGTCACTTGGAAGCTCTGCAGTTTCAGTTTTGCTCGAAGGCAAAGGAGGAGGAATATTCCTTATGAGATATTGGTTTTGACACAGAGTTTCCACAGCTGTGGAATCCAAGGCTTATCTTGATTTATGGGCCGACCAAAATAAAGAAAATATACTTTTCTTACTTTTCCAGATGCGTGATTCCTTGCGTCTTGAGAATGTAGTGTTCACACATGTAAGAAAACTTGTCTGGCGAATTTTTACACTGGCGTCGGCTTTTTTGCACATTCATCTTGAAAATTGATATGTTTACACGATTTACAATTTCATTACGAAGCAATTGTAACGGGGTTCGCTATTTCTCGCTGACCACTCTCTAACTTCCGCGACGATCTCCCTTATATGTATATCATCGCCAGGTTTTCTAGAAACATCCAGATTTTTCCAGAAGCTTCTTGATGATTCTACATGTTCTACATATTTCCGTTCCACTTTTAGAGAGTCTTGCAAAGTCTTCACATGATCTCTGTACCATAGGCGTCTCATGACAATAGGTGATATCTTTCCATGACCATTACTGGAGGTGATCCAGATGGGGGTATCTCCGTTATTTGAAGGAATTGAGAGTACTTGGTGGTCATCTTCGACACCCTCCAGTGAAATGTTGCTAAATAATAATAATAATAATAATAATAATAATAAAGATGTTTATTTATGCCAATAAAACAATTAAAAATATAAATATAAAAATGATAAAGTAAAAAAGAAAACCAAAAAATGACAGTAGTATACTAGTTGGCATAAATAGGTAGGGTTTTGATTTATAAAAAATCATTCTTCCAATCCTACCCTTACTAAATAATTTTTTATATTTTTTTTGAAAGTTATATAGCTTAAGCCCCTCAGACTAGAAGGAATATTATTATAAATTACAGAAGAGTTATATTTAAACGAAGACTTATATTTTTCAGTATGATGTTTAGGTATTTCTATTGCGTTCTGATTTCTAGTATTAACATTATGAATATTATTCCTGAATTAAATTTTTTCAAATAAATATCTTGGTTTCTGAGTTAAAATTATTTTATAAATAAAACAGGATATGTGGATTTCGCGTCTTTTTTCTAATTTAATTAAATTATGTTGGTCAAAACTAGGTGATACGTGATCATACTTTTTTAGCCCTACTGAAAAACGAACACAGTTATTTTGAAGAATTTGTAATTTCTGTTTATCTTCGTTACTGATATTTTTGTGATAAATGATATCACAGTAATCTAATCCACTTAGAATAATTGAATCAACCAGTCTAAGTTTAGTATCGGTATTTAAGTAGTCCTTAAAGTTATATAAAATTCTTAGTTTGTAGTATGCTTTTTTAATTATATTTTTATATGTTCACGAAAATTAAGATGCTGATCAAAAATTACGCCAAGATTTTTGCCAAATTCGATTGACGGTATCTTAAAACTATTGTTTAGAACAATTTTGAAATCAGAATTATTTTTTATTTTAGTGATTAGTGTTTTAGGACCAGTTAACATTAAGTTAGTTTTATTTTCATTTATTTTTAATCCGTGATCAGTTATAGTTTTCGAAATATTTAAAATATCCTTATATATATATATATATATATATATATATATATATATATATATATATATATATATATATATATATATATACAAATGCTAGAAACTAGCGCGGATCGATACATAAAAAAAGAGAGGAGAATTATTGTGGGCATGTCCGCTAGCAATGAACAGTAAAATGAAAAGTTAGAATGGTAACCCGTACGACACGTGTTTCTGCTCATTGGCTTCATCAGGCCCACGTATGTGACTGTGCCTCTCAACATAAGTCGAGATGCACAACGTCACATACGCAGTTACGGGTGTAACCTTAAGAAAAGGGAAAAAAAAAATATTTAACGAGGACCACAAACAGGAGCCAGTGCACCAATTTGTGGCTTCAGCCAAAAGACCCCTTTTTTGGGGGCAACAATTAGCGTCGCCGACGGAGGCAACTATAGCCAACTGTCGTGGTATCCTATAAGCCCAAGAGAAGAAAAACAAATGCTAGAAACTAGCGCGGATCGATACATAAAAAAAGATCGAGAGATCGATACATAAAAAAAGAGAGGAGAATTATCATAATTCTCCTCTCTTTTTTTATGTATCGATCCGCGCTAGTTTCTAGCATTTGTTTTTCTTCTCTTGGGCTTATAGGATACCACGACAGTTGGCTATAGTTGCCTCCGTCGGCGACGCTAATTGTTGCCCCCAAAAAAGGGGTCTTTTGGCTGAAGCCACAAATTGGTGCACTGGCTCCTGTTTGTGGTCCTCGTTAAATATTTTTTTTTTCCCTTTTCTTAAGGTTACACCCGTAACTGCGTATGTGACGTTGTGCATCTCGACTTATGTTGAGAGGCACAGTCACATACGTGGGCCTGATGAAGCCAATGAGCAGAAACACGTGTCGTACGGGTTACCATTCTAACTTTTCATTTTACTGTTCATTGCTAGCGGACATGCCCACAATAATTCTCCTCTCTTTTTATATATATATATATATATATATATATATATATATATATATATATATATATATATATATATATATATATATATATATATATATACTCAAGATTCCTTAAGCCAGGGAAATTCCGTAGATAGATGGACAGATAACGCAAACTAATACACTTTTTCAACTGTGTGTCAAGTGAAGGTAGGTTGAAAATTTTATCGACGTGTACCTCACAAACGTGACGTGATAGACACATTTGATGTTCATCTTCTACCTTCTATTAGCGTTAGCAACTTGTTAAAGCTACCAGTTCTTTGGATACAAGAATCATGTCACGCAGAATTATCAGTGCGCTAGTGCAGTGGTTCCCAAACTTTTTCGGTTCCCGGCGCCCATAATAAATTAAATATTTTCTAGGCCGTTACATAGAAACTTCAAGTTACATAATAATATTACACCAGAGACGACATTAATTATCGCGGAAACCTCGGAAGCATTCGGCCCCTTCCGGAGAGCTTCAGCGAGAGGTGGCTGGCGGGAATTTTGATTCATGATTTCCTAAGTTTGGCGTCAGAAATGCGAAACTAACCTGAAACCTTTGTTATTGTTTCGGCGATTGTCTTTCTTTGGTCATAGACTTCAATATAAACGATTTGTTATCGTGATAAAGTATAATATGTCACTTGAAAGCAGAAGTATCGTTAAAGTATTTTTCTTCTCGGAGTACTTATCCCTTATTTTGAAGCAAGGCTATTTATTTTTGTGAATGTGTCAAGGATAATATGCTATACACGAATTGTTTTTAATTTTAAGAAGATGGTTCTATTATATTTTGAGTACAGTGCGTAGCTGGGCAGTAAAATCGTTTAATTGTACTGAATTGCGTTAAAATCGTCATTTGTCGTTCCTAATTTGAATGTGTTATCTAAATATATAGAATTTAGTTTGTCATGAACCAATAAACAAAACCTTTGGAAAAATTTGCTCTTCCTTAGTTACTGAATGCAACACTACAGGCTTATCTTGATTTATGGGCCGACCAAAATAAAGAAAATATACTTTTCTTACTTTTCCAGATGCGTGATTCCTTGCGTCTTGAGAATGTAGTGTTCACACATGTAAGAAAACTTGTCTGGCGAATTTTTACACTGGCGTCGGCTTTTTTGCACATTCATCTTGAAAATTGATATGTTTACACGATTTACAATTTCATTACGAAGCAATTGTAACGGGGTTCGCTATTTCTCGCTGACCACTCTCTAACTTCCGCGACGATCTCCCTTATATGTATATCATCGCCAGGTTTTCTAGAAACATCCAGATTTTTCCAGAAGCTTCTTGATGATTCTACATGTTCTACATATTTCCGTTCCACTTTTAGAGAGTCTTGCAAAGTCTTCACATGATCTCTGTACCATAGGCGTCTCATGACAATAGGTGATATCTTTCCATGACCATTACTGGAGGTGATCCAGATGGGGGTATCTCCGTTATTTGAAGGAATTGAGAGTACTTGGTGGTCATCTTCGACACCCTCCAGTGAAATGTTGCTAAATAATAATAATAATAATAATAATAATAATAATAAAGATGTTTATTTATGCCAATAAAACAATTAAAAATATAAATATAAAAATGATAAAGTAAAAAAGAAAACCAAAAAATGACAGTAGTATACTAGTTGGCATAAATAGGTAGGGTTTTGATTTATAAAAAATCATTCTTCCAATCCTACCCTTACTAAATAATTTTTTATATTTTTTTTGAAAGTTATATAGCTTAAGCCCCTCAGACTAGAAGGAATATTATTATAAATTACAGAAGAGTTATATTTAAACGAAGACTTATATTTTTCAGTATGATGTTTAGGTATTTCTATTGCGTTCTGATTTCTAGTATTAACATTATGAATATTATTCCTGAATTAAATTTTTTCAAATAAATATCTTGGTTTCTGAGTTAAAATTATTTTATAAATAAAACAGGATATGTGGATTTCGCGTCTTTTTTCTAATTTAATTAAATTATGTTGGTCAAAACTAGGTGATACGTGATCATACTTTTTTAGCCCTACTGAAAAACGAACACAGTTATTTTGAAGAATTTGTAATTTCTGTTTATCTTCGTTACTGATATTTTTGTGATAAATGATATCACAGTAATCTAATCCACTTAGAATAATTGAATCAACCAGTCTAAGTTTAGTATCGGTATTTAAGTAGTCCTTAAAGTTATATAAAATTCTTAGTTTGTAGTATGCTTTTTTAATTATATTTTTATATGTTCACGAAAATTAAGATGCTGATCAAAAATTACGCCAAGATTTTTGCCAAATTCGATTGACGGTATCTTAAAACTATTGTTTAGAACAATTTTGAAATCAGAATTATTTTTTATTTTAGTGATTAGTGTTTTAGGACCAGTTAACATTAAGTTAGTTTTATTTTCATTTATTTTTAATCCGTGATCAGTTATAGTTTTCGAAATATTTAAAATATCCTTATATATATATATATATATATATATATATATATATATATATATATATATATATATATATATATATATATATACAAATGCTAGAAACTAGCGCGGATCGATACATAAAAAAAGAGAGGAGAATTATTGTGGGCATGTCCGCTAGCAATGAACAGTAAAATGAAAAGTTAGAATGGTAACCCGTACGACACGTGTTTCTGCTCATTGGCTTCATCAGGCCCACGTATGTGACTGTGCCTCTCAACATAAGTCGAGATGCACAACGTCACATACGCAGTTACGGGTGTAACCTTAAGAAAAGGGAAAAAAAAAATATTTAACGAGGACCACAAACAGGAGCCAGTGCACCAATTTGTGGCTTCAGCCAAAAGACCCCTTTTTTGGGGGCAACAATTAGCGTCGCCGACGGAGGCAACTATAGCCAACTGTCGTGGTATCCTATAAGCCCAAGAGAAGAAAAACAAATGCTAGAAACTAGCGCGGATCGATACATAAAAAAAGATCGAGAGATCGATACATAAAAAAAGAGAGGAGAATTATCATAATTCTCCTCTCTTTTTTTATGTATCGATCCGCGCTAGTTTCTAGCATTTGTTTTTCTTCTCTTGGGCTTATAGGATACCACGACAGTTGGCTATAGTTGCCTCCGTCGGCGACGCTAATTGTTGCCCCCAAAAAAGGGGTCTTTTGGCTGAAGCCACAAATTGGTGCACTGGCTCCTGTTTGTGGTCCTCGTTAAATATTTTTTTTTTCCCTTTTCTTAAGGTTACACCCGTAACTGCGTATGTGACGTTGTGCATCTCGACTTATGTTGAGAGGCACAGTCACATACGTGGGCCTGATGAAGCCAATGAGCAGAAACACGTGTCGTACGGGTTACCATTCTAACTTTTCATTTTACTGTTCATTGCTAGCGGACATGCCCACAATAATTCTCCTCTCTTTTTATATATATATATATATATATATATATATATATATATATATATATATATATATATATATATATATATATATATATATATATATATATATATATATATATATACTCAAGATTCCTTAAGCCAGGGAAATTCCGTAGATAGATGGACAGATAACGCAAACTAATACACTTTTTCAACTGTGTGTCAAGTGAAGGTAGGTTGAAAATTTTATCGACGTGTACCTCACAAACGTGACGTGATAGACACATTTGATGTTCATCTTCTACCTTCTATTAGCGTTAGCAACTTGTTAAAGCTACCAGTTCTTTGGATACAAGAATCATGTCACGCAGAATTATCAGTGCGCTAGTGCAGTGGTTCCCAAACTTTTTCGGTTCCCGGCGCCCATAATAAATTAAATATTTTCTAGGCCGTTACATAGAAACTTCAAGTTACATAATAATATTACACCAGAGACGACATTAATTATCGCGGAAACCTCGGAAGCATTCGGCCCCTTCCGGAGAGCTTCAGCGAGAGGTGGCTGGCGGGAATTTTGATTCATGATTTCCTAAGTTTGGCGTCAGAAATGCGAAACTAACCTGAAACCTTTGTTATTGTTTCGGCGATTGTCTTTCTTTGGTCATAGACTTCAATATAAACGATTTGTTATCGTGATAAAGTATAATATGTCACTTGAAAGCAGAAGTATCGTTAAAGTATTTTTCTTCTCGGAGTACTTATCCCTTATTTTGAAGCAAGGCTATTTATTTTTGTGAATGTGTCAAGGATAATATGCTATACACGAATTGTTTTTAATTTTAAGAAGATGGTTCTATTATATTTTGAGTACAGTGCGTAGCTGGGCAGTAAAATCGTTTAATTGTACTGAATTGCGTTAAAATCGTCATTTGTCGTTCCTAATTTGAATGTGTTATCTAAATATATAGAATTTAGTTTGTCATGAACCAATAAACAAAACCTTTGGAAAAATTTGCTCTTCCTTAGTTACTGAATGCAACACTACATTAAATAAAATCGTACATAATATTAAAGTCCTTTATAAACGATCGATTCGATTACAACCCGTAAGAAGAAACTGCTAGAAACTTACGAGTGATTTTTTTAAACCAACTTATCCTACATAATATCATTCAGAATTTATTACCAAGGTAAAATACAATAATTATTAGCTTACACCCCTACACGATATGTACATATTTATATATTTTAATTTTTATAGTACAAACAAGAAATTATAGTTTATACATCTAAATAAAACATAAACAATACTACAGAACTACAAGCGATTTTATAATAATTATAAAATACCAAAACAAGCCCTATCACCATTACCTGCCATACATAATAAATATAAAAACCCTTAACCAATACTATTTCTTTCTTTTTAAAGCTCATACTATTTTTATGTTTCTTCTTCATTATATTATGTTTCTTTATTAAATATGGCACATGATTATGATATTTATTCTTGGAATTCTCTCAGATGTTACTTTTCTGGCATCCGATATAATTCTGTCCACGTTTACACCATTACATTTGTAACTATTTCAGATTTTTTCAAGTTTTGACAAGTGCTGATGACTTCTAATCTCCTCTTCATGGCTTGCATGTGATTTCCAGAATTTTACAGTAGTCTCCCCTACAATTTGAAATTTGATACTTTCTCAAATATTTCAGCCCATTTTTAAGTAAACTGCTACCACATTTGAGGTCTCTAAATGCAAAACCGGACAAGCCCATGCAAAGAAAAAATGACAAAACCGCAAAAAACTGCTATTTCCACAAAATTTGTACTTTTTGGCTAGTATACTAACGCAGGTCTAATTACATTTATCTTGATAAATAGTTACGAATGAAAAAAAGCGCCAACCGCCTGTCACCTAATCACATGCAATTTGATGATCTTCTATCTGATGGTATAATCATTTTTGTTTGACTCATCGCCCTACTAGTCCAAAAGAATCAGGTGTAGTTGTGTGGTATTTTTCTAACGCACATGTGTGTTAGGAAAATAAAGTCGATAAACGACAAATCAAATCGCCAATTTTACCGATTGCTAAGTTTTGTAAATAGGTACATTTTCTTAGTAGGTTGTGGGAACGATATATACCAATATGTGTTTTAACCACTGCATGGTTCCAAAAAAATATTCAATAAAAGTATCGACTTTATTGATAAAAAAAGACCTAAGTCGATGCAAATTCTATTTACTATTGCATTGTCCTGTCCATTCACTTCGGTGTAGTTTTGCCATACTTCATCTCTCCCACACTGCATATTATCTACACGATACCTACTTAATGCATTAAATTGAATAGACAGATTATTAAACAAAATTGGGCTGGGACCAAAGTATTCTAGAGTAACATTATGCTTTTTTAGCTGTGGTTTTATTTTAGTGCAGTAACTAAGGACCAGAGACAAAAATTGTCGGCTTTTCCAGCATTTCCGCAACATAAACAGAATAAGCGGATTTGCTGGAATGGGTGTCGGTACTATACACTATTTGAAGTTTTATAACACTTATTAATGTTAAATGTTTTAGGTAGCTTTTGATTTAGGGATTTCACTAGGTTTTACCACCAACAGTAGCGCAGCACTGGTTAAATTTTTAAGAACAGTTGATTTACCAAATGCAGGCTCATCCATGATAAAGGTTAATTTGTTGGTAAGATATCTAACACAAATTTTATTGAGTAGGTATGTATGTAGCCCTATTTAGAGGATAGTGTTTCATATTGATATTTTTTATATGACTAATGTGCCATTTTCATTAGACATAACAGACAATAAACATGAGTAAATATACGCTTAGCAAATCTAAACGATATTACTGAAAAGGAAAGCCTGAAGTGGCATCTGACAACTTTATGGTTCAAACGGCCTTGGTTATCGCAGTATTTGAAAAATATACAGGCTACATTTTTATAAATAATAATAAATACCTATGTCGGGAAATTTTAGAGATAGCTTTTATAACTAAAGATATGAAGAAAAGTTTCGTTAGCACATGTCTGGAAATGCTTTGTTTCAGAGATAGAGGGTGGTAAATTTCCTGGTATTTACCCTGACCAACCTAACCCTATTTTTTTCAAGGTCACTGACTTGGCTGATAACTTACTTTATGGTCCTCGCTTCATGTAAAAACCTTTTTGTCTATTGCTCTTTTAGGCATCTTATACCGTTGATAAAGCTGGCGCTACAAAATGTGTCTAATGTCTTCCAACGTTATACAATAATATTATTTATAAAAAGTGGTAAAAGGAAAAAAGATTTATAAAAAAGGGCGTAAGGTTTGCAAAAAATTCTTGAAGTTGGGATACTGGTCTTCGCATAGCTGAAAATGATTTCTCCAATACCTCCCCCCCCCCCCCCCCAATATAGTGATTTCGGTACGCTCCTGCTGCGAAAGCGTACCTCACTCGAAGTAGAAAAATTAGGGTACATTGTATGCCTCAAATGGGATACTATTAAGAAATCTACTGAGCTTCATCTATTATAGCTAAATTATATTGCACAAATTATAGCTAAATTATATCCCCTTTACACAAGCCATGCTACAATATCACTGCTGATATGCTTCGAAAATAAGTCAAGTGCCTTCGTTATTTTCGCTTTTCTTAGAAAATTTGTAACATTTTATCCCAATCATACTGTTAGTTATTAATGAAATAATTATATTTTTTATCTGGCAATATTGTTATTTTATAGATTAAGTAAGAAATCTTATAAACAAATGTGATGAGTGACTGATAAAAGAGGACATTCGAATCATTGTTTCTACTATGGGAAATCTCGTTCTATTACACCATATACTTTATATTTTGATTTAGATATACAAAGGAAACCTGTACCTTCGAAAGTAGAATATCAATTATTATTATTATTATTATTATTATTATTGTTATTATTGTTATTATTAATTGCTTTATGACCCGTTGAAAAATCAACGGGTCACAGTATTAATTTATTTAAAGTTGTTTTTCGCTGATATTAAAATCTCACTTAGGTAGGTGAACTTTGAAAACTAACTCATGAAACAGTTTTATTTCAAATTGTTTATTTCTTGTGCCTAAAATTTCACTATTGCGAGTAAATCAAAGATTATAGCGGCGACACAGAACTTATCCAAGACCAAAGCGAAGAGATCTCCACCCGGATCCTCGACCTCGAGTCAGAATGTGGCGTATACCTACAACGCGAATATTCCTGACAGACGGCTTCACGGCTAGACTAAATGACTTGGATCAAATTGGACTAATAATGGTTGAACCAAGAATGTCTCCTTCTCCGACCGCGCGCAGTGCCACAGGAACACATGCGCAGTTAAAAGTTTAAAGCATTTTGTAGTATTAAACAGGACGGGTCTTAATATTTGTGTATGGTGGTAGGTATCTTACATAGAACACTTAGTAAATTTTTAATTTAATAAGCCGATGTCCGTGTAGAAATACTTATTTTAATCGGTTGACAACTTAAAAGCTAAAAAAATATTTTTCATACAAATATGGATGTTAGCTACGCAAAATTAAAACTATGAAAGTCAGCTCTATGGATATGGCCATCGAAAAGCGAAATAAAGTTGATTGCAGATTTCCATCAGAGAAAAGGCCGACATACCGTTAAGAACCATTTTACAGTCTAGAGTCAACAAAGTAAATATTATGTTTACGGGAAAATACGGTGACACGGTTTATCACCCAAAATGAGATTTATGCATTCGACGCGCCCATCGTTAACTCCAGGATGATACTGACACGAACAAATAGCATTCAGCGCAGTGTTGCCAACCAGTAGAGAATAATAGCCGTGGCGGATAATCGAAAAAAGCCGTGTTTTGAGAGAATTGATTACGTTTTATAAAGGGTCAGAGAAATATAGGAAATCTGTTGTAATTAATTATCGTACGAGTTACCACTTATTTCGTTTTGAGCTCACAAGAAAAAATTAAACACAATTTTTGGAAATTTGCAAAAAAAGGTCGCCAATTTTGAATTTCTATCTTCTCATAGTTGGTTATTATTCCTTCCCTCCCTCCCTCAACACAGTGCTTTCGGTACGCCCCTGTGAGCTGGCCGGGATACTAAGGAGATACAATGGAAAATATATTTTTTAAATTCTCAATTCCGACTTCATTAAATATATCTACATATAGTTCCATTTATTAGCAGTACTTAGTTTTAAAAAAATCTGCACCTTAAACTAAAATAATGCAATTTTCCACAATTAGAGAAACTTCATTAAACACACCCAACCCAACCCAACCTGAACAAAAAGTCCATATTCCATGGGCGACTTTATCGGATTTTACGAGTGTCCGTACCTAGGGTTAGTGTGTGTGTGTACCTATTATTAATTTACGTCATCGAGAACAGTGATGTAAGGACATTTTCGGTTGAAGTAAGGATGGAAGGACATAAGGGTCAAAGTAAGGACTATCCTTAGCAAATAATGACGGGTGGCAACCTTACCATCAAATAAAACATAGTTTCGTATTGTAAATTTCTCTGTTACGCATAAACATCTAGTCTAGTGAATAACGTCTATAAAGAAATCATATAAAGTCAAACGGGAAACTCGAACTACATAACAGTTCAAGGTGAATAACCGAAGTTTCATTCATAAATATTGTCAATTGTGCAGACGGAAAAATGAGTTGTTCAAAATCTACTTGGCGAGCGGATTGTTTGGCAAATTAAAATGCTAGTCATTATTTTTATACCTTAATTTTTAGCCTTTTTCGTGCATAAATGGCCAAGTATGCGTTTGGAGGTTTTAAACGAAAAACCCGTGTTTCTATATGCGCTCCAGTACAGTAAAGCCGTGGCCGTACTAGTCTAGTCAACAAGTTCAAAATCGTGTTAATTCTTGATAAAGGTCCTAAAAATATGTACGATAGCTCATTGGATTCGGAATGACGTCTGGAAAAATGTATTCGAAGGATTTTACTGCGTGATAAAAATTGCAAAAGTTATTAACAAATTAAGATGAAAAAAAAAGGTGTTTCGTTTTTTGGCAATTACTCAAAAACTATTAATATTTAAGAAATTAAAAAAAAGATTCATAAAGAGGAGAAAAGTTCCAAAAAAAAGTCCCGACTCCCGGAACTCTACCTCCATTATTTATAGTTTTAAGTTAGTGCTGAAAATAGGGCCCTGCACGGCCGATACAGCATGGCCGCGCTACCGCTCAACAGAGTCTATTACATAAAATAATTTTTTATAGAGTTAAATATCAATAGAAAAATTTTAAAAAATTATGGTGTCATCAGAACACTTTAAAGAATAAAGTCCCGTTGGAAAACAAATTTTTTGTTGATTTTTCAAAAAGTTATACTAATGTTAACTAAGTAATTTTTCGTGGGCTTTCATTTTTACAAAAGACAGTATAAAAATTTAAATAATTGGCCTATAAATTTTTGGCTTCTTGGAGCTCTTATATATATATATATATATACAGGGTGATTCACGGTCGATGGTAGGTTAGACGTTTATGGAGAACGGAACGCGGGATTTTTTTGAAAATTTGGCAACGTGGGTAATTAGCTATGCTCTGTCCATCTAAAATATTTTCAGCATTGCGACGTTGCCGCTTCTATCAAAAAGTCCTAGCAACTTTATTTTTTTAAATGGAACACCCCATATATTAATAAATTTTTAGAATCGCTCTTTTATTACAATACTTTTTTGTTAATATTACCCTATACCTATCTCTATCGGTTTTCGAGATAAAAATTAGTTTGTGTTAAATATGGTCCAAAACATGGCCCTAATTACACGTAAGTAAATTAGTGCTCTCAATTCATGGAAAGTTGATATTTTGGCGGTAGTTTAGACAGACCCGATGTATTTATTTTTCACCATGAAATCGACTCCATATCATACAGGGCGTGCTAAGATTACTATTATTTCCGTTGTTCATAAAAGGGGTCAAATGTTCGTTTTTTTAAATGAAACCCCCTGTATATTAATCAATAAATTGAAAGACGAAGAAAAACGCTTTAAGATGGTACATCATATTCCTATACCTAAATCATCAAGTTTTCTTAATAAAAGCGCTTTTTTGTGAAAAAAAAAATAAAGACTTTAATTTTAAGTAACCATGGATATCAAACATCAAAATATCAAACTTACGACATTTTGACGACTGTGTTTAAAAAAATCTCCCAAAATGAACGCAGATAATCATTATTCAAACGAAGTTCTTATGAAATTATTTATTTTACACGGACAATGTGATCAAATCATTGCCAGAACTTGCAGAAAATTTAACCAAATGTATCCTGAATTGACACAAATGAACGAAAGGAAGTTTGTAAGATTACAAAATAATTTCATTAACATGTGAAAATAAATTAAATAACAAAATTAGGAAGGTTCAAAAAACAAAACTGTAAACAAAATAAGAAATTTTTACAATAAATGCTGGAAATGTTGTCCATTACATTCTAAACATTTTAGTATGTGCTTTTGTACGCGACTCGTAGTTGCTTTTTCAATTTCATGGGGATCCAGATCTTCAATACACCGAACTATTCGCCGTCGCAGTTCTTCTTTGGTAGGCACTGGAGTACTGTACACTCTTTCTTTTAAAACACCCCATAAATAAAAGTCAAGCGGCGTGAGATCGGGGGATCTCGGTGGCCAATCCCACGGCCCTAAGCGCCTAAACCAACGATCGTCAAATATTTCATAAAGTACCCTGGAAACTTCCTGGGTGCAATGAGCTGGCGCTCCGTCCAGTTGAAACCACGAATTCCTATAATCCTCTAAAGATAAATTTTCGACGAAATCGGTAACAGTCGTCCTTAGTATTTCGAGATATCTCTCAGCATTTAAAGTGGCATCATAAATAAAAAAGCTAATTTTGTGCTTTTTTAAAATACAAAAAACATTTAGGTCAAATTTTTCTTGAAATCCCATTTCTTTTGTCACGTGAGGATTATGATCAGCCCAAAAATGCTTATTTCTTCTATTAAAAATCCCATCCCTTGTAAATTTTGCTTCGTCGCTCCAAATGATTTTTGACAAAAACTCCGGATCCTCTTGTATACGTATTAAAAGGGTTTCGCAAAAATGCACTCTACGTTCAAAGTCTTCTGCTTTGAGGGCTTGCACTTTAGTAAATTTAAACGGATGCATTTCGTGATTTCCCAAAATTCGTTGTATTGAAGCATATGATACACCCAAATCTTTTTCTGCACTACGAATGGAAGCCTCTGGATATGCATAAAAATATGCCAAAACGTTGACAATATTATCTTCATTTGAAGTAACAGGTTTTGGTAATGTTAGAGGCGCTTTTAAATTTGAGCCATAGTTAATGAAATTATTTTGTAATCTTACAAACTTCCTTTCGTTCATTTGTGTCAATTCAGGATACATTTGGTTAAATTTTCTGCAAGTTCTGGCAATGATTTGATCACATTGTCCGTGTAAAATAAATAATTTCATAAGAACTTCGTTTGAATAATGATTATCTGCGTTCATTTTGGGAGATTTTTTTAAACACAGTCGTCAAAATGTCGTAAGTTTGATATTTTGATGTTTGATATCCATGGTTACTTAAAATTAAAGTCTTTATTTTTTTTTTCACAAAAAAGCGCTTTTATTAAGAAAACTTGATGATTTAGGTATAGGAATATGATGTACCATCTTAAAGCGTTTTTCTTCGTCTTTCAATTTATTGATTAATATACAGGGGGTTTCATTTAAAAAAACGAACATTTGACCCCTTTTATGAACAACGGAAATAATAGTAATCTTAGCACGCCCTGTATGATATGGAGTCGATTTCATGGTGAAAAATAAATACATCGGGTCTGTCTAAACTACCGCCAAAATATCAACTTTCCATGAATTGAGAGCACTAATTTACTTACGTGTAATTAGGGCCATGTTTTGGACCATATTTAACACAAACTAATTTTTATCTCGAAAACCGATAGAGATAGGTATAGGGTAATATTAACAAAAAAGTATTGTAATAAAAGAGCGATTCTAAAAATTTATTAATATATGGGGTGTTCCATTTAAAAAAATAAAGTTGCTAGGACTTTTTGATAGAAGCGGCAACGTCGCAATGCTGAAAATATTTTAGATGGACAGAGCATAGCTAATTACCCACGTTGCCAAATTTTCAAAAAAATCCCGCGTTCCGTTCTCCATAAACGTCTAACCTACCATCGACCGTGAATCACCCTGTATATATATATATATATATATATATATATATATATATATATATATATATATATATATATATATATATATATATATATATATATATATATATATATATATATATACTTAACAAGACCACGTTATAAAAGCATCTTAAATTTGTGTATTGTGTTTATTTAACAAGTTATATGTCATAAAAGAGACAAAAATGTCAAATAATCTTCAATGTTTTTAAACAAAAGCATGTAATAGCTAATCAACAATAGCTACAAACTTCGTTTTGAGCTCATTTTAAAGAGTAGTTAATCCTTGATAAAAATGACCTGAATGTTGATTATCGTACCTCTAATAGTTTATGAGTTATGGTAATTTGTTACTTGACAAGTTATGTGACCAATCGAATACTCCACGATACCAAAGTTTGATTGGTCACATAACTTGTCAAGTAAGAAATTACCATAACTCATAAACTATTAGAGATACGATAATCAACGTTCAGGTCATTTTTATCAAGGATTAACCACTCTTTAAAATGAGCTCAAAACGAAGTTTGGAACTATTGTCGATTAGCTATTACATGCTTTTGTTTAAAAAATTGAAGATTTTTTGACATTTTTGTCTCTTTTATGACTTATAACTTGTTAAATAAACACAATACACAAATTTAAGATGCTTTTATAACGTGGTCTTGTTAAGTATATATATAAGAAGAGCTCCAAGAAGCCAAAAATTTATAGGCCAATTATTTAAAGTTTTATACTGTCTTTTGTAAAAATAAAAGCCCACGAAAAATTACTTAGTTAACAATAGTATAACTTTTTGAAAAATCAACAAAAAATTTGTTTTCCAACGGGACTTTATTCTTTAAAGTGTTCTGATGACACCATAATTTTTTAAAATTGTTCTATTGATATTTAACTCTATAAAAAAATTATTTTATGTAATAGACTCTGTTGAGCGGTAGCGCGGCCATGCTGTATCGGCCGTGCGGGGCCCTAGTTTCAGCACTAACTTAAAAGTATAAATAATGGAGGTAGAGTTCCGGGAGTCGGGACTTTTTTTTGGAACTTTTCTCCTCTTTATGAATCTTTTTTTTAAATTTCTTAAATATTAATAGTTTTTGAGTAATTGCCAAGAAACGAAACACCTTTTTTTTCATCTTAATTTGTTAATAACTTTTGCAATTTTTATCATGCAGTAAAATCCTTCGAATACATTTTTCTAGACGTCATTCCGAATCCAATGAGCTATCGTACATATGTTTAGGACCTTTATCAAGAATTAACACGATTTTGAACTTGTTGACTAGACTATACCTTCGGTTTGGAAAGCCGTGAAGCAATTATTGATGTGTCGTTGGCAACAGTGATTTAGCGAGACGCGACTAGCACTACCTACAGTGTTCCAGAAGCCATTAAAAAAAAAACGTAAGAATTGACCGCCGAAATTCGTGATAAATCGCGAGACTGTAATGATTGCATCGGAAGTAAAAATAATAGGGTTAAATAATTTTATTCTGCTATCATTTATTTTAATAAAACTCCAGACATTTTAACAATATAAAAATATTATTAAAAGAAATTTACAAACATAAACAAATATCTGTCCCTTTGTACTATAAAAAACGCCATATTTGTTTTTATAAATAAAAGTGTAAAAGTGACACAAAACAAACAAAAAGAAAGAAGTTATTCATCTGTATCACTGGAGTTTCTATCTTATTTTTATCTGAATACAATACATGACCACAACCTAACTTTTTAATCGGATTATTATTATTGGTGATACAAAAATCGTAGCAATTTTTGTCTCTTAACAAACTTTTGGTATATGAAATGCCTTCTATTGTTTTCACTTTAAGTTTATTGAGTAGTTTAGTTTTTATTAAATAAATTTGAGAAAACATTCTCTCTAGGTACTGCTGCGTTCGAGTGTGGTAAACAAAAAATCTGAAAAACAAATCTAAAGACCCAGAAATTTTAGAGAGTCATCTCCTATTTTTACTAATGCAATTTTTTCCAAAAGAATAAGATATCGTTATCAAAATCGTTTAAATAGTGTGATTTTGACATTCTCCATTCGTTATTAAGATCTTGGATTTCATTTGGATTATATTGGAACTATTTGAACTATGTATAATGGGAAAGTGTAACGTTAAATCAGAAACTGAGTTTCAAACCTCAATTGCAATCAAATTGCAATTTGCAAAGATCAAAATCGTGAGATTCGCTGATTGGTATTTATATAACGGTAAAAATTGTGAGATTTAGTACTTGATTCGTGAGGTCGGGAGAAACTAACCGAAATCGTGAGATATCATGAAAAGTCGTGAGTTCTGGCAACACTGGCTACCCGTACGAAACCAACCGAAGCAGACCAAGAACCGACTTCGGCTCCCGCTCCACCCCTCATCCAGGTATTTTGTGTTGCATAGATAAAACTGTGTTGATTAGAATTCACCGGCGGGCGAACCCGTCGCGTGGTTAAGAATACTATCCTTTCTTAACTACGTTATTTAAACAAGGAGAGCACGCTGACCGACTGGAATCGGTTTGTCGTTCATGAAGTCGGAAAAAAGACTATTCGTATACTGCGCACGCGTTCCTGTGGCATGTATTTCGCCCACATTGGAGTTAAAAAGTTGTGCGCAACCTATGTATTTATTACAATTATTATTATTTATTAAATTTAATCCAAGTCATTGGGCTAGACGATATGCAGTAGGTACTTAACCAAAGCTTCCTGATGGCCAGCGCATTCGTTGTATAGTAGTAGTACAAGTTTATTTTAAAAATCTAGTTGGGGCAGGTTATCCCCTGGGCGGAGGGTGAGATCGAAAAGAGAGTGGTGCACCCCTTTAGAATAAGGGCTGCCTACCTGCAAAATTTTAACCTTACAGGTCTTACGTTTTTTGACATATTTTTGGTCGGAAAACAGAATCTGAACATCGGATGCTAAGTGGTAATTACTATTTAGGACGATTATTAGCAATTATCCTAGCAAACCCTCCTCAGGAAGAGCAATTACCTGACAGTATACAGAAGAAAAAGAAATAGTGAAACTGCAAAGAAAAGAAGAGTTTAAGGAAAGAAGAGAAGCGCTAAGGACCAGAAAATAAGACGAATAAAGTTTTCTTTTCTGCCGACATTCTTAATTTGCCTTTTCATTTAAGTTTCATAGCTAATAGTGCTTGCATAGCTTTTTTTTAGTTAGGGTTATTTAATCATTTTCGTTAATTAAGGAAAGCTAATGATCTATTGCATTGGTTGTTATAACATAACATTTAAGAAAGTTAATATTGAAATATTAATTTTACTAAGTATCTAAAATTATATATCCCATTTTAAAATTACATGATTTTCTATTTTAGCAAGAGATAGAAACTGGAGATTTGTAGCTTTTGTTTTAAAAAGCGCATTTACTACCGAAAAGAACAAATTCGATAAACAAAGAATTAAGTCCTTTAATATGATAATCGATTGTTACAAAATTGGAAATTTCAAAGTTTTAAAAAATATGATATTATTGAGTTCAATCAAGTATGTCATTTTAGGCATATTTCCCCTACTACGTTAAAGAGCATTGTGGCGTACCACTTGCTCAGTACACGACCTCACAAATTGTTATATGTACCAGTTAATGTTTGGTAGAAATACCTTTTAATAGATAAAAAACGAAGTTGTTTTACTAAAAAAAACAAAAGATAATAATAAATAAGGAGAGAAGAAATGTCAATAACAAAAATTGAAATGTGCATAAAAAGTTGTCAACTAGAAGTAAAATAATAAAAGAACATTTAATCCAAAAGAAGTAGTCTTTCATCGTCGTAGAACTCCCATACCTGGAGGTAACAAATCATCCGATCCAAATTCATCTTCCGCATAATTCAGATAATATATATATATATACCTCCACATTAATCCTCTTCAACATAATTGGTGACCCCTCGACGTGAGTATTTTCTTCACGTTTATTGGCGAAGACGGATTCCAATGGATCCGGATACAATCTATTGGGAGTAGATTCCGATGTGATGGTAATTCTTTGATCTCTGTCTTGGAGCACTGCCCGGAAAAATCTTTCCAGAGAACTGTCGTAGAAGATCTACAAAGAAAAAAAGAAGATTAGAAAAATTCCTTGACTTTGTTTGAGAACGCAGCCCAGAAAAATCCTTCTAGAAGCCCGTCGTGGAAGAACTACAAAGAACAAAGAATATTAGAAAAAGACTTAAATTTATTATAGAGATCAGAGTCGGCTGCTGGGTGAGTGGTTTGCGCCCCTTTTACTTACCTCTCTGAATAATTCACTTTGATAATAATAATATTATTTTTGTTTCTTTCTTTTATATTTCATTGAAATGACAGAAGAAAACATGGGTGACAACCCTCTCATTGACAAACATGTCATTATTAATCAAAGTAGTGGGTCTGTCAATGCTAACAATGAAAATATTTCATCAATTAGATTACCTCCTTTCTGGATCACAAAACCAGAAATTTGGTTTAGTCAAATTGAGGCACAATTCGCAGTTTCTCGTATTACTTCAGACAAAACAAAATATTTCCCGGTTATTGCTAACTTACATTTAGAGATAGTATCAAATATTTATGACATTATTTCGAACCCTCCACAATCTGATATATACAATAAACTAAAAGAAATTCTAATCAACAGGATAACTTCAAGTGAAGAAAAAAGACTTGATGACCTTCTTTCTGGCTCCGAAATGGGTGACCGCAAGCCTTCAGATTTTTATAGAGAAATGCTTAATACAGCTGGTGGTTCACAGATGGTTAGCCAGGAATTGCTGCTTAAATTGTGGAAAAGACGCTTACCAAAAACAATTTTGGTAGCATTGACTGCATCTGGTAGGAAAGTTGTCAATGAACGTTTAGAAATAGCCGACAATATATGGGAAACTTATCGACCAACTTCTATTTTTAAAAATGTTTCCGAAGTTGAAACACAGCATCTTGTCGATCGATCAGTTCCCTGTATAGGTAATTCATCTACCATTCCAAACGAGTTAATGAAAGCTTTTTCTGATTTTTCAATTAATTGTCAAAATCTTCTTCATTCCATGTCTCAAAAACAACAATCTATGGAACAACAAATTAATTCACTTCAAAATCAATTGTCGCACTTACAAAATTTTTCTAATACACCTAACAGAAATCAAAATAATCAATGTGTTTCCTGTAGAAGTCGCTCTAACAGTCGATCTCGGTCATCCTCAAAAAATCGCGTATGTTTTTATCATAACAAGTTTGGAAAAAAAGCATTAAAATGTCAAGGACCTTGGTGTATTCTATACGAAATCTTTCAGTCTAAAGAAAATTCAAAAAATATGTAAAAGTTTCGACAGCAGACAGCGGGATATTAAAATATAAAAATCGCCGCCTTT
Source organism: Philopedon plagiatum (assembly GCA_963971165.1). Taxonomy (NCBI): domain Eukaryota; kingdom Metazoa; phylum Arthropoda; class Insecta; order Coleoptera; family Curculionidae; genus Philopedon; species Philopedon plagiatum. The sequence goes on along the minus strand of OZ020190.1, from coordinate 108,996,610 downwards.
TCGTGTTTGATGATTCTAACAAACTACAGTTTTTGATAGATACCGGTGCAGATGTATCTGTTATTCCTCGGGATGTATTTTCAGATCTAAAAAAAGATAAAGATTTTTTTTTAACTGCAGCTAATGGTACTCCCATTACAACTTATGGCAAAAAGTTTATAAAAGTAAATCTTAAGCTCAGACGCAACTTCCCATTTATTTTTACTGTAGCTGATATTAATCGTCCCATCATTGGCGCAGATTTTCTGGCTCATTTTGGTTTGCTAGTAGATGTTAAAAACAAATGTCTCATTGACTCTGAAACTACTCTGATTTCAAAAGCTTCTTTAGTTAATTCAGATGTTCCAACCCCCAAACTATTTGCTGTCGAAACAAAATATACCCAACTTCTTAGAAAATACCCTAAACTTATTTCTTCGCCAGATTTTGTGCTACCTACCAAACATTCAATAAAACATCATATTGTTACTAATGGACATTTACCTTTTTGTCGTCCACGTCGTCTCGACCCCATTAAATTTAAAATTGCCAAATCTGAGTTTGAACAGATGGTCGCACAAGGCATTTGCCGACCATCCTCTTCTTCAGTAGCTTCCCCTTTACATATGGTGCCTAAAAAAGATTCTTCTGATTGGCGACCATGCGGGGATTATCGTTTTTTAAATGGAGTCACGACACCAGACAGGTATCCATTACCCCATATTCAAGATTTTAACTTGCATGTCCATGGCAGTACCATTTTCTCAAAAATTGACTTAGTGAGAGCTTATCATCAAATACCGGTAGCGGAGGAAGATATTTTCAAAACAGCTATCACTACACCTTTTGGTCTTTTCGAGTTTCAACGAATGCCTTTTGGTTTGCGAAATGCTGCCCAGACTTTCCAAAGATTTATTAATGAGGTAACTCAAGGACTTGATTTTATTTTTGTTTACATTGATGATATTTTAGTAGCAAGTAAAAATGAAGACGAACATTTTCAACATTTAAATATTTTATTTGAGCGACTCGATCAATTTGGAATAAGTCTCAAACCTTCAAAGTGTGAATTTGGAGTATCAAATTTAAATTTTTTGGGACATTCCATCTCTGAAAAAGGTATTTCACCTTCAGAAGAGCGCATAAATGTAATTAAAAATTTTCCGACACCAAAGACACTGAAACAATTGCAACGATTCATAGGAATGATCAATTTCTACCATCGCTTTGTACCGAAAATGTCAGAAATATTAATTCCTTTGCATAAACTCTCAGTTGACTTGCAAAATATTAAAAATAAAAATATAAGTGATTGGCCAGAGGAGTGTGAGAATAGTTTTAACAAAGCGAAAATTCTACTTGCTGAAGCAACAATTTTAGCACATCCTAGACCTAGCGCCAAACTTTCTTTGACAACAGACGCTTCTAGTACGGGCATCGCTGCTGTACTAGAACAAACTTATGATAATTTTTCGCAACCTATTGCTTATTTTTCAAAAAAACTTAGCCCTTCTCAACAAAAATACTCTACTTTTGATCGCGAATTGTTAGCCATTTATGCAGCAATTAAACATTTTCAACATTTTTTAGATTTCTTGACTTTTTGTGACCATAAACCTTTAACTACAATTTTTCAGTCCAAAGCAGACAGAAGTCCACGTCAATTTCGTTATTTAGAATACATTGCTCAGTTTACAACTGATATTCGATATATCAAAGGAAAATCAAACGTCATTGCTGATACTCTCTCACGCATACATGACAACATGGGATCCTTAGATATATTTGACATAGATATCTGTTCTTTAAAACAAGCACAAGATGCGGACAAAGAACTTAAAACATTAATTCAAAGTCAAAATTTAAACAAAAACTGCAAATTTACGTTAAAAGAGGAAGAAGTTTCTTTCACCAAAATTAAAGTTTGGTGCGAAGTTTCTTCGACGAATAAAAGAATTTATATACCAAAAGAACTTAGATTTACGATTTTTCAAAACTTGCATGGCATATCCCATCCTGGCATTCGCGCTTCAAAAACATTAATAGGTTCACGATATTTTTGGCCCAAGATGAATTCAGATATTCATCAGTGGGTTAAATGTTGTCTAGGTTGTCAGACTTCTAAAATCAATAAACATACAAAATCTCCTATAGGTAAATTTGACATTCCAAAAGGTCGTTTTGAACATATTCACATTGATTTAGTCGGTCCTCTAGTTCCTTCAGGAGGATGCACGTATATTCTTACAGTTATTGAAAGAGTCACTAGGTGGAGAGAAGCCTATCCTCTATCTAACATATCAGCACAAACTGTGGCAAAAACTCTCTATACACACTATTTTTCACGTTTTGGCGTAGCACATACAGTAACTCATGACCAGGGAACTCAATTCGAGTCAGCATTGTTCTCAGAGTTTAGTAAACTTCTTAGTATTCATAGAATACACACAACAACATATCATCCGCAGAGCAATGGAATGATTGAAAGATTTCACAGAACTTTAAAAGCGGCTCTAACAACTAGAGGAAACTGAAATAGGTGGATAGATGAACTACCATTAATTCTCTTAGGTCTAAGATCGGCAATAAAGGAAGACCTTCAATGTTCACCTGCAGAACTAATGTATGGTCAACCTTTACGATTGCCCGGAGAATTTTTTACAACTTCTCACGAAATCATTGACACTTTTCCTATCTTGATCAGTTTACGCGAATGTTTTGCTAATTTAAAGCCAGAAGCAATTAATAGGCATAACCTGGAGAAACCGTTTGTGTGTCACGATTTAAAAAATTCAAATTATGTGTTCATTAAAGTAGAAGGCAAAAAGTCATCTCTTTCGCCGTCATACGAGGGTCCTTTTAAAGTAATCAAAAAATATCCAAAATCATTTGTTATTTCTAAAGATAATAAAGATGTAGTTCTTAGCATAGACATAATTAAACCTGCTTTCCTGTTAGCGGAGCATGATGAATCAGTTATTTCAAATAAAAATGTAAAAAAAGTTTCTTTCGCATTGAATTCTGTTAACGTTTAAAAATTTGATGAAATTCTTTTTATTATTTAATTTTTTTTTAGAGAGGGGAGTATTTGTGGCGTACCACTTGCTCAGTACACGACCTCACAAATTGTTATATGTACCAGTTAATGTTTGGTAGAAATACCTTTTAATAGATAAAAAACGAAGTTGCTTTTACTAAAAAAAACAAAAGATAATAATAAATAAGGAGAGAAGAAATGTCAATAACAAAAATTTAAATGTGCATAAAAAGTTGTCAACTAAAAGTAAAATAATAAAAGAATATTTAATCCAAAAGAAGTAGTCTTTCATCGTCGTAGAACTCCCATACCTGGAGGTAACAAATCATCCGATCCAAATTCATCTTCCGCATAATAAGGAATATGCACATTTTTTTTTATTGCATAAATCATTTAAGGAAGTCATTACAACCCCAAAAATGCTATTTTGAAGAAAATTACTGGGATAATTTAGCTAAAAAAAATTTTTACTTTTCGGAAAAATTTATTACAGTTTCAAAAGCAGCCATTTGCTCACTCAAAAAAGTTACGTCACGCAGTGTTATGGGCAATCTACACTGAACGTGTTGGCGACTCAAATTAAGGTGACTTAAAAGGGGATACGGCAACACCGCCATAGTCGATACCTTCTACGCCCCTACCGGTCACTTCTGTAACTGTAGTTGACGTTTTGTCTTTATTTATTTAAAAAAAATTTAGACAGTTGAATTAAATAATAATTTTATTATTAGTTTTGACAATAATATTGTAGCTAAATAATTGGCTTTGGCAATAGTTTGGTATGAATCTGGACTATTACAACATTTTTAAAGTGAAGTTTTATAACCTGATTACCAGGATTACCTCAAGGACTGTCTTTATTCATCCAAGGCCAAGGTTATGTTATGGTTATGAGAAAGGTTATGAGTATGAGCATAATAAGATTGTCATTTGGATATACTTAATAACTATAATAAGATTTAAATAAAACCTAAGAAAGTGCAAAATAAAGCGTTTAAATAAATTTTAAGAGTTTTGCCTGATGTATTTTATGTAGCAAGTGTACCTAAAATCATCATCATGTATTTCATCAAAAAATCTATACGGTTGTAAAAAAAGCTTAAGCATCCATTGAAACATTTATGTGAATTTACTGGTTTATGGTTTAGGAATTTGTTTGTTCACCATCATATATCTATATAGTACATATAAACGCATGGATTGTGGACAAACAAATTTCTAAGCCATAAACCACTAAACCCTCAAAATGTCTCAATAGATGCCCGCTTTTTGGTCCATTTTTGTTACACGCCAGTGTTCGTCTATGTATTATTTAGTCTATGATACTATTGTGTTGTGTAAAGTGTGCATATAATTAAAATATATGTTTATAGAATAATTAGTAATTACTTACCAATTTCTTCTATTTACATAGTGATACATTGCATGTCTGCGTTACATTTTTAAAAACTAAATACCACTTTCCACAAACGATTCCACAAAAATAAACAAGGTTAGGGGTTAGGTAGGCAACTAGGCAAACGATGATGACTAAAGCTTTCCAAACGGGGGTAAATCCAGAGACGGCTCTAACCTATTGCGAAATAAAATCAGGATTCGATGTGCAAATAAAATACAAATATTTATATTTGCCCACATTGTGTTATTTAAAAGTGCGAGATAAGAAAATACCATACAGGGTGTCTGAAAAGTCTTAGCATGGGCAAATATCTTTACTATTAATAAATATAGAGACACCAAATTTTAGTTGTATCTTATTGGTTAATAAATCTACTTTTTTATCCAATTTGACTTTTTCAACCCCCTTGGGGGGTTACGCTAGGGAGTTGAGATCAAAAATTTTGAATGCAAACCTATGCCGGGTGGCCTCTTCTTTTAAAAGTCATTAAACCGCAAGATTTTACCGCAACTCCCGTATTTTAATGCATTTTTACATGGCAAGCCTATAAAAATTATAAATCGTAAATCGTATAATCAGGCGGGGCACAAGTCGACCATTAGTCGACCTCTTGTGCCATACAGTACCTACCAGTCTGCGCTGCTATTTTTTGTTTTATGGGGCACTTTTTTTCTAACTTTTTTCCAACTTTACTTCTTCATTTGTCGTTTTTATATTTTGTTTTTTGACATCTGCGCAGTAGACCCAAATGCGTACCACCCAATCAAACTAAGAGGGCTAGACATGCGCACGAAATTTCAGGAGATGTACTTTGGTGTCTACATTGAAACCTACCCACTTTCAAGAATATATCTCCAATAGTAAAACTACAACTACGTATTTAACATATTTGTACGATTTTATGACGTCTTACTTTTTTGAACATAACTATGTGACATTGTGACCAACCGTGCCAGCCTTACTAATCAGTTATATTACGCACTGACATATTTCCGGCATGGCCGCTTCTTCTTATTCATTCAAGCATTAGCCTTACCATAGTTATTGAGACTTTTGCGTCCTGTGAGAAATTCAAAATATTGTATGTCTCACGGAACCCTCTATGCACGAGTCGAACTTGCACTCAACCGTTTTTTTTTTATTTCATACAATCACGGCAACGCTCATCAATTAAATTATTTCTGTCAAATACCGTATGTACTTATTTTCGGCATCGACGCCTCTGGTAACAGACCAACAGTGACTGCCTTACTAATTACGTTAAAAGTTGTTTAGACTGGCCACCATGAACTTCTTGGCAGTAATAAAGTCCGTTTTGGAACTCTGCCAAGAAGTAACATCTGAGAAAAGATCTTTAAAATGAGGTTCCACACGGCATAGGGTTGCATTTAAAATTTTTGACCTCAACTCCCTAGCGTAATCCCCCAAGGGGATGGTAAAAGTCAAATTACATAAAAAAGTAGATTTATTAACCAATAAGATAAATCTAAAATTTGGTGTCTCTATCTTAATTAGTAGTAAAGATATTTGCCCATGCTAAGACTTTTCAGACACCCTGTATGGGATTTTCGTATTTCGCACTTTCAAATAACACAATGTGGGTCAATAAATATTTGTATTTTATTTTCACATCGAATCCTAATTTTATTTCCAACTAGGTTAGAGCCGTCTCTGGATTTACCTCCGTTTGCAAAGCTTTAATGATGACAGGGTCGGTTCGGTTTTTCACGTGTCATTTTTTTAGCCACTGGCGTGTTCGATTGACAAAATCGGATTGATCCGGATCAGTTGACGAACTTTAAGGGAATGGCAGTGCAAAGAGATAAAATAGCATTGAAGTGACGTAAAGTGATCCTGATTGATCCAATTTTTGTCAATCGAACACGCAGGTGTTTGCAGCGGTGGCAACGTTGCTTCTTCAATGTGACGGTCGCTTTATCTGGTGTGGTTGGGTTTGATAAGTTTGATTTTGTTGTTTGTCTTCGATTATATCGTATTTTGTTAATAATCCTTTTTATTAAACAGTAGAAAATGTTAAAAAACTAACCTACAGATATTATATTATGCCAGTGTAAAAGAATTCTCCAGCTAATGACTTGGAAAACTTCATTTTCTCGTGTCCAAAAGAGCCGGTGCTGGAAGAAAGTATACGTACTGCAAAATTAATCAAAAATTTTACATAAAGCGGTATCTATAAAGGTCAGTATCGCCAAATTCAAGTAAGCATATGTGACTGTAAATTTATTTTCATAGTATAATAAATAATAAGTATTGGTAACGAAATTCTGAAGGCAAAAAAGGAACCCTCTCTAAAGGGCATCAACTTCCAGCAAATTATCCGATTTTCTTTGCACGCACTCCGTTTTGGTCATTTCTAAACAATTTTTTTAATCAAATAAAAGGTTTTCTATCAACTAAATGTACTAATCTTCGGGAAACAATCAAGAAAATGAATTAATACTGAAATTTACATTACACTAGGCATTATAAAACGTTTACGTCATAAAAAAAAGTGACGTCACAAACAAAAGAAGTGCGTTTTACAAGTTCCGAAATTCGCGCGAAAATTTGCAGTTTTAAATCTTTTTTTTTGCTAATAAAACCCAAAATAAATGGAAAACAACAACCGCCATAATCATTTAATTTATATAGAGAATACAATAAAAAATATTTCGGGTTGATTTGAATTTCATGCATATTCCCTATTCAGATAATATATATATACCTCCACATTAATCCTCCTCAACAAGCATATTCCAACTTTTTAATTTTTTTAGTTTTAAATACCTGGGCACACACGCAAAATCACTTTGAACTTGTAAACAAAATAAAACTATTCTTATTCTGTGCACGTCAGCTTTAGTCATATCTGACAAAATTTAAGCAAAACTAACTTTAAGCCAGTAGGCATTCAGAAATGTTTCATTTACGAATATAAGTTTGTTGCTTAGTTCTGCAGGAAGTTTGTTGGGAACTTCTAGCGAAGGCTTGTTTTCCTTTAAATGAAAATTTAGTTTTGTTAGATTTCAATTCCATGAGAGAATTGTTACCAGAATGAATTAAAATATGTGTTGATAACATTTCCCAAGTTTTTTTTTTGTCAAATCGCTGTAAATTTATGTTCTGATTTTATAATTTTAAACAGTCTTTGGTTAAAATTATATTAGTAATGTAATATCTTTATCGTAGTGGGCTCGAATGCCACACTCTGTCAGTTGGTTTGCTCACCAAATAATGAATGATAAAGAATGTCCTCGCGTAACCAAGGACAGATAGCCTTTGAGGATGTCGACTTGGATTTTGAGATTAGGGATTGTGGTTTAGAGCCTACGATAAATTGTTGGCTAGTACCTGAATATATTTTATTTATAAATTTTAGAATTTTGGAGAAACATTTCAAAATGGTGGTCCATTTGGACCTGTTATAGAGCCGAAGCATAACAATGCGTTTTTGACTAGGGATACGTTAAAAGCATTTAAGACAGGAAATTTTGTTAAGGTGCCCATTATAATGGGACTCAATTCGCAAGAAGCAAAATTTTTCATATCATGTAAGTAATTGTAAGTAGCCGTTTCAAAGCTTTCACACAATAACTTATAATTGACTCTTGTGTTGTCTGACTCTAGGGCTATGGGATACGACTTCTCACATTCATTTTTATATTTAGTTTTAATCTGAATTTTATGAATGAAAATTATTACAGCACGTATTTACCATTTTAAAGAATTGTTACCTACTTTTTATATAGTTGGTGACCATATCATTGCGTCTTGACGCAATGATTTAAAGGAAAAGTTGTGTTATGGCTTAAATATATGTAGCAATAATTTAAAAATAAATAAAGTAGCTTTATCTCAAATAATGCGACAGGTCATGAAATGGTCGGAACAAACGTCCTTTTATTTCATCGCAGAAATATTGCAATAACATTTTTATTGCTAGAGCTGATGAAAGCAATCCATTAGTTCTGTAAACCACTTCGCTGCTCTCAAAGTGAAATAAAGTTGATAGAGATAGAGAGAGATAGAGAATTGAAATGTGAATAAAAAACTGACAAATTCGTAGTTGGTTTTGTAGTAATTTTAGGTCGCTCATTATTTTAATTATTTTTCTATTTAAATAGCAAAAAACAATTAATGGTTGATAACGGAATAGTGATTTAGAGTTTCTTCACCTACCTTTCCGTTGAGTAACTTTCCAAACACATTAAATTCCACGTGGAAAACACTGCCTCCGCGTCCATGGTTTTAGAGTACCGATATAGTGATGTAAGGATACGTATCCAAAAATCCGTTGGATCCGAATATTAAAAGAATCAGGATTATCCGTAACCGGCCGAGAACTTGATTCGGAATCAAAGTAAATTCGCATCGGGTGGTTAGTAATGCAAAGTGCAAAGAGAAAACGGAATCGGAATCGAGTGTACGCGAACAACACGGTCTGCGATTTGGCATATTTTTTGATCTTATGCTTTCTCTTTCTAATGACATTTCCTAAAAAAGATAGCATAGTTATCGGGGTAACGGGTATCATATGGGATAAAACCCATTGGTTAAACTTGGCCCGCCTCACCCGAACCGAATTCAAACGAGAACGAACGACGGTGCCTTCTTATCCCTAACCTACGCCTTCGAATGATATGACACCGCATCGACCTACCTAGCCGTATCCGGATAGAAAATGTTTTAGTGTTGCATACGTATAATATACATGATTTGCAACCGCTTTCGCGCGGGTCAAGAAATGGATACGTATTCAGATAATGGATACGGATGTTAGCTGACTCCGATTCCGTATTATTCGGATATCTAAAGAATACGGATATTTACAACACTAGTACCGAACGGCGGCGAGATATGCATGTCTCGAGATTTGTTTAGGAACTGCTTTGCGTTGGCAAGAACTTCGTCCCTCCAACCGGCATTTTTGTATGAACAAAAAAAGGCTTTCGCGAAAAAACGCAAAAACTAAAATCAATCAGATTTACTTAAATAGCAAAACATATAAAAGTGTAATTACTATTCTAATATAACCCCAGAAACAATATATTTGTACAAAAGGACAAATAATACATTGGTTCTCTTTTATAGAAAATTTTAAGAAATCAAAGAACTTAATTTTCAATTAATGAACGCACACATACATGAATAAAACAAATAGTGCGGCCTAAACACAAAGCATACGTTTCGATGTCGGAATCTATTTCTTTAAAACAAATGTTTATTATTTCCACTACAAGACAGAAGTACTCATGTAGCAATTATTGTAGTGGTAATTTTTGAAAAAAATATAGATTTATTTTTTTACTATGCGAAAGTAAGTTTCTGTCCAAACTCATGGAATGGAATACCTTTAGAGAATTGAAAGAAAAATGCCGAAATTTAATTTTAAGCTTTGGAATGAATATTAAAATAGTAGTACCAAAGTTTATCGAATAAGTATTGATTGCCGCACTCGTCAGCATGCCACCGATCGACCGTCGCTACCTACCCTCTTCCCGGTCCAAGCCGTAGTAGCCTGCAGGTAGGCGAACTTTGGTCGACATAGTACACTGTGGTTTGAGTAAGCGCATTAAACGGATTTCACGCGAATGCAGTGGTTCAAATAAAAAGTAAACGATAAGTTTCGAAAGTGTTATTTTGGGAGGTATTGGGGTCAGAAAACCTAATTTTGTCTAACAGATGTTAAAAAAATTAACGGGAGGGAAGGGGTGTGTGATAGAAAGAAGTGACTAGGAATTTATTCAAAAACGTCAACTAACATGTCAATTTCGGGGCTAGCGAGGTCAGAATATAAAATATTTTCTAACAAGAGCTGGGGGGGGGGGGGGGGATAAAGGAAATAAATGGAGCGGCAGGCAATTTCTCCAAACATGTTAATTAATGTATCATTTTTAATGGTATGGAGGTCAGAAAATGTAATTTTGTTTAACAGATGCTAAAAATATTTTGACGGGTTAGGGGAATAAGAGCGGCTGAGAATTTCCCCAAAAATGTTAGCTAATAGGTATATCATTTTCAGGGTTACTGAGGCCAGAAAATCTAATTTTGACTAACCGATGTTAAAAAAATTACCCGGGGGGGGGGGGGGGGGGATTGAAAGGAGCAATTGGCAATTTTTCCCAAAATGTTAAATAACACGTCATTTTCGGGATTATTAAGGTCAAAAAATTTAGTTTTGTGTAACGTATGTTAAGAAAGTTGACGGCGGAGGGGGGAATAAAGAGGAGCAACCGCCAATTTCTTTAAGAATGTTAATTTTGTAGTGGATCAATGGGAGTTAATAAGGCTAGAAAAGCTAAGTTCATTTAACGGATGTAAAAAAAAATTATGACGAGGTAGGGGGCGAAAGGAGCGGGTGGAAAATCCTCTAAAAATGTTAACATGTAACTTTCGGGGTTACTGAGGTCTGAAAATCCAATATTACATGGACATTACAATTTTAAAGAAGGGGCGATAAGATGAAGAATAAGGGACAATAGGTGAACTAAAAAGAAATAAATAATTTTTTTTTCAAAAAAAGTAACCAACTTCACGAAAGAAAAACCATCAAAAAGTGTGAAATATTATTTTTCTACAACCGAGCGAAAAGTACAAATTTGCACTTTCAAAAGAAAGCGCAAAGTTGGACATTTTCGAGGAACAAGCGTTTGTTTTACTTTGTCGCTCGCCGAGCGACAAAGTTACTTTGTCGCTCGCTTAGTTACCATGGACACCTTAATAATAATAAAGAAACGTCCAGCGTATCTGCGACTTTTGACACAAAATATAAACTGTCAAATTTGATATCAATAATTATTAATTACATTACAAAATATTTTTATAAAAATACCGGTTGTAGAAAAAATCATGTGTGTAATTCGAGTGCAAAGTGACATTGCCGCTCTCGCGAGATAGCCGCGCTCCGCTACGCGTCGCGCGTCTAACTTCTCGCTCAGAGCGGCAATATATCACTTTGCGCTCTTAATACACAAATAGCTATTTTACGTATTTATAATTGTGTTTAAATGGTAAACTTAATTTTGTTCAAACTTAGGTAACTTGTAAACCGAAGGTCTTAACATTGAAGTCGGCGCAATTTCACAGTACAAGGATCCGTAATGATAATTCGTAAACAATTAATAAGGAGTTACGCTTCCTTTAAAGTTCAAAACTTTTGTGTACAAATTACTTAAGGGTGATTTTCATATAAGTGTTTGATTCTACTCTAGAACTAGAATCAAAAATAAATTCATTAAATTGCTGATATTTTACCTTTAATCTCTTGTACCAACAATTGTGTGACTGAAGCTATGTTGGGCGCGCAAGATAGGCATGCGCTTGGCTGTTATGCTACTTTTGGTAGGAGAATAATTAAAATATCGTCATTTCGGTAATCCTATTTTCGGATAATAAAGCATCGTTGTAGTTTGTAATTCCGTTACTCAAGAGGGAAAATCTGTACTGTCTAGGGCGGCAGTTTAAAAAAAAAATGAAAACGTACTGGTTAATGCGCAACATTTGCGAAAGGACCAATAAAACAAACAAAAAATCATTTTTTTTCGAATTAATAGGACAATATTTAATGCTGATGCTTTGTAGGTACAGATAGTTGCATATTTTATGTTTTATGATATAAGATAACATCGTATCATAACCTCAAAAATTATTTTACTTAAAATAATCAGTTTATTTTAACGTCAAAGTGTATTAAAGTAGAGTTACCGAAATGACCCATGTTACCGAAATGATGATTATTTTAACGCGGGAGTAAAAACATGACTTAAGTAAACTTTATTGTACAAAAACAGCGGGTATTCTGTCTAAAACTATTAAAAGTACTGATACTAATAACTACTACAACTAATTGTTCTTCTTCAATGAACATGATTTACAACTAAAACCGGCCAAAGATGAGTAAGTGCTCAATTTTTTTATAATACATTTATATGAAATGTCCTTAAACATGAATTGCATTTAATTCCAAAGTTTGAATGATTTATAGAGAAGGTGCATATGAAACAGAGGCTTCCGTCATACCTAACATTTGGTAAATCTTTAACAGATGACGTTTCCTTTTGCGAACATGATGGCTGAAATAGCACGTCACTGAGGGTAGTTATTTTTCCCATTTCTGATGCTATATTTGGATTAAGGAAAGACTCCGCACACAATTTGGAAAAAGTTTTTATTTCATTTAAAATGAAACGTTTTTTTGTTGGTGCCGCATTTTTATTTTGGTGCATTTTGGCAGAAACAATTTTATCATGTGTTTTATCTTTCTAATTTTAAAGTTAGGAAACATTCGGCATGACATTAAAAGGTGTCTTAATAAAAAAAAAGGACACGATCTTTACTTACATTACTATTTACTTCGTCAGCAGCAGCTACTTTTATTGTTGGTGATGGCGCACGCTTATTATCTATAATATAAGTGATTAAGGAAGTTTATGGTGACTAAACAAAAAAATTCTTTGGCAAAAAATATTGTTTCGAGTATGAAAAGTATACAAGTTTTTATAAATTTAATCTTAAAAGTAGATGAATTTAGTTGGTGGTTACAAGCGGCAGCAAATTCACAAAAGAAACAAGACAACTGTCTTAGAAATATTTTGCTGCTGCTGTTTTCACGTCCAAGTTATTTGATGTAGTGTCATGATCTGTGGTATACTACTTGGTATATGGTTGGGGAATTTATTTTTAAATTCAAGCATAGCATTTTCTGACACCTCCCAAATAATGAAACTGATGAATCGTCTTGTATTTCTTTGACTTTAGTAAACGGCGATGTAGAGCTTTTTGGTGTACTAAATCGGTAGCATCTCTTCCTATACTTTTCAAGAGATCGTCTAATTTGTCTATTTTTGCTTGTGAAGTGTTAACTAATTTCCTATACATTTTTGACCTGTTGGCTTTAACCCTTTTTCTACCGCTAGTTTTTCTGTAATTATCATGTGAAACCTCATTCATTTCCACTTCTTCATATTCTTCTGAACGAGGAGATGCTGGTGGTGTAGTATTTTCAAGAAATTTAGATGTTCTTCTTTTTAAAACTTTATTTTGTCTGTATCTTTTGCTATTTTTTTTTCCAAATCTTTCTTTTTGTTTTTTGATCTCGTTTGGTTAAATGTTTTATACTTTTTACAAGACCTTTTTCTTTTTTTTTCTTTGTATCTCTCACGGTCTTTTCGCCTCTTTTCTTCTAGTTTTTCTTTTGTCAAATTAGCCCTATGCTTCCTTACCCTTTCTCTAATTTTTTCCTTTTCTGGGTGAAAACTTGTTTTTTATTTTTTTGAACGGTTAGGTCACATTTCTTTGGCATTTGCAGATCAATTTGCTTTACAACGTCCGATTTTAGAATACTAAATTTAGAGACCTCCACAGGGCCCACGGTGGGCTGAAGGTTAACCCTTTTTTTTCTTTTTTAGCTGCTTCATTATTATTATTATCAAATAAGTTTTTACCAATATTCATTCTGCTATCGCTTTTACTTGCTTCACTTTCCTGAATATTTTTTATTTTCTTTTCAAGTTTCTCCTTCTGCTTTAATAATTCTAATAATTCCGAATTTGATCCCGCTGGTGTTAAATCGCGAGTAACCAATAACTTCCTTCCCTGCTCATACTTTTTACGACGTTTTCTATTCTTGTTTGCTGCGCGAGCAGACGCGGCTTCCTCGCGTTCAATTTGTAAACGTTCTTTAAGGTCTTTAAACCGTTGCTTCATTGTTGTAGTTTACCTAAAAATATATTTACCATCATTTCGGTAACAAAACATCATTTCGGTAACAAACACATATGTTTCCGAAATGACTGTTGCCGAAATGACGAAATTTAAATTAAACTAGTATGGTAAGTTCAAATTTGCCGCCAGGATTCTAAAAATTCGAGATTATGTTACTCTCGTTGGCTTTATTGATACGTGAAATAGTGTATTTAATGTAATCAGTAATCACGATGTTGCACGCATTACCGAAATGATTCTTAATAAAGGTACGCACCAAATTTCTAAGATTCAAGTTTTTTTACTAAAAATTGATAAGAATTATTGCAAACTTACCGTTATAAACTCAACAATCACACACTTCCACTCAAATATACAAACGGACTGTTGCTATTTGGTGCCAGTAGGAGGCGCTAATTTCAAATTTCATAGCTGTTGCCGAAATGACGGCTGGATATTGGGACAATCTTTTAAGATTAATAAATAATACAAGATGTACAAAAACGTGGATTTTAAGGTTTAAATTTTATTCCCCGAACATATATATTTGTCGAAAATGAAAAGTTCGGAATTATTCTTAAGCTATTTTAGATTTATTAGTCGATTACTGTTGTAAATTTGGGACAGTTACCGAAATGACGATCTCACAGTTTGAGCTGAAATAAAAAATTAAAGCTTCAGTTTGTGGGCGGGTTAGCTTTATTTTCAAAGACAATAAAGTTTATTTAAAAATGTGTACTTTTTAAATTTCTTATTTTTTTGATTTTTTACTAAATATCGCCTTGGGACCAAAATCGAACAATTATGTGAAAATCACCCTTAAAGTCGAATGAAATTATGCTGACCATTAGATTCGGTACCTAATAAATAGCAGTGGCGGCTGGTGAAATTTCTAAGTTGTATATCTCTGTTCCTACCTACAGGACCGGTACGAAATTTAGGGGTTTTAATAGTGAGCCCACTGGGAATTTTTTGGTAAAGAAAAAAACATTTTGTAATTTGCGAAAAAAAGTTAAATTTTTAGTATGCCCCTCCTAAGAAAAAAATGAACAAGTCTAGGTATTTTATTTATTAATTTTTCTAAACAAATTTTACATATTTTGTCGACAGTTTTTAAATTTTGAGAGAAAAGAATGTGTTAGTAGAAAGTTATAGTCATTTGAATTTTTTCTTAAATTATATTTTAGGCTTAAGAAAATTCAAATGGCTATCTTTAACTTTCTACTAATGCATTTTTTTCTCTCAAAATTTAAAAACTGTCGACAAAAAGATGTAAAAGTTTTTTGAAAGAATAATAAATAAAACATTTAGACGTGTCCATTTTTTTCTTAGGAAAAAATTTAACTTTTTTTCGCAAATTACAAAATGATTTTTTTTTCTTTACCAAAACATTTCCAGTGGGCTCACTATTAAAACCCCTAAATTTGGTACGGGTCCTGTAAGTAGGAACACAGATATACAACTTTGAAATTTCACCAGCCGCCACTGATAAATAGCTAAAAATATTACTCTTTATTAATAATTTATGAACGTGTTATCATTAAGTACTCCTATTATACTTTAAAATTGCGCCGACTTGAAAGTTTAGAACTTCGGTGTACAAGTTACCTAACTTTGAACACAATTAAGTTTACCATTAAATACAGTCATAAATACGTAAAACTATTATTTCATCCTTTTCACTGCTTTTTCTTTTGTGAAGTTGGTTCATTTTCTTGAAAAAAATTATCCTTTAAATACTTTAACTCATTTTTTACCAGACCCTTCTATTCATAATTATTGATTGCTGTTTATAATAATAGGTACTTCTAATATCTCTTTGTATTTTTAAAAATGTTCATAATCCATTTTTAAATTGAGAATTAATTCATATTTCAATTGAAATATGAATAACTTTTTTTATTACATTAAACTATTTACTTTACTAAAACTATCCATTGAAATTTTTATTTATACAATTAAATGCCGCACTTTTGAAAACCCCAGGTAAACAAATATTTCCCGTGCGAAACCAACCTACGTTCATGAGTCCCCCGTAGCGATGGGATTTTACGACAGATTGCAGGTGGCTGCGGCTCGCTTGTGATCTGGATAGATCAAAGTTCCGCCTAAGAGTACAGCATGATACAAATAAAAGAAGATGATACCGCGCACGTAGGCGTGGCCATTTACGTCACACCGTGATCAATTCCGCCATATTTTGTAAACGACACACGTCTTTTTTAAGATCGCGTTGTGTTTTCAACTATTTTTTGGTGTTTTTATATTACTTTTAGGAGTTTAAAAGTAAAAATGAGATGTGCTTTGTATGGTTGTGATGTCGACAGTCAATCAATCAATGTAATCAATGTATGTATTTATCCCTTTATTTATATGATTATTTTAAATCATATACTATAAAATTTGTATTATGAGCAGGAGGCAAAGTATATTGCCAATAGAATTTATATAAAATCCCCTTTAACCAACATAAACTCTATATTGCGCGTTATAAATTTCAAAAATAAATCACGGCGCGACGTCATGCGCGAACCCGGACGAATTTGATACGGTTTGGTATCAAACCTTCTTTTATTTATATCATGAGACTGCAGTACCTAACTATTATGTTTTTATATTTTGTATATTGGGAGTACTTCGGCACTTAAATATTTTAACGGCTTAGAGACAGACATTATTAAGTACCCATTCTTTAGATATATCAAGAAAGTTGCAATTATTTTTTTAGTGATACCACTTGCACGTCCACTTTTCTTTTTATACGACGTAAGTCCAAGTTCACTTGTGCGTGAAACAATGAATATTAAATCAAATAACGACAAGAGAGTTGTGGGTAAAAAGATCAAGCAATTCTATTTTAAATCACAAGAATTTGTCACTGGTTCAAATGCGGAGTACGTTGAGGTAAGAAATATAACTGATCTAAAATTACATTTTCGTGGATAATAGAATATTTATAATGCTAGTTTTCAGGAAAAAAAAATTTTAAAAATTTATTTATATCTATTTTCGACGTTAGGTTGACTGAAAATCCAGAAAGTGACAAACCTGGTTTTTGGTTCTTTTCCTTTTCTGAGAAGGGGACACACCAGCATCGCGATAACACTGGGGGGGGGGGGGTACCCCTAAAACAGCATATTATTCTCTTAAGCAAATTGAAGCTACCAATTCAAATAAGCCCAATGATAAACCCCGTTAAATCTAATTCTAATGTCATTTATACTAATATTAATATATATAGTTTGTGAAAAATCACAAGTACAATATACACTTCAATAAGGTATTTGCAAACGTATAGGATACTATATTTTTTCTACAACTGCAGCAGTAATGTTTTGTGCATTGCATCAGATGCTAATTTTTTACATATATACAAAAATATAACAAATAGGCACTGTTAGGTGTTATTTGTTTATTTATTTGTACAACAATCATATTTGAGTGAAACAAACGGAAAATATATGTTTTTGACAAAATGTACTTTTAAAAATTAAATTAACAACAACGAATATTTTTATAAATGTAGAAGCAATTTAACAGTTATTTCTCTTCTTGTAACACATAAAGGCTGCGGATTTTTTGATATTTGTAATTCATTTGACTGTTTGTTTGAATATTTGTTGATTGACCCAAACGGTTCAATTATTTTATTTGTTATTTGCATTTTATTACCAAGAAAGGCATCTCTTAGCAACGGCAGTCGAACACCATTCTTTATTGCGTTTGAGGGTTAGCAAATCACCACCCGCTTTAACTAACATTGTACCCGAGGACCGCCGGAATGCCCTGTGTATTTTTCGGCGCTCGGAAGTTTTAGAAAAGCAGCAGTATCCTTAGCCATACCTCCAATTTTGTTAATGCCCACAACTTGCTTGGCACATTTACCATTTTTGTAATTTAAGAGAAATATTTTTACAGTTACAGGATGTAATTACAAATTAAATAGAATATTTCTATTACTGCAAACGACCTTGGAATTTTATTTTTAGTGTGTTTAATTTTAATTAAAACAGCGGTGTTCAAATCCTTCATGGCATGGACTTAGAACTGACAGAGCTCAGGCACCACTTAAGGGGTTATATACAGTTAGAATTTTCAAAAAATCGATTTTCTTTTTAATTTCATTTTCGTAATGTACATATATTCAAGTACACACACAGAAAATTTCAAGGCAATCCGGAGATTTTAAGTTACACGCATATTTGTAAAGACGTGTCAGAGCGATTGTACGCTATGTAAAGTGCTTTTGAAACTTTAAACGCGTTTTTCTCAAAACTGTGTTTTTAAAGTCGGTGACGCAGATTTCTCGGAAACGGCTGAACCGATCAGTCTCAAATTTTAACACAAGCTTCTTAAGTATATTTTTTACTAATTAATCGAAGGTTTTTTCTCACCGATAAATATATTTTTTTTATAAACAATTTAAGGCCAAAATTTTGGTCAAAAATCGATTTGTTTTTGAGAAGCCGCCATTTTGTCAAACAATTTTATTTTACTTATTCCTTCGATTAATTAGAAGATTATACATTACTTTAACGAAATCCGTTTGTTTTTTTCATTTTCGATGATCCAGTCCAGAGATATCGTTGTCACCGCAAGAAGCCTTTTTAGAGAGGAACTCCTGGAGATCAGCTATAGCAGCTTTCAAAATTATTATTTTTACAAATACAAAAATCTTAAAATACAGTTAAAAGTTACCCTAAAATGTGTACAAATTTTTACGTTAATAAATTTAAAAGTCTTCTCAGGAAAGATTCTTGAAAAATCGCTTTATTAGGCCTCCTGACTGTATATAACCCCTTAAAAAAATTGCTGCGATGGCGTAAAAGTCAAAATAGATTTAGTTAGGTTTTATTTCACAATTTTTTAAGCATTTCAAAAATTTACCTTTATTAGCAAATATTATATCTGTTCCGGCACAGGATTAAAGAATTGGTTAAAATCTTCAGGCGACAAAATTTTGGATTTTTTCGGAACGTAATTTTCTGCTTGGCTCTTCAAAAATCCCAATAAGTTTGGTTATAAATGTTATGCTTTCGATTAACAGTAGTTTTAAGAATGGAGTATTGTGGCCACAAACTTGATGACATATTTTTTAGACAGTTCTTCGAAATAAACCGAAAAGGCTTTTCTGATAATGAATTTAAATGTTTTTCTTGTCTCGATTCTTTACATTTTTCGTACATAACTGCATATCTTTGTCTTGAAACCGAAGAAAGGAGATTTTGGGATACTTCTGCGGTTTCTTCTGCTATCTCTGGAGGAGTAGATCCGAGATAATCTTCTTCGAGATTTTCGCAGATAATTGTTGTCATTATTCTTACGAAATTTTGCTTTTATGTCACTTAGTTAAATTTTGTCGATTCTTTAGGTGGTAGTTGAGATATCGCCGTCAATAATTAAACAAATGAAATGGGTTGCTAGGAGACAGTTTTCAACTTATGACTGCTGCCAAAACTGTCGCCTACTAGATTTCGAAACTTTTGTTCAAAATTGTATGGAAGATAGGTCTGGCGAATGGTTGCTTGCATAATAATTATGGTTCCTTGCAGCGTGCGCAAACGTTTTCGCATGGCACGGCGCGGCGTGTGTAAACGTTTTGAATTATTTATTTTCAGATGTGCTTAGCATAGACAAGACATATATGGGGGGGGGGGGGGATAGATTGGAAACTGTCGTTCAAACTTCGGGGCCGAGAAACGCTCGCGGCACCTAGCGGTTGGAACCCGGAACTAAGAAAGGCGCAGCGGGCTTTTGAATATATTTGAAAACAATAATTAGTTTGAGCGACTAATAATTTATTTGGGGAGATTTCGACAACAATTGAATAATCATGAAAGTCGAAATAACCCCAAATAAATGATTAAATGGATTGGAAATAAAACACAGAATTAATATAGTAACAGTTTATTTAAAATATAATAAAAGGTATGGTAATACATGTTTTTTGCTACCTTCAAAGAATATTTTCAATTGACGGTTAAACCCTTAACACTTTGCATTTTTTTTTAAATATTTTTGAATCGAACAGTATCAGCTGCAGAATTACTTAGCAGTAAAGATGGAACTGCATCTTTTTTAATGACAGATTTATGTCTGCTTCCTACATAAGCAGCTTCAGCTCCAAAATGTGCATTACACACTCTGTGTAATTCACGAATTCTTTTCAAAAGTTTCTCTTTCAAGTCCATACGCCCGATTAGAGATAGCCATAGGTTACATAACTGAAATATAATTAAAAATTAATCACAACAATGTGTAGCATTAAATACGAAATCACATAGAACCAAAAAAAAAACAAAGGCGTTCACAACACATAATAGCTCTGTTTGTAGAGCAAACCGAAATTAGCCAGCGCCAATCACATCTGCAGCACTCGTCACGTGACCAGTTTACAAACTGCTTTATGATAATCTGATTGGTGCTGACTGATTTGTGATTGCTCTACGAGCTATTATGCAATGCCACTCAGTTTCAAATAACAAGTAGGTAATTATTCAGTTGGACCAACCCACGCCAAAATTTACTTTTATCTTCAGGATTTGCGTATTTTGGGCTACAATTACTAAAAAAAAAACAAATTTTGTTGCTCCTACTCACTTTTCGTAATAATCCCTCTTGATATTTCGATACTTATTATTTGATTTGTATGCTGTCAAGTTTTGTAAATTATCACAAAAAACACTATTCTTTTATCATAACAAAAGGCAATATCACTAACTGAAAAGCCTGAATCTTACCTCACTATCTTTTAACTGTTTTTTGACAAAAAAGTATAATTTTCTGGAGAGAATGAATTATTACCCTTAAGTATATTTTTTATTTTGAAAATAAGATTATTATCACATTATTGAATACAAACGTGAGTATTACATTATATTGTGGATACATTTCAAAAAAGAATACTTCAAAGTTTTTTTATTCAAATAAAATAGGAAATAGTTGAGGTTAGGCATATTTTTCATTTACCTGCTGGTCACTGGGAAAACGATGCATCTGAAATCCTTTTTTTCCAGAGTTATTGCATCCGGGAACACAGCACACAAAACCCATTATTGTTAAAAGTTTTTAAAATTAATAAAAACAAAGTACCTACGTAAAATCAAATTGAACAAAAGCACAAAAATAATCACAACGATCACAGAGGACAGTAAGCGATTAATGAATTGAAGGGTGTGACAGATTTGACGTTCGGTAGCGGAGGCAGCGCCTCTTGCGGCTGGAACCTTGAACTAATGTGAGAGAACTGACATTCACATAAATGATTCCTGGCTATGGTGGTTAGTAGTGTGCTTTTAGATACTTTTGGAGCAGTTGTAGAAAAAATATTGTATTTTTATACAGTTCGTGCGTAAAGTGCCTTTTTTCGCCTATAGGATTGTCGCACGAGCTATAGGTGAGTGCCACCAAATTCCCATTGGGGAAAAAAGTGTGAAATTATGCATTTGTTGCATAATATAACTATTCTGAGACGACATAGTCGGGTTGATCAAATTTGAAAGAACGATAAGTAGAGTCGTTGTTGACTTTTTAATATTCTTATTAAGAAGGAACTTACAAAATTGTTTTTATAACATATAATTTAACGTTAGAATCACTTGTTTTACCAACCAAACAGATATTTCATATTTTCTTTTCCAAAATAGCAGAAATTTTAGATGATTTTTAAAATTTCTATAACTACCAGACATATTATGCTCAACTAAAAACTCAAGTCAAGCAAGACTTGAAAAAATTTGAATAGGCCGACCAGAAAAAAACAAGTAGGCATCTAATGTTGGTTTAATTTTAGTTTATGAGTGATGACCTTTTTGTACGGCCGGTTATCAACACTGCCAAATTCCTTTCCAAATATGTTCCAGTATACTTCTACGTATATGACTTTGAAGGTAGTATTGGTAAATGGTGGTTAAACTACGCTGCCAAGGAAGATAAGAGTGGTAAGTATATTTCGCTTAAGAAAGAAAAAAAGAGGCAGATCGTCTCTGTCCAGGCAAAGTATTGTAAGCGGTAGTTTCATCAACATAAGTTGTTAGTATTGTTGGAACCGTCTGTGTTACGTAAGCTCAAAAATATTTAATAAAAAAACACTTTGCATCGTATGGGCCCCCCGATTTATTACAGGTAGCAGGCGTGGAGCTTGCTACATTTTATGAATCAATAGAAACCTGAACAATACGCTTGTATAATATTAATTATCGTAACCGCCTCAACACTGTATTAAAAAGTTGGCAAAATATTGCACACAAGAACGCCCTATTTATCAAAATGAAATTTTAGATCAACCTCAAAAGGTTGTCGATAGTTTTGCTGATTTGTTTTCGTAGACTTTTCAGGATGGTACCACGTCCCCTGACTCCTTCGGTCTGCTGGAGGATGCATCACTATCAGATGATTATCCCACTGTATTTTAACATCTGTTAGTGAATCTGATATTAAAAATGCTATAAGTAAATTAAAACTAAACATGACAGTGGGTCCCGATTTCATTCCATCATTTATTATTAAAGATTGTTTTCCTGTATCTTTACACTCTTTGACTCGAATTTTTGATAAAATTTTGTCGATGTCATGTTTTCTGGACTCGTGGAAAATTTCTCGCATTTTTTCTGCATTTAAGAAGGGTGATCGCAATGACATTAATAACTGACGGCCTGTTGTCATAATTTGTAATTTTAGTAAGGTGTTTGAGACTGTGCATCATGCATTGCTGGGTGGACACGTCTCAAACATAATATCTGATCAGGATGAATCTGTGAGTGGTAAGTGGACCGTCACTAATCTTGTCTGTATTACTCAATATCTCTATGAGCGGCTAGATAGACAGAGTCAGGTGGATATTATCTACTTCAATTTTTCGAAATCATTTCATATACTTGACCATGCCCATCTTGATTAATAAACTAACATCCATTGGTTTTTCAGGGTCGTTAATAGAATTGGTGAGATCATACATAACAGGCATAATTTGTGTAGTCCCATAGTTACAGGTCTGTCAAATTCCTGCAGTTTTCTGGTCTACCACTATTCTTTAATCTTTTCATTAATGCCATTGTTTCGGGATTGGAGGTCGACTGCTTGCTGTATCCTAATTTAAACTTCTGTGTGAAATATGCTCTCCCGAGAATACCCTTAGACGTCATAATAGCTTGGATGCGGTTTTTGATTGGTGCCGAAAAAATAAACTTCAACTCAATCCTTTAAAATGCAATGTTGTGTCTTTTACTCGTAAACTAAATCCAATAATTTTTAATTATGATGTGAATGATATTATATTCTCGAGAAATAATACTAATACTATAAAATACTTTGGTGTAGTATTTGGCCCTAAATTGTTGTTTATAGAACATATTGAATATGTAGTTACCAATGCATCTAAAGGGTTACGTTTTATAGTGTGGAACTCTAGGCAACTCCGACGGGCCTCTACTCTTCGTGCCCTGTATATGACCTTCGTGAGATCACGACTTGAGTACGCGTTTGTTGCGTGGAGTTCAATCTACCAAATCCACATTTCTTGGAAAAAAGTCAGCGTAAATTTATGAAAGCATTTGTTCTACATTGGATGATTTCTGGCCAGCAATCGGATACACGCACGATCTGCTGCCTAGCAGATTAAATTTGTCTGAATTAGCTACTAGGCGATGACTTTATTCTGCGTGTTGTTGTCTAAAATTACATGTATAGGCCTCACAGATTATATTAAAATTACGGTGCCTAGATTGGAGGCTAATCTCTTGCTAATACCAGGGCCGCGGAAAAATATCCTTATTTCGTCACCGTTCTGTCAAATGTTTAAGAATTATAATGCTATAGAAAACAGTGTAGATATATTTGGTTATAACTTCGCTCAAATTTAAAGAATATTTGTCCAACTTTCCTTTGTAGTATCAGTATACATTACCATTGTTATGGTTAATTTTTTTTAAAGGTATGTTAATTTTTAACGGACTTGCAAATGGAGTGTTTTTCATGTATACTTTATCCTGATGAAGTTTGTAATCACAAACGAAAGCTTGAACTTGGAATAAAGGCATCAATTTGAGAAGCTACCTTAGAACTTTAATTTGCTTCCCCTGTAAATTTTGGGGTTTCCCATCGTTTTGTTGCAGTATATATATATATATATATATATATATATATATATATATATATATATATATATATATATATATATATATGGCATCAATTTGAGAAGCTACCTTAGAACTTTAATTTGCTTCCCCTGTAAATTTTGGGGTTTCCCATCGTTTTGTTGCAGTATATATATATATATATATATATATATATATATATATATATATATATATATATATATATATATATATATATATATATATATATATATATATATTCCAAGCAATATTGTTCGCATGTGAATAGAGAAAATACAGCAATACTTAAGATGTATGATCATATCATTTTAATATTCTAGTCAAAGGAGTAGCTCATGCTACCGAAGTTTGGTATTTATGGCGGACCACCTTTAATCGCCCAGAATTCAAGAGTACAGATGAAGAACTAACATCACAAAGACTTGCGAGGTTATGGACTAATTTCGCGAAATTTAGGTAAACATACGACAAAGAAAATAAATTGCTTTACAAACGCTTTCCTAAGTAACATAAAATACCCAAAAGTTTTAGGATTAAACTCATATCTTATTTTCTTACTTAATCCTATGCCTTACTTTCTTACTTAATATCTCCATCCTCTCCTGTCCTGTGTGAGTTCTTTCCATTCCATTCCATTTATTTGCCTCTTGGCTTATGCCGTCGTTCCAAGTTTAGCTCGGACTTCCCTTCTTGTTTCTTACTCGCGTTCCATACACTCTCTTTGTAATTCTACTTTTCGGCATACGACACACATGGCCGAACCATCTCAACTGTCCTACACTTATTATATCGTTTATAGGTTTCACATTTAACTTTTGTCTGTACACTTCGTTCATTATTCTATCTTCCTTCGTTTTTCCGGCTACCTTTCTAAGAAATTTCATATCTATAGCATTTAATCGCGATTTGTGTTTCTCTGTTTAAGTCCGTGTGTCGCTACTAAGTATACGTAATGTCGGTCTAACTACTCTTTTTATTACTTCTATTTTAATTTCTTGGGGTATTTCTTTTCTTCTCAAAAACTATGTCTTCAAATTGTAGTAAATTTTTCCTGCCTTTCCTATTTTTTCGATGATTTCCCAAACCATCTTTCCGTCATTTTCTATTAATGAACCTAGATATTTGTAGGCTGTCCGCTTGTTATATTTCTTTTCCGTGTATTTTTATGTTATGTACTGTAATCTGTTTTGGCAATTATCATTGTTTTCGTCTTTTCTATATTTATCTTCATATTTATTTCACTCATTGTGTGTTGTAGATCCTTTTACGTGTCTGCCAGGAGTACCATGTCGTCTGCAAAAATCAGATCTGTTATTTGTCTCTGCTTCATTTTCCAATGTCCCAATTTGAAGCTTTTCATTTATTTCTTACATTTTTTTATTGCTCATCCAGTACCACCGAGAACAGTAGTGGGCTCAGCACGCATCCGTTCTTTACTCCCTTTTTTGTTTTAAATGCTCTTGACTTCTTGTTGTTTGTTCTTGCTATGTTGGTATTGTCTTTATACATAGCCTTTACTATTGCTATTAAATGCTTGTTCATTTTTCTCTTTTCTAATTCTCTCCATATATCCGTTCTTTGTATTAAGCATTTTCAAGGTCTATAAAACACATACTATGAATGTCTCTATTTTTGTTTATTAGTTTTTCACTGACTGGCTTATTATGAATACTAGGTCCTGTGTACTCCGTCCTCTCCTGAATATGTGAGTTTTCTCCATGGTTGGTTCAATTCTACTCCTTATCCTCTTCTCAATTATTCTAGCCATAACTTTTCCTGGAACACTAGACAGGGTTATGCCTCTATAATTAATAGCACTCCCTTTCTCCTTTCTTATATATTGGAAGTATAATTCCTGAATTCCATTACTTTGGCGCTCTTCCACATTTGTATCCCTTATGTTCATCATATTATATTGTTTTTCTGTCTTAGTTGTGTCAGTGTACCATAAAATAGTTTTTGATTCTCTCTGAAGTTATCCGTCATCTTTTCTCCACGTTTTGCGTTCCCTACTGCTATCTTTACGTCTTTTCTTGTTTCTTAATATATTTTAAAATCTTCTACTTTTTCTGTGTTTAGATATCTTTTCCAACTGTCTTTTTCTTCTTAATAATATTCCTTATATCTGTATTTCACCATCCTGTTCTCTTCGTATCTTTGTTCATTATCCTACTTGCTCCACAGCATTCTTTAGCGGCATCCAACAGAGTATTCTTAAAATTTTCCCATCTCTCCTCGACTCCTTCTCCCTTACTTTGCTACCTGAATTTTCTATCTACTATATGTTGGTATTCCTTACGGCACTTGCCCTCTTTGAGTTTATAGCTCTTTATTTTTTCCTATATTCTCTTTCTTCTTTTGTCTTTTGTTTCTTCTTGTTTCCTCTTCATATCCATTTTAACCATATAGTGACCACTTCCCATTTCTTGATACTTTTACATCCTTTATATTTTTCCATTTAGGGCTACTGATCACGGAGTAGTCTATTATTGACTTTTTATTTCTTAAGGATACCACCCTCGTATCTTTGCGGATGTCTTTATGTTTGAACTTTGTATTTGTTGCTACCAAATTGTTGTTTTACTCGGCTTCATAATTCTACTTACATTATTGTTTTTGACTTCCTACCCGTATTTTCCTATATACTCTTCTATTCCGTTTGTGTCTCCCACCCTTTCATTTAGATCCCTAAAAATATTATATTCTCTTGTTCATCTATCTCTCTCTGCAGGTTTCCAAAGAATATATATTTTTCTTCCTTTCCGGCATCTTAGTTTTCTCCTTATGCTACTCTAACTGTCCACCAGTGGCGGCTGGTGAAATTTCGAAGTTGTATATCTCTGTTCCTACTTACAGCACCCATGCCAAATTTAAGGGTTTTAATAGTGAGCCCACTGGGAATGTTTTGGTAAAGAAAAAAAAACATTTTGTA
Organism: Philopedon plagiatum; assembly: GCA_963971165.1. Taxonomy (NCBI): domain Eukaryota; kingdom Metazoa; phylum Arthropoda; class Insecta; order Coleoptera; family Curculionidae; genus Philopedon; species Philopedon plagiatum. Next base: position 108,969,446 of record OZ020190.1, on the reverse strand, counting down.
ATTTGCGAAAAAAAGTTGAATTTTTGGTGTGCCCCTCCTAAGAAAAAAATAAACACGTGTAGGTATTTTATTTATTATTTTTTATACAAATTTTACATAATTTTTTCGGCAGTTTTTAAATTTTGAGCGAAAAAAAATGTGTTAGTAGAAAGTTATAGTCATTTGAATTTGTTTAAGCCTAAAGTATAATTAAAAAAAATAAATTCAAATGACTATAACTTTCTAATAACACATTTTTGCTCTTAAAATTTAAAAACGGTCGACAGAATGACGTCAAATTTGTTTAGAAAAAATAATAAATAAAATACCTATACGTGTTCATTTTTTCTTAGGAGGGGCACACCCAAAATTCAACTTTTTTTCGCAAATTACAAAGTGTTTTGTTTTCTTTACCAAAACATTCCCAGAATGCTCACTATTAAAACCCCTAAATTTGGCACGGGTCCTGTAAGTAGGAACAGAGATATACAACTTCGAAGTTTCACCAGCCGCCACTGGTGGACAGTTAGAGTAGCATATGGAGAAAACTAAGATGCCGTAAAGGAAGAAAAATATATATTCTTTGGAAACCTGCAGAGAGAGATAGATGAACGAGAGAATATAATATTTATAGGGATCTAAATGAAAGGGTGGGAGACACAAACGGAATAGAAGAGTATATAGGAAAATACGGGGAGGAAGTCAAAAACAATAATGTAAGTAGAATTATGAAGCCGAGTAAAATAACAATTTGGTAGCAACAAATACAAAGTTCAAACATAAAGACATCCGCAAAGATACGAGGGTGGTATCCTTAAGAAAGACAGAGAGGGACAGATATATACAACTTTGAAATTTCATCAGCCGCCACTGCTGTCCACCCTTCTTTATTTGCCAATCGTATTTCTACCCTTATGATTATCTTATTTGTATATTCTTCCTTTATAATGTCTTTTCTTCAATTTGGTGCTATCAATGGTACCCCATGGCTCTCTCTCCCTCTTCGACGCCCCTCCAAATGTATTTCATTCATTCCCTTTCTTTTCCTTTGTGTCTCTGTTAACCCCATAATGTCTATTTGTTAACTTATCATCTCGTTCACTATTTACGCTTCCTTTCGCCTTTCCCAACATACTACGCACATTCCAGGTTCCCATTCTCAAATCATTGTTGAAACTAATATCTGCCCTTTCATCAAAAGCAGGCTGTGGCGTCGTAAAAATGGATAAGGTGTAAAAGAGGTCCCGCAAGGTTCTAACCATAATACAGCATCTAGTTCTCTTAATCAATCGAAATTAACAACACAAATAAGCTCAATAATATACCTGTTACCTCTAATTCTAAAATACTTTATACTAATAATAATGTGGTTTATGAAAATTCACAATCTACACTTAAATAAGGCCCACGGATTAGATTTAAATAATTGAACCAATTGCACATTTATAATTCATATTGTTCACAACTTAATTGAAATCAATCCTGTGGCTTAAATATTTTAGACTCACTGAAAAGGTTTAAAATTTAATGCTGGTTTAAATTATGATTTTCTAGTTGATCAGTTAAGTTTTGACAAGTTTTGGTCCTTGTTAATAAGTCGTCACTAAAACCTTATCAACTACTTTAATATTTCAGCAATTGACTTGGTTTCCAAACGATTTTCATCTTGAAACTTGTTGATGAATGATGAATGTTCTATTAGTGTAAAAAGTATGTACTATAAGTGCCCTCTTTTTTTATAAATTTGAGACTCAGAAAAGAATTTATTGTATAAAACCAAGTTCTTACACTTCCTTCACTTGTCAGTTTAAAACTTTTGGTTGTCAAATTAGACCGATCTAGCGTTGGATGATCTGGCAGTTAATTTTGTTCTTATTGTCCATGTAAAATTTGATCACGTAATATTCGTCAAAACAAATAAATTTAGTTAAGTACAAAACATGTTTGTACTACATATTTACGTAAACTACCACCCTACCTAAAATCAATCCTGGAATATTGACATACTAGAAGCTTAGTTACGCCCTAAACCTTTTTATGTACCTCTAGAAACCCTACCCCACACAACGAAGCTCTGTTGAAGAATTTAACATGGCCAAAAGTTAGCAGGGCTGCCGTAGATTACTTTTACATTGGAAAGGGTTTAAAGATTAGGAGAAACTTCAAAGAAAGAAATATGGAGTTTTGGGAAAGTTTATACAGAAATTATTCCAAAGGACCGTACGAGACGTATTGACTTCGGCAAGAATGTTACTTATTTTTGTTTGTAATACCTAATCTTATTAGCAAGCAGCATTAGCTTCTACAGGGTATTTATTAAATTTTATGATATATAACTAGTTTTAGGAATCGTATATTTGTATTTGTTAGTTTTGTTTTGTTATAATATGAAATACCTCAGGGAAATTATAAAATAATTTATCTAAGAAATATAGAATGCCATTTTGTTATCAAGTAGGATAAAATTTAAAACGTGCTGTGGTAAAAAAAACACAGGAAATATTTATTTATGATCTATCCAATTTGAACTAAGAATGATGATAAAAAAAAATCATTGAACAGGAATTCACTATATTGGTCAGTTCCATGAACAATTGAGGAGCCCCATTCAATAAGGGGACATGCGCTCGGCCTGGCCCGGCGGACCCAACCCAACCCTGAATATATATGCAATCCAACCTTTATGCGTCGCGTTTTAGAAACAATTAAAAAACAATACCTTAACGTTGATTCTCAGCAAACTTCCAGCGGGAAAGTTGTTCCTTATAGTCTAAACAACAATCGTGCGAAGGCACGAGATATTTTGACAAAAAATAGTCAAATTAGAGCAGGTTGAATCCAGTGTTGCGCGCCGCGTGTATATACATTTCGATGCGTGCGTAGTAATGTTTGAACATTACAGAAGATAAGTTGACGTTCAAAATATACACAATAATTGTAAAAAAGTGTTACAAGAATAAAAATTGTTTTATTAAAAGTATATTATCAAATATAAATTTTTGGTAACACAAAACATTTTAATACAAAGGATTTTTTAATATGAAACATTATTGCATTAATTTTTAAAACGTAGGAAAAGCATGCATCATAATCATTTCACTTTTTTGGGATTACTGCCTTTAACAGCTGTGTTTTGAAAAAGGTTTTCCTAAAATTTGCAACCTTCAGGACTAAGATATTTAACCAAGTTTTCAAATCATTCAGTTTTTCGCGAGAAATTCCGACATCTTTAGCAAGCGACGATTTTTCTAAATTGTAAAAAGTGGTGAAAATTAATTATTTTGCACATGGCCACATTGACGTCTGTTCCAGTTATAATGAAATAACGCAACTATTATTCTCGAGGAAGTAATCACTTTTGAAAATGTAGAAAAATCGGCGCTTGCTAAAGATGTCGGAATTTCTCGCGAACAACTGAATGATTTGAAAACTTTGGTTAAATATCTTAGTCCTGAAGGTTGCAAATTTTATGAAAACCTTTTTCAAAACACAGCTGTTACAGGCAGTAAATCCAAAAAAGTGAAATGATTATGATGCATGCTTTTCCTACGTTTTAAAAATGAATGCTATAATGTTTCATATTAAAAAATCCTTTGTATTAAAATGCTTTATTGTGTTAACAAAAATTTATATTCGATAATATAATTTTAATAAAACAATTTTTATTCTTGTAACACTTTTTTACAATTATTGTGTCATCTTTTAAACGTCAAATTATCTTCTGTAATGTTCAAACTACTACTACGCACGCATCGAAATATACGCGCGGCGCGCAACGCTGGATTAAACCTGCTCTAATGTGTTTATTTTTTGTCAAAATATCTCGCGCCTTCGCACGATTGTTCTTTAGACTATAAGGAACAACTTTCTGGCTGGAAGTTTGCTGAGAATCAATGCTAAGGTATTGTTTTTTCATTGTTTCTAAAATTCTACGCACAAAGGTTGGATTTACATGCATTCAGGGTTGGGTAGGTTCCGGTCGGGCCGGGCCGAGCGCATGTCCCCTTATTGAATGGAGATCCTCAATTTACACCAGAACATATTTTAGCAATCGCAGTATTCTTCTTTTCGTTCCTGATAAAAACAGAGGAATCAAATTTCTTTCTATCCATGTTGGCGAAATTGCATTAGAAAAAGACAAATAAAAAAGATATGTTCAACTGTTTATCGTGCCTTCTTCATTTGCGGAAGTATCGCTGGTTATCTACTTTGAATGAGTAGCCATCGCAATATTCTTTACTTTCTTGATAAAATGCCCATCAAAATCCAATTCCTTCTTATCCTTGTTGTTAAAAGACGCATTAGTAAAAGACAAATAAGAACAATGTTGTTCAATAAAAAAAGGATATTATATGTTCAAATATTTTATCTTAGGTGCCTTTGTGTGTGCAAGTATTTCTAGTTGTCCACTTTGAAAGTTTTGCCGAAATGAAATAATAATAAATAAATATATTTCTAATCAGGCAAAATATTTATGTTCCCGAAAGAAGCTTTTGACTTCGGTCTTTTATGATTTTATAACAAAATATCTCGTATTTTTACTTTTACCGGACACAAACAGCATTTGTAAAAAGCTAAGTTTTATTAAGCAAAATATTAACAGTCTCAGCTAGCCACAACAACCTTCTTATTTTATACTACCTGAAATTGTAGTCTGCCCCTCTAAGAACCAATACTCAATATGTGCTGCCTCTCTAACAAATAATTCGCAATTAATTGGATAAATTTTAAAATAAATAAAAAAAGCTAGCAAAAAGGTTGTTAAATTGTTTAAATGAATATACTAAGTAGTTTATTAATTTTTAATTGTAAATATTAAAAGTCTAAACTCCAGAGGGATAAATATACTTTGTACTAGCACTGGGATTTCAGTTTTAAACTGAAATTAAACATTCTAGAACGCAACTGAGACTCCTTTTTCAATAACTAGAAGAATATTCTTTGACTCTCTCTTTTCTCAACTTTATTAATTTTTCATATTAATCATTCCCATAAAGCCCAGTCCGAGTAATGTGAAGAATCGAAGAAATATGTGCCTTGAGTAATATTTCGGTAGTTGTCAGCAAATCGCAGATTTATAGGACAGGCAGAACACAGAAATTTAAATTGCTCACTTATGTAAATATTTTAGATATATTTTTACACGGCAAAAACAATTTATGGGACAGGGTTGAAATATGTCATATAGATGTTTCTCATAACCTAACTTTATATTAGTTGTAAAACTTTAACATCGGGTTGCACAAAACTTTTAATCAACTAGTAAATTTAATTGGCGTTTAGAGACAGCTCTGGCAATGACGTTAACATAAGCTCTGTCAAATTACAAGTTTCTAATTAGTGTAATTCGCGAATAGTTTGTGCAACCGGGCGTTAGAGTATGAGAGAGAAAGAACATGAGCGACACATACTTAATCTCCCCATTCTAAAATAGGTTTCTGGGGGCTTGTCAATTTGAATTGGATAGGTCATATACTTGTCGAAAATTTGCTACTTTTATATAATGTAAAGAATAAAGAATCTTCTATGGTAAAAAAACATCGACGAATAATTCCTTTGCTAGTGCAATACAAGACTGTTAATAAAATTCAAAAAGGAAAGGACTATTTTTGATTCTGGTTACGAGTGCCCTCCTGCTATCGCAATTTCTGGACCCTTACCCTTGATCCGGCAGGCTTATATCCATGGCGGCTGTAGAACCGGTCACACTTTAACCAAAACCTTTATCAATCGTCCATATTTAAGTTATGGATGAGTGAAATGTAGTGTCAGCTACTTCACCCACTGTGTGTGCTGTGAAATTGCATTCGGCTGCTAACACAACATAGGTAGAGTTTCATCGACTTACGCAAGTGCACCATTGTACGAGAAATGCATTTTTCATTATAACTGAACTATTGACGTAAGAATTGATTTTGATTCCGGATAAAACGTGGCCTGTTATTTAGTTTTTTATGGTTCAGTCATTTGACTGTCTCATATGTCACTGGCAAAGAAATTATTCTATGCATTTGCATCAATATAAACCGAAATCCTTAATCTTCTATCTATGGTGTTTTATGTTCAGTAAGACTTACGTCATTCGGTTTCATTTTATATTTAAATACATTTAAATAGATTTAAAAAATCGGCTAAAAAATTAGTTGATATATAAATATTTCTGACCCCTAGTTTTTATTTTTATGAGAGAATCTTCCCCGAAGTCCTGTATTTGCTTTTTTTATAGAATCAATTATGATTTTCCCCACATAAGCATTTGGATCGGCAATGCCAGCATGATGTTAGTAAGCGACTACGAACTACAAAGACAACCAATGTTTTTCTATTATTATTTATTGTAATTTTAATAAATATTAAGCTATAGTTGTTTTTTATTTTTAAGTAAACTAAAATTTTTTTGAAAAGTGCAAAATACAGTTTTCCTGAAGACGGATTATTCCATTAATGGCCATCCCTATGGCCATAAATTAAATGACCTAATTGATTTTAATTGCTTTGTTCTATGTTCTATCTATTTCAGAGGTTACCAACCTTTTCAGGACCACCACCCCTATTACAAGAAAATAATTCCAACGCTCCTCCCATAATAATAGTTATACCAAATATTAAAATATTGTTACGCATTATCTATATTTTGTCTGTCTATCTATCTATTAGGAATCAGAAAGTAAATATTAAAAAGACCATCAAAAGTGAAAATTGTTTATTAAAAATTAAAAAATCAACAGAAAATAGTAATCAAAAAATTAATGATATGGTTGAGGCTGGTGGAGTTTTATCAATTTTATAATGTCGGGTTTCAATTTTGTCAGCATCAGTCGCACATCGCCACGCTCAGTGATCTGCAGTCTGTTCCTTTTATTAGAAATTAAATTTGCTACTGCACTGAACCCACGCTCAGCCAAATACGATAAAGTAAAAGCAATTAAAAATTTCTGTACTATTTCCCACAATTCAGGGTAGAGTGCTGGTATTGATTTTTGAAGTCAGAACTCTTGGTAACAATTTCTGAATTTTACTTTTAGTTCTTCGTTAGTTGTGAGTTCTGCGAGTTCCTCTTCTAAATTTGACGATTCTGCTGTATCTGCATTTTCGAAAGGATCAAAAACTTATTTCGGTATATTCATATCTAAAATATCTTGTAATCGCTCCTTAAAATCAGCATGAAGAACGTCCAAGTGTTGGCAGTATATAAGTAAATCTTCCTGTTTTGCAAAGACTGCTGATAACATTAGAAAGTGACTATATTCACCGCTACCATGGAATTTGGAAAAGGTAATCCAAATTTAATGCCTCTACCTAAATTTCGATTGAACAGAACAAGTTTCCCCATAAAAGCAACTGTGATGTTTTTTGTTTTAATTAAATTCAACTCATCACCTTGCAGTTATAAATTTACTTCGTTAAATATTTTAAACAGGTCAATCAAATAAGCAATGCCATTTTTGGATGTAATCAGGTTTGTGCGCAGTTTTACGTTTTTGTTTGTAAAAACGATTCAGACAAGTATTTATACCTTTTGAGAGCCAACGAATTTCTGTGTGCAGCAGCAAGCCATAATAATCTTCATCATTTTCACTACAAAGTTGGCCAAATAGTCACTCAATGAATTGCTGCTAATCTTATTGACTGCTCTAATAACGTAATCAAGCGACGTATGCAGGCGTTTATTTAGATTCTTTTGCAACCAAATTCGATACAGCGAGTACATTTGGTACTGCTTATTTCAAATGCACTATGAAACCCTTTTGAAGCCCAGTCATTGCTGGAGCACCATCAGTAGCAGCTGATTAAATATTACGAAAAGGAATTTCTTTCTCTTGAAAAAACTTGTTCATGGTATAAAATATCGATTCCCCCTTTGTATCGGCTTCCGATTTTTTAGCAAATAATAATAACTCTTGACAATTTTTTCTTCTTTTATAGATCGTACGTATGATAAGAGTAGTGCTTCGTTATTTGGTAGAGTTGATTTATCGACTTGAATAGAAAATTTGCAAGTCTTGAAGTAATCGCGTAATAATATTTCAACGTCTTTAGCCATTTCACCTATTCCTCGTTCCACTGAATTATTACCCAGAAGTACATATTTTCCTGACGCTATCTGATGGTGTCTTATATGACTTATGATGAAGAACAGTTTTTATTACTTCTTTGACTGCCGGCAAGATTAATTCCTTGCCAATTGTCTGTGGTTTTCCCGCTTGTGCGATTAACAGTGAAATATTATATGAATCTCGTACTCCATCATTTTCTTGTTTAGAAGACGAGACGGCGCAAAAAGGTTTGATATAATTGGCTGTTTTAAATATTTCTTTTGTAGTCCTTGAAAATAGGATAATCTTTGTCCTTTGAATGAGCATGCATTTTATTCAAATGCTCATGTAGACTAGAAGGCTTCATGGCTTGGGTCGTATGAGAGTGCGAAAGTTCCATATTTCAAATACTCAATACGGTACTGCCGGCATTTCTTCTTAGTAGATTCAGACATGTTGAAACACAAAAATTTGCCACGATTTCAATTAACTAACTTTTCAGCTGATATAATAATAAAATAGTGGCTAATGAGTTCTATCAATTATCACTCACAAATAAGGATTATTGGCGAAGCACACAAAAATAATGAGACATTTCTAGCTCTCCATGCCTTTAGTAGACTAAATTAATGTCATGCACGCAACAACTCATTTGCTTGTTTGCGATGCCGATGCACTTGCTCTGTAAACAAGTCATAACAAGCTCCCATATTTTTGTCGAAATATGCTTGCTTACCAACTTGTAAACACTTGTCACCCACAATACTAAAATTTGATTAGGTATACGTATACGTAATGCCAATATAATTTTTTTAGTGCTTATTTACGCGATAATAATGAGATGAAAAATTTTAGAGAAAGGTAAAATATTTTTTCATGAAAACAGTATTTTCAAAGTATTTTATCTACGCCCCCCCCCCCCCCCCCGACATTCTTAATGCCTCCTATTTGCCTCTGGGCCCGCTACCACCCCCATGGAAGGCCTCAGTGCCCACTGGGGGGGCGGTACCGCCTCCGTTGGGAACCTCTGGTCTATTCAGTCACTATAATATCTGCTATTATTTTCGATTATTTTTCTGAATTTAACATCATAAAACAATATGATTCGGTTTTTAAAAAATCTGAGGTTTTGAAAAGATCTATTATCTATTATTTGGATGTTGCGCTACTCTACCAGACAAATAAATATTGTCAGTATGAATTCACCACAATCATATACACATTTATTTCAGTTTTTTGGAGCCACACAGTTAATTATGCTTTTTTTTATTTTTCAAAATCATTTTTGTCTTAACTGTTGAAATGCACGTCAGAAAAATTACCAAGAATTGTGATTTTCTAAGCCTACAAAAAGTTTCCGTTGAAGTATACGTATCGTATGTACGTAGTTACTGTACTTGTACATTTTTCATATCGCACTTTGTTTAATGCGCAATTTTTTGGAATAGTGATGTGTGATTGTAAATGCAACTTAACATGACAAGAACGCGGTAAATATTGTAGTTTGGGTAGCATGAGCTTTAACTTAAAATTTATGTGTGTTTGTGTTAAGTAAGGAAACAAATGAAATTAGATGCCTGGTAATAAAAGTAATTCTGGGAAAACCAGTAAAATTAACAAAAATGTGCTAAATAATATAATTTAATGGACACAAACGTATTTAAAAACAAAAAAAATCGTATTTTTCAACTATGTGAATTAATCTATAGCAGCTAGTCGAAGATGTAAAGAATGAGCTGTTTGTTCTGTAGTAATCTAAAAATATGTTTATGTGGCATTAAGCATTCCTTTTATACTCTTTCAGGTATATTTAATTGGATTATTTTATTTTAACCAAGTCAAGTTGCAAAACAGCTTTTTAAAGCAACTTTTCTGACGGATGGGGTTGTGCTTTTCCTCTCCCCCGTCCTGGCTATAGGTTTGAGCGTGCTACAAAATAAAAAATTCTTGTCGCAGCCTTAAATGTAACAGGTTCAGTACCCTACCGTGATATATAGCTGAACTAAGGCAAACCAAAGGATTCTTTTAAAAAGTTTAAAAGTATTGCAATTTTACATTTATTTATCATTGTACACTTTTTGCGTCTCCCTATCTAACATTTCAATATAGTAAAAGATATCATCAGCAATCCGTTGGACTTCTTGTTGCGATGATAAAATAGCTTTGTCAACTGAAATTCCTAGTTGAAATCTGTGGTCATAACTTAATATAGAAATAGATACACCTAAAATAAAAGAACATTTCATGAAACAAAAACATAACTAGTATGGTTGTTATTGAGAAAATGGATTTTAAATTTTCATTGTCTTAATGTTTCAAACATTAAAACTCTCAGAACGTTCAGGTGCTTACCGGTAATTAGCTTGCAAAATTAATCTTTATTAAGCAAAAAACGAGGGATATGATAATAGGAAGTGCACAAATACAAAGAAAAAAAATATAAAGCAACGTGGCAATCGTGAGAAATATTTTTTTGTCTTTGTCTCTAAAACCAATGTTTCAGCAGTTATAAGGAAATAAACAATTAAATTGTTTATAACAATTCATCGCGCTAGAATTTTTCAATCCTGATAATTTTGGTTCAATCTACACCTAATTCTCAATACATGATCTTTTCTTCAGATTTTTCTGGGGAATCCTTTTGGTGATAAGGGTGAAGGGGGACAGCAATTGAAGACACCGGTGCAAAAACGAGGTAGCTCCATTTTTTTATGATTTTTAGTTTTACAGCGTAACACAGTAACAAAAGGATGCGCCATCGTTTGGTGCAACAACGAGGTAGATTCTTTCATTTGTACCAGGGTTATATGGAATATTCCTATACCTCCTACTTTAATTCGGTGCAAAAAGGAGGCAGCTCCGGAGCTACCTCATTTTTGCACCGAGTTAGATCATATTTCTGCTGCTTCGATGCGGCACTTGTAGTATTAACACATGTTGGATTTGTAAACAATAAAGAAGTAGTGCCGTCATTATTGTGTTAGGCTGTTGGAATATTTTGAGCATTCTTTACTATCAGTTGTGGACCGTTTTTTACCATCAGTTGAGCAAAAGTAAATTCCAATCATTTTCCTCTTTCTTTTTATAAATCAGTAAAATGTCTCGCAGTAGGTCATGTGAACAGTTTGATGATTCGGACAACGATCCTGACTTTGGTCCCGACCTAGTGGTGGGCGGTTTTCTCTGTTCAATTCGTGAGTTGGGCTTCCCCAGTACACCCCGGTACATGGTACTTAGGCTTCGGTCTTCGTGGGCTGTCAGAAGACAAAAGTGCTGAGATTTCTACCCTAACCGAGAATGACTGACAGTGATGAAAGAATAAAAGTAAAAAAGTTAGCAAAAAATTAGATAGAGATGAAAGGTCGTGGAAAAAAAATGTGGCGAAAAAAACGGAAGCTGAAGGAAATTCTTATGTTGTGGTTAAAATCGAGAATAACTGTGTGAAAGAAGAAAGAAAAACTGGAAAGAAGAAAAAAGAAAAAAAAGCGAGGAAGAATAGTGTTACCAGAAGAATGGGTACCCCTGGAAAAAAATACGTGTCGCAACTTTGAAGGAGTTCCGGTTATTCAAGATAAACTTTAAAGTGACCATTTTAGTGGACTTTTTAAGAAAACTATTTTCATCCAAAAAAAACGAAAGTTTGCTGTCTCTTCTTACCGTGTAATGGAATACACATACAAAAAGTTGCATACAGTGCCATTTTTAAACATGAATTTATTATTCAACAACCTAGAATGAATCTGACTTTACCGAATCCTGATTTACATCTTTACTCCCGGTCCTTTAGCACTAAAGCGCCACAAATACATATCTTCATGTAAACGGGCACTAAATACGTATCCGCTGGTTGTATGTAGTTAGTTTTAGGGGCTGACAGATTTTATATCGCTGTCCGGTGCAAAAAGGAGGCAGCTCCTTGATATATTTTTTTAAATTATGCTTAAACCAAAATATTTAGAAAACGTAAAACTTTAAGACATTACGCATCTTCCATCAAACTGTAAAATAGCTTTTACAAAAAGTACGTTAGAATTTGTCTTTTTAAGAAAATAAGTTTTTTCTGTCTCCTGAAAATTTTATAAAAATGGAGCTACCTCCTTTTTGCACCGGTGTCTTCAATTGAATAGAAGGATACTAAAGACAAGAAAATCAAACCCAAGCTATTCTAAAACAGTGATATTACAACGATCAAATATAAATTTAACTAAAATTACAAAGAACGTATACCAGATGGAGAAGACTAGGAGAAGGGTCATCAATTAACACGAAATCAATCTGGTATTATATAGTAGTACTGATGGATGTTTCGAAGACTGAAAACGAGGCTGAGGTTTGCTCATTGCTAAATTGTTTACTGAAGGTAATTTTTAAAGGTCTATGGCTTCAAAACTTCTTATCCTATTTTAATACGATTTTCGAAAACTAACAATTTTATTTATTTCATCTTGATTTAGCGGTGGAGTGTCTTTATTACCAATTTGATTTTAAACGAGACAACCCGCGTAGGCTCCAAACCTAAGCACTAACGTACCGTGGGCGTCTGAAGGGAAGGGAAATGTAATCTACTGACACAGGATTTAAAAGTTTTGTTTAGCTACAAGCAACAAATTTTAGTATTGTTTTTCATATCTTAAAAAAACGCATTAATATTAAATAACTACTAACCAACTTTTTTGACATTTGGAGCTAGTGGTATTACTTTATGTATGACACATCCATCTAGTAGTTGTATTCCAGAGCATCCAGGTACATTAGTTACAACGCTGGTTTCACGGCCATGACCCATAAGTTTTGTCGTAATATATACCGGAAATACACCAATCTTGGATATACAAAACCGATTTACCTGAAAATATTTTTTTTTCAATTTTTATACAAAAACTGCCACTTCTTAAAACTAACATTATAAAAAGTCTCATTTTCGTCCTTTTGTTAATATTTTCATCACACAAAAAGTAAAAAATTGTTGAGCAGGCTATACAGGGTGACCAACCGAAAACTTTATTCACAGGTTTATTTTCGTTTGAATAAATAAATCAAAAAACACTCGGACCCGTATACTTTAGTTTTCAGGGTGACATTGAATTGCCTTAACAAGGGGACCTTGCTAGTTGAAATCGGGTAAGTAGTTTTTGAGAAATGAGACCTCTAAAAATTTAAATTTTAAAGTAACGAAGTTATTTCGATCAAGTAAATGCTGAAAATGTCCACACCCAACTTCCATGCAATTACAATGGTACTGTTCGAAATGTTCGCGAATATTACGAAGCATATCGGGAGTTATTTGTCGGCACTCGTACACTTCGTTGTCGCAAGTCTTCTAAAGAATTGGGCTGGGTTGCATAAATTTTTGTTTTTAAATGTCCCCATGCACAAGAAAAAGTCCAGTTGCGATAGATCAGGATATATTGTAGGCCATTTAATAGGACCTCTTGTCCCAGTCCATCTTCCTGGAAAATTGTCATCCAGATACTACCATGCAGGAAATGAATGGTGTGGGGTGTCACATCTTGCTGAAAAACGAGATTTTCTGGCCGAGGACGGTCATCTTCTTCACTATCATTCGTTAAACCGGGATCAATAGTGGTTTCCAACAACTCTAGGTACATTTCACCAGTTGAATTGCCAGGAGGAAAAAGTGGCCCGATAATACGGTTTCCAAAAATGCCAGCCCACACATTTAATTTTTTAGATGTTGAATATGTACTTCTCTAAAGATTCTAGGGTTGGAGTCTGACCAATACCTACAATTATTATGACGACTGACAGTACCATGAAGGAATAAAATCACTCATCTGAGAAACAAATAAAAACAATTTATGGATCGCGAATGGGTCTTTCACTCATTAACCCGCAAAAGTCCAAACCGGCGATGGATATCGTCTTTATTAGGTTCATGAATCAGTTTTATTTTGTAGGGATTGAATGTATGCTTTTTAAAAAGTCTCTGAACGGGTGTACGCAAAACACCCTGTACTTCTGACATTTTCCTTGTATTAAATGTGGAATTAGTTGCAATATGACCCAAAACTGCAACTTCTACAGCTTCATTCCTTACAGAATTTTCAATATTTCTTTTTTTTTAGCATTGATCCTCTTTCACGAAATTTGGGTACTAATTTTCGCACATAAGTATGAGACATGTATCCATTTGGTTGTAATTCATTTTAAAAAACGCTCAGCTCTAGCACAATCGATATTTCTACACAGAAAAACTGCTATGCTATTTTCAATAATATTTTAATTTTTGACCACTATAACAATAACCCCAAAAAAAAAATATCTTCAAATATAGACTTATTATTGGAGTTCAAAAGTACTTCTAAGTCTTTGAAAACTATATTGCCATTTTCTCAATGACCAAAATATTATTGGAAACCAATAAACTTAAATTATTCCTTAAAGTGTAGAATTGTTAGAGCGGAAAAATTAAACTATTTGATGAGAATGCTTAAATATAATTGGGCGAAAAATAGCTATTTGTAGGCGGTGTGATTCAAATGACAATATATTTTATTAACGAACAAGAACTGCAGCTTAAATAGAAAATCTAAAAATTAAGTCAATAATCCTTGTATCATGTTAATTAAAATAAAGATTCCAATAAATCATGTAAGGTATTACAGAAATAATAAAAAATATTATTTCAATGGGTTCTACTGCTGGCTGAAATATTACTTCTATTGCTCGCGGACACCCTTTGGAGAGGTTAAAATTGTGCTGTTGGTATTTATTTGTTCGTTGAATAGTCGTTTAAGTATGCAGCCTATTTGTTTATTACGTTAAAAGTACGCCAAAAATAATAGATCTTTTTGCAATTCTGGGCACTGAAGCAACTAATTTCAGTGTTTTATGGTATGGAAATAAAACAAATCTAAAAGCTTTGCAAAAATAACACTGATCGACAAAAATGACCTTAATGAAAGTTAAATGAAATTGAATGGGTTATTTCGTATTTACAACTATATTTAGTAGTTTGTAACTAATCTGCATTTTTAAAAAATTTCAATCACCCTCCGTTTTTTTGCAACAGCAGCTAATTTTTTTATATCGTTAACAATTATATCTAATGAGGTAAAATAACTTATATTTTATTTTATTCAGGATTTCGAGAATATTTAGCGTCAGGTGCATCTCTTTTGAGTGTCCAACAGTAGTCAGCTAACATGTTCGGACTCCACTTGCCTTGGTACCGTTTTTCCATGATGGATATTTCCTGATGGAACCGCTCACCGTGTTCGTCGCTAATGGCCCCCAAAAAATCCAAATGCGAGAGTAAAAAGTGTATCTTGAGCGACATATTGCATCCATATCCTTGTCATCACTGAGGGAATGTCAGTGCAAAACACTAGATTGCCATCTCGAGAAAAAAAAATTGCGAAGTGCATAATATGTCGTTTTCTGTATACGGATTGTATTTTTTTCTAGTAAATTCCAATCATGAAGCCGGGAAGCCAAGAGTTCTGCCTGTCTTTTACTGAGATTCAAATCACGTACCTTTTATAGAAGTTTGGCAGACATAACAATCTGATACATCATGATCTTTCGGTTCGGACCATATCATTGGAACTGCGAACGGTATTTGACGAGATCCTTTAGCCCATGATGTTAATAAACTAACACGCTGTATCCAGCAAACACTAGGAGTCTAGGTTTTGTCCAACTTTCGCACTGGAAAGCCAAAATAATTAAAATAACAGTTTCTACCTAATGGTGTCAAACTATGACGTTGAGTTTTAACAGTAAGTTGACCGCAAATATTGCAAAAGTTATCACACTCTGAGCATCTGTTATATATTATGTATTTTACCGTTACCTGTATCATGGTATTAGTTTTGTTAGAATATCTGACTTTGATATTATGTTATTGTCATTACATTAAATAACGGATTTACTACAAAAATACCAAGTAGGTATATCTATTAATTGGCGACGAGAAGAAACGAACCTTTCAAAATGGATGCAGAACAATTCAATACATTAATGGAAACCCTTGCTAAAATAATTCAACCATCAAGAAATGACATTTCTGTTCGAAATGAAAACATTCACGTAGAATTTTTTAATGAAGAAAATGAAACCTGGGATATTTTTATAAAAAGGCTTGAAAATTTTTTTGATATGAAGAAAATCACAGGTACGGCTACGGAAATAGATATTAGGAAAAAAGAATGGTTATTACATACAATGTGAACTAAAATTTTACAATTACTATACAATTTTACCAGTCCAGAAGATCCGAAAACAAAATCTTATGATGTTTTAGTCAATCTAGTTAAAGAACATTTAAATCCTA
Organism: Philopedon plagiatum; assembly: GCA_963971165.1. Taxonomy (NCBI): domain Eukaryota; kingdom Metazoa; phylum Arthropoda; class Insecta; order Coleoptera; family Curculionidae; genus Philopedon; species Philopedon plagiatum. Next base: position 108,953,135 of record OZ020190.1, on the reverse strand, counting down.
CATCTAGTATCATTACCGAACAAAATCGTTTTACTAAACGAATTCGACGAGATGGTGAAAACATTTCAGACTATGTAACAGATCTTAAAAAACTTAGCAGAAACTGCAATTTCAAATGTACAAACTGTGATATGCCTACAGTCGATATTCATTTACGACAGCAATTTATAAGTGGTTTAAGAAATCCTAATTACATCGAAAAACTTATCCAGTTAAAAGCCCCTGATAACACTTTTTCTGAATGTGTCAAAGTTGCGTTAGCGATGGAATCTGCCTATAAAGAAACTAAGGAAATTCAAAATTCTTCAACAACGTCGTTTTCACCTGATCAAAATCAAGTTAAAACTCAAAAAAAGGTACAGGGTTATCAAAATTTTCTAAAGAACAGGAATATGACATCTGAGAGAAAACAATGTTTCCGATGCGGCGACGAATCTCATTTGGCTAACACCTGTTTTCATATCAACTCAAAATGCTCAAAATGTTTTAAATTTGGTCACCTAGCCAAAGTTTGTATGAAAAACTGGAAAGAAAATTATACAGACGAACACAAAAAATCAAAATCAGGTAGATTTTACTAATTCAGAACTGGAAGATAATGATGATGAAATTTACTACCTACATTAATGTTGTCGAAGATTTCTTTCTACCTGAAAACAGACAAAAGCCAAAAAAAAATTTTAATCAACTTGAATCTGGATTCATTACCCGTTCGTATGGAGTATGATACCGGAGCTGCCGTTTCATCCATGTCATGTGAATTGTTTAAAAAACTTTTTCCTAAAAAACAAATTTTCAACACTACACTACCCTTAAAGACATATACAGGAGAAGTAATTTATCCTATTGGATTTTCTACGATGGAAATTAAACTGGACAAAGAAAATTTTGTTGCTAATCTTTATATAATTCCAGGCAAAGTTGACCCAATTTTCGGGCGAGAGTGGACGCAGTTATGTAATATACAATTTTTTCAAACAAATCAAATAAACGAAATAGGAAAAAGTGAAATACTTACTTAAAAGTTTACAATCCAAATATGACACTGTTTTTAAACCTGAAATAGGAAAAATAAATAATTTTGAAGCAAATTTATACCTTAAAGACAATATAGACAATGACATATATCAAAGTCAGATATTCTAACAAAACTAATACCATGATACAGGTAACGGTAAAATACTTAATATATAACAAAATTATTCCAATACAAGTAAAAAATGGGAATTTGGAGAAGTATTCCAAAGGGAAGGTCTACTACATTATTTAATTACGGTACCTGGTAATAAAATCTGGCGAAGACATATCGATCAAAGTCAGATATTCTAACAAAACTAATACCATGATACAGGTAACGGTAAAATACATAATATATAACAAAATTATTCCAATACAAGTAAAAAATGGGAATTTGGAGAAGTATTCCAAAGGGAAGGTCTACTACATTATTTAATTAAGGTACCTGGTAATAAAATCTGGCGAAGACATATCGATCAAAGTCAGATATTCTAACAAAACTAATACCATGATACAGGTAACGGTAAAATACATAATATATAACAGCATCTTATTACGATGTATTGAAATACCAATCACAAGAAAAAACGGAATCAGTTTCAATAACTTAAAGTTAATTTATCGCAAATATACGTCGGTAAGCAAAAGTCGCGTAAGCACTTTAGTCGATGTTTCACGAAAACTGAGGGTGATTGAACAAAACTACGTATGAGGTTTATATAAGGATAGGTAGTACAAAAGCAACTCGATTTTGTTTAACAAAATCACTGTTGACCAGTGTAATTAGAATTTCGATTAAAGAAGATGTATATTCTTACAAATAAATGTTTATGGAAACCAGTGATACTTATATTTGTTATATTTTAACGACCTATTATTAGGGGAGTTAGACGCGTCCAACCTGTACCGGGAAGATAGCAACATGAGGCATTTTTGTATTGACTCCCAGCATTTGATTAACAGGGGCTGACATGTCGGACGGTCTGTTTGTTCCCGGAATGTTAATAAAAATAGGCACTTCCGGATATTTTTTTTTATTTTCTATGATGCATTCTAAGGTCGTTGAAAAATCATTAAAAGTAGTATTTAATGCGTAACTGGTTTAATAAAATGTACATGAATCCACACTAGAAGGTCCATAAAAACGTTTCCATGTATATTTCAAGCCGAAATCGGTCTAGGAACTTCTTAATCTCGCTACATAAACTGGCTTTTTTGCGAAATTTTGACCTTTAGTACATTTACATTTCTACGTATATAAACTGATTTCGGTATATTTTATAATGCATTGTAGGGTCATCGAAAAATTAATAAAAATGGTATTTAATGCGTAGCTCGTACCGGAACCTAAAGTAGAACGTCCATTGTATATTCCAAGCCAAAATTGGCCCAGGAACCTTCCAATCTTGCAATGAAAACTAGCATTTTTGCTAAATTCTGACATATCGTATTTAATTTCGATATAAAGCAAGTCCGCAACTTCTTTTTTTTTTTCATGGCAGTCGTTTTCAATTTGCAATTTTTGTATTTTTTTCTGTCCCGATGCAAAAAAATTATTTATAACTTTAACAAAAAAATTTGCAATTTTAATTTGTGAGGAGTGTTCTTAGATGGTGTGGAAGAAAATAAACCCAAAAGGAACTGGTAAATAAGTGCAATATTATAAAATAATGCCGGTTAAAAATAGGATTTGTTGGAAAAAATAAAAAATAATCCAGTTTTTACCCCCTAAATACGCTTCTGGACGACCCATTTCAGACTCATTTTAAAGCCTCATTATCCCTTTATAAGATAGCGTTTAAAAATTTGGCACAAATTAGATAGGAATAGCTACAGAGTGATTCGAATGTACACATGTCATCGAAAAAAGTCAAAAAATCGAAATTTAACCGTCGATTGCTTCCTTCCTATAAAGAATAAAGAAACTAAAAAATATGGATCTTACGTATCCCAATGAACTCTTTCCGACGAGGTATATGGGATTTTGATTTGGATCCATTTTGACACAAAAAAAATTAGAAATCGTCAAAAATTGGCACAAAAATCGTAATTTTCGGTTTTTCCGAAATTTTCCCAGTTTCCAGCCGTTTTAGGTACCTATAGGAAGATGTATTGCAAAAAAAAAACTTTTGAGAGTCTACAGTTTGGCGTGTCAAACTGTTTTTCATGTGACGTTTTGTTCTCGAGTTATTAAGCACCAAAGATGGATCTGCAAGTGGTATTCCTCGACTTAAAAAAATCAAAAGAATGCCGTCTTCCGATACTCACCAATTTTAATAGGGTTCTGAAAGCTTGGATCCTCTACAAGCTCGGAAAATTTAAATCGATTCAATCCACTTTTGCGATCTTCGATCCTATACGAATTCGCGAACTTTTGATTTTGACGTTTAATAACTCCGAAACGAAACTCTCTGTATAACTGAATTTTTTACCAAAAACAGTCGTCCTATCCCTCTATTAACTCAGAAAATTTGAACATTTTACTAGTAACCATCTCTGAGAAAAAAAAATGAGATTGTCGAAAAACACGATTAATTAACAAACATACATTTTCCTCACGGATGGGGGTATCTATATAGACCGCATGGCAGGTCGTCTATAAAAAGTGGCCGGCAGAAGGGCTTTCCGGGCGGAAGTAGCTGGCAGACAAAAAATTTTGAAAGGGTAGGTGTTAATTTACTTGCATACAAAATTTCAAGATGTTTGGTTATGGGGTAGCGATTGTCGAAAAACGGAGTTAGTTAATCCACTTCTACGACCACTTCCGCACTGCTTAAGGGTGGGTAGCAGCACTTTTTCCCTTACCATCCATCGCTCCCTAACTGCATGCAAATTTTCACGTCGCTGGCTCAAAGGAAAAATTTGTATAAAAAAAATGTCCGAAAGTGCATATTTTTATTAATAATATGCTGGCAGACATGTCATTCCCTGTTAATCCAAATGCTCGGAGTCAATCTAAAAGGCCTCATGTTGCTAGCTTTCCGGTACGGGTTGGCCACCTGTTGCACCCAAGCAAACTCCTGGACTATATTAAAAAGGCTAGTAATTATTTCTGCTGCGGTTTAAATAAGTAGGTAGGTAAGCCCAACCGGCAAAAAAATTACTCGGGTGGTATAATAATTTTTTGTCAATACTTTAAATAAACTGCCTGTGAAACAATGATGGGCAAAATATAGTTCATGTGGTCGGCATAATAAAACTTTAAGTAACAAATAACTATCCCGTTGGGCAGTCCGAAATCTATTCGAGCAGTAAAATTATTAATTGGGCGGTGAAATTATTAGTCGGCTGGTGACAAAATAAATTAGGCTGTGAATAAAATGAGCTCGGTATTTAAATATCGTTCAGCAGTTTTTAAGCAGCGTTTCGTTTTCTGCAAAATATATACTTTAGAAGCCAGAAAGTCAAATGACCTGTATTTAATATTTTTAGTTGGCAAGGGTTTGAAGATAGCGGCGAGACTCGTTAGTTCGATCGGTTTCTTTAATTCGTCTGTTGAACTTTTGATCATCACTAAGATTGGCCACTTTTGATCTGTTACCAGAGGCGTCGATGCCGAAAATTAAGTACGTATGTATATTCACGTGAAAAGACGGTCAGGTGCGAGTTCAACTCGCTCGTAGGGGGTACCGGACGGCGTGCCGCGTTGCCCGACGGCGTACCGTAATTTAAAAGAATTCCAAAAATTGAAACTAGCGTCTAGAGGGACCCGGATACTTTGGCTGCTTGGCTTCTTGACGTTTAGCTTCAAACGTCAAGAAGCCAAGCAGCCAAGTCATTTGAATTTTTTTAAACTTAAAATGCAATTTAAAAAAAAATCAAATGACTATAACTTTCTACTAACACATTTTTTTCTCTTAAAATTTAAAAATTGTCGACGAAATGATGTAAAATTTGTTGAGAAAAATTAATGAATAAAATACCTAAACGTGTTCATTTTTTTCTCAGGGGGAGGCCAAGCAAAAATTTAACTTTTTTTTTACCAAAACATTCCTAGTAGGCTCACCTGAATTTGGTATGGGTCCCGTATGTAGCAACAGAGATATACAACTTTAAAATTCCTGTGGGCGCTCATAGTGGGCTGCCTTACTAATAATACCATGAAATGTCTGTGATTTTACATTAATCAATATTTGGAGTTTTCTAATTAAATGCTTTATTTTTTACGTAATTAGTTACCCCTTATTACACGCTAAGTTAATTTTAGAGCAGTCAGAACAGTATTAAATTACCCATCAATTCGTAATGTTACAATATTTTTTCAGCAGTCAACTTGATTTTGGAGCAGGCAAAAAAAAATAAAATGTAATTTATTTCGCACAGACCAAATATTTATTTAGTTGCAACTCATTTTTTTACTGCTTAAAAGATTTTGAAACTGCTTGTTCAAATCTAAAACGCAGACCAATTTTTGTTTTATTACCTGACCAAGCTTCACCGCCCAATCCGTCATTTCGCCGGCCAATCGTATATTACGATGTGTCAAAATTGTAAAATTTCGCTGCTCGTTTAAATCACACCCTATTAAAAACCAATGAGACCTTATATTTCAAGCAATCTTATTGGTTAACAATGATAAACTAATCATTGAAAGAAACAAAATTTGCATTGTGCAATACGGAATAGAGTGTGTAATAGAGTGAATTGGTATCAAATTTAATATACGATTGTGTTTTTTCTGTATAAACAAAAGTGAAATAATTTCAAATCTTTTAAAAATTATGCATCATTTGAATACGTAATGGAACAAAACGAAATTTCTAGCAGAATTATTAGTTTTGCTATGAATTTAACCAATATCAACAATAAACTAATGATAGCCCTTTTCTCGACAGAACAAGTGGAACTCCAAAGACCTATTGTTACAGTATTGCCAAGTTCATACGTATTTAGCATTTTGTTTACATTTAAACCCACATTTCTGTAACATTTAATTTCTTGAAAACTACTTACCCGATTTCAACGAGCAGAGTCCCGTTGGAAAGGCAATTTAAAACAAGTATCACTCGACCCCCTTCCCACTAAAAACTTTAAGGGTTAAAGCTTGAGGCGTAAAGATATCAAAAAGTATGATGTCCTGAAAACTTATTTTGATTTACTTGCTTAAAAGAAAATGTTTATTTTCTTTGGGTGGAAAGTTTTCTGTTGGCCGCCATGTAGAACTCACCATTTATTTATTTGGTATACGCAGTGTATGCGTGGTGTAGACGTCGATTTAATTAAATTTCCCAGTAAGTCATTCGAAAAATAACTTACATTAGGACGAATGTTGGCAACTGGCGGACCGCGGTCCGGTCCGGACCGCGGAAGATAGAGAACTGGGCGCCAAAAAATCTTAATTCATTTGTAAGAACAAATAACTATCTATCTTATATTATTTTTAAGAGTAAATAAAAATATTATAATAATGAGTCACGTTTCATTTTGAAAAACAAAAATTTCCTGGGGTCCATTTCAAGTTTTTCTTTTTTCTTTCTGGACCTCGATAAAATTTCTAAAAAGTAACGGACCCCACTAGCAATTACTTGCCGATCCCTACATACGGGGTTTGAGTTTAATAGTGTTATTCAATCAAGAATTAGCTTATAATTAGACCCTGATAATGTAGATATGCTAACGTAATTGCCAAAAGTGACTGTAAACGCTAATTAAATGTATTACTTGACTAAAAGTTTTGAGCAAGCCTGATACAGACATTATTAAATGTGGGCACACCTGAGCAAGGCTTTTTCAGTTTTTTTCTTTTATTATCCTAAAATATTAGTAGTAGATACAACAGCTTTTTTAATTAGAAAATTTTTACAATTTGTCTCTGGTTCCTATATACCTACTTAAAAATATAATTTATTTCCACAGCAATATCTTAGAAGGTCATTTAAAATGATGAGAAGTCGATGACCCTCTAGTATTGTCATTATATCAACTCTAGTGACCTTTAAGGAATTTATTTCTTTGTCTTTTAATTAAAAAATTTGACACCACCAATTTTCTCTACTGATACTTACCAATGCATCCCCATATTTAACTTCCCTTGTTTTTATTTTTATGTCTTCTAATAATTTAACTAGAGAGTTTAACTTATTTGACGGTAATTCAACAAGTAAGGGAGTTATTTTATTTTCAAGTCTGACAGTCATGGAGCTATCTATCACAGGAATATCCAAAATAGTCGTTACCATAGTTGTAGTCATTTCGGGAATTGGCTGTGAATTCTAGAGGAAAAAATAACAGAATTGACATTCACAATTTGTAAAATTTCTAGCTAGCAAAATTTTTCTCTAATTGTCCCTGGTAACCGGAAACTTAAGACTAATAATTAACTTGTATTAAGCAGTAACCAGAAAATAGGGACATTTTGCAAGCAGAAAGTCCAGACACGATAACCCCTAAATGCTAAAATAATGATGCGATTTATGAAAACCTTAAAAGTTAAAGAAATGTCAAAAGCCTTACCCATTTATGGTCGGTTTAAAAAGTCAATTAGTTAAAAACTCTGATTAAAATACCACTCTAAAGTTTAGCGTTTATGGGTGTCTGGAATTTCTACTTGCAAAATCTCACTATTATCAAAAACTTAAAATTATGTGGAAAAGGTTAAAGAATTTTAAAACATCATGCCAGCAATTTACATTAAGATATAAATTAGAAATAAGTTCAGATCATTTAAAAAAAAACTCCGGTTGAGTTTAATTTCAGGCATCTGAAGTAACAAAAGATTTAATAAAGTTTGTTCACCAGGAAATAAGGTTTAGCGTTCTATTTAAGATAAATTCATAAATAAATTCACAAAAGAATCCTTTTAAACAAATCTCAAATTATTACAACTGAAAAAATTTAAACCACAATATCACTAATGGTAATAAAGAATAAACAACCTTTTTAGTATTTCGTGAAACGGAAAACTTATGGAATCGCTTCGGTGTCCGCCCGTGTGTCTGTCATAGGCAATTTTCTCTGAAACTATTCGACGTAACAATTTTAATTTTAGCAGACATAAAGTGTGGTGGCCTAATTATAGATGTAAAGTATAAAAAGTGAATTTTGATTCTGGGGGCTAATTTCAGGGGGTAAATTGGGAAATGGGAAAAAATTTTCAAGGGAATCGTGTAGGGTGTCAAATGAAAGCTTATTGAAGCACGAATTCAACAATATATATGATTTATTTTTTTGTGAGTTTTTTTTAGCAAAACCGCTTCAAAATTGCTACCGTCGACCCTTATCACCAAAAAGAGCGCCCAGAAAAATCAGAAAAAATCATTATCATTAATTAGGTGTAGACTGCGGGAAAATTAGCAAACTTTGATCCTAGGGGTTAATTTCGGAGGGTAAATTGGACAATGGAAAAAAAAATTTCAAGGGCATCGTCTATGGTGTCAAATGAAAGCTGATTGAAGCACGAATTCAATGATATACCTATATTATTAAGATGTATTTTTTTATTGCATTTTTTAAAACATTTTTCGGGAAAATGCTTAAAAATTGCGGTCCCTCACCCTTATCACCCAGAAGGATCGCTCAGGAAAATCTGAAAAAAATTACGAACATTGAAAATTAGGTGTAGATTAAGCGGAAATTATCAGGACTGAAAAATTCTAGTGCGATCAATTGTTATAAACAATATAATTGTTTATTTCCTTATAACGGCCGAACCATTGCTGTTGGAGAAAAAGTTTTTCTACAAAAAATATTCCTCACGATGTCGATATAGAGACACTTTTGTCCTTACACGTTTTTTTAAAATTTTTAACTTGGCCCACTCAGCTGCGTATACGCGAAGTGACACGGCGATAGTGCCGTCGCGGCGGCGCGGCGGGTAGCGCGGCAGATGAACGGAGATAGACCATAGAGAAAATATATAATAGAGAAATAATGTCATTTGCGAATGTGGCAAATTTACCAAGCTGAATCCGTAAACACAGACGGTCTTCTGCGGGCTTGCGCCTTGTCGAACGTTTGC